>JAZHEH010003448.1:0-1200000 GCA_036589455.1 Ateles fusciceps | reverse complement strand
AACTTTATAAATTTAGCTGAAGTGTAAGGTGGCATTACTGCAAATTAGTATGAAATAACACACAGAAATCATGTTATGGATGGCATGATTACAGGAGGGGAAGAGCCCAGTCAGGGTGCATTAGTATGAAAAGTTATTGGTTGTGCAAAATTAGCTAGAGTTAAAGCAAACAAACAAAAGCAGTTAAATATCTATCTCACGCTACATCAGAATTAGGCTACCGTTGAAATATAAAATAGTGTTATTTATGCTTGTTACATAAACAACATAAAAAGAGGCCGTTGAATGCAGAGAATTTTGTATTAGCATACTGAATATTAAAGGTAGAGATGAGATTCTTTTAAGAATATGATCAATGTATTTATACAGAGAAGAAAAAGCACCAATAATGGGTAATGGTTTCATGCAGAATATTTTTAAAACTTACAGAAATTAGTTCAGAGAAATGTGCTGATGTATTAACACATTGTATGTAACTGAAGCCGTCGTGATGACAGAGCAAGTAATGATTTCATTCATATTTAAAATAGCCAAAGAGTAGGGAAAGAAAATCTGGCATATAAATAAAAACAACAAACAGAAAAAGCTTGTGAAAGATATATGATGACAATTTTAAGGTTGTTAATGGCACAAACAAATTTGAAAAGTTAAATGAAAGGTCACTGGTTCTGTCAATTGTCTAAACAAAATTGATTATTCTGCTAAGCCACGGCAATCTGACAATACTTTTAACCTTTCATACTCATCATAGGAAAAGAAAAGCATTTGGTGACCTATCACATGGAGTTTTTTTATTTTTCTCTTGAGATAATAATGATAAAATGATGTGTTGCATTAGATCATTGTGCTTTAGGAAAAACACTTGCCATTCCATCTATAGAGGTTGATGAGTTGGCCTCAAAAAGCTCATCAACAAATAAAGATGTGGAATTAAACTTAAAGTAAACATCGTCTTATATATTGACTGTGCTAAGCAGAAATATTTCTCCATATGACATTTAAAAAAAAATCTGAGTGTTGTGAATAAAGAAGTGATGTGCACAGGCTATCATCACACACTTACCCATTGTAGACATAAGTTAAAGAACAGTGTGAAATATCAGCTCTTGCGCTTTGAAATGCTATATATATGTATGTGCATATATATATACACACACATATAATATATATATATACACATTTATGTATGTATATCCCCTGTAATACAACATATCTCTTTTTGAGTAGATAAAAGATGAGAAATTATTTTCAAGCCAAAGTAGCTAAGTGAACCTCAAAAGTGAAGAGATGGCCGAGCATGGTGGCTCACTCCTATAATCTCAGCACTTTGGGAGGCCAAAGTCAGGGGGATCAACTGAGGTCAGGAATTCGAGACCAGCCAGGACAACATGGTGAAGCACTGTCTCTACAAATCTACAAAAATTAGCCAGGCATGATGGTGGGTGCCTGCAATCCCAGCTACTCAGCAGGCTGAGGCAACAGAATCACTTGAACCCAGGAGGTGGAGGTTGCAGTGAGCCGAGACTGTACCATTGCACTTCAGCCTGGGCAACAGAGGGAAGCTCCACCTCAAAAAAGAAAAAAAAGTGAAGAGACAAAAAATACTGGCCCAAGAGGGAAACATGTAACTCTTGCATATATTTATGTATCTTATTTCTCAGTGAAATGATATATATTTTTGAAAAGAATAAGCTGGTGACTGATATTTGCATTTTTAAAGTTTTAATGTATTTTCTTGACACCATACAATTATTCTTTTATTATTATTATTATTATTATTATTATTATTATTTTATTGTACTTTAGGTTCTGGGGTACATGCGCAGATCAGGCAGGATGGTTGCATAGGTACACACATGGAAATGTTGTTTGCTGCGTCCATCCCCCTGTCACCTACATCTGGCATTTCTCCCCATGTTATCCCTCCCCAACCTCCCCACCCCCAACATTGTCCCTCCCTTGCCGCCCCCCAACAGACCCTAGCATGATGCTCGCCTCCCTGTGTCCATGGGTTCTCATTGTTCAATGCCCACCTATGAGTGAGAACATGCTGTGTTTGATTTTCTGTTCTTGTGTCAGTTTGCTGAGAAGGAGGGTTTCCAGATTCATCCATGTCCCTACAAAGGACACGAACTTACCGTTTTTTATGGCTGCATAGTATTCCATGGTGTATATGTGCCACATTTTCCTTGTCCAGTCTATCATCTATGGGCATTTGGGTTGGTTCCAGGTCTTTGCTATTGTAAACAGTGCTGCTATGAACATATGTGTGCATGTGTCTTTATAATAGAATGATTTATAATCCTTTGGGAGTATACCCAGTAATGGGATTGCAGGGTCTAATGGAATTTCTATGTCTAGGTCCTTGAGGAAGTGCCACACTGTCTTCCACAATGGTTCAACTAGTTTACACTCCCACCAACAGTGTAAAAGTGTTCCTAGTTCTCCACATCCTCTCCAGCATCTGTTTTCTCCAGATTTTTTTAATGATTGCCATTCTAACTGACATGAGGTGGTATCTCAATGTGGTTCTGAATTGCATTTCTCTAATAATCAGTGATGATAAGCATTTTTTCCCATGTTTGTTGGCCTCATATATGTCTTCTTTTGAAAAGTGTCCGTTCATATCCTTCTCCACTTTTGGATGGGTTTGTTTTTTTCTTCTAAATCTGTTTTAGTTCTTTGTAGATTCTGGATATTAGCCCATTGTCAGACAGGTAGATTGCAAAAAATTTTTCCCATTCTGTTGGTTGCTGGTTCACTCTAATTATTGTTTCTTTTGCTGTACAGAAGCTCTGGAGTTTAATTAGGTCGCATTTCTCTATTTTGGCTTTTGTTGCTAATGCTTTTGGTGTTTTAGTCATGAAGTCCTGGCCTATACCTATGTCCTGAATGGTTTTACCTAGGTTTTCTTCTAGAGTTTTTATGGTGTTAGGTCTTATGTTTAAGTCTTTAATCCATCTGGAGTTAATTTTAGTGTAAGATGTTAGGAAGGGGTCCAGTTTCAGCTTTCTGTGCATGGCTAGCCAGTTTTCCCAATACCATCCATTAAACAGGGTATCCTTTCCCCATTGCTTGTTTTTGTCAGGTGTGTCTAAGATCAGATGGTTGTAGATGTGTGGCGTTACTTCCAAGGCCTCTGTTCTGTTCCATTGGTCTATATCTCTGTTTTGGTACAAGTACCATGCTGTTTTGATTACGGTAGCTTTGTAGTATAGATTGAAATCAGGTAGCATGATGCTGCCAACTTTGTTTTTTGTTTGTTTGTTTGTTTGTTTTTTTCCACTTAGGATTGTCTTGGCTATGCAGGCTCTTTTTTGGTTGCATATGAACTTTAGGGTGTGTTTTTCCAGTTCTGTGAAGAAGGTCAATGGTAGCTTGATGGGGGATAGCATTGAATCTATGAATTACTTTGGGCAGTATGACCATTTTCATGACACTGCTTCTTCCTAATCATGATCATGGAATGTTTTTCCATCTGTTTGTGTCCTCTCATTTCATTGAGCAGTGGTTTGTAGTACTCCTTGAAGAGGTCCTACACATCCCCCTGTTAGTTGTATTCCTAGATACTTTATTCTTTTTTTTAGCAATTGTGAATGGGAGTTTGCTCATGATTTGGCTCTCTGTTTGTCTGTTATTGGTATTTAGGTATGCTTGTGAATTTTGCACATTGATTTTATTCCTGAGACTTTGCTGATGTTGCTAATCAGCTGAAGGAGATTTTGAGCTGAGATGATGGGGTCTTGTAAATATACAATCATGTCATCTACAAACAGGGACAATTTGACTTCCTCTTTTCCTAGTTGAATACCCTTTATTTCTTTTTCTTGCCTGATTGCTCTCGCCAAAACTTCTAATCCTATGTTGAATAGGAGTGGTGACAGAGGGCACCCTTGTCTTGTGCCAGATTTCAAAGGGAATGCTTCCAGTTTTTGCCCATTCAGTATGATATTTGCTGTGGGTTTGTCATAAATAGCTTTTGTTATTTTGATATATGTTCCATCAATTCCTAGTTTATTGAGAGTTTTTAGCATAAAGGGCTGTTAAATTTTGTTGAAGGACTCTTCTGCATCTACTGAGATAATCGTGTGGTTTTTGTCTTTCATTCTGTTCATGTGATGGATTACATTTATAGATTTGTATGTTGAACCAGCGTTGCATCCCCTGGGATGAAGCCGACTTGATAGTGATAGATAAGCTTTTTCATGTGCTGTTGGATTCCGTTTGCCAGTATTTTATTGAAGATTTTCACATCAGTGTTCATCGTGGATATTCACCTGAAATTTTCTTTTTTAGTTGTGTCTTTGCCAGGTTTTGGTTTTAGGATGATGTTGGTCTCATAAAATGAGTTAGGGAGGATTCCCTCTTTTTGTACTGTTTGGAATAGGTTCAGAAGGCATGGTAGAAACTCCTCTTTGTACCTCTGATAAAATTCAGCTATGAACCCATCTGGTCCTGGACTTCTTTTTGTTGATAGAGTATTAATTGCTCCCTCAACTTAAGACTTCGTTATTGTTCTATTCAGGGATTCAACTTCTTCCTGGTTTAGTCTTGGGAGGGTGTAAGTGTCCAGAAATATATCCATTTCTTCTAGATGTACTGATTTATGTGCATAGATGTGCTTGTAGTAATCTCTGACGGTAGTTTGTATTTCTGTAGAATTAGTGGTGATATCTCCTTTATCATTTTTCATTGCATCTATTTGATTCTTCTCTTTTCTTTATTCGTCTGGCTAGAAAACAGTCTCTCAGACCACAGTGCAATCAAATTAGAACTCAGGATTAAGAAACTCACTCCAAACCACACAACTACATGGAAACTGAACAACCTGCTCCTGGATGACTACTGGATAAATAATGAAATGAAGGCAGAAATAAAGATGTTCTTCAAAACCAATGAGAATGAAGACACAGTGTACCAGAATCCCTGGGACAGATTTAATGCAGTGTCTAGAGGGAAATTTGCAGCACTAAATGCCCACATGAGAGTGAGGAAAGATCTAAAATTGATACCCTAAAGTCACAATTAAAAGAACTAGAGGAGAAAGATCAAACAAATTTAAAGGCTAGCAGAAGACAAGAAATAACTAAGATCAGAGCAGAACTGAAGGAGATAGAAACACAAAAAACCCTTCAAAAAATCAATGAATCCAGGAGTTGATTTTTTGATTGCTTGATTTTCTTTTGAGTATCTGCCTAGTAATGGGATTGCTGGATTAAGTGGTAGCTGTGTTTTAGGTCTTTTGAGAAATTGCCATACTGCTTTCCACAGTGGCTGGACTAATTTACATTCCCATAATAATTGTATAAGCTTGCCTTTTTCTCCACAACCTTGGCTTTTTAGTAATAGCCATTCTGACTGGTGTTAGATGGCATCTCATTGTGATTTTGATTTGCATTTCTGTGATGACTAATGATGCTGAATATTTTTTTCATATGCTTTTTGGCCACTTATATGTCTTTTTTTTTTTTTTGAGAAGTGTCTATTTATGTCCTTTGCTCATTTTTTAACTGTTTTTTTTTTTTTTTTTCCTGTCAATTTAAGTTCCCTGTAGATTCTGAATATTAGGCCTTTGTCAGATGCCTGGGTTGAAAAGATCTCCCATTCTATAAGTTGTCTATTTATTCTATTGATAGTTTATTTTGCTGTGCAGAAGCTGTTTAGTTTAAAAAGGTCCCACTTGTTTGTTTTTGTTTTTATCGCAATTGCTTTTGGGGACTTAGCCAAAAATTCTTTGCCAAGGGCAGTGCTGAGAAGAATATTTCCTAGACTGTCTTCCAGGATTTTTATAACTTGAGACCTTACATTTAAATCTTTGATCAATTTTAAATTAATTTTTGTATATGGTAAAAGTTAGAGATCCAGCGTCAATCTTCTGCATATGGCTAGCCAGTTATCCCAGCACTGTGTATTGAATAGGGAGTCCTTTCCACATGGCTTTTTTATTTTCTTCGCCTTGTTGAAGATCAGATGGTTGTAGGAAGTGTGGATTTATTTCTGAATTGTCTGTTCTTTTCCATTGATCTGTGTGTCTGTTTTAGCGCCAGCACCAAACTGCTTTGGTTACTGTGGTTTTACCATATAGTGTGAAGTCAGGTAGTGTGATGCCTCCACGTTTGTTCTTTTGCTTAGGATTGCTTTGGCTATTTGGGCTCTTTTTGGTTCCATATGAATTTTAGATTAGTTTATTTCTAATTCTGTGAAGACTGATGTTGGTAGTTTGATTGGAATAGCATTGCATTTGTAAATTGCTTTGGGTAGTATGGCCATTTTTATGACATTGATTCTTCCCATCCATGAGCATGTAATGTGTTTCCATTTATTTGTGCCATCTCTAATTTCTTTCAGCAGTGTTTCTAGTTCTCTTTGTAGAGGTCTTTCACCTTGTTTAGCTGTATGCCTAGATTTTATTTTCTTTTTGGCTGTTGCAAGTAGAACTGTGCTCTTGATTTCACTCTCAGCCTGGATGTTGTTAGTTTATGGAAATGCTACTGATTTCTGTACATTGATTTTTTATCCTGAAAACTTGCTAAATTGTTTATCAATTCTAGGAGCCTTTTAGCAGAGATGTTAGAATTTTCTATCTGTAGAATCACATTATCAGTGAAGAGAGATAGTTTGAATTCCTTTTCTATTTGGATGCCCTTTATTCCTCTCTTTTCTTTATCTTGATTGATTGTTCTACCTAGGACTTCTAGTACTATGTTAAATAGGAGTGGTGAGAGTGGACTTTCTTGTCTTGTTCCAGTTCTCAAAGGGATGGTTTGAAGTTTTGTCCATTCAGTATGATGATGGCTGTGGCTTTGTCATAAATGGCTCTTTATTATTTCTAGGTAAGTTCCTTTGATGCCTAGTCTGTTGAGGGTTTTTAATCATGCAGGGATATTGGATCTTATTGAAAGCTTCCTATGCATCTATTGAGTTGACCATATGGTTTCTGCTTTTGATTCTGTTTATGTGATCTATCATTTATTTATTTGCATATGTTGAATTAGTCTTGCATGCCAGGAATAAAGCCTACTTGATCATAGTGTATTAACTTTTTAATGTGCTACTGGATTTTATTTGCTATTATTTTGTTGAGGATTTTTGCATCTATTTTCATCAGGGATATTGGTCTTAAGTTTTAATTTTTTGTTTCGTCTCTGCTTTTGGTGCCAGGCTGATGCTGGCTTCATAGAATAAGTTAGAAAGGAACCCCTCATTCTCAATTATTTGAAAAAGTTTTAGTAGGAGTGGTATGGCATCAGTTCTTTTTTGTGTGTCTGGTAGAGTTTGGCTGTGAGTCTGTCTGGTCAGGGGCTTTTTATTGGTTGGCAGATTATTTTCTACTGATTTAATTCAAGAAGTTGATATTGATCTATTCAGGATTTCAATCTCTTCCTGATTCAATCTTGGGAGATTGTCTACTTCTGGAAATTTATTTCTTCTAGATTTTCTATGCATAGAGTCGTTCATAGTAGTCTCTGAGGATCTTTTGTATTTCTGTGGGATCAGTTGCAATATCATCTTTGTCATTTCTGATTTTGCTTATTTGGATCTTCTCTTTATTTGTTAATCTAGATAAATGTCTATCAGTCTTACTTTTTTTTTTTTTTGAACAACCAACCCTTGGGTTCATTTATCTTTCATACAAATTTTTGCATTTCAAGTTCATTAAGTTATTCTCTAATTTTAGTTCTTTCTTTTCTTCTGTTAGCTTGTGGTGGTTGATTTTTTTCTTTTTTTCCTCATTCCTTTAAGTGCAAAACTATATTGTTAATTTGAGAGCTTTCTAACTTCTTGATGAAGATATTTTAAAGCCATACGCTTGTTTAATTTCTATGTTTTTATGTAGTTTTGAGAGATCTTCTTAGTATTAATTTCTATTTTTATTTCACTGTGGTCCAAGAGTGTGCTTGCTACAATTTCCATTGTTTTGAATTTGTGGAGGCTTGCTTTATAACTGAGCATTTTGTTGATCTTAGAATACGTTCCATGCACAGATGAGAAAAAAATGTATAGTCTATGATTGTTGGGTGGAGTGTTCTGTATACGTCTAGTAGGTCCCGTTGGTCAAGTGTCAAGGTTAAGTACAGAGTTTGTTAGTTTTTTGCCTTGGTGACCTACCTAATGCTGAGTGGGATGTTCAAGTCTCTCACTATTATCATGTGGTTCACTAAATTTTTTCATAGGCAAAGAATAACTTGTATAAATCTGGGGTGTCCCAATGTTGGTGCATATTTTTTTTGGATAGTTATGGCTTCCTGATGGTTTTTATCATTATGTAATGTCCTTCCTTATTATTCTTAATTTAATTGGTTTAAAGTCTGTTTTATCTGATATAAGAATGGCAACTCTGGCTTTTCTTTTGTTTTCTGTTTTCATGGTAGGTCTTACCCCACTCTTTTACTTTGAGCCTGTGGATATCATTAGATGCGAAATGGGTCTCTTAAAGAGAACAGATGGTTAGGTCTTGTCTTTTTATGCAACATGCTACACTGTATCTTTTAAGTGGGGAGTTAACATTCAAGGTTAAAATTGATATGTGATTTTGGTCCTGTCATGGTGTTGTTAGCTGTTTGTTATTTAAAATATAGATGCGATTGTGTAGTTGCTTAATAGTGCCTGTGGGCTATGTGTTGAAGTTTGCTTTTGTGGTAGGAAGTTTGTTCTTTTGAATCCATGTTTAGCACACACCTGAGGATCTCTTGTAAGCTTGGTCTAGTTAAAACATATTCCCTCAGCATTTGCTGTCAGGAAAATGTTTTACTTCTCTTTCATTTAAGAAGCTTAGTTTGGCAAGATATGAAATTCTTGAATGAAATTTTTTTTCTTTGAGAACACTGAAAATAGGCCCCCAGTCTCTTCTAGTTTATAAGGATTCTGCTCAGTGGTCTGCTGCTAGCTTGATAGGGTTCTCTATGTAGGTCTCCTGGCTTTTCTCTCTAGCAGCATTTAAGATTTTTTTCTTTTGCATTGGCCTCGGTGAATCTCATGGCTATGTGCCCTAGAAATAGTCATCTTGTGTAGTATCTGGTTGAGATTCTCTGTATTCTTTAGATTTGCAATTTGACCTCTCTAGTGAGATTAGGGGAATTTTCATGAACTGTATCCTCAAATATAAGTTGTTTATTTTTCTCCTACTTTCTCAAGAATGCTGATGTGTCATGAATATGGTCTCTTCACAAAGTCCCGTGTTTCTCAGAGGTTTGTTCATATTTGTGAATTCTTTTTTCTTTATTTTTGTCTGACCAAGTTGATTTGACAAACTGGTCTTCATGCTGTAAGATTCTTTCCTCAACTTCTGCTGCTAATACTTCTGATTGCATTTTGCAATTCTTGTAGTGAATTTCCTAGCCCAAAAACTCAGTTTGGATGCTTCTTACAATGAGAATTTTGTCTTTTAGCTCTTGAATTATTTTACTGTATTGATTGGCTTCCTTGGACTAAGTTTTAACTTTCTCTTTGATCTCAATGAGTTTTCTTGCCATCCAGATTCTGAATTCATTTTATATGTCATTTTAGACAATTCAGAATAGTTAAGAATTATTTCTGGGGAGCTAGTGGACTCATTTGGAGATAAGGGGATACTTTGTCTCTGAATTGCCAGCATTCTTGTGCTGATATTTCTCATTTGAGGGGGCTGGTATCTCTTTAATTGTGGTATAAATTGTCATCTTTTAACTTGATTTCTGGATGTTTTTAGAGGACTAAAGCACTGTACAAGGTCTTCATTGATTACAGAATTCTTGCTCTTGGTTTTGAAGGAGGGAGAATTAGTAAAGGGATTTTTTGGTGTTGAAGTTAAATCTGTGATCCAGTAAATGCTGATTGAGAGCAATGGGCAGTAGATAGGTTCTTAGTTACATGGTTTCTTTGTATGTCTCCGCATTTGAAGTTGTGTTCTGTGGTGTGAGGAGAAGAGAGGTGATCCTCTCACCACATCTGTTCATGGGCCTTGGGAAAGCTACCTCCAATGCCACACTGTTACCAAACAACCCTGTGGAGGGAGCGACATTTAGGTTCCACACGAGCCCACAAACCTGTGTGACAGTTCTCTCAGTTTTCTGAGAGTGAGGGCTCTTCTTTCATTCAAATGTCAAGCAGATCTCCGAGCTAGGCCCTTCTGAGCTACAGGCCACAGCTCTGGTGTAGTAGGACCTCCTCATGGTTATCCTCTCTGGTTGCTTGAGACTGGGTTATTTGTGTGATGTAAACTATGAAGGGTTCCCATGCTGTTGGAACACATTCAAGTGAATCAAAGCACTCAGGCTGGGCAGTGGAAGCTGCACTATGTACATGCTCCGGAGGCAGCCAGGACCCAGGGAAGGGTGGAAGGTAGGTGGGCCTGTGGGATAGATGTGTCCCAGTCCCAGGGGGAAGCCGGTCCTACTTTCTCCATAGAGATTAGCTGGGGCCAGAGCCTCTCAGAGATAGACGATCAGCTCTGGCAGGTGGCCACTTATGGTCAGGCTCTGCTAGAGCTGACCTACGCCAAAAGGTCCTTGGTTCTGTGCCTGCTACAACTCTGTCTCCCCATCTAATCTCCAGGGAGATCCCCTTGCCAGCTCATACCTCTGTGGAGGTGTGGAGTCCAAGCAGCTAGGAATCCAGAAATCCACAGTGAGGGTAGGCAGTTCTTCATTTCCTTCACTCACCCCTTTGCGAGGCACTGTTGGAGAGGGGGAACTAGCCATAGTGTTGAGGCCTCTCATACTAGGTTTCCAGCCTCCTCCCTCTTCAGGATTGGTGACTGCATCTCTTCCCCATCCTCATTCGGTGTTCTCTCTCTAAAGATCTGTTCAAATTATGTTGACGTAGTTGAAATCTCTTTTTTGTGGGAGCAAAACTTCCTGGCTGCATCTACTTGACTAAATAAAATAAAGTACCTGCTAGACCATCATGTGGGCACCTTCTCCAAAGAGATTCTAGAGAGCATTGTTGCTAAGCCTGAAATCCAAAGTAAACAATTTTCAAGTATACAATTCATGACAATAGTATGTTGACAGTATTAGGCAACCATCATCTCTCTCTAGTTTCTAAATATTTTGATTACATCCAAAGGAGAACCTATATCAGATTACCAATTACTTTCCATTCCTCTTGCCCCAATTCTAGGAATTTACTACAAAAAAAAGACAATACTGGAGGAGAAAGAAGGAAAAAAAATGGCATTAGACATATGAAAAACATAAAATATAAATCAATTGAACAGTATAATAGACAGATATGTACTGATTCTGGAACCTTAGAAAAGGTAGATATGAGCAAAATTGATTAAAATTAAACACATTATCCACTCTATTCTATGTATAATAGACTGACATTAGATTTAAAAACATAAATAGGCTGAAAAGGAAAAGATGGAAAAAGATATTCCATGCAAATAGTAACCACGAAAGAAACGATATGGTTATGCTAATATCAGACAAAATAGATTTTACTTCAAAACTGTTCAAGAGTCCTAAAATATATGAAGCAAATATTGACAGCATTGAAAAGTGAAATAGACAGTTCAACAGGAATAGAGATTTCAATAGTCTTATTTTTGATATTAGATCAAAAAACCAGATTGATTTTTAATAAAGAAAAAGGAGACTTAAATGACACTATAGACTAATCAGAACTTACAGACATATTTGAAAACTTCATTCCTCCAACAGCATTTTGGCTTGATTACCTCCAAAGGAGAACCTGTATTACCTCCAAAGGAGAACTTACACATTTTTCTCAAGAAAATATAGAACATTCTCCAGGACAGAACACTTATTAAGCCATAGAGCAAGTCTTAATAAATTTTAAATGATTGAAATTACACAAAGTATCTTCTTCATAAACAATGGAATAAAAATAGAAATCACTACAGAAGGAAAGCTGGAAAATTCAAAAATATGTAGAAATTAATACATTCTAAGCAAAAAGTGAGTCAAAGAACAAATCAGAAGGAAGTTTTAAGAATTTCTTATGTAATAAGTCTAGTAATGTAAATTCTCTCAATTTTTAAAAATCTGAGAATGTCTTGAATTCACCTCAATTTTTTGAATGATGGTTTTGTGAGGTATAGAATTATTGGTTGACAGATCTTTTCTTTCAGCACTTTGAAACTAGCATCCCATTGTTTTCTGGCCTTCTGCTTATGATGATAAATATGTTGTTAATCTTATTTAGGATCCTTTGTTCATGATGAGTTACTTCTTTTGTGGTGCTTTGGTGATTCTCTCTTTGTCTTTAAAAATTTGGTCACAAAATGTTATCATGTGGATCTCTTTGCATTTATTCTTCTTGGAATGCTTGAAGTTCTTTGATATATAGATTCATGTACTGTATTAAATTTGGGGAGTGTTGGGCACTATTTCTTCAAGTGCACTTTCTGTCATCTCTCTTCTCTTTTTGAAAAACTACATAACTGGTATTTTGATATGCTTGTCAGTGTCTCATAGGTCTTTTAGGCTCCATTTATTTTTCTTCTTTCTGGTCTTCAGAGTGATTTCACTTACCTCTGCAAATTTGCTGATTCTTTCTTCTGTCTGCTCCTATCTGCTACTGAAACCTTCCAGTAAATATTTCATTGAAGTTATTATAATTTTCAACTCAAGAATTTTTGGTTTACTCATTTTTATATGTATAATTCTTTGTTAATTTTTACTTGTTTATATATCATTCTCCTAGTTTCCTTTAGTTTTTTTTGTTCTTTGATCCATGTTTTCCTTTAGCTCTATGAGCACATTTTTGTTCTTGTTGTTGTTTGTTTGTTTTGTTTTTGAGACAAAGTTTCACTCATGTTGTCCAGACCAGAGTGCACTGGTGCAATCTCGGCTCACTGCAACTTCCACCTCCTGAGTTCAAGCGATTCTCCTGCCTCAGCCTCCCAAGTAGTTGGGAATACAGGTGCGTGCCAAAATGGCCTACTAATTTTTTTGTATTTTTAGTAAAGATGAGGTTTCACCATGTTGGTCAGGTTGGCCTCCAGCTCCTGACCTCAGGTGATCCACCCACCTTGGCCTCCCAAAATGCTGGGATTACAGGTGTAAGCCACTGCACCCAGCTATGAGCAAAGTTTTAATTGGCTGAGTTAAAGTTTTTGTCTCGTTATTCCAATGTTTGTTCTTCCTCAGAAAGTTTATGTTAATTTCTTTTTTTTTTCCTGGATGCGGTCCATAATTCCTTATTTCTTTACATATTGCACAACATTTTGTTTTAAACTCAACATATTTAATCTATAATGTAGAAATACTAGAAATACTTTTTCCCCTTCTCAAAGTTTATTGTCATTTTCTGTGGATTATCATTGTTGTGGATTATCATTCTGTGGATTATCTCAAACACTTTTGTAAATATGTTATTTATTGTATATACTGTCACTTAAATTTTAGTTACCTTTGCTTTGGCCAGCTTGTGGTTTAACAAAGATTTTCTAAATGCCTGAAAGCCAACAAATAAATACATATATATATAAATAAAACAAAAAAAAATCATCTGGTCTGCTGGCCAACACAGGATTGACCCTATGTTGAGGCACTCTTTCCACTGTTAGTGGAAAACTTAGAACTCTTCCTTAGCCGTTACTTTCTATTTACATGAGTCTACAGGATATTGGTAGCTAAAGCTTAGGATCTTCTAGGTCTCATTGAACATGTGTCCTGCCTTATTTATCTGGGATCTGCACTATACATTAAGAATTTTCAAAGTTTTCATTTTTCAAAATAATCCTCTCCTGAGAATTTTCTGTCAGGGCTTCCAATATGTCTACTGATTGGCCCAATTGTAATCAATTGACCCAGGCTTCAATAGCTTTTTCATTTGCCTCTTGATATTTTTCAGTAACACCCTCTGCTTAGCTGTTTCTCCTCATTAAGAGAGTTTTATTTTGGTGAGCAAAACAAAGGCAAGCACCTTGCATTAGTACTTTAGGGAACTTTAAGACTAGTAAAAATGCACAAACACAGTCACTTGGCAACAAGTTCCATTCTGCTAACTCTGCAGTCAGGTAACCACACTGGGAATGTGGGCTTCTATTTTCAAGACTGCTACCACTTAGGAAGAGGGATGAGGCAAGGCTAGGGTACGTTGAAATGCCACAGAGTTCACTTAATGTGCTTAATTAGCCTTTTTCTTGACTCGTATAGGCTTTGTTGCTGTAAATCTTTGACAATTTTCCCAGGCTCCAAAGTTGACTCTGGCAGTCTTTATTCCATTTGTGTGCAGGGACAGACCCTTCGAGTTCACTACCAGATGGTTTTTGCTGATGGCATTTATTGAAATCCTTATATTTCTTTATTTAAAATGAAATGAGTAGTGATGTCTCTTGCTTTAACCATATTCTTGGCATATGATTTTTCCAATAACTAGACCATTGAAAAATGCTATGGCTCCAATATAGGTTATACATACCCCTCTTGCTGAAGAAGACATATGTGCATTTTCCTATTATAAATCCTGTGTTATTTTTCTTATAAGAGAACAAAAGGTGGAATAAATTCTATTTTCAAACATAGATTAACAATAGAACAAAAGCAGAAAAATTTCTGGTGAACACTGTAGGAAGGAAATGCAGGAAATTAGCCCACATGGGATACATTTCCATGGTGATAAAGTAGATCATATCTACTGGATTAATCAGTAGTTCTTTAAATGGTTAAAAGCCTTTCAGACTTTTTAATTTTTTAAAAGTTTCCTCCTGTTTTTCATTAAAAAAAAAATTACTGTGTTAGTCTTGTCAAGGCTGCAAGAAATTCTAGCACCTAAGAAGTTAATAAATCAGGAAATCCTCTAGGAAGAATTAAGAAAAATGGTAGTGATTTTTATGGTGTTTAAGTATTTACAGAGTTGAGTCAATATTTTGACTGTTATTAATAATTATTAATAGTTCTGGGAAGTACTAATTACTTTTTTTGATGTTTTCAGAAAAACAAATCGGATTCAAAGAAGAGCTAAATCACTTGCCTATGATTGCATGGTAGATGGCATAAGTGGGATTTGAATCTACATTTTCAAAGCTCTATAAAAGATGGTGCAACTGCTATAAAACTAAGAGCAGATCAGACCCAGTCCAACTACCTAATATTGCATGGGAATTGTATAGTATATATATATCGCCAAAACAAGGAAGAACACTAGATTGAGATATAAGCAAAGAGAATCTGAGTAATTTCCTTACAGGAACAAACCTTACTAAATCCCATCACTCAAAGCAAAAGAAGTTACATAATCTATAGATGCTACAAATACATTCTGAAAAGGAAATACGATGTGGTATTTTTTCAAAAATGCATCGCTCAGCTCCTAATATTTTGAGTATTACATAGAAGAGTTCACCTGTGTAGATCCTTCAAGGGAAGAATTAGTCCAAAGCGATTAATAATTTACATTATGAATATTTCAGATTTTTAGTGATAATTAACATTCATTTTTATTTGAAAAAATTCTAAAAATATGTTTTTCACATAATTTTTTAAATGATGGCTTTTTGTTGCAAGTGATGCATTTTCTGAAGTGTGTGTGCTTGTGTTTCATTTTCTTCTCTGCCAGGCTTCCATCAGAAGTGTTAGATAGAACCCTGCAGCTAGATCCTTCTAGTAAGAGCTCCTCTGTGCCTTTCATCTACACTTAATTGACTGATGGTCATATAGAGATATGAAAAACACTTTACAAATCCTTTGGCTAAATTAAAAGATCAAATCTAATAATTATAAGAAATTTAAAATCAATTGGCAAAATAAGAAATATCTGTCATTATTGTTATAAATTAATTAGCATTAATTACATATTTTAAATATGTAACAGCAATATAATTTCCATCCAAGTGAACTGCAACCAATTTTCAGTTTGGTATTATAAACAATCTATATACGTACTTTTCCATTTGTAGAAAATTTATGATTTAAAACACTGAGATTCTTTAATTTAGTCTCTGAATATTCTTGAATTTAGCATAATCACCATTATACAAACAAAAACTAAACCAGTGCAATGACGGTATTGAGGCAGACTTAAAACACAAGTATTATCAACATACTTTGGATTTCTGCTTCTACTTTCTCCCTCATAAAAGTTCTCAACATGTTTCTCCATAACATCACTGTGTCAATTAAAAAAGTAGTCATCAGAGAAAAGATATAAATTTGATAAGATTAAGTTTTCAAGTAGAATGGATGAAGTAGTTATAATATTCAACTACTTCAGTCTTGTTTACCCTCACCTCTGTATTTTGTGTGCTTAGTTCAATCTCTAAAATAACTATGCCTTTTCAGAAAATTGCAGCAAAACCACATTCGATGTTAAATTTTAAAGTTCAGTCACTAAATTGCACATGATAAAATTAAAAATGGAAATAATCAAATATTGTTGAAAATGAGAGTCAAGACAATTATCAAAAGTGTCATTCTGAGTACAGAAGTTGTGAAAAATAATTAGTTAATGCTGGGTTGAAATTCAAAATAGATTTTCAAGGAGAGAATACCTTAGGGAACTATAAAAAATTATCTCTGATTAACAATAGAATGATGTCTTAAGAGGAGAAATAATTTATTCCAATTTTACTATAGAATTGTTTCCTCATGTACACTTCTATTTACTCAAATAATACCTGCAAGCATTTTATCCTGGAAAAATTTTAGTGTCATTGTACTATAAAAATTATTTGCTGGTTTTATATAATAGATTATAATGCTGTCATTGTTTCTCTATCTAATATTTAGTTACTATGCCTTTTCTTATACTATTTACTTATAGTTTTATTATTCCCCTCATTGATTCAATTATACTATAAGGAATCTTTTTATTTATAAATATTTCTATTAAGTTTTATATCTAAACATATCCTGGTATTTTGTAAATGATTCACCACGTGTATCTTGAACCTATAGTTCTTTGAAGATGGATATTTATATGGATGAATCTTTTTACTGAACCATCAAGTACTGTCTGTATATATATGTGGATTCTTAGAAATGCATATTCATTCAAGTTTAAAATGATAAGCAATTATGAGAACTATCTGAAATTTTATCTAGAGCGCATGTATATTTTTATATTTTTATCTACTCATCTAATTATGTATCTATGTATATATTTTTTGTTAGTACTAAAGTAATTTATGTCCACTGAGCAAAGACTGCAAACATAAACCAAACAAGTTAAAATGCAGTTGACCCTTGAATAATATAGGTTTGAACTCCATTGGTTCACTTATACACTGTTGTTTTATCAATAAATATATTGAAATTTGTTTTGGAGATTTGGACAATTTGAAAAAATTCTCAGACCAACCAAGTAAGAAGAAATGAAATAAAAATTATGTATATTATGAAGCACATATTTAGATACTAGTCTATTTTATTTACTATTATTAAATATACACAAATCTATAAGTTAACATTTATCCAGACTTATGCACAGAATCGCTTGCCATTCAGTCCACAGAAATGTAAACAAATCAAGATTCAATATTAAATTACGACTGCATAAAATTAACTGTAGTACATACTGTACTACTTAACAGCCGCCTCCTACTGCTCTTGCAGTGAGCTTAAGTGTTGCGAGTATCCTCTTAAAATGCAATCCTCTCCACTCCATGTGAGCATTTCATCTTCTCCAGTAAATTTCATATCACAGTAAACAATGATCACTCACGGTGCTCAGGTATTTTTTACTATGTTCCATGCAATGCCATAAACCTTGAATAACACTGTGAGACACATACAAAGTACCACTAAGTGATGTGGAAGTGCTCCCAAGGATCAGAATAAAGTCACGACATGAAAAGAAAAAGTTCATTTGCTTGACATGTACTGTAGATTCAGGTCTATACTGTGGTTGCCTGCCATTTCAGACAGACTATTCATGTTGTAAACAGATGATGCAAACTTATGGCAATGAAAAATATAGTACAGTACTGTAAATTTATTTTCTCTTCTTCATGATTTTCTAAATAACATTTTCTTTCCGCTAGCTTACTTTATTGTAAGAATAAAGTATATAATTTATGTAACATGCAAAATATGTGTTCATTGAATGTTTATATTAATAAGGCTTCAGATCAACAGTAGACTATTAGTAGTTACATTTTTGGGGAGCGAAAAGTTATGAGCAGGTTTTTGACCATGCATGGCATCAGTGCCACTATCCCCTATGTTGTTCAAAGGTCAATAGTAAAACATAACAAAACAATTTTAATGCAGTTTTCCATAACCACAGTTAACCTCTGAGCATGTATCTCTTTGGTCCATGCATAGACTTGGCTTATTTTATTTTTAATGGTTTAATGATACCATTCATACACGATTGTGCTATTTTTTATATAATTTATTGAGTCTTAAATTAATGTTTAAGAAACATCCTTGCAATATGTGTATTCTGTTGCACCAAGTGGCTATATCATTTGTCATTTCCTTAAGTATTCATTTATATCTGGGCTTTTGAATTGCTTAAAATGTTTCCTACCACACATAATAATAAGAATGTATTTGTGCATAAAGCTTTATACATATTTATTATTATTTCCTGAGAACAGTTGACCAGGAAGTGAGTCAGTATTACAAGGGGCAGACATATGTGGAAGGCCTTTCATGCTAATTACCAATTATTTTGTACATACAAGTTACACTGCCATTAGGAATAGAAGAAAGTGCCAATTCCATTGAGCAGTCTTTAAAATTATGTACTTCTAATTTGTGAAATTAAAATGATATCTAACTGATGCAATTTCATTTAGTTAAAAAATAATGAAGTTGAATATTTTCTCCCATCCAAGTACTAACCAGGTCTGACCCTGCTTAGCTTCCAAGATCAGACTAGATTGGATGTGTTCAGGGGTTGAATATTTTCTTTATATATCTTGATGCATAGAAGTGCTAGCCAACCCATGCAGAAGTATATATGGTAATAAGCAAAAGTTTATTTTTATAAGGGCTCCGAGCACTTTAGGAGAATGGGGTAGTTTGTTGAGTAATCTCTGATTATTTACTGAAGAAATTACATAAAAGAGCATTAAAATGTGTAGTATTTTTATATCTGGAGTGTATTCAATTAAAAAAGAATAATTTTGGAGACATCTCTGTGTCAATACTAATACACTATCATTTTTACAACTGTAGTGTGGAATTTCATTTGGTGGAAGGTTCATGGTTTAAGCATTTCTCTATTGTTTTACATTTGAATATTTCTACATTTTCTTGTTGCAACCAGTGCTGCAATAAATATCCTGTGCATGCTCCTTTGTGGTCATTTATGAGCATTTATTAAGGGGAAATACAGACAGACATTGCTTTTTTAAAGCAGAGTCACAACTTAACTTTTATGAAATAATGCCAAATTATTATCCAGAAAACCTAAAACAATTATTTCTACCAATAGTGTATGAGAGATTATATTTGTTCACATCTTTATCAGTCTTGGATCTTAACAAATTTTATTGGTGAAAATAAATATATCTTTTTAGGGGTTTAATTTACATTCAACTAATTATTTATAAGATTGTGAATCTTCCGATGTTTATAGATCATTAATTCCTCCCCATATGAGTACTAGTCATTTTTTTGTTACATTTTCTTTTCAGTTATTTTCTTCTTTGACTATTAATAATTCATTTTATAGTCAGACTATTGACATTTTCTGTCATATTTTCTCTCATGTGTTTATTTCTAATAGTCACCTTTATCAAGCTTATGCTTTTAACTTATATGACATTCATATTGCTTTAAAAAGTCTCTTCTTCAATATGTATGACTTTTGTTTCTAATAGCATCATGATACTACTGACACCCATCTTCAAATATTATACATGATTTTATTCTTAACTTCAATTTTTATCTATTTAGATAACATTTTATGTTAAAAATGATATATAAATGTGTTTTAATATTAAATTACCTCAATACACCAAATTATACAGTGGTTAGCTCAAGCCACGCTATCATATAGCCTAAATCTTCCTGCTGGTACGAAATGCTACCTTTATTATATTATTAGTTTTACACATATGATATGTTTGCTTCTAAAATCTTTATTCTATACCACCAATATTTTCTGCCTTGTTAAAACATCACTACATTGTTTAAATTGATAACAGTGGCATGTAGTATGTGTGTGCATGTATATAATTTTTTTATGTGCATGTATACATACACATACAAGTACTGTATAAAATCAGCATAAAATTTATATTCTATTTGGGGAAAATAACATCTAATAGTTTTTCTTTGTCCTTCTGCCCTAGAACAAAATTTGTTGAATGGGTAAGACATTCACATGGTGAAAGGCACGCATAGAGAAGTTATATATCTTGAAAAACCTCCCTTCTGTCCCTGCCTTTCACCTACACAGTTTCTACACTTGTAACGTGCTACTCTCATCCTCAAGATACACAATGCTCTTTTGATTTTGGGTGGAAGAGAGTAAAGAGAGTTGAGTTAATTCATTAGACTCCCTAGTTTACAGAAACCAAAATTTTTTTATATGTACAAGATCCTTCTTTTAGTAGTTTATCAGCCTGCCTGCCTGCCTTCCTTCCTTCCTTCTTTCCTTCCTTCCTTCCTTCCCTCTTCCTTTCTTTCTTCTGCCTTTCTTTTTTCTTTTCATTTCTTTTTGCAAAAGACTTTCCCGCTTCTCGTCCAGGCTGGAGTGCAATGGCACAATCTCGGCTCACTTCAGCCTCCACCTCCCAGTTTCAAGTGATTCTGCTGCCTCAGCCTCCTGAGTAGCTGTGATTACAGGCATGTGCCACCATGCCGGCTAATTTTGTATTTTTAGTAGAGACCAGGTTTCTCCATGTTGGTCAGTCTGGTCTCCAACCCCCGAACTCAGGTGATCCGCCCACCTCAGCCTCTCAAAGTACTGGGATTACAGGAGTGAGCCACCACCCCCGGCCAATTGTCTTTATTTCTATTCCACACTTTAATTTCATTCTCCAAACCATGTAGTCAACACTTCTCATGTTTAAAGTATCCTTTGCTTTGTATTTGTCTTATAAAATGGGTGTAAGGGTGTAGCTTTTTGGCTTATGTGTTTTTTTTTTTCATTTTTCATTTATATAAATAATAATATGGCCTATATTCTGTACTGTGTCTTCTTCTCTTTTTTCTTTCTTTTTTTTTTTTTTCCTCTTTTTTGAGACAGAGTCTTGCCCTATCACCCCCCTGGAGTGCAGTGGCGCAATCTCAGCTCACTGCAACCTCTGCCTCCCAGGTTCAAGCCATTCTCCTGCTTCAGCCTCCTGAGTAGCTGGGATTACAGGCACACACCACTATGCCCGGCTATTTTTTTTTTCTTTGTATTTTTAGTAGAGATGGAGTTTCACCATGTTGGCCAGGCTGGTCTCGAACTTGACCTCAGGTGATCTGCCCACCTCGATCTCCCAAAGTGCTAGGATTACAGGCATGAGTCACCACACTTGTATCTTACTTATTTTCTTTCAATTCTACATTTTGAAGAAATATTATTGTTGCTTCATACATATTTAGTCTACTGTTTTATAATCATCTATAGAAATCTATAGTTTGGCCTACCATATTTTACTTAATCCATCATGTGTGCGTTCATGTAACTTCAGTCACTTTTGGATTGGTTGGTGGCTGAGCTCAGCTAGGATACCTAGGATGGTGGGCTTCTCTTTGTGTTTTTTATCATCAATGATGCTATACAACATTCTTTGAAAAGTGATTGCAGTACTCTAAGAGTAAATCCCTAAGTGATCAAGTCTCTGCTTCCTTCCTGTTTGCTTATGTCCCATGGACATAAACAAATCACATGGCACGTCTAGGGTCAGTGTGGGAGAGAACTACCCAAAGGCATTGATACTGGCAGGTAGGATTAGTTGGAGACCATTATTATAACAATCTAGCATTTAAGGCAGTAGTTCAACTGTTTGTTTCTCTCTTAGGTAGCTTTGTATTGGTCTTGATTTTATTGAACAAGTCCATTACTTTCCACTTGCAGCCTATAAATATGTAGTATATTTGAATGTCCTATTTATTTCATTGCTCTTTCTCTGTCTTCATAAATAAATTATTCACTGTTTTCATTATACTATATAATATGTATGAATATGCAGGAGAATAAATCTCCCCACAATTTTTCTTCTCAAAACTTATTGGCTCTTTTTTGGTAGGGTTTTCATAAACTTTACAGTAAGTTTACCAAGTTAAACAGCATTAGTGTTTTTGGATTTTAGAATCATCCAATCTAATTGCAAAATGTTAATATTTTGAAAGAATATGTTAAATTTATAGGTTGAGTTTTAACATATTTTAAAGGAATACGATGGGTTTCTACTTATTTTAGTCATGTTTAATTGTAATATAAAGAAAAATATATTTCTGCTTCTGGATGTTTATAGATATTTTACCTTTTTAGTTGCTAATATTAGTCAGTCATTTTTCCCATTCTCTCTCAATTCATTTTTATATGTATAAAAATATTAATATATGAATATTATTTTGTGCCCCTTGACATTTTGAATTATTCCATTTTAACAGTAGGTTTATAGTTGATTTTCTAGCATTACCTATATTCTATCATCTTTGCCCCCTCTTTGCAATTTCTAATCTGCTAAAAATCTTCATCTTTTATTGTTATAATGGTTAGTATTATATTTTTAGTTCTAAAATATAATTTTGATAATAGACTTTGACCTGGAGAATTTGTTCACTTTGAGGTTTTCAGAATCCTTGCTTCTAGAATCTGTTTGCTACTTAAATCCCTTCAGGATTTATCTTTTGTCTTTGATTCAAAATTTGTTATCTACAAAAAGGCTATTTCTTCTTAAATCAATAATTGTCAAATAAATCCAACCATTAATTGAATAGCTCAAGTAAAACATAGGAGTCAAAGGCTAAAATGCTTCCAAATGTTTATTTAGAGGTAACTTGGAGACTCTAAAAGCAAAACACAACTTTGACCTTATTTTCCCTAATTTACACATACCCGAAAACATGCCAACCAAAAGATAAACTTTTCTAAAAATAGCAGATCCAGATAAATTTCTAAACATATATTACAACCTATTTTATGTATATTATATAGTCTGGTAAGCAATAATTACTCATGCACTTTTAGTGTCTCTGAAAAATATGTTAAGGATAATAGGAAAATAATACAGCAACCAGTATTGATCATGTGTGTAACCTTTACTACATGGTGATTAAAATTATGTGTATTTTACCTATAATTAAATGTTAAGAAGCATTTTCTTAAACTTTACCAGAAGTAAGAAAATATTACCTAAACATTCATTTCAGGTAAAAAGTTAAAAATTTATATTCTTCAACTTGCAAAGCTGATACAGTTTTTCTTTATCAGTTGTCTAATGATCCCAATTAGAAACTAAATATACATGTCACAATCCTCATTCCATGTAGCTCTATACATTCACTAGCCTTGAGTTTTTCAGACTCCTTAGCTAAGGAACTCTGTTTTGCATTTTCATCCCCCAGGCACACTCTCTACTCCTCTCCACCTTGCCCTCCATCCCAAAAGCTTCACTCATTTGGTTACTGGTTGGCTTGGAAAATGGGAGGTCTGACTGGAGATTGCTAGGAGTGGGACCAGAGTCCTAGCCCCTGCCATCAGCTCCTTGCCTGCTCATTTGCAGAGAGCAGTGGTTTCCCCAGACCAGAGTTCACAGCTCCGCACAAAGCACACATTTGCAAATAGCTCCTTTCTTCCAGGACTAGCAGTGGTAACAGCTTCATTGTTACCCTCCCCATATTACTGCACTATCCCTTGTGGTCAGTTGACACTTCTCTGCAAACAGTCACCTTATTGTGCCTGTCTTGATTTATTCCAATTAGAATCTGCCCTTTTCTTCTGGAATCTAGACCAATATAAACTCTCTCTTCAAATGAAAGCCTAACATCACAAAAATGTAATTTATTAAGTTGAAGTCGGGATGTAGCTACATCCATCCCTTCTCCCATCTTTGAAGAGGTTCCGGAAACACTCTTTGAAAGTCAGGGTGTAGGAGTGGAAGCACCCTGCTGCTTGACTGTAGTCTACCTCAAGGATAGAGACCATTTATTTTCTCTCCGTCTCCTTCATAGTATTTTACACAGGGTATACATATAGTCAGATTATGAATAATTATTGAATTTGGTCATATGGTATCTAGAATCCAACTCATGCAAAACCTGTTTCTTCATAAAACTTTTTTTTTTACTTACTATTTCTGACTTGCATGTGTAAAATGAACACGTTGGTAATATTTTTTAACTGATTAATAGACCTTAAAACTGCTTTTGCTCTTCTTTTTTGAGACAGAGTCTCACTCTGTCCCCCAGGCTGGAGTGCAGTGGCTTGATCTTGGCTCTCTGCAACCTCCACTTCCCGGGTTCAAGTGATCCTCACATCTCAGCCTCCCAACTAGCCGGGACTACAGGTACACACCACCACGCCTGGCTAATTTTTGTATTTTTAGTGGAGTGGGGGTTTTGCCATGTTGGCCAGGCTGGTCTTGAATACCTGGCCTCAAGGGATCCACCTGTCTCGGCCTCCCAGTGTGCTGGGATTACAGGCATGAGCCACAGGGCCCAGCCTTGCTTTTGCCTTTGTTTCATCTTACTTTTCTGTTTCTACCTCTGTACTTTATAAACATTTTCTCACTCTTCTAATTGCTTACTCTGTTTCTGCTATTCCACCTCTGAGCCATCTATCAACTTCTACATAAAAATGAGTGACTTTAGGGAGGCTATTCTTTTCAGATTTTCAGGTTATTTTTTCAATCCCAAAGTGGGAGGAATAACCAATTATATAAAATACCACCTTAAAGCATAGTAGTCAGTTTTGTTTCCTAAGCTCTTAATCTCCTCAAAAAGAGGTAGAGGGCTTTAATATTTGAAATCCAATCTACAATATATGTGATGTACATAGATTTTAGCAGGGCACAGTGGTTTGTTTCTATAATCTCAGCACACTTGGGAGGCCAAGGTGGGAGGATCCCTTGAATCCAGGAGTTCGAGGCTAGCCTTGGCAACACAGCAAGATCCATCTCTACAAAAAATAAGAAAATTATCAAGGCATGCTGGTATATGCCTTTAGTCCCAGCTATTCAGAAATCTGAGACAGGGATCCCCTTAATCCCAGGAGTCAGAGGCTGCCGTTACTTAAGATCAGGCCACTGCACTCCAGCCTGGGCAACAGAGTAAAACCCTTTTTCAAAAACTAAATAAATAAAATCTAAAATTTAAAAATCTGATTTTGCCATATGTACCAATTACTCACTAGAAGTGATAGACCTTCATACTGCAATACCAATTTTGTTAAGCAATTAGACATTCTGTATGTTCTATAATTAAATTATGCATTTAAGTTTTGATTTTGCCTAGAACGATTAGACTCCCTACATATCAGAATAAATAGAATACTGAAAGAAAATGAGGATTTCCATATTGAGGGGCACATTCTACTTTTTTAAGGAAAAAATCTAAAAGGAAAATTTAACAAAGAAGTAATATAGCAAAAATGTGTAATGTAGAATTTCTATAATGTACTTATAGAAGTACATTATAGAAGGACATTCTGTGCTTTGGAAACAGAAAACTTCAAAATGCTATAATTTTTCAAAAACATCTAAGCATTAGGACCATTCAGAAACTGTCCTTGCTCTAGTAATAAATCTTTACTAAATGTGGCAATTCTGCTTCTCTCTGCTTCCCCCTCTCCCCAAACCTGAATGTTGACCACTCTTTATAAACAAATTTGTTTTACTCAACTATTTATGTGATGATGTTCAGATAAAAACTAAATCCTCTGGTACTTGAGTAAGAAGAGGAAGAGCATTCAATCTTTTCTTACAAGGGTTGGTGTGGGATAATAGAAAACAACTAAATATAAATTCCTTTATAATTTATTCATAAACAAATGAATGATAACTCATGTCAGATTTATGGTTTATGTCCATGAAAATACTGTGTCAGCTATCGCATAATGGAAGATGTCATTGAAACTGCATATTGTGTGTGTGGGTTTACATATTAATTATACATACAGGAAAAATTATGATTATAGTATCTTAAATGTTCAGCATTATTTACCTTTCAGTTAGAAAAGTATGACATTTATAATCCAATTAGAAAAGGTAGATATTAATAATCCTATCCACACTTATTTATAAAACGCTAACCACTTCATTGTGTGTTTTGGGTTTAAGCCTTCACAAGTAAAATTCTCATCATACAAATTCCTCTGGCTGGTCAAATTCTGTGATTCCGGAAATTTTTTTTCAAAGAATATGACTTGAATAATTGGGATATCAGAACAGCTTTCAAAATGCTTTTGTTTTAGATGTGAATTGCAGCATGGTTGGTTTTTATAACAGGATAGAGTGTCTGGCTAACCCATTCCTCAAATACAACCAGTCACCACTCATTAATTTTCATTTGCAACCATTAATGCGCACACGAAGACTTGTTTTGAAATCTGAAGTGGTATAGATGATGAGGTTTGAGGAAGAAGATCATGTAGGAATGGAGAGGAAGCATTTGGTCCTTTCCCAGCTATTTGTATGGAGATTGAGCCTCAGTGGTTAAACACTGAAAGTCAGCAGTAAGAAGAACAGTTGAGATGATAAACCCCAAGGACTCTGGAGATGGTTCACGCTGTGTTAAGACCCAGGAGATACAAAAATCGTTATCCTACAAATCTTACAGAGTTCTTTACTTACGAGCTTTAAGGTATCTGGGACCATATGAGGACATTGCTCTTGGTGATGTGACAAATTTACACAGGAATTGCTTGCAATCATGAGATTTCTTCGGTAGCATCTCAGGTGATTAATTTGAAAAGAGAATAGGAGCACTGTAACATGGCAAGTGCTCAGGTGACAGTGATTGGAATCCTGTTTGTGAGACTGTGTGATCAGGGACTGAGTAAAGGACATGGGAAACTAGTTATTACTCAATTGCAAGGACTGCTGGCTGGCTTTTTGGGATGTGGAGACCTTCAAGCACTGACTCTATCAGGCTTTGCGGTGTTTCAATCATGCATCTCAAAACTGTTCTCTTCCTTCCTCTGCCAAATAACTTCCCTTACAAGTCTCCTGAATTGCCGTAACATAAACGCTGACTACAACTCTCCATATCCATAGATATCCAGGTCCTAAAGTAAGCCAGAATTTTTGTGACTTTTAGCAAATATTCTTGAGTAAGCCAAGGATCTATTTCAAATCTCATCATCTGTGCAGAGCTCAGGTTCACCTAGTCCACCATAGCCTACTTCTCTGTTCTCAGTAAGTACTGAAGCAGTGCCTCTAATGAAGGTGGAGGTGGAGTGAGCTAGACTGTCTTCATTTTTAACAATGTGAGGTATTTGGTGATAAACCAATATGTGGACTGGACATAGACACTATTGGTACAACTGAGAGCAAGAATAAAAACATGTATTTTTATTGTCAATCTGACCTCTCTAGTATACATGAATGGAAAATTATAGCCACACTTGGGAAACACTATTTTTAACACTGTGCAAATGTTAGCTGCACAGAAAAATTGATAATAGGTTTGTTTTGTTTTTCTCATCCTTGGGTTATAATAATCTGTTGTCCCATAGAAAATGTTTTATGTGATTAATAATTGGAAAATGAGGCTATTCAAGTTGTAAAGTACTGGCAATTTCTATTTATTGAGAATATACTGCATGCCTGGTTATATCCATGCATTTGCTGTCATCCTCAGAGAAGGTAGTACTTTTATCCTTCTCCTGCTCATGAGGAAATTGGAACTCCTGGAAGTCAAGGACTTTACATAAGGTCACATTTAAGTAAGGTCTATTATTCTGAAAATCTGGATCATGAAAATAAGTTAGCTTGGAATGAAAGCCCTTACTTCATCCAAAACAAGTCTCTTCACATGAATCATTTCAGAATCTTAGCTTAAATCATAAAAGCAGTAATTAAAGTTGAGGCTTTTATGAACTTTATAATAAACTACATTGATTAGACATTCAGAAACAGAAAATGATTTGGAAATAAAAAGTTACTATAACTCTTTTCACCAAACTTGACAATCCACACAATGCTATGCAGAGAGCCCATACTTTCCTAGGGGCATCAACTTCCCAGAAAAAGCAGTGATTTTGAGAGGCAATTTTAACTCTCTTATTTCTCAGTCTGCAACTTTCTGTACACATTCTGACAAATACTAGACAAACTATGTTAGACCTAATACTGTGCAGGATTTTATTATACTAAGCAGGCATGAAAGTTGAGAGCCTCGTAAATATTAATCAGAGACTAATGAACAGTGGGAGACTTCTGAATATCAATCTGTACTAGGGGAAATTTTGAATTAGAGACACCACTTCCTAACCAATAAATCAGTGGTGAAAAATTGCAGGCATTCTCATGCATCTGCTTATGTAGCTAGATCTCTAGCCCTAAAGGAGATACAACGCAGATGCCAAAATAGATGTAATTTTATCACCCCTCATGGATCTTCTGCATTTTTAACTGGACCATTTTTTAAAATTTTAATTACTTCCAAAAGTAGCTAGATTTTATCACAGACAACTTGAGTACATTTGATAGTATCAAAGTTAAAATTGTTCAGGAGTAAAGAGAGCTTGTCTCATTCTTCCTCATTAGCATTCAGAAATCTAGCCCAAAGGGACTAGAAGACTCAAGGTTAAGAGGAGAGCTGAAATGCCAAACCTTGTTTGGCTTATTGCTTTTATTCAATGAGCCTATTACAGCTTTTCCTCTGGGCTCATGTACAACTTATAACAGAAAGATATTTTTCAACATAATTCATGATTTTCAAATAATACCAATATATTTACCCACCCATATATCCTTAATGGTGGTCCATTAATAGAAAAATATTATATTTTTGTTTATAGTAAATGGAGTTATTTTTATCAGACAAATCTGAGATTACATAGTGGTACTTAAGATGTTTATGATTTTTTGATGCAGAGACACAGAAATATGGGACTCAGTTGACAGTTTGAAGCTTTTTTATACATTAGTATTCAGATAGGATTTTAAAACTACACTATGTTTATGTACCAGGCATTAATATTTAAATGAGAATATTTATAAGTAATTCTCAACGGTGTGAATGTTTCTTCATACCATCATAATCAAGACTAAAAATTTATCCTAAATGGGTACCGTATGAGCTGTGTTTACTGAAAAGACACAAACACATTTATTAAGGACAGAATAGATAAAGAGCTAGCACATAAGCTACACGTGGTGGGCATGATTCAGAGATACACTCAAAATATTGTTTTCAAATATGTTGCTTTTTGCCATTTCAAATATATGGAACAAGAAATAGTTACTAAATTAGATTACAGTATAGCAGAATACTAAAATCAAGCTTTATTCACTAGCCCTGTTGCACTTTGTTATCACTCAAAATGTGTAGACTCATTGGAGACAGGGAGGGTTATGTTGATGTCCAATACATTCCCAGTGTCTTGTATTTACTAGTCGTTTAACAAATATTTAAGAAAGCTTTATAAATGAGTGGCTATACATTGCAAATTTTCTTTGATATAGAAGAATTTGTACTATCTCCAGTGACAACAAATAGTCTCATCATAAACTTTAAATATAGCTAAAATGATAATATGGTTTGTCAACCACATTTAATGTAAGAAGAATGGAAACCATACAATTTTATGTCTATTTTTCTAAAGCATCTGTGCTTAAGCACTCCCTTTCTTCTGCAATTGCAAAACAGGACTGATTTTTGAGAATATTTGTTTTATTTTTCTATGATATTTAATACCTAAGTTTATTTATATTTTTGAGCTTGCTAAATGCTTACATTTGAAATTTTAAGGAGATATTACCCTGATTCCACCATATTTTGTACTATATGTGGAAATGGTCATTTTCTTTTTTACATAAATAAAACTATGTGTGATAATTAGTGTAAAGATAATTACACAGGTGATGATAACATAATTGGCTGCCTTTAGAGTTTTTGTTTTGCTTTATCTTAATACTTATAATAAGGTCATTTCATTGTTTTACTTACGAACACAGTAAATGGAAAAATATTTCTCTTATTTTTATTTTTATGAGCTTTTAGAACTATTAGGAGGTGACTTAATCAGTATTGTTAATTCAAACATAAATAAAAGTCCTTTACAATTCCATTGACCAAATCCACTTTGGATATAATTTTGTTTAATAGTTTCTATTTCATTGTGTCTTGTTTAACTTATTTTTGCTAGAAAGCTGCTTGTGTTCGAGGGTAAGTTTAAAACTATATTTATACTTGCACAGGTGTCTCTGATAATTATTAGCCAACATTTAGCACATATGCTTTGAGAAGTACTGAAATAACCTGAGGCCAACAAAACAAACAAAAATTGTTTAATTGGCTTTAATAAAATAAAGTTCTTCAGTATTCATTATAGGATAACAAATAAAATGCAGGCATATCATTAATAATAACAATATAAACATGGAAGGGTTGAAAAATGCTCTACTTAAATTTATCTAAATAATGATGAGTGTCACATTTATTTAATGGTCAAAAGACAGTATAAGAAGTAAATGAAATGAATGAAACTGATATATATTCAAGCCTTTTACTCTTGCTGGGTTTGGCAATAGTTAACCAAGTTTATTTAAGGTCAGATGGTTTACAGACTTGTGAAATAATGTATACTTCTTCCCCCTCCATGTTAAAAGAAAAATTTGTTGCTGCAATTAACTAGATGTATTGCTTTTAATTATTTTTCTTTCTACAGCATGAGTTATGATGATTTGGTTGTAATGAGAGTGACCTAGAGAAAGAAGGAGAGTGGCACAAGCTAAAGATTAATTCTAGCACAATTGTAACACAAATTTCTGCCTCGGCTGACAATGAGAGCCTGGGCTTGTGATGGACCTTTCTACCTGTAGATAGTTTTTTCTTAAGGTAAAAACTCCATTGTTTTTCCTGTCTAACTCAGATTTTTTTTTCAGGTTTGGATTTATTCTTCATAAAGATGAAGCTGCACTACAAAAAATTGATCTTGAAACCATGTCATACATCAAGACAATTAACTTGAAGGACTATAAGTGTGTTCCTCAGTCACTGGCTTATACACACTTGGGAGGCTACTACTTCGTTGGCTGCAAGCCTGACAGCACTGGGGCAGTTCCCCCACAGGTCATGGTGGATGGTGTAACTGACTCAGTCATTGGGTTCAATAGTGATGTGACGGGCACTCCATATGTTTCTCCAGATGGCCACTACCTTGTCAGCATTAATGATGTGAAAGGTCTTGTAAGGGTTCAATATATCACCATCAGAGGAGAAATACAGGAGGCTTTTGATATTCACACAAATCTGCATATATCTGATCTGGCATTTCAGCCATCCTTTACTGAAGCCCACCAATATAACATCTATGGTAGTTCAAGCACACAAACTGATGTGCTCTTTGTAGAGCTCTCTTCTGGGAAGGTCAAGATGATAAAGAGTCTCAAGGAACCACTCAAGGCAGAAGAATGGCCGTGGAACCAGAAAAACAGGCAAATCCAGGACAGTGGCTTGTTTGGTCAATACCTGATGACACCTTCCAAGGACTCTCTCTTTATACTAGATGGACGACTCAATAAATTAAACTGTGAGATCACTGAAGTTGAGAAAAGGAAATACAGTCATTTGGGTTGGAGACGCCTGAAAGCCCTATGATACAATTACTCAATGAAGAGTTTTACGATACATTGCACTTAATCCATTGTTTAAATTTACAGCTTAACTTTCCAAGTTTATATCCTAGCCAAACAAAATTTACTTGGTTGGCCCAAATAAAATAGTTTTTGACTAAGACATACACAATTATTAATATTGGTTAATTAGAAATATTTACCACAATATTTAATGAGAAGTCACATGAGTCACAAGAATCAAATGTGTAATTATGCTTTAAACAATAAAATAGGATTTAAATCATTTAAAAAACTAAACTGCAGGGAATTTCAGATGACTTAAGCATTATTTCATTTTGAGGGTAGTTTATTTTTTTCCTCTGTCCTTTTGGTATGATTAAACAAGAAATAAAAGGTGTTGTGGAACCTTAAAATTCTTAATCCAAAACATTCGGTCCTGTCCACTGTTTATAATATTTTGTGCCTTGAAGGGAATGTCACAGGAGGAAAAAGAAGACTAAAACCTGCATACTAAATGCCCTCATAACTATAAATCTCTTGTTGTTAGAAAACATCTCTTGCGCCAAATCCTGCCTTCAGTCTTTTGTCTCACCCTCAATGAAATATCACTTGAAGGCATACGTTGGCCTTAGGTTGTATACAGGTATCAAACTCTACTTGACATTTACTGTATAATCTGCAGCATGCTATAGAAAATAGGGAGGAAGGGAGAAAAAATAATTACAATCAAAATATTTGCAATCTGCTCATTTTGCTATCAATCACTAGAGTGCATTATATTTTTAATGCAAGTTTGTCTGGGATGTCAACTGCCTACAGATGTTTATTACTAGCAAAATAGACTCTTTCTTAATAGATCGTTTCTTTTCATGTAGCCCAATATTGCATCATCAGGAGCTTTTGGTTCTAAAAAAGAAACATTTACTTTGGTCTGCTAAAGTAAACCATATAAGGGAAATTAACACCTAGGAAAAGAAAACTGATGAGAATTGATGAGCTATTAGTGGCTTAGAAGAATTAGTAATATAAGTTGGGAATAAAGGGGTAGCCCCACAGTGGTAAGTAAAGATATACTTCTCCATTGATTTTGCTATTTAAATGTAACGTATCAAAAACCTTTATTCCAAATAATTTCCCCAAATGATTTCTTTAATTCATCTCCTATGTAATCCTAAAAGCACCTTCTCACTATGTGCTCTAATTTGAAACCTAACTAATCCTCTTACCTGAGACACTGTAGAGAAGTAAAAATTGTTGCTTCTATTCTGATTTAAGAGGAAACAAGAAGGCCAGCAGAAGCAGATTAAAACTAGAGAGCTGGTTTATTAAAATAAGCAGATAATTATCCAGGCTTAAAGTAACAGCTTACATGTTTTGAAAATCTTCATCCCTATTTTTGTTTTTCTTGTTGCAAAAATGTTAATGAGCTGTTGAAATGACCTCCGTTTACTTAAGGTAATCCAATAAGGTCTTTTTTAAATATACAAATTTTACTCAAGTTTAAATTGTGTAAAACTGCTTAGAAACCTGAAATTTTATAGTGTGTAATATCTTATGTGTATATAGCATCCTGAGCTGTGTGATACAGTGTGAGATAGATTTAATAAACAACAAAAATCAGCTTATGTTTCTACTTATCGAATCTGCTTTAGTTTTTAGCAGTTTTCTTCCTTGTGAACATGAATCATATAAAATGTCTGTGACTTAATGATTTAATATAAGTCTGTTGCATACATTCCTCTTTTGTAGCTTACATCATGTGGATGCCCTGTCTGTAGACATTGCTTGATAAAAGGAGAATAAACCTCTTACATTTTAACCCTTGAGAGTTCAGTCAATGATTTAATATGCATAACATTTTTTAAAAAATTCTCCCAATGCTTCAGATATAGTGTAGTACTCTGCATTATTCTTCAGGTGATGAGATCAGGTGAAAGTAAAGTAAACTGAGATCAATCAAGAAAAAAGAAGTTAGTTTGTCTTTTTATATGAAATCTAAATTGAATATCCCTTGATTATTCAATGTTTACAGCAAGGCATATATTCATTACATGATGTCTATTTCTACAGAATCCCTTCTTTTCTTGTGTATTCAATGAAAATATTGAACTGGAATATCAAAATTATACTAAGAATATGCTTTTCTTTCCATGACCTTACAGCATTAATCATACAAATGTTGAGTCACTTTTTAAAAACATTCTGATTGTTAAAATACTGATATTTGTGAGCTTTAAAAAATCAGATGAACATTTATGCTACAATTACATCAGAAGTAGATATTTCTTTCTTCAAAGACAGGGCAAAAGGTTAAGTAATAGCATACAGGGTATGATTCTGTGCACACCCTGATTAAAGTGTACTGTAAATAGTCTTAGCACTAAAGTGGGTGTGTGTAAAAAGTGATAGTGAAACTGGGATAAAATGATGAGTAAACTGCTTTAGAAAGAAGCTATAACCCCAAAGAGTAGATTGTTAACAGACAAAAGAAAAAAAATGAAATTATAGCAATGACAGGCATGGAATGAGTAAAGGTATGAAAGCAAGAATGAAAATACGATGTAGGGAGGTCATTGAGCAAAACAAAAAAGAAAGTAAATGATTTATTTTAAAATTGTTGATGTAAGTAAGACAAAGTAGGTTGTAAACAGCTTTTAAGAGAGAAAGGTGAGGACTGAAACTAGTTAAAAAATTTGGAATTAATCCAAATTTTTGAATCAATATTATAATTTCTTTACTGCTTCTGTAGATACTGAAAAACAAATTTCTAAAAAAAGAAATGATAGTGAAAACAATATTTTTTAAAATTTATGATCTTTTAAGTTGAATTAAAATTTAACTGAAGAATAAGGAAATTGGAGGAAATGGAATTACTTAGGTAACTTTTGTAAAAATATGAGTTTATGACCTTTAATGCATGACAATTAAATTGAAAGAAAATTTTTAAAAATAAGTCTTGTTAAGGAACCATATCTGAAATGGCAACTGAATAAATATGGATCATAAAAGGAACAAAAATGATGAGACTAAAATATGACACCATTGATAGAAATAAAAAAGCCATGAAGGAGAACTGAATTCAGGTGACAGAAGGAAGATCTGGATAAGAGACAAATTAAATGGAAATATAGGGCAATGGATATACTCCCAGGGAAGTGTCATCATATACAGCAAATAATACAACTTTTAGAAGTCATTCTACCTTCTGGCTAATTATATTCATGTAAAGTTGAAACACTTAAAAAAAATTTGTGATTTAGGACCTAATTACCTTTCTGATTCTTACTCAAAAGTTATTCTCAGAATTTTCTTTTATGAAATTAATTCAGTTGAATTTTACTAATCAAGACTTTTACATGATAAAATAATGTTTAATAATACCTGACAACTTATTATATTGTGCAAATATTTAAAGACAGAAAAAAGTTAAGAACATTATTGATATTCAGGAAAACATCTTTATATGATGTTTTCACTATTTATGGAAATCAATAAAATGAAATAAAAACGTACAAACCAAATTTGCAATTTTAAGAACTCATATTTTCACATGCTCCATTTACCATGTTCCTTTATGAATGAGCAAAGAGAGCAGATGAAACACTTACCAAATATCTACTTTTACTTTTCTTTCAATCACAGTCTAATATCATTTACCTCTCCTGAGAAACTTCAGAGGCAGAAACATATTCTGAAATTCATGCTATGGAAATTCTCATCTGCTGTCTTAAGTCATGATAAATTTCCCCCTCTTTCTAGAAGACTAAATCTTCACCATATGAGCATAGCTTTTGTTTTTGTTGCCTTTAATAAATTGCATAGTCCTGTTAGTAAATGGAAAAACACTTAGCTTTTCAGTCATATTCAGCAGCAAAATGAAACCATCTCTGGTTTTTAGTGGATACTGCACAGCTATTTTACAGTAATTTACAGCTAGTTGGCGAAGTGGAAAAGTTTTAACAGTTGTTCCTTTACACTAGAGTTTACCAATAATATTCTCAATATTTTGGAACTTATTTTCAAGGCTCTAATTAAGTTTGGCTGAAACTGACAAACAACACACCAAAATATCAAACATACTCTGTTTTGATGTTTTGTAAATGTATCGAAAGACTGTCTCTAATACACATTTTCCTCCTTTTTAGAAGAAGAATAAAAATCACCTCAGTGTCAATATTTATTATTCAATTGGAAAAATGTCCATGTTATTTAAGTAGACATTCAGTTATTCAAATATTCAATAATTATTCAAATATTCATTATTGAGGATCATTTTTGTATTTCCATTAAAATGAACAGTGTTATTTTACACCTGGATCCATAAAGTTGTTCAAAGTTACAAAATCCAAATAAAATATCTCATGATAATCAAGGCAGATATGTGAAAATAAATAGCTCTTTAAAAATGATTAAATATGGCTGGTTGGCTCCCACACCTGTAATCCCTGCACTAGGGAGGCCAAGGTGGGCATATCACAAAATCAAGAGATTGAGACCATCTTGGCCAACATGGCGAAACCTGGTCTCTACTAAAACTACAAACATTAGCTGGGTGTGGTGGCACACGCCTGTAGTCCCAGCTACTCAGGAGAATCACTTGAACCCAGATGGCAGAGATTGCAGTGAGTTGAAATCGTGCCACTGCAGTCCAGCCTGGCAACAGAGCAAGACTCCATCTCAAAAGAAAAAAAATGTTAGTTATTGCTTATTCTGCTATGACTCTGCTCACCCACCTGCTTTTAAACTACTTTTGCACTTCTTTTTCTGTCCTTTCAAAGACTAGCCAAAAAAATCAACATTTGACCTTATAAAGTATAATTTATCACTTTCTCTTTATTAATAAACATTATCTTCAAACATGAATTTTTCTATAGGGTAATTGTTACAAGTTGAGCAAAAGTGAAGATATTGATAAGTTACTAACACATAGCATGTTAATTTTATAGCATTTAAAAAAGTTGCTTGCTGATAGAAATATCATTTTTGTTTTGTCTATTTTGGTGCAAAGCTACCATATACGATGCACTTTTTCACTCTGCAGGAAGTAAACACCTCACTGTGTGTGTGTGCATGCACACGTGTGTGTGTTTTAATTTGAGTGTATGAAAGTTAAAGTACATCTAGACACATTGCAGAATGAAGTTTTAACATTCAAACGTATTAGTATTTTGGAATGACAATTAAATCTAGAATCATGATAGTGAGTTATGTAAAGATTATTACAATATAGGATTCCTGTGTAAATTTGCAGAATGATTATGGATCATGGAATCTCACATCTCTCATAGCATTCAAATAGATAAAAATATAGACTCCCTCTCTCCAAGATGGCTGAATAAACACAACTCCAGTGCACAACACCCAGCGAGAGAGATGCAGAAATCCAGAGACCTCCTAGTTCCAACCGAGGTACCAGGTGCATTTCAACAGGTCTGGCCCAATGGAGAGCAAAGCTGACTCAGGGCAGACCTAGGCAGGGATAGGTGCTGCTTCACCCAGAAAGTGCATCTGACTGGCAAGCCGGAGGCTCCCTCTCTGGCGCTCTGGTCCAAATACAGCACTTCCCCCAAAGCCTCAGCAATGTACAGAACGGGATCTTTGCCAGTCAAGTGCCAGGAATTACAAGCACAGAGTTGAATAATAATCCAGGACAGTGTCCTGGATTGGCACACAGACCTAAACAGATGCATAAGCCCAAAATGCGGCTGGGAGAGCTTGCAGACCGAGCTATCGTCCCCTCCCCACCCCCCTAGAGAGAGAGGGAGCTGTAAGCGGGAGCAGCTGGGTGGGCCCCTACCCCATGACTAGAGAGAGAGGAAGCTGAAAGGGGGAGACTGCCGGGTGTGGCTGGGCAGGTCCCTAACCTCCCCCACAAACCCCAGAGTTCTGAAGCTCTGTCTCTAGCCAGTTGCACAGCCAGTGCCACAGTCTGAGCTGAACCCAAATGATCCAGCCCAGTGAAGGATGGGCACAACCCACCATTAGAGGGGTGGGATTGGGCTACATGTTTTAACAAAAACACAGTAAGCCTATGTAGCAATGAGACTGTGTTCTTGACCACCCAGCAGTGCCACCAGGTCAGTGGAAGAGGAGGACCTAAACCCCCAGTGTAAACAAAAAAGACACAGTAACCTGAAGGACTCCCTAGAAACCCAGTAGTGCCTTGACAGGCAGACAAGCAACCTCATCAAGCAGGTCCCTGAGACCATAGCCAAGTAAATCCACAAAGATGAGAAAAAAAAAAAAAAACAGTACAAAAAAGATGAAACCATCAAAGACCAGAACACTTCTCCTTCAATGAGTTACAACTCCTCAACAACACAGGAACACAACATGACCAGGAAGGAGTGCGACAAATTGACAGAAACAGGCTTCAGAAGGTGGATAATAACAAACTTTTCTGAGCTAAAGGAACACGTTCTAGCTCAATGTGAAGAAACCAAAAACTTTGAAAAAAGGTTAGATGAAATGCTAACTAGAATAATCAGCTTAGAGAAGAACATAAACGACTTGGTGGAGTTGAAAGACACAGCACAAGAACTATGTGAAGCAAACACAAGTGTTAATAGCTGAATCGATCAAGCAGAAGAAAGGATATCAGAAATTGAAGATCAACTCAATGAAATAAAATGAGAAGGCAAGACAAGAGAAAAAAGAGTGAAAAGAAATGAACAAATCCTCCAAGAAATATGGGATTATGTGAAAAGACCTAATCTATGCTTGATCGTGTACCTGAATATGACGGGGAGAATGAATCGAAGCTGGAAAACACGCTTCAGGATACTATCCAGGAGAACTTCCCAAGCCTAGCAAGGCAGTCCAACATTCAAATTCAAGAAATAAAGAGAACTCCACAAAGATATTCCTCAAGAAGAGCAACCCCAAGGCACATAATCTTCAGACTCACCAGGGTTGAAATGAAGGAAAAAATGCTAAGGGCAGCCAGAGAGAAAGGTCAGGTCACCCACAGAAGGAAGCCAATCAGACTCACAGCGGATATTTCGGCAGAAACCCTACAAGCCAGAAGAGAGTGGGGGCCAATATTCAACATCCTTAAAGAAAAGAACTTTCAACCCAGAATCTCATATCCAGCCAAACTAAGCTTCGTAAGTGAAGGAGAAATAAAATCCTTTACGGAAAAGCAATTACTGAGAGATTTCGTCACCACCAGACCTGCCCTACAAGAGCTCCTGAAAGAAACACTAAGCATGGAAAGGAACAAGTACCAGTCACTGCAAAAGCAAACCAGCTGGCAAAGACCAAAAATGCAATGAAGAAAATGAATCAACTAACAGTAAAGAAAACCAGCCAGTAACAAAATGGCAGGATCAAATCACACATAACAATATTAACATTGAATGTAAATGGCCTAAATGCCCCAATAAAAAGACACAGACTGCAAACTGGATAAAAATTTTGTGCTGTATTCAGGAAACCCATCTCACACACAAAGACACACATAGACTCAAAATAAAGGATGGAAGAAGATTTACCAAGCAAATGGAGAACAAAAAAAGCAGGAGTTGCAATCCTAATCTCTGATAAAATGGACTTCAAATCAACAAAGATCAAGAGTTAAAGAAGGACACTACATAATGGTAAAAGGATCAATCCAACAAGAAGAGCTAACTATTCTAAATATATATGCCCCCAACACAGGAGCACCCAGATACATAAAGCAAGTTCTTTACGACCTAAAACGAGATTTAGACTCCCCACACAATAAGAGTGGGAGACTTCAACACTCCACTGTTAATATTAGACAGACCGATGACACAGAAAATTAACAGGGATATCCAGGACTTGAATGCAGAGCTGGACCAAGAGGACCTAATAGGCATATACAGAACACTCCACCCAAATCCACAGAATATACACTTTTCTCAGCACCATATTGCAGTTACTCTAAAATTGTCCACATCATTGGAAGCAAATCGCTCCTCAACAAATGCAAAAGAACAGAAATCATAACAAACAGTCTATCAGACCACAGTGCAATCAAACTAGAACTCAGAATTAAGAAACACACTCAAACCTGCACAACCACTTGGAAACTGAACAACTTGCTTCTGAGTGTCAGCTGAATAAACAATGAAATAAGGCAGAAATAAAGATATTCTTCGAAACCAATCAGAATGAAGACACAGCTTATGAGAATCTCTGGGACACCTTTAAAGCGGTGTCGAGAGGGAAATTTATAGCAATAAATGCCCACATGAGCAACAAGGAAAGATCTAAAATCGACACCCTATCATCAAAATTGAAAGAGCTAGAGGAGGAAGATCAAAAAAAAAAAAAACTGAAAACCTAGCAGAAGACAAGAAATAACTAATATCAGAGCAGAACTGAAGGAGATAGAGACACAAAAAACCCTTCAAAAAAAATCAGTAAATCCAGGAGCTGGTATTTTGAAAAGACCAACAAAATAGACAGACTACTAGCCAGATTAATAAAGAAGAAAAGGGAGAAGAATCAAATAGATGCAATAAAAAACGATAAAGGGGATATCACCACTGATCCCACAGAAATACAAACTACCATCAGTAATCAGAGATTACTACAAATAGTTCTATGCACCTAAGCCAGTAAACCAGGAAGAAATGGATAAATTCCTAGACACTTGTACTTTACCAAGACTAAACCAAGAGGAAGTTGAAACCCTGAATAGACCAATAACAAGGGCTGAAGTAGAGGCAGCAATCAATAACCAACCAACCAAAAAAGTCCAGGTCCAGATGGGTTCACAGCCGAATTCTACCAGACGTACAAAGAGAAGCTGGTTCCATTCCTTCTGAAACTATATCAAACAATACAAAAGGAGGGAATCCTCCCTAACTCATTTTATGAGACCATCATCCTGATACCAAAACCAGGCAGAGACTCAACTAAAAAAGAATACTTCAGGCCAATATCCATGATGAACATTGAGGTAAAAATCTTCAATAAAATACTGACAAACAGATTGCAACAGCACATCAAGAAGCTTATCCATCACAATCAAGCAGGCTTCATTCCAGGGATGCAAGGCTGGTTCAACATATGCAAGTCTATAAATGTAATCCACCACATAAACAGAACCAAAGACAAAAACCACATGATTATCTCAATAGATGCAGAGAAGGCCATTGACAAAATTCAACAGCCTTTATGCTAAAAACTGTCAGTGAACTAGGTATCGATGGAACGTATCATAAAATGATAAAAGCTTTGTATGACAAACCTGCAGCCAATATCATACTGAATGGGCAAAAGCTGGAAGAATTCCCTTTGAAATCAGGCACTAGACAAGGATGCCCTCCCCTCTCTCACCACTCCTATTCAATACAGTATTGGAAGTTCTAGCCAGAGCAATCAGGCAAGAAAAAGAAATAAAGTGTATTCAATTAGAAGAGGAGGACGTCAAACTGTCTCTGTTTGCAGATGACATGATTGTATATCTACAAGACCCCATCGTCTCAGCCCAAAATCTTCTCAAACTGATAAGCAACTTCGGCAAAGTCTCAGAATACAAAATAAATGTGCAGAAATCACCAATACCAATAAATGACAAACAGAGGGCCAAATCAAGAGTGAACTCCCATTCACAACTGCTACAAAGAGAATAAAATACCTAGGAATACAACTAACAAAGGATGTAAAGGACCTCTTCAAGGAGAACTACAAACCACTGCTCAACTAAATAAGAGAGGACACAAACAGATGGAAAAACATTCCATGCTCATGGTTAGTAGGAATTAATATTGTGAAAATGGCCATACTGCTCAAAGTGATCTATAGATTCAATGCTACCCCCCATCAAGCTACAAATGACCTTCTTCACAGAACTGGAAAAACCACTTTAAACTTCATATGAAATCACAAGAGAGCCCACATAGCCAAGACAATCGTAAGCAAAAAGAACAAAGCCAGAGACATCACTACCAGACTTCAAACTATAACAAGGCTCCAGTAATCAAAGCATCATGGTACTGGTACCAAAACAGAGACATAGACCAATGGAAGAGAACAGAGGCCCCAGAAGCAACACCACACACCTACAACCATCTGATCTTTGACAAACCTCACAAAAAACAGCAATGGGGATAGGACTCCATGTTTAATAAATGGTTTCTGGAAAACTGTCTAGCAATGTGCAGAAAGCAGAAACCGGACCCCTATCTGTCCCCTTACACTAAAATTAACTCCAGATGGATTAAAGATTTAAACATAAAACCTAACACCATAAAAACACTAGAAGAAGACGTAGGCAAAACCATCCAGGACATAGACATAGGTAAGGACTTCATGACTAAAACACCAAAAGCATTGGTAATAAAAGCCAAGATAGACAAATGGGATCTAATTAAAATTCAGTACAGCAAAAGAAACCATCATTAGAGTGAACCGACAACTAACAGAATGGGAAAAAATTTTTGCAATCTACCCATCTGACAACGGCTAATATCCAGAATCTACAAAGAACTAAAACAGATCTACAAGAAAAAAACAACCCCATTCAAAAGTGGGCAAAGGATATTAACAGACACTTTAAAAAAGAAGACATATATGAGGCCAACAAACATGAAAAAATGCTCATTATCACTGGTCATTAGAGAAATGCAAATCAAAACCACATTGAGATACCATCTCACCCCAGATAGAATGGCGATCATTAAAAAATCTGGAGACAACAGATGATGGAGAGGATGTGGAGAAATAGGAACACTCTTACACATTAATTCAACCATCGTGGAAGACAGTGTGGTGATTTCTCAAGGATCTAGAAATAGAAATTCCATTTGACCCAACAATTCCATTACTGGGTATATACCCAAAGAACTATAAATCATTCTACTATAAAGACACATGCACACGTATGCTCATTGCAGCACTATGTACAATAGCAAAGACCTGGAACCAACCCAAACGTCCATCAATGATAGACTGGACAAAGAAAATGTGGTACATATACACCATGGAATACTACGCAGCCATAAAAAACGATGAGTTTGTGTCCTTTGTAGAGACTTGGATGAATCTGGAAACCATACTTCTCAGCAAACTGACACAAGAACAGAAAGCCAAACACTGCATGTTCTCACTCATAGGCGGGTGATGAACATTGAGAACACATGGACTCAGGGAGAGGAGCATCACACACTGGGGGCAGTTGGAGGCAGGGTAGGAGAGAGACAGCAGGGGATGGGGAGGGTGGGGGAGGGTGGGGAGGGATAACATGGGGAGAAATGCCAGATATGGTATGCACCTAAAGTAAAAGAAAATATATACGTATATATATATATATGTGTATATATATATATATATATTGTGTGTATATATATATATATTTATTTATTTATATATTCCCAAGATACAAGGAAAAATCAGAGAAACACAAAATCAGTGGGCCTGTAGTCTGAAGTTTCTATAAGATCAAGCAAATTAGGAGGTGTAATTATATACAGACTCTGAATAATGTAATAGCTCTAATAAACAAATATACATATACATACACATGTATATGCAATAAAATTGCTTCCTTGATTTATTTCACAATTACTAAAATAAATTTAAATCAATTACAAGCACAAATTCAATAAAGGGAAACTATAGAAAACAGTCTCAATTCATTGGAATAAAATGAGAAAAATTTCAATTACTTAACACGGAATATATACGTGAACAAATACATAAGCATGCATATCTAAAACTATTCACAAGTAGCACTTTAAAGATGAAATCAAATTGAGATCTGTACAATCTACAGATTCTTTAAATAATGGTGCTAACACTATGCTGCAAATATAATGTGGAGATCCTTACATTGCTTAGAAAAAACAAAGCTGCAAAGAAAGTCACCCCCTTACCCCAGTGTGTACACTCTGGCAGAAAAAGCTAGAAAATGCACAAAGTCCTATTGTTACTCGAGCTTATTAGACAGCTGGGTTTACAAGTTCACCAAGTAAACTAATTTCTTATGAGGGACAAAGAATAATTTCACCCTTGGCATAGCACAGGGGAAACAATTGGCCTACAGAAATGCATGTGAAAAGAAATCAGCTAACATTTTAACAACTTCTTCAAGGGAATGTGTAGGCTCGCTTATCAGTTTGGAAGACTGGGGGTCCTCAGACGCAGGAAGAGTTTATACTCATAAAATGTTTTTCACAGATCTTCACCATGTGCTTAGAAAAAGGCAGGGTGGGAGACCAGAAATGGCTAGCTTCGTTGGTAGTGTGGTGAGCAAAAATGGGGATCAACTGCTTTGGGGAGATGGGCCTTGTTCCCTTGCCCTCTGCCCTAGGAAGCAAAAATGTTAAGTAGCTAAGGCAGGGGTAGGTATCTTTCTCACCGCCAGGGAACAGGGGAAGAGTCCATAAAAGCAAAACCTTGCCTCTGAGGAGGGGATGGCAAATACTCCCATCTTCATCTACAAAACACAGGTCAATATATTGCTGCCAAAAACTGTAAGACTCTCACTGTTGTGGGAGGAGCAGTGAACCATTTCTAGTGAAATATAAGAAAAAGTACAGCACTTTCTTTTAAATAGATACACTTTAATAACACTTTTTTACTAAGACTAATTTGGCTGACATTAGCAGAGCTACTCCAGCTTTCTTACAGATGCTTTTTGCATATTTTTTTCCTTTCTTTATTATCTATTTGGATTTTTCAATCTGAAATTTATCTCCTTTAAACACCACATATTTGGATCTCTCTTTTGACTCTCATCAGTCTATATTTGTATTTTGATTGTATCGTTTACCCCATTCGCATTAAATGTATTATTGCTATAGTCAGATTTAAATCTTCTGTGCTATTTTTAATAGGTCTCATGTGTTTCCTGCTTACTATCCCTCATTTACTACTTTCTTTTCAATTAAGTGAATATTTCCTATGGCAGCATTTCAATTCTTTTAATGATATTTCCACTTTTTAAAAATTGTTTTTTGTAGTTGTTGCTCTGGGGCTTACCATATAAATCTTAACTTAGTAGAACGACCTTCAGATTTGTACTAACCAAATTCCAGGGAGATGCAGAAATGTCAGTCCTATGTAACTCTCACTACTGTTTCCTTATTTTGTGCTATTTTCGTTATATTTGAAAAATGCCTGATATTATTACTTTATAAAATCTTGTGTTTTTTTAAATTAGAAAAAAAGAGAAGTACATATATTTATTGTTACAAAAATGTTCTTATTTACTATTTCCGTTTCTCTTTATAGGTGTCTGTGGATTTAATGTTACCCTTTTCTCACTGCAATACAGGGACCTCCTTTTTGCTTTTATTGTCAAACATATTGCATAACTATATGTGGTAGGTCTGCAATAAAATACACATTTTAAAACAAATTATTTCTTATCAGTGAAAACGAGGAAAAGAGAAGATAGAGGCATTTACAATGTCTTAATTGAGTAATTATCATTACTGGTGCTTTGTGTGCACCTGTGTGTGTGTGTGCACATGTGTGTGTCCCTGTATTCAAATATTTCCTATGTTCACTAAAGAAATTTATTTAGCATTCTTGTTAGGTGGATTTGCTTTCAAGAAATTCTCTCAATTTTTGTTTCTCTGGTAAGATCTTCATTTCACCTTCATTTATGAAAGATGAATTTTCCAGATGTTAGATTGTTGACTGAATTTTTTTCTTTTAGCAACTTGAATATGTCATCCCATTACCTGTTACACTTCATTGTTTTTTATGATAAGAGGCTAAAATTATTACTGAGATCCTTTAAATGTGACCTGTTAATCTCCTGCTGCTTTCAAATTTGTCTATTTGACCAGGCACGGTACCTCATACCTGTAATCCCAGCACGTTGGGAGGCCGAGGTGGGTGGATCATTTGAGGTAAGGAGTTTGACACCAGCTTGGGCAACAGAGAGAAACAGTGTCTCTATTAAAAATGAGAAAAATAGCCAGGTGATAGTGGTGCATGCCTGTAATCCCAGCTGAGGCCAGAGAATTGCTTGAGCCTGGGAGGAGGAGGTTGCCGGTGACCTGAGATTGCGCCACTGCACTCCAGTATGGGCGACAGAATGAGACCCTGTCTCAAAAAAAAAAAAAAAAAGAAAAAAGTCTATTGTTTTTGTCTTTTAATATTTTTACTATGACATGTCTGGGTTTTGATCTCCTCTAGTTTATGTAACTGGGGATTATTGAGTGTTTTCAATGTTTAGAATATTATTTTATATTAAGTTTGGGGAGTTGTCAGACATTATAAATTTTAATAAGTTTTCTGTTCCTTTCCCTTTCACTTTTTCCTCTTCTATGTCAATTAATTATATGTACGTTAGTATGATTAGCAGTACCCCACATTTATCTGAAGCTTAGTGCATTTTTAAAATAATTCTATCCTTTGGATTGTAGACTTTTTATCCATCTACCTTCAAGGGCATTATTCTGTTTTCTACCAGTCCAAATCTTCCGTTTAACCATTGTAGTAAAATTTTATTTTTCTTTGATTTTCAAACCCGGAATTCTGTTTGTTTCTTTATATCAGTTCTACCTTTTTACTGATATTATCTTTTTCATAAGCCATTGACAGCTTGTCTTCCTTTAGTCTTTAAACAATTTCAATTAAGTCTTTGAACAGATTTATAATGACTTAGTTGAAGTTTTTACTTATTAAATGTAACAACTGGATCCTCTGAAAGGTTTTTGGGGGTTCATGGTATTTTACCTTGTATGGGACACATTTTTTGTTTTTGTTTCTTTACATGTAGCATATTTTTTGTTAAAATCCGGTCATTTTGGATAAGACATTGTAGCAACTTTGAATATTCTCTCTCCCTAAGCTTTTTGTTATTATTGCATCCCTGTTTATTTGTTTAGTGACTTAGCTGGACTACTGTAGTGAAATATAAATCTCACACATTGTGAAACCTTGATATCACACGTCAGTGTGCACAGCACTGGGCATGTGTATAATAATCCTATGATGACATTGATTTTGCATAGGCTTTCTTTGACTATTAGTTTGCCTGATCTATTAACCTGTCTGCCTGTTTCACATTATACACACCTGTTTGTCTCCACTAAGTGCTGACTGAATTTGTTATTGATTTCAATAATTTTACTATTATTCCATATGTTTTTATTATCTGGGAAACAAGTTTCTCCACAGTATGTTCCAGTTAAATTCAGACTCCTTTGCAGGTAACATTTTGGCCTCTGCCTTACAGATTTGTCCTGACCTTGCTTTATTTCATTGTCTCTTTTTCTGGTTATACCTGGCAAATTTGCTGCCCCTAAGATTAAAACCCTATATTGCCCACATAGAGAATAATCTGAGTTACCTCAGTGTTTTTATAATAATAATTCTCTTGCCTTTTTTTTCTTACTTCTCCCTCTGTTATTATCATCTGCAAAATATCTGGACCACACAGCTCTTGAGCTGGTGGTGAAGATTGTCCTCTACTCTTGAAGTGAGACTCTAGCTTTATGAGTAGGACAAGGTGGGAGATGGGTAGTCTCCATTTTTCTGGGCCAGCTTCTCTAATTCTAAAACCTTCTTAAAATGGTCTAGGCTGAGTGCAGTGGCTCACGTCTGTAATCTCAAAACTTTGGGAGGCCGAGATGGATGGATCACCTAAGGTCCGGAGTTTAAGACCAGTCTGGCCAACTTGGTAAAACACTGTCTCTACTAAAAATACACACAAAAAAAAATGCTGGACATGGTGGCAGGCACCTGTAATCCCAGATACTGCAGAGGTTGAGGCAGGATAATTGCTTGAATGCAGGAAGCAGAGGTTGCAGTGAGACAAGATCGTGTCACTGCACTCCAGCCTCAGTGACAGAGTGAGACTGTCTAAAAAAAAAAAAAAAGGTCTACATGGAACTACATGATGTAGCGCCCTGTTAGTTCTCCTAACACCTGATCATCTTTCTTTCACCTTTCTCCCTCACTCATTTCTTTCCAGTCATATGACTTCCCTTCTCTTCTCTTAAAGGAACATGCATACTCCTGACTTGGGCCTTTATATTTGCTGTTTCTTCCACTGCAAATACACATTCCTCAGATATGCTCACGAATGGTCTCTTTACCTTCTTCAAGTGTCTGCCTACCAAAGAGAAGTCCTGATTGCCTTATGCAAAATTGGAAGTCACCTTCCACGATATCCAAAATATGCCTATTCAACCATACTGCTTATGCATTTCCATATTTTGTAGACATTTAACATGTTATAGGTTTAATTTTATTTGTTTATTACCTACATCACCCCATTCAACACATACAAATAATGCAATTTAGTAAGAAAGGATTTTTGTCTGTTTTATTTATACCACATCCACAACAAGGCTCTGTATGTAGGAGATACATATTAGGCAGTCACTAAATATATGAGAAATGATTGAATTGCTACTTTTTTCAACTCTTGCCCTCTTTTTTGTCCTCTATGTTTAACTATTTAAGATTCTCAAATCATGGCAAATTGCATGCCTTGAATGTTATTAAACTCTGATAATTAAAAGTAGAAACATTCAGGCAGGTGTTTTCTATTTAATATTCCCTAATTCTCTAATGTATTAGAGCTAATAGACACATAATGAATATTTGAATAGGTAATGTCTTTTTAAAATATTTGCCATTTCAATGTAAATGTAATTGCTTATGTAAACATGATGTTTGTTATGTTAAAAATTAATCTCTTTCATATATTATTAAACTCTAAATTAATATACACAGTCTTCTAGTTATTCATAGAGGCAGCGTGTTCTTTACATATTAGCCTTACCACAAGAAACATGCTTATATTAAATAAAGAATGTTGTGTTTATGGTGTCCTACAGCAATGGATGGGATGATAATTCATATTTATGTCTTCAGATTAATTCATCAAATAAAAAGTATATCATTCAATGCTGAAAATATAATTTTATTTAAACTTTTTAAGATCGATGAATTTCTGCTTTCTACACTGACATAACGTACTTTATTTTTAAATTTTCTTAGCTCTAATGTATTATGTATACATTGTTCATTGCGTTATCCAACTCTGTCTAATCTCTCCAACTATTATTGGCCAATTTTCTATTTTTGCCAACATCATTAGTTATACTTATTTGTACTGAGAATCACCAACACAAAAATAATACTGTTTTAGAGACAATTATAATGGAAAAATAAACATATTTATTATGGTTGTAGTGTCGATATAAGTAACTTAGAATTTTTTTGAATTATCTCAGAAACTTTCTAAGTTAAATTTTTGCTCTTTGAAACATTTACTATTTTCCTAAGATTTTTGTTTATAAACCCATTATTTTTATCTATTCTTTTAATTTGTAAAAATCAAGTGTAGCTATGTTTATTAGTCAAAGTCTAGAAGAAATATACATAAAACAGAAGATTGTGGGAGAAATGAGCAAAGTATGAAGAAAGGTCACTTACAGAAATTAAGGTAAGCAATTTAACGTTCCAACCATAATATTATAAAATTTTAAAATAAGCATTGTCAATGGAATAAGGTATTTCATTGTTAATAGAATGAGGTAGTAATTTTATTAATAAAAGATCCAGTATCAGGTGCCCTGCTACTTCACTATTAAACCACAGTACTAGTGCGATTGGAAGGGCTTCTAGCAAGTTCTTCTGTGCTCTGGAGTATATTCACATCATCTTCTGCCAGAAAGATTTCTTTAAATAAAAAGTAGCTGATTCTTTGCTACTGGGTGTACGTAGAGACTAAACATTTGACCATGTTGGACAGACTTACCATTTGACCTAAATTGTACGTCATGAAACGAGTAGTACCTGATATGTTGAATCATAAAACAAGATGTTCATAGCAGCTCACTGGAAGAGCAGAGCATCTGTGTGAGTCTAGATAAACTGAAAATACTGAGACCATGATTAACCACACTACAGCTTATTTAAAAGCTGGAGGTTAATGAAAGGAGAGGAAATTCAAGAATACCAGTGTCTATAATCCAGGTTCAGTGTTCTGCTCTTCAAACATGAGTGTCACCCAGAGAAAAGTGGGTCACTTTCCCCACCTTTACTTCCAGAGCAGTAGTCACATATTTTTTTCCAGGAGGACAAGCAGACTGTAAGAGGAGAGATCTCCAAAATTAGCCTCAAAAGAGCAGAGTATTTGAAAGAAAGTATGAAGAAAGTCAAGCCTAACGGTGCATTTCTGAACATTACAAAGATTTTGGTTGCAAGCAATTAAGTGAAGGCTGGCAGCTCCATGACAGCAACAAGGTAAGTTGTAGGCTAACTAGTTTACCAGAGACAATCAAGGAAAGAGACGGTTAGGAAGAACACTCCTGGTGTCACAATAAACCACAAACATGGGCATCAAATACTGTACTGCCAGAAGAGCCAGCATTTAACTTGACTACACTGTGGAGTAGCTTGTACTCGAAGGCATTGTTGAAAATAATAGCAAATTCAATAAACTGTCAGTGGAGCCTAACAACTGGATGCTATATGAACACACGCACGCACACACACACACACACACACACACACACACAGCTTAACAGAATTCATGCAAAGAAATAGTCAAAGAGAGCCCTGCTCGAACCAGTCTCATTCCGTAATGATTACAAGAATACCAAAGGCCACACCGAGTAGTGATATTAAAGGCCTAATGGTATGGGAGGATTATATTTCACTACAATAATCCAGCTAAATCACTAAACAAATAAGCAAGCCAGCAACAATAAGCTCTGTTTAGGGGTATTCAGATTTTCCAAAATAAGTTGTCTAACATATACTGCTTTTAATAAATAAGTAAATAAATCGGAAATGCAAAAAAAAGCAAGTAGCAGAACTGCTTGTGAGAGAGCCCAGCTGTTGCATTGAACAGAAAGGACTTCAAACCAGTCATTATAAAATGTTCAAGAAACTAAAGGAAAAAATGCTTAATGAAATAAAGGAAGGTATAATGACAATGTCTTATGAAAGTGTTTCTGGGTTTTGGGGTTCAGAGGAGCACAGCTTGCTCCCTGATGGGCTGTTCTTCCAGGCTCTTGTACCTCACTCACCCAGGGATGGGGGAGGGGACCACGCAGGTGAGGTGTGCTCACAAGTAAATATCAGACCCCAAAGAGGTTTTGCAGAAAGTGATTTATTTAGGCAGAGAAAGAGAAAAAAGAGAGAGAAAAAGATGAGAGAGAGAAATCTTCCGTGAAGATTGTGGAAGGAGACCCAAATATGGAATCCAACAGGATGTGGAAAAAGGGGACTTTTATTTATTTATTTATTTTTGTAATTTAAGATCCAAATTTTATTTTTGTTTTCTAACTAGATACACAACACTTAAAAAAATACAGTATTTTTAAAAATGTTCATGCAAAACAAAGTTTACTTAAGCAAATTTAAAATTGTATGGCTTCTATATTCTCCCAAATATGCCCTATTTCCCATGAAATAGATAGTTTAAGAGAAGGAAGGAATATAAAAGTTTATCAACTTTGGTTTTCAAAAACCTTTCATAAAAGATATCTTTCTTAAAAATACCTAATGTAGGTAACTGGGGGATGGAGGCAGCAAACCACCATGGCATATGTATAACCTATGTAAAAACCCTGCAAGATCTGCACATGTACCCTAGAACTTAAAATATATATATATATATATATATATATATATATATAAACCAAAAAATTATTTAATGAAGAAAAAAAAGATAAAATGCTTCCTATTGCTAAAAAGTTAAGGTTTTTGTATACTTTTCTATCTTTTCCGCCTCTTCTTCAGCAATGTCCTTTAAGTTTATTAAAAAGGAGCATATATTTGTGAAAGCAAGAGAGAAAAATATAAGTTATTTTTCCTGTGCTAGGAGGGTGATATTTACATGTAGTATTTACTTGCCTGTTAATGTTTAGGTCTTTGTCCTTGGTTCTATGTCAAGGTGAAGAAAGGTCAGCAGAATGTTGGATTTCTAGCACCTTATTTTTAACTAAGCAACACAGAGAAAAAGGGGACTTTTAACCTGGGAGGAATTCTCTCCTCTTCCAAGCCCTTTGACCTATAAAAGGAGTTGCTTTAAACTTCCGATAGAGTGATTGACTTATTATTTTCCTGAGCCCTTGAAAATTTAAACAAAGACCTTTAATCCGCGGATGGAGAGAGGGAAGGGAGACATGGCGCTGGGAAGTTCTTGGCCTTGAAACTCTGCCCCTTCATGGACCCGGGGAAGAGAATACATTCCCTCAAAAGGAGAACATGAATAAAGAGATGGAAATTAGAAAGGAAACAAAGTGAAATTATGAAGATTATTAAGCTGAAAAATATAGAAACTGGAAAGAAAAATTCACTAGAGACTCAACAGTACATTAACATTGACAGAAGGTAAACTGAATGAACTTGAAAATTGATGCATAATGATTATTCGATGCAAAGACAAGACAAAAGAGAATAAAGGCCTATGAACAGAACCTAATATAAATGTACAGCATCATTAAGCATGTCAAAATGTATAAAGGGAGTACAGATAAAGAAGAAGATTTGAAGAAATAATGGCAGAAAATTTTATAAATTTTATAGAAAATATTAACATTTACATCCAAGAAGCTCAATAAAAATAAAATAAATGCCAAGATATCCACACCCAGACATGTCATAGTAAAAATGTTAAAATCAAATGATAAAGAGAAAATCATCATAACAGAAACAGAGAAATGATTGTTAGTTATATGTACATCAACAAGATTAACAGTGGATGCATCATCATATACAGTGGAGGCCATATAGCAGTGGAATGACATACTGAAAGAAAATAACTTTTAACCCTTAATTTTATATCCAGCAAAACTATCTTTTTAAAGAAATGTAAAATAAGATTCTCAGAGGAAAAAAACAGAATGTATTGCTTTCAGGCTTGACAGAAAATAAATTCTAAAAACTCTTTAGTCTAAAAGTACAAGACCTCAGATAGTAATTTAAATCTATATTTTTTTAAAGGCTGGTAATGGTTATTATGTAATTATAAAAGACAATCTAAATATATATGCCTTCTCCTTTCTCACATTTAAAACACAATTTCACATATAATATGCTTGTAATTTTATTTTTAGTTCAACAATATAGAGGTATAATATACAATAGAAAAAATACGTTGTGTAAGCTTTATTGAAATAAAGAAATAACAACTCATAACTGAAAATTAACCTTTCATGACAAAAATATTTGAATTCTTCAAAATATATGAAAAACAGCATGCCAGTTGGTTTGTTTTTTTCTTGTAAATCTGTTTTAGTTCTTTGTAGATTCTGGCTATTAGCCCTTTGTCAGATGGGTAGATTGCAAAATTTTTTTCACATTCTGTTGGTTGCCACTTCACTCTAATGATTGTTTGTTTTGCTGTGTATGAGCTCTGGAGTTTAATTATATCCCATTTGTCTATTTTGACTTTTGTTGTCAATGCTTTTGGTGTTTTAGTAATGAAGTCCTTGCCTATGCCTATGTCCTGAATGGTTTTGCCTAGGTTTACTTCTTTATGGTGTTAGGTCTTATGTTTAAGTCTTTAATCCATCTGGAGTTAATTTTAGTGTAAGGTGTCAGGAAGGGGTCCAGTTTCTGCTTTCTGCACATGGCTAGCCAGTTTTCCCAACACCATTTATTAAACAGGGAATCCATTCCCCATTGCTTGTTTTTGTCATGTTTGTCAAAGATCAGATAGTTGTAGATGTGTGGCATTGTCTCTGAGGCATCTGTTCTGTTCCACTGGTCTATATCTCTGTTTTGGTACCAGTACCATGCTGTTTTGATTACTGTAGCTTTGTAGTATAGTTTGAAGTCAGGTAGCATGGTACCTCCAGCTTTGTTCTTTTTGCTTAGAATTAACTTTGCTATGTGGGCTCTCTTTTGATTTCATATGAAGTTTAAGGTGGTTTTTTTCCAGATCTGTGAAGAGGGTCATAGGTAGCTTGATGGGGATAGCACTGAATCTATAGATTACTTTGGACAGTATGGGCATTTTCACAGTATTGATTCTTCCTAACCATGAGCATGGAATCTTTTTCCATCTGTTTGTGTTCTCTCTTATTTCCTTGAGCAGTGGTTCATTGTTCTCCTTGAAGAGGTCCTTTACATCCTTTGTTAGTTGTATTCCTAGGTATTTTACTCTCTTTGTAGCAATTGTGAATGGCAGTTCGTTCTTGATTTGGCTCTCTTTAAGTCTGTTATTGGTGTATAGGAATGCTTGTGATTTCTGCACATTGATTTTGTATCCTGAGACTTTGCTGAAGTTGCTTATCAGTTTGAAGAGACTTTGGGATGAGACGATGGGGTCTTGTAAATATACAACCATGTCATCCGCAAATAGAGACAATTTTACTTCCTCCTTTCCTTATTGAATACCTCTTATTTCTTTTTCTTGCCTGATTGCTCTGGCTAGATCTTCCAATACTATATTGAATAGGAGTGGTGAGAGAGGGCATCCTTGTCTAGTGCCAGATTTCAAAGGGAATACTTCCAGTTTTTGCCCATTCAGTATGATATTGGCTATGGGTTTGTCATAAATAGCTTTTATTATTTTGAGATACATTCCATTGATACCTAGTTTATTGAGAGGTTTTAGCATAAAGGGCTGTTGAATTTTGTCAAAGGCCTTCTCTGCATCTATTGAGATAATCATGTGGTTTTTGTCTTTGGTTCTGTTTATGCGGTGAATTACGTTTATAGACTTGCGGATGTTGAACCAGCCTTGCATCCCTGGGATGAAGCCTCCTTGATCATGATAGGTAAGCTGTTTGATGTGCTGTTGCAATTGGTTCACCAATATTTTATTGAAGATTTTTGAATCTATGTTCATCATGGATATTGGCCGGAAGTTTTCTTTTCTTGCTGAGTCTCTGCTGGGTTTTGGTATCAGGATGATGTTGGTCTCATAAAATGATTTGGGAAGGATTCCCTGTTTTTGGATTGTTTGGAATTGTTTCAGAAAAAAAAAAGAAAAAAGAAAAACACATTAAAAGCACAATAAGCTATCAGTACACACCTCCCTATCAGAATGACTAAATTTAAAGATGGTGATAACACCACAAATACTGTCAACAATGTGTCAAAACTAGGTGACTCATACATTCATAGTTTGGATGTAAAATTGTACAGTAACCACAGAAAAGAGTTTGACAGTTACTTTTAAGACTAAACATAGTCTTTACATATGACCCACGAATTGAATTGCACTGTTGGCAAATACCCCAGACAACTGAAAGATTTTAAATACCGTCATTTATACATAAACATTCATAGCAGCCTTTTTCATAATTGCCAAAAAGAGGAAACTCTTAAAATGTTTTTCAGTGGGTGAATGGTTAAACAAACAGTGGAACATCTAAATCATGGAATCCTCCTCAGCGATATAAAGGAACAAACTATTGAGGCACACGACTTGGATGAACTTCAAGAAAATTGAAATGAATGAAGAAAGCCGATTACAAAGTGATACATATTGCATGATTCCATTTATACAACATTTGTTAAGTTACAGAATTATAGAGTCAGGGACAGAATGGTGGTTGCTGGGTTGGGGCCAGGGTGGAGAGGACATGGGTACAAAGGAAGTGGCGTGTGGAAGCTCTGTGACAGTACCATTAAGTATCCTGAATAATGGTGAGCACATGCAGCTATCCATGTAACCAAGTTTCACAGAGCTACATGAGCATACACACACACATACACACGAGCTCCGGGATAATTGCTGAAATCTAAATAAACTCTATTTTTGAATTTCTACTAATTTCCTGGTTTTGATAGTGTGCTATCCTATGCTAGATGTTAACATTGATGGAGGTTGGGTGAAGAGCACACAGGTCATTACCACATATATCTTATAACTCCAAGTGTATATTTATCTTAAAACAAAGTATTTTTAATATTTTATATTTGTATTGAAATAGAGTACTACATTTATATTGATATCAGGGTTCTTTGTTTGTTTATTTGTTTGTTTTGAGACTGAATCTGGCTCTGTTGCCCAAGCTGGTGTGCAATGGGCATGATCTTGACTCACTGCCATCTTTGCCTCCCAGGTTCAAGGGATTCTCCCGCCTCAGCCTCCCAAGTAGCTGGGATTACAGGTGCCAGCCACCATGCCTGGCTAATTTCTATATTTTTAGTAGAGATGACATTTTACCATGTTGACCAGGCTGGTCTCCAAATACTGACCTCAAATGATCCACCCACCTCAGCCTCCCAAAGTGCTGGGATTACAGGCACGAGCCACTGCACCTGGCCTAATGTCAGTTTTTAAGAATGATATGAATAAATAACATACTTGCTAATCATGGCAAATCTGTTTTATGATCAAATTACAGTTTCTTATTTTGTGATTTAACTCTGGATGTGTGTCCCCATGTGGAAATATATACATGTATATTTATTATATTTTCATATACACACACGTGCGTACACACACACACACAGCCCCATATATATATATGAAAGTTTATAAGGAATTTTGTAAGTAACTCTTGTGGGTTGAATTTTCTCCCCCTCAAAAAGATGTATAAATTTCTAATCCCCAGTAACTCAGACTGTGATCTGATTTGAAAATAGGGTCATTGAAGGTGTAGTTCGTTAAGATAAAGTCATACTAGTGTGGTGGGCCCTTAGTCCAGTATGACTGGTGTCCTTATAAACGAGAGATGAAGAGATACAGACAGAAGAGAAAGAAGACCATGTGACAAGACCATTTAATCGCAGGTGTGCAATTAAAGTGTGACAGCTGCAAGCCCAAGAATGCCAAGGATTGCTGAGAACTGCTGGAAACTAGGAAGAGGCATAGAATACGTTCTTCCCCTACAGGTTTCCGAGGCAGCATGTGCCTGCTAACACCTTCATTTTAGCTTTCCAACCTCCAGAACTATGAGACTGTGTTTCCGTTGTTTTAAGCTCCTCAGTTTGTGTTATTTTGTTATAGCAGCCCTGGAAAGCCAATGTACAACATATCATAAATAATCAACTAACGCAGGATAGATCACTTCTAAGCAGGATTATGGGAGTATCCTGGGAGCAACAGAAAGAAAGTCAAACAGTTGCTGTGATACTATATTATTTTAAAATCATTTTTATGTGAAATCCTGTATGAAAATCAAATATAGGAGGTTCGAGGAACATGCAGAAATACTTAATACTTTGAGATGAGTACGAAATCCAAAGCAGCAGTCACTGGCAAACAAAATCTAAGAGTTGTAATGCTCCAAATTGCCTTCTGCACTGATGGCAAAGTTCTGTGCCTTCCCTATCCTGTATTTAGCCAATTCCACTATGGTTACTGGAAATGTGAAATGTGGTTAACGTGAGTGAGGAAAGGAATTTTTAAATTTATTTAATTAATTTAAAATTTCGTTTCACTTACATGACACTAGTGTCTACCATATTGAACAGCACTAGACTTCTCAAGCTTCTAGTTTGACAAGCTTTAATTTAGCGGAAGCTTTTCATCTAACACATAGGATATACGACTTCTAATTCAGTCTATTCTTACCTCTTCTTATCCGTGCAAAGCTGATTAGGCTATAATCTCCTCAGAATTATTTACTTATCCTTGAAATATATTAGAACACTTTAAGATCCCGTGTTTCTACATATCATCTCACCTCCCACTGTCACCGTTTTGTTTAAAATATGTATGTCTGCTGTTTTGCTGAATGTGCTAGTCTCCCCAGTCTCAGTTGGAACATATCGACAATACTTTTCAACACAAATCAAACTAGCCCAAGGGACTGGAGTACAAGGGTTCTCATTGTGTGGAAGCTGTGCTCTCTTAGAAGTGGTGCTTTCCTAAATCAATTGATTGAATCGTCAGAGGTATAAATGCCTTTTCTCTGACAGAGCCACCATCCTCTGAGAAGCTGACAGGCAGTGGGTGGCTACAAGTTGTCTGACAAGACAGATTTGCAGTGCAAGCCTCAAGTGACAGGATTACATAAAGCAGAACATTTAAAAGCAAATCAAATTAGTGTCAATGCACCTGTTCTTTAAAACCAGAGGAAGAATTTCCTAATGTTACCTGTTATACAGAATATTTAACGACATAACAACACTATCTTTGTTTTCACAGATTAGGAGAGGCCTTATTTGATCCGCCAGGATGTATGTTTTGCTGAGAATGTTTCTTGGGATTCAGTTCAATTAAATTAATAAATGCATGACTACTCTGAATCAGATAACGTGAACTACCAGGGAACAAAGACGAATGAGATACTCCTGTCCGTGAGAAGTTACTAATCCAGAAAGGAATAAACAACCAAATTAAGCAAATATTTTTCACTTGTTGTTTGATGACATTTTTAACTGTATCAGTTCAATCATTTGCATTTGTGTTTTGCAGCACTGTTAATTTGGGCACTTGATAAAAAGATATTATATGGGTGTGATTTTAGTGTGCTTTATAGAGTGAAGCTTTCCCCAAATTAATAATAAATATTTACTATAGGAATGATGGGCATTTCCTGTATTAGCAATCAGATGCTTATAGCAGAATTGTTCTCAATTTCCTTAGCTACATCGATTCTCTAATCTTCAAATTCTACTTTTTCTGTACTACTATTTTGTTCTCTTGTTCATTCACTTATGAAATATTTATTAAGTAGATATTGTTAGGCTCTGCTCTAGGTGCTGGTTATATACGAACAAAACACATATGGCTGGTTATATGTGAACCAAAGACCTGCCTTAACAGAACTTACTTTCTAGTGGGTATTGGGGTAAGGAGACAGGAGGAGAAACTTCCTGTTATTCTCTCTTAACTCCTTTGTGTTGACTCCCTGCCCCACCCCCAGTGCTCTTCATAGTGGTTTCAAAAGTTGTGCTTCATCCAATTCCGATTTCTACTTTCTATGCTTTGTTATCTACCCCCTCACCAGGTGATTCTATCCTCCTTCTTCTGTCAATCAGTGCACAGGGCTCCCAGGGGAAAGGGATAGAAGAAGAGTGACCTATATATACAAATGTACTGCTGTTAAGTTAAAACATAGAGAAGGGATGACATTTCACAAAGCTAGCCTTGGCGCTTTTTTCCATAGTCACTAATAATCTCTTTATCAAGATTGTCATGCCACTGTCAATTCAACTTAGAGTCACTGAGTGTCTTCTAAATGCAAATGTAATAGTCATAGTTCATTAGAATAATTACACACTAATATGACTTTTCACCTTTTACTGAATTTTTAGCACTCACTGCACAAATAAGTCATTACAAAACAATTTGATAAATATATGGCTGAGTCTGGATGGTTTATTTGAGCATCCTGGAAATCTGATGTAATTCTCATGTTATTATTTCCTTAAGCAGATGAGAATTTTTAAGTTTTAGAACTTCATACCATGATTTCTCCTTTTTTTTTTTTTTTTTTCTATTTTGTAGAGACAGGGTCTCTCACTATGTTGCCCAAGCTGGTCTCAAACTCCCGGCCTCAGGGATCCTCCCGCCTCAACCTCTCAAAGTACAGGGATCGCAGGGTGAGCCACCATACCTGACCCAACATTATCTTTAATAATTCTCGACATTTCTTGTTTTTGCAGACCGAGTACCACTATTTCTTATGAAGAATAATGATTGTCTGTGTCACATATCTTGACTGCACTAACTTATGTATGTATAGTTTAGATGAAATTGCTATGGAAACTCTAGACCATTTAGGGCAAATCTCAGTAGAAAAATTCCAGGGTGATAAAGGGAATGGAGGAAGGGAAGAAGAATGTGATGCTTTGCTGGGCTGATGATCTCCCTTGACTCAGATGTTAAGATATATCATGATGAGTAGGATTCCCAGTGGAGTATGACTATTATGCTCATCTCTTAGCTGTCTGGCTCATTAGATTACATTAGAATTTTAAAAAGAATGAATTATTGCATTCCCCTGGTTTCTGGTAGATGCTCCAGAGAAGATTGAGACAACATAGTTTGCACAAATACCATGGAAGAGACTTCTGATTCTGTGGCTTATGCCATTATTTCTAAATTGTGAGACAAGGCGCTTATTGTAACATTTGACAGATGTAGGGCTGTAGTAGTGAAAGGTCAAAGTGATGAAGAGAAAGTTACAAATGTTTAGCATGATATCTGCTCCAAGTGGCATGGTGATTATTATAAAACAGTCATGTGGAAATTACAACTAAATGCTAAAATCTCGCTGATATATAGGGTGCCTGCCCCCTCTCAGATTTAAGTGGCAAGATTAATAGAAGCCCCTCTGATCTTTTTTACTTAAGCTAAAAGCAGTGGAAAATTTTAAGCTGTATAGACTTTCAGATTGACCTCAGGAAATATGACTTCCGATTAAAGGAATAGTATATACTAAAGTTTGGGGCATAAGAATAATAGCAAACACTTATTGTTTTATGTTTCTAGGCCCTTTATTACATGTTTTACTTGTTTTAATCCTTTCAATGTTCCCAAAAACTCTATGAAGTACATATTATTAAAGCTCACTTTACTGATTAAAGAAAATAAAGCACAGAGAGATTAAAGAATTTGGCCAAAGTCACACAGCTAATAAGAGGTGGAGCTGGAATTTGAATCTAGGATGTCTCAGAGTCCATGCTTTTAATCATGAGAGAAGTGGAGGTTCAGCAAGTCAGAGGAGTGGAACATACTGTCATCAATCCTGCTAACGCTCGCTTTTCCACTCTACTACAAAAGATAATTAGAAGGTTTACATTTATTTGGGAAAAAAATGCAAAATACCTTAGTATGTCATTCTAGCAATAGGTGAATTCTACTGCAATGATAATAGTCATTATGATTAATGGCAACAATCATTATTTAATGATAATAATACTGTATGAAGAGGAGTAGTTTGTCAGGAAATATCGTGGCAATCACAACCTGAACTCTGACAAACTGTATTGATGACTTAATGCACAAAGAGAAATGATTTTTCAATTTGCAAAGACACATGACCTACTAAGATAGACTATTACAGATAAAAGAAAAAGAAAGGTTATTTTGATATCTGTCCTCACTTTTATCAGGAAGTAAAATGATTTGGAGTTTGGTGAAATCATATATTTAAAGTGGATATAATTTAAGGACATATGTGTCGAGTTAGAAAAGGGTGTTCTGAAGATGTTAATACAGTTCATATTTGTTCTGTGACATTTTAAGTGTCAACCACAAAGAGTTATGCAGAGACAGAAGCCTCTGAAAAAGCTATCAGAAGTTTCTCTGCAGCGTCCGTAGTTTTTGGACATAGTGATTATACTTGTCATTTATTCCCTTTTCGAAGGACAATTATTATCCAGCAGCTTAGCACTGGGCGAGACTCATCTCATTACTTCAGAATATCAAATAACTCTACGAAAGAGGTCCCAAGACTGTACTTGGTGAGGCCTAAAATGCATTTAAACACGATGTTACTACGCCACAGAGCTAATTGTTTACATGGAAAGAGTACATGAAATAATACGATAAAAAGGGCAGAGGAAAGACCCAAAAGTTCTACAAAAGCGTAGGTGGACACCTGCTCTTGGCACACGTGACTCCTTGTCCTTCCAGATGCTGTGGCCTGCAGAGATGACCCACACCGAGCACATCATGAGCACTCGGTCCTCCGGTATCCACTGTGAGAAACAAGAAGATGATAAAGCAGGAAGCCAGTAAAGTCAGGATTATTTCGCTGGCTCCCCTGTCTACTGCACCACCGTGACGTGGTTCAGTGACTCCATCAAAGTACATAACTTAAGCCAGAAAGGCTTCTCCATTCAGCTCTCACTTAAATTCCGGTAAACGCACCTTGCCTGGCTCCTACAGGCCCAGTGTTAGTGACAGCGCCGTAATGTTGTGACGGCTAAAGAACTGTCCCATCTCTTCAAGCTGTTTTCAAACCCTGCCCACGCTTTTTTCAATGGTGCGAATTTTTCTCTGTTTGTTTCTTATCAGTATCCTCGCTGATATTGCAAATGGGTTAGGAAATGGCTCAAGGAAAATAAAAAGTCAAGATGGGATTCCGGGTTGGTTTTCTTCATCTCAATAGAAATAATAGAGTTCCTACAGGGCAACTACAAATAAATATCCCCAAAACATTAGTTAATTTTATTATCAGCAAGTGCTTTTATGCAGTTTACCAAATAAAATAGATGCCTCAAAAAAAGGCATCACATTCATTCCAAGGTGTTAATCATCTTAGCTATATTATTGAAGTATTTATATATCCAGTCGAAAAGCATAATTTTAATACATCTATTTATTATTTTTTTTTATTGTGTTGTGTTACGCAGAATTTTTTCTCACAGTTTTACTATATTTTCTTTTGTAATATGGCTCATCCTTTCTTCATCTATCGTTCAGAATTCATGCTGGTCCTGAGCCTTCCTACTTTGCCCCAGGTATTTTTCTCTCCTTGTGTCTACTGCTGAATTCCCTATGTGGACTGTGCTCATGAATAATAGTGATAAATTTAGTCATGAAATAAAATCATCTAAATATCTAGAAGTTATACACACAGCAATTGTCAAAGCCCTTACATAGTATGTTGAATAGTGACGACCAATAATCTTCAGGTCCTAATCTCTGGAATTTGTTAACGTTACCTTATTTGAAAAAGAAAATGTGCCTTTGGAGATGTAATTAAGAACCTTGACTTGAAGAGATAATCCTATTAACTGGATGAGCCCTAAATGCACTCACAAGTGTCCTAATGAAATAGAGTCAGAGGGAGATTTTACACAGAGAAACACAAAGGAGGAGGTGATTTGAGATTGGGGTGATGTGGCTGCGAGCCCAGGATCACAGGGCAGCATCAGAAGATGGAAGAGACAGGGAACCGACTTTCCCTTAGAGCATACTGAGAGAAGGCAGTGCTCTCATATTTCACACTTCTAGACTCTGCAAGCTTGAGAGAATAAATTTCTTTTTTAAGCCACTGCGTTTGAGGTTATTTGGTACAGCAGCCACAAGAAACTAATCTGTCTTTATTATGTGTTAAGTACTGTTCTGTGCACTGTTTATGCATGAAATAAGGCGCTCACAAAAACCCTATGAGGTACGTGGTAATGTTAGAACTCTTTTACTACAGAGAAGTTAAGTAAAGTTGTCCAAAGTCACAGTACTGACAAGCACCCAAGATGGGGTTCAGGGAGTCTTGCGCCAGAGCTTGCACTCCTAACCCCCCACATCACATTGTTTCATAACCAAAACAAGTGGACAAGCTCAGCCTTTCTAACTATCGCAAACAGTGGAGCAAACCTTGCTTTAAGTATTAGGAAATTTAGTTTTTGTATCATGCCGATGACCCTGGTGAATCACTTAACTTTAGGTTATAAAATGAGAACATGAACTGCTCTGTTTACTACAGCCCAAATATTTTTCAACTCTTCAATCTTGTAATATTTGCTTCCCTTTTTACATATAAGGGGATTCTACCTGTCATTACTCTCCCATATATTTTTAGATATCAGTCTAAAACGTTTATTTTCTTTGTTACTGGCATTTATATTTCTGCTTACTTTGTCTGTTCAAGGCTTTTCCAATAAATAGTATTTCACCTCCTCCTCTCTCATAGTGAAGAATGAGAACTTCTTTTCCTAATGCACATACAAAACCCGTTCCTGATGAACATACAAACTTCTTAATTTTCATCCAAAAGCAATATTATAAATCTCTGCAACTATTTAACAAGAAAATATCACTGTGTTTTTTAAATGCCATAACATTCACCATTTTAAAAAAACTAAAAGAGAAGAAAATTGCATAAAGTTTGTTGACTTTATGCCCCCGATATAGTATGTTGATTAAAAGGCGTGAATGATCAAAAAGTAAACCAGTCATCCCTACATAAGTGAACCATTTTTTCCTTCTTATTCATTTCCTTGTCTTCGACACTAGCATTTTTTTTTTTTTTTTTTTTTTTTTTTGAAACAGAGTCTTGCTTTGTCGCCCAGGCTGGAGTGCAGTGGTGCCATCACTGCAGCCTCTGCCTCCTGGGTTCAAGCAATTCTCCTGCCTCAGCTTCCTGAGTAACTAGGATTACAGGCATGTGCCACCATGCCCAGCTAATTTTTGTGTTTCTAGTAGAGATGGAGTTTCGCCATGTTGGCCAGGCTAGTCTTGAACTCCTGACCTCAGCCAATCCACCCAACTTAGCCTCCCAAAGTGCTGGGATTACAAGGGTGAGCCACTGAGCCCAGCCCAACATTAGCACTATTTTAGCCAATTGGGATTACCAGTCCCAGAACTTCAAGAGAATCAGACAAGTGTGTGATAAGAATTGAAAGCCTCTTTGGCATTTTTATTTTTGTTCTATTTTGACCTTTTGATGGGGTGGCATAAACCACATGTTAAATTACAAATGGATAGTTACGAACGATATTTTTGGTAGTATATTTTCCTTCTTTCTAGTTAGAATGGCATCATTAATTGTGATATCCTCTTTCAGAATGCTAATGTAGACCCAGTAAATGAAAGGCAAATTATTCTGATTTAAATATTTTGCAATCTCAAAAATTTCAACAAAACTCTAAGAAGTTAATTTCAGGTGAAAAGTCTCACTACTTTGTAAATAGCCTATGCTCTATATTTGTAAATAGTTTTTCTTTTTCTCTGAACTATACCACAATTTTGTCAGCATCTTCATGTCTCCATTCCTCAAGCTTTCTCAAGATAGCCTTTTTCTTTTCTTAATGTTAAAGTAATATTGACTTAATATGTCTCCCAAATATGGTGATAACTAAGGACTTATTCAAATATTTTAGGTTGTCCTTGATGTTTTTATATTTGTGGGTTTTTTGTGTGGTTTTTTTTTTTTTTTTTTTTTGAGATGGAGTGTCACTCTGTCATCCAGGCTGGAGTATGGTGGCACAATCTCAGCTCACTGCAACCTCCGCCTCCCGGGTTCAAGCAATTCTCCTGCCTCAGCCTCCTGAGTAGCTGGGATTACAGGTGCCCACCATCATTCCCGGCTAATGAGGTTTTTATATTTTCATTAGTTGTACGAGACTCTAAGTTATTGCATCTGTTAAATTATCTACCTCTAATTTCCTGAATTACCACAAATTTGAGCAGGTTTGACTAAAGCTTTTATATTAATTCATTCTCACACTGCTATAAAGAACTAGCTGAGACTGGGTAATTTCTAAAGGAAAGAGGTTTAATTAGCTGGTTCTGCAGGCTGGGGGAGGCCTCAGGAAACTTACAATAATGGCAGAGGGCAAAGTGGAAGCAGGAATGTCTTACATGGCTGGAGCAGAGGCGAGAGAGAGAAGGCAGAGGTACTACACACTTGTAAACAACCAGAACTCATGATACCTCACACACTAACACCAGAACAGCACCAAAAGGAAAAAGCTTCTCCAGAACCCACTTCCAACATTGGGGATTACAATTTGACATGAGATTTGTGTAGGGACACTGACCCAAACCACAGCAGGCTTAAAACATGAAATGAAATGGTTACAAAGCAGGGCAATACTTCATAATATTTAGAATTAAGTAATAGACATCTCTGTCCTTTATGAACCATAAATGTCACAATTTCCTAAGATCATACTTGATATGACAATATGACAGAACTAGTATTTACACAGGTATCCCATCACTCCTTAGAGCATAGTACACGGGACTTTGGTACTGGGAGCAGACATAGTTAGAAATGATAATATTAGACCTTTAATTTTTGAAATGAGTTATCTCTTTCCAGTAGGTTTAAAGCATTAATATTCTCTTCAAAATGTGTGTTGGCAATACATTTGTGGTAGAAATTTACATTACATATGTTTTTTTAAAAATTGTGAATGTTTGCCAGGTGCAGTGGCTCAAGCCTATAATTCCAGCACTTTGGGAGGCCGAGGCGGGTGGATCACAAGGTCAGGAGCTCGAGACCAGCTTGACCAAGATGTCGAAACCCCGTCTCTACTAAAAATACAAAAATTAGCTGGGTGCAGTGGCACAGGCCTGTAATCCCAGCTACTCAGGAGGCTGAGGCAAGAGAACCACTTGAACCTGGGAGGCAGAGGTTGCAGTGAGCCAAGATTGCGCCATTGCATTCCAGCCTGGGTGACAGAGTCAGACTCTGTCTAAAAAAAAAAAAAAAAAAAGGAAAAATTGTGAATGTTTATGAATACATAGTAGATATATATATTTATGAGGTACATGAGATATTTTGATACAGGCATACAATGTATAATAATCATGTCAGGGTAAATGGGTATCTGTCACTTCAAGTATTTATCATTTTTTTGTATTACGAATGTTCCATTCTTTTAGTTATTTTAAAATATACAATAATTTGTTGTTGATTATAGTCACCCTTTTATGCTGTCATACATTAGATCTTATTCATTCTATCATTTTTCTACCAATTAACCATCCCCACTTTTCCCTTTTCTCATCTACCCTTCCCAGCCTCTGGTAACCATCATTCTACTCTTTATCTCCATATGTTCAATGGAAAATTATTCAACAGTAAAAACAAAAATGAGATCCTGTCATTTACAACAACATGGATGGAACTGGAGGATGTTACGTTAAGTGAAATAATCTTCACAAATTCTCACTTATCTGTGGGAGCTAGAAATTAAAACAATTAAGTGTGTTATGTAACTTTTTACCGTTGAAATCTGGTAATTTACAACTCAGACTATTTTTACTATACGTTTGTTTTCTGTTTCTAACATAGGATAGTTACTCATATTAATTTTGTAAATCATCACATAAAATTTACATATTTCATTTACTGATTAATTGCATACTTATGCATTGGCTATTACGACTATAGCATGGAATTCTTAACAATCAGGGAATATAACAATAAGGCAGAGCTGTGCTTTCTAATAGTTTAAAATCTTGGTGATGAGAAATTGAAGAGAGACATTTAATCCTAAGAAACGATGTCCTGAGTGCTCTAGTAGCTATGTAAACAAAATTCTGTGAGTGGCATAGAAGAGGTAGTGATTAAAGGCCTTATAATTAAACAGCACCCTGTATATTTCTTGGCACTGTCACACGCATTTGTTTATTTAATTCTTACAACAATCCAATGATGTAGTCAATGTAAATATTACTTTTAACACTTCACAAGGAAAGAAAATTCTGTGTTTGAAGTAGCAAAACTCTGGTGACAGAATCATATTGAATCTCTTCTGATTCCTAATAAAATATTTGTTTATACTTTTAGGTTACCTATCCTAGTTTATCTTCAATATCTATATTTAAAGAAGTAGAATATTAATGTTAGTTCAAATAAAATAGGGGTCAGTATTACCCTTGGTCATGTGAATATTTACAAGCAGCAAACAAATGATCCAAGGTAAGCATTCTATTTATGAAGTGTCGGTAAGCACCAGGTACATAGCATGGTGCAGCTACCGTAAGTTTAAAGAGAAGAAAAAAGGTACACTGAATCTCCAGAACAATATTAGAATAAAATCTGTACTGGAGAGTTTTAACATGTATCTGCCGGAAGGCAAGGAACTAGAGCAGATGATCTCTGATATGGTTTGGTTGTGTTCCCACCCAAATCTTATCTTTAACCATAGTTCCCATGATCCCCCACATGTCACGGAGGGACCAAGTGGGAGGTAATTGAATAATGGGGGTGGTTACTTCCATGCTGTTCCTGGGATAGTGAGTTCTCATGAGATCTGATAGTTGTATAAGGGGTTATCCCTGCACTTTGCTCTGCACTTCCTCTTGCTGCCACCATGTGAAAAAGGACATGTTTGCTTCCCCTTCTACAATGATTGGAAGTTTCCTGAGGCCTCCCACAGTTCCCTGGGGAACTGTAAGTCAATTAAACCTCTTTTCTTCATAAATTACCCAGTCTTGGGTATGTCCTTATAGCAGTGTGAGAATGAACTAACGCAATCTCCCAGGATCCTTTCTAACTCATTCTGTTATTCCTTTCCTCTGGTACCTTATTCAGGCCCTGTAAGTATTTTTGGAAGCAGGTGCATAATTTTTTTAGGCACTTGGGTTCTGTTTTGAGCATTACTCATGCATTGTATGTGCTAATGTTCTTCTCTAAGTGCCTAATTCACTCTCAGGCAGGGACTTGAGTCCACAGAAGAATAAACTTGTGACTAAAACCTTTTAGATTCATTCTGATAATGGAGCAACAGTAAGTTTTTTAAAAAAACCAACTAAAAGAAATCTGTACAAAATAATAAAAAGAAAGGAGTAAACGATAACAAAAAGTTTATAATTTTTATTACAGCCTAGAATTTTTAAAGTGGTGATTAAACAGAATAAAGTTATAGTATGTATAAGGCAAAAAAAGAGCAATGAATATTAAAAACTTACATCTACTTTAAAGTTGTTTAACATATATTGACTTATTAAAGAGAAATTCACAATCCACAAGAACAAAGAAAAAGCTTTTAAAAATACCACAAATGGAGGTTTTAGAGAAACATCTTAACATAAAGAATGAAAATTAAAGGTCAAAATGTATACATTGGAAAGGACATTGTGAGTAGAATAGGAATGGTTTGAACAGTGACTTTGAGAAAGTTTCAATACAAGCCTTATGACATAAAAGAAACTTTTGTCAAAGAAAATGGTCAAAAGGTAGTAATGGTGTTTGTAACTCAAAAATAGTGTTTGTATCCTGGATTTGTAGCCACAGGGTATGTGAGATATAATCATGATAATATAAGATTGAGGATAGACATGTTTTAGTTTTGATCACATATTTACCAAATACTTTGGATTATATGATATTGCCAAGGGTTTCACAATGAGAACTCTAGATCTTTAAAATAAATATTTTGTGCTAGATAAGGCACATTAGGAAAGTGCAAATTTAGTATTCCAAAAGAAACAACCTAATGAGGTTATGGCTTTTGTATTAACAAAATGAAAGTTTAAAAATAGTAAGGCACTTACGTACAAAGGTTTTAATGTTAATAGTGAAGATTACAAATAAATGTTTATTACACATATTTTAGGAGGAAAATGGTTATGAAATCTGTTCCACAATAATTAACATAAGAAATGAATATTCTGAGTTATCAAGCAAAAACTAACCTAGATAGTATAAAACACCTTAAAGTTTCATCTTTAGACGTTAGGATTACTGCACCATCAAACTTAGGATTAGAAGATGTATCTTATATGAGAAAAAAAAAATTAGAGCAGAGTGAGGAGTCTGAGAGTCTTGAGAAGAGGTGTAGATGTGACGGCTGGTGCTGTATAAAATAGGGCTTGGTTGAAAAAGTGTAATTTTAACCATGCCTTGAATGAGGTAAAATCTTTTGGCTAGTGGATGTCTTCCAAAAAGTTATTCCAGGCAGAGTGAAGGGTTAGAACTAGATCCTAGGGCAGGGTTTTGCCTGGTGGTTTTATGAAGTAAAAAAAAAAGGCTGAGATTGGAGTGAAGAAGATAATAGAAGGATATTTCCGAAAGTTAATAAAGGTCAGTATCAGTCTGCTTTTGCTGCCATAATAAAATACCATAGACTAGGTGCATTTAACAACAGAAATATATATTCTCACAGGTCTGGAGGCTGGGAGTCTGAGATCAGGGTGACAGTATGGTCCAGTTCTATTGAGGGCCCTCTTCCTGAATTATAGTCAGCCACCATCTCATTGTATCACCACATGGCAGAAAAGTGACAGAGCAAGCTCTCTGGTGATTTTTCCTATAAGGGCACTAATCCCATCATGAGGGCCACACCCTCATGATTTCATCTAAACCTAATTATCTACCAAAGGTCCCTTCTCCAAATACCATCACACTGGGGTTTGGGCCTCAACATATGCATTTGTGGGGGAGGGGGGCACAGTTCAGTCCACAGCATGGTTAGACCTTGCATGGCACTGAGGTTGGGGTGTTGGTTTTCACTCTGAGAGAAACGGAAAGTCATTGCCTGGTTCTGATTAGAAAGGAGACCAGATTTGCATCACGTTGTATAGGATTGCCGCAGCATGAATCCTAAAAACAGACTACAGGGGCAAGAGCAGAACCCCTAGTTATTGCAGCAATCCAGGCTTGACAGGACAATGACTTAGACCAGGGTTAAGAGACTAAGAAGTTAGGAGACAGACAGAAATCATTGAAATATGAAACCTAGATGATAACAAGATTTCCTGATGGATGTGGTGGGTGAGAGTAGCATCAGGAAGGACTATGATTGTTCTAACCAACAAATAGGAAAGTTGGCATTATCATCAGCAAAGAAGGGGAAGGCTAGGCTAGGGAAGGATAGGATAGGGGCAGGCTTAGAAGAGAAAATTTAAGAGTTAACTAGTAGATTCATTGAGTATTAGATGTGTATTTGATATAGAAGTTAGGGATATAAATGTGTAAATTTGTCAATTTTCAATCATATTTAAATTCATGGAACTGAATAAGATCACCAAGAGAATGTTTACAAATAGAGAAAAGAAGGGGACTAGGAACTAACAGAAGGTGGTCTTGAGAAAAACAGAAAGAACCAGAGCAAGAGAAGTGACGTAGATGAAAAATAATTTAATATAACATTACAATCGCTATTTTAAGAACGACTCTCAGTAGTAGTAAATATGCTAAACATGCTTAAGGTATGATAGAAGATACTTATGAAGAGCTGACAGCATGATTTATCAGTGTAGCTACAGCTGGTTCCCTGGAGTAGAACAGTTTTGGTGCAGAGGTGAGTTTGAAAGCCTGATTATATTGTGTTTAAGAGGCAATGAGAATAAAACTGGAGTCAGAAAGTTGATCATCAATAGCCAAGTAGTGAAATGGGGTAGTGGCTACCACTAGAAGATTTTTAATATTTTCCTAAACATGGAGAAATAACATTATGTAAATTAGCTGCTTGGGAAGATCTAAGAGTATTGTTTTTTATAATTGCAATTAGAACAGAAAAAGCAAAATTACTAGAGGCATATCTTTGAGAACATGAGTGCAGATAGGACCCAGAACACAATGGAAGAAGCCAAATACTGAAAGGAAGATAGAGTATGTGTACAGGTGTTGAAAGTGTGGCAGAAGTCTGAAATTTCTCTTCTTAAAGTTTGTTTTTTAGGAAAAGTAGTGAGGGAATGTATTCTCTTCCAGGGTCCAGAAGGGGTGTAGTTTCAAAGGCAAGAACTTCCCAGCCTCATACCTCCACCCACGTCTCCATCCAGGAGACTAGAGGTCTTTGTTAACTTTTGCGTATGCAGTGGGGAAGTGGGGGAATGGAAGGTCAATCACTCCAGGAGAAGTTTAAAGGAACTCCTTTCGTAGGCCAGAAAAGTTAAATGGGCAGGAGTATCTCCCAGGTTAAAAGTCCCCTTCTCCTACATTCAGGTGGACTATATTTCTGGATCCCTTTCCCATGACCTCATGGGAGTTGCTCTCTCACTCTCTCTCTCTCTATATATATTTCTTTCTCCTTTTTCTCTCTGTGCCTAAACAAATCACTTTCTGCAAAAACTCTTTGGGGACTGATATTTACTTAAATGAGCCACTGTGCCTGGTGGGGTCCTCCCCTCCCATTCTGGGGTGAGTGAGGGACCAATGCCCTGGAAGAACATATCCTAGCAAGGGAGCAGAGCCTCCCCTACACCCCAGAACCCAGTGTCAGTAGCAATTGAAATAATTAACAAAATGTGAGGATCGTGAAGAGGATCTCGGTTTCACCTGTATAAAGAAGGCTTATACATAGAAAAGGTAATTGTGAGTAAGATCTTAATAATATTTTGAATAAGTATAAAATAAAAATTAATTAGCCATATATAAATACTGTCTATAAGATACACTGATACAATGAATAGAATGTAACCTAAAGGAGAAAGCTGGCAATTGATAGATGAAATAATGTTTAAAAAACAGTATGGACTGATTGCAATTAACACATATGAACTCAAAACTAACTCCACTTCCCAACTAGGAGCCATTTATTTATAGAATACATAAAGTATTCTTCTTCTTATTATTATTATTTGAGTTGGAGTCTCACTCTGTCACCCAGGCTGGAGTGCAACAGGGTGACCTCGGCTCACAGCAACCTCCACCTCCCTCATTCAAGTGATTCTCCTGCCTCAGCCTCCCATGTAGTTGAGATTACAGGTGTGCACCCCCACGTCCGGCTAAGTTTTGTATTTTTAGTAGAGACGGGGTTTCACCATGTTGGGCAGGCTGGTCTCAAACTCCTGACCAGCCTGCCTGAGACTCCCAAAGTGCTGGGATTAGAGGCGTGAGCCACCTTGCCCGGCCAGAAAGTCATTTTATTTTTGAAACATTAGTTGAGATGTGGGGTGAACCCAAGTGCAGAAAATGGAGTTGAACCTGAGTATAGACAAAGATTTTTTTAATGCTCTTTAAACTAAACCCACAGCTGAATGAGCAGAGAGGCAATATAGTGGATAGAAAAGAGAAATGTTGAAAAATCTTGTTCCCGTTATTAAGATTATGGAAGTCTGTTGTATTGAATTAAAATTTCGTCCTTTAACAAAGTAATTAGATTAGAGAAATATTTTTCTAGGGCCTGAGCTCTCAATCTTTAAGCTTCATAATGATATTAACTTATGCTTTACATTATTTAGCATTATAACTATGAAATTAGGCACAAAAATCATAAAAGTATTTTATAAGTGTGGCAATTGCCCATACACACATGCAGGATGCTTTGTGTATTAGAACTGTCTATTTAGGAGTGAAACAGCACAAGCACAATAAAGACTACACCTTACCTTCTGGGCTTTTCATCTATTATTTCCTGAAGCACTCTTTTTTTGAGGATATCAGCCTAGGGAAACTACAAGTGTCTATACTCCCACAAATTTCTATTATAAGTATTTCAAACGACAGTCTCTAAACTCCCTATTTCTGAAAATTGAGACTTCTGAAACTTTTAAACTCCATCCTTTATCAAAAATTCAACATGATTTATCTCCAACAATAGCAGTAACATTTTACTGAGCACCCATTGTTGCTCAGCCACTGCCTTTGATGTTTGACTCGCTAGGATGACTAAGATCACACTTGTATGGCCCACATAATAGCCTGTGAAGTTCAGGGAAAGAGAATACTTGGCGATTCCTGAATGCCAAGAGAAGGAGATGGAAACTAGATTGAGAAAAGAAATATCTCATGACAGCTTCAAGTAGAAGACAACCCTTGAGTTTGAAGCTAGCAATTAAGAGGAAAATGGAAAGAATCTCAGGCATCGAGAGGAGTAGAGGTGAAGAGATTGATGAAAAAGATCGGGTTGTATTTTTAAAACTGCAAGAAATTTGAGCTGGGTTGAGATTAGAGTGTCTGTGAGGACAGTAATAGAAAAGTTGAATGAAATACAGGTAATTGTTTGAACTGTATTCTATGTGAAATGTGAGAATTATTGTAGAAATATATTTCAGATAGTAATTACACACACATGCACCCCCCCAATATACACACTTTCTATGAGCCAGAGATAGGTAAATAATGATATTCACTATTTAACATTGATTCACTGTTAAAAATGAAAAACCCTACCTAAAAAATGCTTATGAGTAATTTTGTATATAAGGACTTCCTCAGTATTTGTGATATTCTTTACTATCACTTTACCACTTTCAGCATGTAAAAACAGACAAATATGGGGAATTGGAAAAAAACAGGCATCAGAGGCAGAGTGATCAGAATTTGAATCTCATTTCATTTTACATTTTCTACTTAGGATATACTTAGGAAAACTGACTATTTCCTTGGAATATTATAAAAATGCTATTAGTATCTGTAATAACACTGTAGTAGTATAAATTATTTCAGTAAATCTTTCACTAATCTGTGTTATATTATTTACCTAGTAATATTACTGATTTGGGGCCTTTTTTGAGATGGAGTCTTGCTCTGTCGCCCAGGCTGTAGTGCAGTGGCAGTATCTCGGGTGACTGCAAGCTCCATCTTCTGGGTTCAAGCAATTCTCCTTTCTCAGCTCCTGTGTAACTGGGATTAAAGGTGTGTGCCACCATGCCTAGCTAATTTTTGTATTTTTAGTACAGACGGAGTTTCATCATGTTGGTCAGGCTGGTCTCAAATTCCTGACCTCATGATCCACCCGTCTCAGCCTCCCAAAGTGCTGGGATTACAGGTGGGAGCCATCACACCCAACCAATATTACTGAATTTGGCCAAAGCCAAAGCAAATAATACCTGAAATAATTTAAGCTCATAGAAAATAAATATGACTGCGGCCAATATAACCAACTAGAAGCAGCTAGTATGCACCATTCTCACAGAGAAGAATGAACCAGACAAGTAAATTCAGCACCTTCAGCTGGAACGTCCAGGTACACACATTGAGACTAATCAAGAAAACAACTCGATCCATGGAGAACAGAGAAAAATAAAGCAAGACAACAGTTCACTGGGGAATATCATGGAGCTGGGGAACCTCCCCCACCAAAGGAAGCAGTGAGTGAATGTGTGATCCTGGGAACCCACACTTCTCCCATGGATTTTTGCAACTCTGGTTAGACGTTCCCCTCATGAACCCACTCCACCAGGGCCTTCCATCTGACACACAGAGCTACAGGGAGTCTCAGTAGAGCAGCTATTCAGGAACACTCAGAGACCTGAGAGCCAAGCTTTCCATGCTTCCCAGCAAAAGCAGCTGCAACTCTGGCAAAGCGTACACAGCCCTAGGAAAGGGACTGAATCCATGGGCCTGAGTAGCGACAGTCTGCGGGCACTGCTTCCTGGGTGCCTCACAGAATAAGGTGCTGTGGAACTCCAGCCAGCCACCCATAGCAGCATTGCATTTCTCTGAGTTGGAGCTCCCAGGGGGACGAGCAGTCTGCCATTTTTGCTATTTAGCCAACTTAGCTATTCTAGCCTTTGGGTTTTGGAGAGTTCAAGGCAATCGAGGGCTGAAGTGGCCCCCAGCATAACACAGCTACTCTATGAAAAGTTGCTAGGCTGCTCTTTAAAGCAGATCCTTGATCCCATTCCTCCTCACTAGGTAGGACCTCTGAACCAGGATCTTCAGCCATCCCTGTTGATATTCTCCAGCCTATGAAGATTTCAAATCTCCCTGGGACAGAGCTCCCAGAAAGAGAGGTAGCCACTATCTTTGCTGTCTGTGTGACTTAGCCATTCTGGCCTTCTGGTTTTGGAGAGTCTGAGGCAACCAGGTACTGAAGCAGACCCTCCCAGAGCAGCTCAGTGCAGCTGCTCTACAAAAATGTGGCCAGATTGCTTTTATAAGTGTGTATCTGATCTCGTTCCTCATCACCAAGTGGGACTTCACAACTTGGGTCTCCAGTAAACCCCACTGGTGTTCTCCAGCCAACAGAAATTTCAAAATTCCCTGAGATGGAGCTCCCAGAGGAAGGGGAAGGTGGCCATCTTTGTTGTTTGGGTGACTTACCCATTCCACCATTTGGCAACCAGGGGCTGGAGTAGATCCCCAGCAAAGTATAGTGGTTCTACAAAAACATGGCCACACTGAATTTTTAAGTGGGTCTCCAATGCCTTTCTGAGCAGGACCTCCCAACCAGGGTCTCCATCCACCATCTACAGGTACATTCAGGAAGGCAACAGGTCTGTACCTCCCTGGGATGGAGCTCTCAGTGGGAGGGGCAAGCTGCCATCTTTTCACATTCTTCACTGTTGATACTTCCAGGTACTCGAAAATCCAAGGTGACTAGGGACTGGAGCAGACCCCTAGCATACCACAGCAGTCCTATGGAAAAATGGCCCAACTGTCACATGGGGGCCATTCTTGTATCTCTTCACCCGGCAGGTCCTCTAGGCCTGGATTTCCAGCCACCTTCCAGCAGAGCTATAAAGCCAATAGCAGCTCTGTAACTTAATTAACAAAATCCCCAGGGTCAACTAAAAGCCTTTCTGCCACTGCCTCTGCAGTGGAACTGCCCTTGCTAGCCCCAGACTAACAAAAGAGCAAAGACCCTAAGTGCCTTATCCACAGCAAGCTTCAGGCAACCCAGGAAAATGAGTTTCAGGGCTTCTGTCTATCCCCCAACCTTTGTCACCAGACAAGGAACCTCTAGCTTAGGTCCACAGCAGAGACCCTTTGTTCTGTGCTGATTACACTGAGCAATTGCTGGCCTGCATCTCTCTAGGGTGGAGCCCCCAGGAGACAAGGAAAAGACCCTTGGCCACAACCACTGGTAAGATCCCTCACTCTGCTGCCTCCAAGGTAGAGAAGAACATAAACCCTGAGATCATCCTAGAGCTGTAGTGAGCAGCCCAGAAGTGCCAAGCTGCCATCTATAGCCAGCATTCAAGGGAGTGTGGGACCCACAATTTCAGAGCATTGAGAGGGAACACAATTGAAACTGTGAGGAAACAAGGGAGCCACACAACCAGGCAAGTGTCTACCAACTAACCAATATACCTACATGCCAGCTATTTGATCATATCCCAAAGATTTGACACCAGAAATACACCACTAACATATCCCCTCTAAAGCCAAAGAGATCAGCTTTAAATAAATACCCTGCACAAGGCCTCAGGTCTGTGAAAATATACAGAAAAGAAGTCTATTGACTGTACTCAATCTACACTGCAGTTAATGGAACGCCCACATGCAGGGATGAGTAAAAACCCACACAAGAACTCCAGAAACTCAAATGGCCAGTCTCGTATGTCCTCCAAATAACCACACCAGTCTGTTGGCAAGAATTCTTACCTGAACTGAGCTGATTGAAATTACAGGAATAAAACTCAGAATATGGATAGAAATGAAGATCATTGAGATTCAGGAGAATGGTGAAACCCAATCAAAGGAAAATAAGAATCACAATAAAACAATACAGAAGCTGAAGGATGAAATAGCCAGTATAGAAAAGAGCTGAATGAGTCTGACAGAGCTAAATAACACAAGAATTCACAATACAATGACAAGTCTTAATAGCAGAATAGACCAAGAGAAGGAAATGATATTAGAACTTGAAGACTGGCTCTCTGAAATAAAACAGTCAGACAAAAATAAAGAAAAAAGCATTAAAATGAATGACCAAAACCTCTGAGAAGTGTGTGATTATACAGGGGCCAAAACTGTGAATCACTGGCATCCCTGAAAAGGAGGGGAAAAAAGCAAACAACTTAGAAAACATATTTCATGATATCATCTGTGAAAACTTCCCTAACTTTTCTAGAGAGGCCAGCGGTCAAATTCAGGAAATACAGAGAATTACTAAAATTATACACCAAGAAGATCACATCCCAGACATAATTGTCATATTTTCTAAGGTCAAAATGAAAGGAACAATGCTAAAGGCAGCTAGAGAAAAGGCAGGTCACCCTCAAAGGGAATCCCATTAGGCTAACAGCATACCTCTCAGCTAAAACCCAACAAGCCAGAAGTGATTGGGGACCTACATTTAATATTCTTAAAGGAAAAATTATTCCACCAGAAATTTCATATTCAGCCAAACTAAGCCTCCTAAGTGAAAGAGTAATACGATTCTCTTCAGATAAGTAAATTTTCAGGGAGCTCCTTACCACCAGACCTGCCTTACAAGACATTTTGAAAGAAGGAATAAATATGAAAAGGAAAGATTGCTACCAGCTAATATAAAAACACATTTTAATACACAGACCAGTGACACTATAAAGCAACCACACAAACAAACCAGTGTAATAACCAGCTAACAGCACAATGACAGGATCAAATCCATGCATATAATACTAACCTTCAACATAAATGGCCCAAATGCCCCCACTTAAAAGGCATAGTGTGGCAAGCCAAATCCAAAAAAAAAAGAAAAGAAAGTAAGACCCAGTGGTATGCTGTCTTCAAGAGACCTATCTAACATGACACCAACAGACTCAAAATAAAGGGCTAGAGGAAAATCTAACAATAAAACGGAAAACAAATAAAAAGCAAGGGCTGCAATCCTAATTTCAGACAAAACAAAGTTTAAATTAGCAAAGATCAAGAAAGACAAAGAAGGGCAATACATAATGGTAAAGGATTCAGTTAAACAAGAAGACCTAACTACCCTAAATATATATGCACCCAACACAGCAGCAGCATTGAGATTCTTAAAGCAAGTTATCAGAGATCTCCAAAGAGACATAGACTCCCACACAATAACATGGGAGACTTTAATACTCCATTGACAGTATTAAACAGATTATCAAAGATATTTAGCAATTGAACTTAACATGGAAGCAAATGGAGCTGATTGACCTCTACAGAACCAAAACAACAGATTATACATTCTTCTCATCACCACATGTTACATATTCTAAAATTGACCACATAATTGAACATAAAACAATCCTCAGCCAATGCAAAAAAACTAAAATTACAACAAACGGTCTTGAGCTATACTGCAATAAAAAGAGAAGTGAAGATTAAGAAAATTGCCTCAAACCACACAATTACATGGAAATGATTAAAAATCATGCTCCTGAATTATTTTGGTTAAATAATGAAATTAAAGGAGAAATCAAGAAGTTTTTTGAAACTAATGAGAACAAAGATACAACATATCAGAATCTCTGAGACAAAGCTAAGGTATTGTCAAGAGGGAAATTCGTAGCATTAAATACCCACATCAAAAAGCTAGAAAGATCTAAATTTAACGACCTAACATCAAAACTGAAAGAATTAGAGAACCAAGGAAAATCAGCTCCAAAGCTATCAGAAGATAAGAAATAACCAAAATCAGAGGAGAACTGAAGGAAATCTAGATACACACACACAAAATAAAATTCAAAAAAATCAATGAATCCAAGAGTTGTTTTTTCTTGAAAAAGTTACATAGATAGGCTGCTAGCTACACTAATAAAGAAGAAAATATAGAATATGCAAGTAAATACAATTAGAAATGTCAAAGGGGATGTTACCACTGAAATAAAAATAAACATCAGAAACTACTACAAATATCTCTATGCACACAAACTAGAAAATTTGAAAGATATGAATAAATTCCTGGACATATAAATTTTCCCAGGAATGAGGCAGGAAGAAATTGATTCCCTGAACGTATCAATAGCAAGCTTAAAAATTAAATTATTAATGAATATCCTACCACCACCACCACCAACAAAAAATTCCATGACCTGATGGATTTACAGCCAAATTCTGTCAGATATATAAAATAGAGCTGGTAATATCCCTACTAAAACTATATAAAAAATTGACAAAGCCAGACTCCTCCTCAACTCCTGATACCAAAATCTGGCAGAGACACAACAAGAAGAAAACGTCAGACCAATATCTTGGATGAACATCAGTGAAAAAATTCTCAGTGTAATACTTGCAAACTGAATCCAGCAACACATCCAAAAGCTGATCCATCATGATAAATAGGCTTCATCCCCAGTATATAAGTTTGGTTCAACAAGTGCAAATCAATAAAGGCAATTCATCAAATAAACAAAACTGAAGACATAAAGCACATGATTATCTCAGTAGAGGCAGAAAAATGCTTTAGAAAAACTTCAATAGCCCTTCATGTCAAAAACTCTCAATAAAATAGGTATTAAAGGAATATACCTCAAAATCATGAGAACCATCTACGACAAATCCAAAGTCAGCATCATACTGAATGGGCAAAAGCTGGAAGCATTCTCCTTGAACACTGGCACAAGACAAGGATGCCCACTGTTATCCTCCTATTCAATGTAGTACTGGAAGTCCTAGCCAGAGCAGTCAGATGAGAGAGAAATAAATGGCATCCAAATAGGAAGACAGGACGTCAAACTAGGCCTGTTTACAGACAACATGATTCCATATCTAGAAAACTGCATAGTCTCATCCCAAAAGCTCTTTAAGCTAAAAAACAACTTCAGCAAAGTATCAGATACAAAATCAACTTACAAAAATCATTAACACTCTTATATACTAACAACAGTCAAGCTGAGAGCCAAATCAGGAAGGCAATCTCATTCACAATTGCCACAAAATAATAAAATACCTATGAATACACCAAACCAGGGAGGTAAAAGTTCTCTACAAGGAGAATTGAAAAATACGGCTCAGAAAAAACAAAAAAGACACAAACAAATGGAAAAACATCCCATTCTCATAGGTAGGAAGAATCAATATTGTTAACATGGCCATACTGCCCAAAGCAATTTGTATTTCAATTCTTTTCCTATCAAACTACCAGCACATTCTTCACAGGACTAAACAAACAAACAAACAAACAAAAATCTATTTAAAAATTCATATGGAACCCAAAAAGAACTCAAACAACCAAGGCTATCCTAAACAAAAATAACAAAACTGACTTCAAACTATACTACAGGGCTACAGTAACAAAAACAACATGGTACTGGTACAAAAACAGGAACATAGACAAATGGAACACAATAGAGAGCCCAGAAATAAGGCTACACACCTGTTACCATCTGATCCTCAACAAAGATGACAAAACAAGCGATGGGCAAAGGACTCCTTTATTTGATAAATTGTGCCAAGATAACTGGGTAGCCATAAGCAGAAGATTGAAGCTGGATTTCTTCTTTACACCATATACAAAAATCAACTCAAGATGGATTGAAGACATAAATGTAAAGCCCAAAACTATAAAAATCTTGAAAGACAACCTAGGTAATACTATCCTGGAAATAGGAACAGGCAAAGATTTCATAACAAAGACACCAAAAGCAATTGCAACAAAAGCAAAAATTGACAAATGGGTCTAATTAAACTTAAGAGCTTCTGTGAAGCAAAAGAAACTATCAACAGTAAAAAGACAACCTACACAATTAGAGAACATATTTTACAAACTATGCATCTGACAAAGTTTAGTTGCATAAAACTATGCATCTAATATCCAGCATATTTAAGAAATTTAAACAAATTCACAAAAGAAAAACAAATAACTATTAAAAAGTGAGAAAAATACATGAACAGACACTTTTCAAAAGAAGACATACAGGCAGCCAATGTAAGTATGAAAAAAACTCCATATCACTGAACACTATGGAAATGCAATACAAAACCACAGTGAGATGCTATTTCACACCAGTCAGAATGACTATTAATAAAAAGTCAAAAGATAACAGGGGTTGGCAAAGTTGTGAAGAAAATGAAACATTTATACATTGTTGGTGGGAGGGGTAAATTTAGTTCAAGTATTGTGGAAAGCAGTATGGCAATTCTTCAAAGAGCTAAAAGTAGAACTACCATTTTACCCAGCAATTCCATTACTGAGTATATAACCAGAGGAATAGAATTCATTCCACCATAAAGACACATGCATGTGAGTGTTCACTGCAGCACTCTTCACTATTGCAAAGACATGGAATCAACCTAAATGCCCATCAATGACTGATTGGATAAAGAAAATATGGTACATATACACCATGGAATGCTATGCAGCCATAAAAAAATAAGATATTTTTGTGGGAACATGGATGGAACTGGAGGTCATTATCCTTAGCAAACTAACACAGAAAAAGAAATCTAAGTACCACATGTTCTCACTTACAAACGGGAGCTGAATGATGAGAACTCATGAATACAAAGAAGGGAACAAAAGGCACTGAGGTGTACTTGAAGGTGTAGGATGGGAGGAGGCAGTGAATCAGGAAAAGTAACTATCAGGTAGTATGCCTAATACCTAGATGACAAAGTAATCTCTAAAACAAATCCCTGTGACATGAGTTTACCTAGATAACAAACCTTCACATGTACCCACGAACGTAAAATAAAAGTTAAAAAAGAAAATAAATATGATTATGTGCCTTCATATCCTATATATGAGTTATTTACAAAGAAAAATGTTCGATGAGTGTAATAAAATGGTGAGCTAGTTATAATGCAGTGTAACCCATTAGTAATTTAAAATATGTAAGCTGAATTCAATATATGTATGTATATCTGTGTATATTCAAGAGACTACACACTATTCTTACTTGTATTATGTCAACCAGAAATTATAACAGAAAATCTTTCCTCCCCTTCACATTAATTAGGATGGAACTGAGTGGAGGAAAATTAGAAAAAAAATATTATGGAAACATATCCAAGAGTCAAATGTTATATTCCAAACACTTTTTCTAAGAATAAACATTAAAGGTTTAAAGTGCATGAAGTCACATTTCCCTTAACTCATCATTTATATTTGTACACTTATTAATGAAGAACTTGTCTAAGAAACATAGTCATGTTCATTTCTAATTAGCTCCCACAGGAATGGTTTTGAGTGGATAGCGCACACGTTCTATTCCGGGTATTTTGAGAGACATGGGAGTATTACATCATAGCTTTCCTCAAGCAGCACATTCTCTAGTTGAGGGAGAAACACAGAGTGACTGAAGATCTACAAAGCAAACCTTTGTGTAATTTAGTCATTGGGAGGTGTAAAATAACCAAGTATTAGAATGGTGGAGGAGGTGATTGTTAACCTGGACTTTAGTGACATTGGGATTTGAACAGGTAGAGCACAGAACCAAGTGCTTCAGTCAAGCAGTGTGTCACAAGGAATCTGGTCTGAATATTGACTAGGATGGGTGGACCTATTAGGAAAGTGGGTCCACTGCATGGAGAACTTTAGAAGATGAGGCCGGGAACGATGGCTCACGCCTGTAATCCCAGCCCTTTGGGAGGCCTAGGCAGGTGGATCATGAGGTCCGGAGTTCAAGCCCAGCCTGGCCAACATGATGAAACCCCGTCTCTACTAAAAATACAAAAATTAGCTGTGCATGGTGGTACGTGCCTGTAATCCCAGCTACTTGGGAGGCTGAGGCAGGAGAATTGCTTGAACCGGGACCCAAGAGGTGGAGGGTGCAGTGAGCCGAGATCTTGCCACTGCACTCCAGCCTGGGCTACAGATTAAGACTCTGTCTCCAAAAAAATAAAAAAGAAAAGAAAAGAAAAAGACTAGCTGACAAGGTTAGATTAAAAGTGATGGAAAACATTGGGGCAGATTACAGTATGTGAGGAAATGCCTCTAGAAATTTAGTGTGTTTTCCCGGCAATGCTATTCAGTCTGGACTGAGGCAGGAATCAGAGTCCAGGCAAAAACCTGTCTCTAAAAAAAGAAAATCTAAGCCCATTATGATTTTTAGTAGTCATCTAGGAGCATATAGTTTGAGAGATTGGCAGTTCTTATATAAACACAATTTTTTTTGTCTCTACTTCCAAGTTTACAGGATATTGTTTTTCCTTCTTATTGCTTACCTCTAACAATGTTTACTTCACTTTGCTACAGCTTTACTATTTTAACTCTGCCCTGTCTCAAGTTTTTATTCTCAGACTGTAAGCTTCAGGGCAAAGACTATCAACTTTTCATTTTCCACAGCGTTCAGTGCACTGTATTCCAGCGATAAAAAAAAAAAGAAAGAAAAAAGAAAACGAGAGCGAGAGAAAGAAACAAAAGAGAGAAACTAAATGAAAGCTGAATTTCACCTTCCATGGCATCACAAATCATTCCTTTTCACACATATTAAAAAGAAAAAAAATGTATGTTAATTCATTAATGTAAAAATAACTAAATTTTGTTTATTGCTATCAATAAACTAAAAGGTTATTTTTATTGGGAAATCTAATGTATGCCCCGTAAAGAAAAGCAGAAACACAGTGAGAGAAGGATCTCCAGAGATAGACTTTCTAACTGAATTTGGAGAGTATGTTTTAACTAAAACAGATGGATGAAAAGCTAAAAATAAAGAAAGGAAACAAAGATTTTCTTGCAAGATGACTAGATCTGTGTAGGTTTATGATTTGTCGTTCTTCTGCCTCTTAATAAATTGTACATATCCATTAGCAGCTCACTGCAGTAGAACAGATTTAAACAACAGTATGTTTTGCCACACAGAATATGTTGCTACTTTTATGATTCCAAAATGTACTGTGCCCTCAGAACTGCAAATGTTGTCATATTAAAGCACTTGTCATTTGGATTTGCTGAAACAATAGCTTTTGCCAGAATTTGCTCTTTCTGGAAATGATTGCCTTTTAGGAGTTCTCACAAATAGATTTATTAGCTTTCACACTGAATAAACAACCAAGAGTTTGCTATGCAGATCAGCCCCAGAAGCTGTTACAGAGGATATATTTCCAACTTTTATAGCAATATCCTTTACTTTTATGTTCTACCCCTCTCTCGAATTGATAAATTGAGTTTTGTTTAAAAAATACAAGAAAATGTAACAGAATGAAGCAGGACAATTTCTTTAGTTTTTTATAAACCTAACTCTTGGAGTTCTTTGATTTTAATGTATACAAAATTTTACAGGAGCGGAAGTTTTTGTTATAATATTGCTAGAAATGGAAATTCAACAGGGATAGATTGAGGCAAATGTAGAAATTAGTAACAAACAAGAATTTAAACATCATTTAGGAAATGTAACTTCCCTGTAACCTCCTCTTCCCACTGGTTTTTGCTTGTTTTTCTTTTGAGGGTCTCAGTTGCTCTTCTTAAAAAATAACTAAGCATATAAAAATTTTATATTTTGGAAGAGCATGCTGTTTTGTCAATTAAAATATTATTACATTCAGGGAATAAAAATGCATTTAAAATATAAGGGAAATGTTAGATACATAGAGAAAAGAAGAGGGGAATCAGTCAGAGAAAGAATCAAGGCTAGAGATGGAGGAAAAAAGATTGCTAGGACCACGGTAACTGATTTTCACTCTGAAAGAGAAAAGGCATATTAACTCCAGTGATGATTACATGTCACACTAGATAAAAACGCAGGTAACGCAGTTATTAATAAATCACATTGTGATACTATATGTAAGTAGGTTCCACACCTATACCTGTTCACACTTTTTTTTTTAAATAACAAGGAGTCAGATAACTCCACATGGGAGCACATGTGATATTTCCCTTTCATGTACTGCGTTGTCATAACTGCCTTCTCCAGGGCATATCTCTGTTCTGAAATAGAAAGACTGTCCATGACTAGAAATTGATGGATATTTTATATTTCTCTGCAATATATTTTCCTGAAAGGATAATGTAGCACACTCATATAACTATTTTCCATATTTTTAGTTGAAAATGTTTCAATTAAAACAAAGAAAGCAGTATTCTGTGATTAGAATCAGATTGGCAAAGTTGAGATTTTTTTTAATGTATTTTCTCTGATCTCTGTTTTACCACACATCACAACAATAGTTATTGTGAACTAAATGTTCATTGTCAGAGAAGTCTCTGACAGGAGGATCTATACAGAAAATGGGGAAATATGAAAAGTTTTCTTTAACCTGAATTATTTGGATCCAATCATACAGGATTAAGAAAATTGTCTAAATAAAACAAATACAGCATTCGTAGTTAATCTGCAGACATTTTCTGTAAGTAGTATGAAAACTATCTATGCCTTTGGCATTTGGCTTCAGTATTTGCCTTCACATTTCTTCCAAAAACATATGAGACTGGTGAAATGAGAGGTAGGAAGTCGGAGGAAGTGTTTTCACACTTCCTTTGACCTGAGGCACTCTCTTCTCCAGAAGTGTGAAATAGTAATACATGGGTTAGTTCTACCATCAGTAAACCAAGCATAAGGAAAAAATAATGATAAATTTATACTTTCTATATTTTTGAGCAAACCCTAGTTTACAGAAATTTTCTGCATGTGTTTTAGAATATAATTTTTTTTCTAGTTTGTATTTCTTCAGGCTTTGTTAAGTCTAGGGTACAGTATAAATAACAATAATAAAATTAGTTGACACTCATTTAGTAATTGTCATATGAAAATTCCACTTTCTAAGCATTTTATGTTTATTAACACACTTAACTTTATAATAACCCTTGAGTTGGATAGTTTCAAAATCTCCATTTAGAAATAAGGAAATTAAGGCACAAGGAGTTTGAGTAATTTATTTAAAATTCCAGGACTAGCAAATGACAAAGCCAATCCTGTCCACCTGTCCAGTGTGGTTAAGTCAGATGGATCAGCCAGGATGGACTTAAAATTGGAGATTACCAGGCATGTGGGATCACCATCAACGCCCCCTATATTCCAACACACACAAATGCACACAGACACATCCTCTCTCCCCTCTCTCTCCTCTCATCTATCTCTCTGCTATATCACAATAATTTGCTATCTAGATATCTCAAAATGGAGTCACTCAAGTCCCGTAGCATTTTAAGCCCACTATAAAGTTGTTTCCCCCTTTCATAAAACAATGAACATGCATGTAATAGACTGAGCTGATACACTTGCAGCTGCCTGATACCATCCTAGACCTGAAATGAACCCACAGACAGTGCAAGGTGGCTGAGATCATAACAGACCCATCTGGGGGGATCATAAAAGCAGCCAGGACCTGGCTGTGTTTGTGATGAACTCCTCAGACATGGCTTTGGTGTGTTACTTTCCTTTTATAACTGCCTGCGTGTGTGTAACCCAAGTTGCATGATTGGTGGTGTGTCAAGGCCTCTCAATAAACTAGATTCACACATTGCTAACTGGCTACTGAGTCATTCTGAAACCTCCAGTGTTTGGGATTGGCATATCAAGCCCTCAGGAACATAGTCAACATAACATGTACTATCTCTCTATGTATGAGTCAATAAGTGTGGTAATGCTTAATTTCTTTTGAATCTTGGACGCGGGTTCAGATTTTTAAAATAAGATGGCATGGAAAGGTAAGGAGTTGATGCGAGGATGGTAGATATTGGCATGATTTTGACTGATGGAAAGTTGCACTTTTGAAATCTACTGGCAGGTTCTGAGTACAAGTAATATTGGTCAGAACCCGGGAGATCAAAGACCACACAGAAATGAGCATGTGGGCATGCTACATACCCTTTCTAGCTGGCATCGGCCTTGGCACTGTGAGCTGTCAGGTCGTTCCCACTACTTAGTTGATTGTTATTCTCAGCCAGGATGTAAGAAGCATTTGCATTTGTTTATACCAATAATATTCAAAATGGCATAAAACATACAATTAACTTTTCAGCACAGGAGGTATTTAAATTAGGAGTTCTAACATTAAAAAGAAAGAATTGTGTCACATGCCTGTAATTCCAGCTACTAAGGAGACTGAGGAAGGGGATCTCTTGAACCCAGGAGCTCCAGGCTACCGTGAGCTATGATCGGGCCACTGCACTGCGTGACAGAACAAGACACTGTCTCTAAAAATAATAAAATAAAACAAAACGGACCAAGAGAGTTTATCAACCGGGAGGCTGGTAGGAAAGACAGAAACCCTACTGTATTTGAAATGCAGGAATTTTGCAGGGAATTGGTTATATAGGTGCTGAATAAACTAAATGAGTAAAAAAAAAGAAAACCCTGAGGTAAGTCAGAGATAATAACTTCAAAGACAGTCTATCACCTTTAAATTTGGGAGAGTAAAGAGAAAAAGTTAGGACTGTCATAATGCAGACTGCGGAAAGAGTGGTCCTGCAGAGCTGGAGATCAGACTTCCTTAGCTAAGGAAGACGTGTGAGCCGATTGCTGCTAGTTCCAGGAGAGGTTTCAAGGATGTCCGTGCTGGAGAGCAAAAAGGATCTGGAGGCAGAACTAACTGCTGGTGCTGGGGTGGACTGCTTTCATTCAGGTGATGGTGACAAGAATAGAAAGGACACAGGAAAGAAAAACATCTTTTTTCTTTCTTTAGTTTGCCGTATAGTTTCTTTCTTGTGTTACCATCTATTGTCAGAAGGTAATAAGAAGGCAGTTGCAGTGAGAAATGTTTGCAGAGCTTCAAACTCAGAATCAATCGTAAGGTAGATTAGCAGGGTAGATTTGATGTAATAAGACACTAGCTTAATAACCAGGAAAATAGGCCAGTAGGTGTTAACCTTCATTATAACTCAGATTTCTTATTCATGAACTTTGGAGTTTAATGGCATTCCACCTGAAAGTGATATTATAAACTTTTAATAAACATCTATATCCTTAGAGCAATAATGGTATATAGTAAGTGCCCAATAAATGTTAACTATTAAAGTATTTTTTATTTAATTATCTAAAATACATGAAGGTATAAGAGAGTTAAGAAAGAAAAAAAGTTTTAACTGACACTGTGGAGAAGAAATAGAACAGTATTAAAATTATAAGCAAACTCACAAAGAAAATTTCATCTGACAATGCCTGTAGTGAGGTAATTAACCATCTTCCCACGTGTGAGTCTTAAGTCGTCAGACAAATCAAATGTACGAAACTGGTTGAGAAGACACTTCTCAGGTATTGTTAATTCCTGAAGATTCTGTTAACTCCAGGACGAATACTTACATAATATTCCTATTCAAGTGACAAATTACCAACTGTGCCTCTGATTATTTCTGTTAATTAAAGTTTGAAGGTGGACCTGACATTATGCTTAACAAATATTATAACATAGATAAGAGTGTTATACATAATATCAACCCTGTTTTCAAATACTGCCAAGTTCTTAATTTGAAAAAATCATATTTTTTAATATTTTGCGTTGATGGTCTACTCTAGAATCATGGAGAAAAACAAAACAAAACAGAACATTCCTGTTCAACTGTCACACATATTTGGAATAAACATGTGGCTTACAAATATGATAAGCCACAACTATAAAAAAAAAAGTCACGTGGTTTTACTAAACACATTAGGCCATATTTAAAATAAATACTTTAAAATAAAGTACTTATTTAGTGTCCCCAGAATAAGCAGGGAAAGCAATTGATCTTTATTATATCTTACATATTATACAAATTATTGCATTTAATAAGCATAACCACCTTATAGAATAAGTGTTATTCGAATTTATAGATTAGAAAAAAATTGAGAAATTTTTCCAGGGTAATTATTTTTAAGTGATAGAAACATTTATAACCAAAATTAGTTATCCTCTAGTTTACTATGTTGTTGACGTTAGATCATACTTTAATATATTTTATATCCCCAATCAATAAATGTTACTTTATGAAAGTAAGTAACTAAAAGTCTTGGCTATTGAAACTAAATTTTTTGAGCCTTAAACTCACATGATAGGTAGCTATAACTCAGGAAGCTGTAAACTTTGTCTGATTACAGATTAATCTCTCTTCCTTATCTGTAACATCTTGTAAGATGTAAATGTCTGAAAGGCACCAGGGAATGCTCCCTTCCTTCTACATTTTTTACCTTCATAACAGATTAAACTCCCTCTTCTCACAGGATAACTTCATAACTATCACATTGTCTTAAGGTGAACTGTTAAATATACTCTTTAAACTGGAAAGAGAATGAAAACCAGCTGTAAACAAATGCAAACAAGTGGCAGAGAAAGGAAAATTAACTGCAACTAATTAGGTGCAATCTTAAACCAGCCATGTCTAGAAAATGCTGTAATCCTGTTAAACTCCTTTGTTTTCTGCCTATGAAAGCAATAATTAACTTTTACCTTTGGGGCACTGACCCCATTTTACTGGAGTTTTTACTTCCTGGGTAGCCATTCCCGGGCTTTATTTGCATTAACTCTTTAGAACTGGATTCTGATCCTTTTTATTATTTCAGGTTGACAATTTGAAAGTGTATTGATTTTCTATGAATCAATATCCTGAGAAATTTTTAAAATTTAGGTTTCATTGTATTAGTCCATTTTATGTTGTTATCAAGGAATTACCTGAGACTGGGTAGCACACCAAGAAAAGAGATTTAGTTGGTTTACGGTTCTACAGACTGTACAGAAAGCATGATACCACCATCTGCTGCTGCTAAGGCCTCAGGAAGCTTCCAATCATCACAGAAGACAAAGGGAGAGCAAGCGTGTCGCATGGTGAGAGGGAACAAAAGTACAGGGAGAAGTGCTATGTTCTTTTAAACAACCAGCTTTCATGTGAACTAATAGAGTGAGAACACACTCATCACCATGGGCTGGCAGCAAACCATTCATGAGGGATCCACTGTGACGAACCACATACCTCCCAGTAGGCCCTTTTCCCAACATGAACGGGTCACATTTCAACATGAGATCTGGAGGGGACAAACATTCTAATCATATTCATTTTTCAGAATGCATTTCTCTTTTTGGGAAGCTATGCCATCTAACATAAAGCTAAGTGAACAATAGAACCATTTAATTTTTAATACAGATACAGTGTATTGTCAGATAGTCTAGAGATTAGTGTTTACCAAAATCTCTTAGTAAGTAGTCTGTTTATGAAGAAGAATTTGAATTAAATATAAAATATAGATTGCATTTGATATATACTAAAGAGGGCAGCTTTCAATGAGTTCTTGTTAATTTGTTTGCAACTAAACATTGTGAAGTATAGAGATCCTTATGTTAAGTCTGAACAATTTTTATATTGGTTTTCATACATACTGGAGGCTGGTGGAGACTGGTGAATGACACTCGTATTCCTTGGCCATATCCTGGACCGACTGAGAGACAGTGCCTAAGACATGTGCACTCACATATAACATCAGTCTGATTAAAGAGGGGGAAAAAAATGGGCAGAATCTGTCTGGGTTATATGAGGTCTGCAGGCCCAGAGAGACATGAGTATGAGACTTCAGTCATGCTCCTGATACCCATGCCATGGGCAATTGTTTAAAGGCATTTTCTTCCTGACTAGCTTCTCACCCATTATCTTCACATTCCTGGAATTTGTGATACAAAGAAGGTAGTCAATCAATAGCTTATGTTATTTTAATGTAAATTCTTGGCAAACAAATCAGGAACTGCCTTGTCTTTGCTTTTAAAAGTCTACTTGTGACTGCCACTAATCAGAGTGTATTTTCACAGCAATTTGAATCTGTAAGCCCCGGTTACAATTCTCAAGATTGGCCCACATAAACTCTCTACTTGCTGGGCACTGTGGCTCACGGCTGTAACCCCAGCACTTTGGGAGGCCAAGGTGGGCAGATCACGAGGTCAGGAGTTTGAGATCAGCCTCGTTAACATGGTGAAACCCCATCTCTACTAAAAGTACAAAAATTAGCTGGGCCTGCTGGCTGGTGCCTGTAATCCCAGCTACTTGGGAGGCGGAGGCAGGAGAATCATTTGAACTCGGGAGACGGAAGTTGCAGTGAGCCGAGAGATCATGTCATTGTGCTCCAACCTGGGCGACAGGGAGAGAATCCGCCTCAAAAACAAACAAACAAACAAACTCTCTACTTACATTAATTTTGCCTCAGCTTCCTTGAGTTAGGACAACATATATGGTATAAGTCAACAGGATTCACAGAGACTCCTCCTGCACACCTTGTGTTTCTCTGAATGTGGGGCTTGGTACCAGCAGGAACTCTCTGTCCTCAGAAGTCCCATGGGTTGTTTTGAGTGAGTTATCCTGAATTTGGACCTCCCACTCTTTGGCTGAAGGTCTAGACTTTATTTGGTCTGTTTTTCAAACCCTATATTTCCTTTAAGAGTGAGGGCTTCAGTTTCTGTCTTCGAAGAGAGAGAATTAGGGAAAGATCTCCAGAGAGAACTGCCTCTGTTTCCACCTTGGTCTCACAGCAGAGATTCAAGTCAAAAGACTAGCAATAGGTACTGTTGGTTTCATTTTATACAGCCTTCTTTTATGACGACAGCTGTTTTCTATCGCTGGAAATTTCAGACTTAGTCTTTAATTCGTGACCTATTCCTGTTGGTTCCTAACTGAAAAGTGTACCTTGTTTTTGCACTTCTAGACAGGTGTAACACGGGGTCTGATGTCCCATGTTTTGAGCACTGTGTTACCACTTGGCAGTTAGAGACAGTCTGAGACATGTCACACTTAAACCCGAAATACATTCTCAGCCTTGATCGCTTTCCCGAAATTTAAGGAAAATCAAGCCTCAAAATCTGAACTCTTTTTAGAAACACCAGATGGATGTATACATACCACTTAGAAAGCAACCTCTTGTAAATATGTAGGAAAGTGGACCTACCTAACCTGGACAGTCATAATCAGTAGCAGCCAAAATAGGGATCCTTTGAAATATTTAAAATAATTCATTTGCATGCATAATAGACAAAAAAAAAAAAAAGCTGTTTTGGAAACAGAATAACTAAAAGAGAGATCTGCTTCTTGTCTGTCCTGGCTGAAATCCAGTAAGTTGAGATTTGAAAAGATTTCTTTTTAGAGCACTATGGCCAGAGGTCAGCTTAATTAAAAGTTGATATTTAGAAGATATATATTGATATATATAAATATAGATTTCTAAATATATTTATAAATCCATGTAGATATAGATAAATATTTTCAAAATATCAATTTGTAATATACATACTTAAGTAGTGAGAAAAATGCCAGGATCCCCAACAATGCCTTAAATATATCAAAGGCCTTCTTAAATATATTTCTTGGTAAACAACTCAGGAACTGCCTTTTATTTCTTTAAAAATCTACTTGTAACTGCCACTAATCATAGTGTTTATGCATGGCAACTTGAATCTATGGTTCCTGGCTGCAATCCTCAAGCTTGGCCCCCAAGCTTTACTTTATCATTTTATTTTTTGAGACAGAGTCTCACTTTGTCACCCAAGCTGGAGTGAGAGGCACTATCACAGCTCACTGCAGCCTCGACCTCAGGGATCCTCCCACCTCAGCCTCCTGAGTAGCTGGAATTATAGGTGTGCACCACCATGCCCAGCTAATTTTTGTATTTTTTGTAGAGAAGGGATTTCACCATCTTGCTCAGGGTGTTCTCGATCTCCTGGACTCAAATGATTTACTCACCTCATCCTCCCAAAATTTGGGGATAACAAGCCAGAGCTACTATGCCAGGCCTGATATTTTCTTACCTATAAAAGCAACAAGGTCACTGGCCAAAAAAAAAATCAAAATCAAAATCAGTTTTTTCAGATTCTGGAAATTAGCCAAAAACTTTCAGCAATCTGGTAAACATTCATTTAAGAAAAAAGAGCTGAATAAAAAAAAAAAAAGGGTAACTAGCTTTGTGATATTTTAACTTATCCTCATCCCAACTTCTCCTTCTCCTCCCTGGTCACCTTGAAAAATCAATGGATCACAGTCACAGTAAAAGCCAGTCACCTGGCATCCACTAGAGTTTATAAAATTGGATTGGAGTCTCTTCAAAACCGCATTTTAAGAGATTTAAAAAAACTATTTTATATGTCTAGTGTTCTCTAGAAAACTGAATTCACAAAGCTGGCTTTATTTAAACTGTCTGAGACTTTTCTAGTGCTAACAAGCTGGCAGCAATATGGCAGCTGCCCAAAGTGGTGAATAACCAGAGGGAAAACAATAGGCTAGCCAACATGTTTAAAAGAAATGCATAAGGAATTGAGTGTAAGAATCTCTGACTGCTCTGAGACTCAACCAACTGGAAGTCTCTCCTGGTAGACAGAGTCCATGAATGTAATTGAACAGTCTGTGCAGAGTGGGGGGTGAGTATGGCAGAGGAGAAGACTCTCGCTTTCATGGACAAAATAGCCCTAGTGTTGGATCCCATGCCCCGTCCTCCAGATGTTCCAGTTAACCCTGCCGCCATCGTCTTTGATAGGAAATCAGTGACATTTAGGAAGGTGTTTTACTCCTTCAGTGACAAAGTCCAGTTGCAGTAATTCATCAGGTCTAAATTAGTAAGGTTGGGACACCTGGTATAACAGAAATTTCTGTTGCTAGAGAAATGTCCATTTGTGATATACAGAGACATAGTTATCAGATGTTTACCTGCAGGATTCGGCAAAGGTGGCATCCAACAGTTCATCAAGTTCAGGATAATGGTAACTGTCTAGAATAGGCAAACCAAGAAATCTGGCAAAACACAAGTCGCCTGGGCTACGTATCCTGTGGAAGAGAGAGAAGAAATGTTTGATTTATTCTTTTCCCTCAGAGGTGAGCTCTTCAGTGTGAATGTTCTCATACCTTATCAGCTGCGGGGGGTGGGATTCTCCTCACTGACTCTGACCCGGGCAATCTGTCCTGTACCATTGGTAATGATAGAACCCTTGACCTGTCCTCCAGTGTGGCAAATTCATGTAATTAGGCTTACATCCTCTTACGTATTGCACAGTAAAATGTTCTGTTTTATATATTTGTCCCATGGGGCTATACTTGGTAAAGTGGAAGGGTCACATTAAGAAAAATGCTTAACAAAGGCATTTCAATATACTTACAGTAGTTTACATCTTTGATTACACAGCCTATTCTAAACAGCAAAGGACTTCAAGTTGATGGTCTTTATTTTTGCGGTCCTTGCAGGCAAAAACCTATCTCTTGCACCTGGGAGATAAATGAAGAAGGAATTCATTGTCTCCCCACCTTATAGACAAAAACCTGTGCCTTGCAACTGGGGGTTAAATAAAGGAGTTCACTGTCTACCACCTATTGCTTTTTAATGTCCATCCCGATCTCCCTTTGGTTTGAGTCTTCAGCAAAGGGTCAAAGGGGGAGGAAAAGCCCTTACAGGGTACTCCATGGAGACTGAGATATCAATAATTGTAAAAGAATGATGTAGGAAATGAAGAACAGGGATGACAGCCTGATCAAATAAGGGGTATGAATAAGAATAACTTTCTCAGGGAATCCCTGTGTTGAGATCCAAGGATGCTAGCTTGAGGTGTGTGGATCAGGCCGTGGTTATCTCATTCCCTCTCATCAGCAGCTTAAAGCCTGCCCTCTAATTTTTCATTAAAATATTTATATTTATGGCTTGGGGTTAATACAGAGCATGTAGAATTCATGGTATAGCCCATGATTGGTTCCAATGTTGTGTAGCTTGAGCTGCAGATCTAGGGCCAATATCAGATAATAATATGCTCAGGTAACCTGAATAGGAGATAAATTTGTCTTGTAGGACCTGGAGAATTTGGCCCCAGTCAGAGGAATATAGAAGGTTGACTGTGCCAATTCTGGAAAATTTGTCAGCTACAGTAAGATGCAGTGAAATACTCTGGACGGGATTCAGGAGCCAACATGATCTATCTTTGAAGAATTCCCTGGCCCGTTGACTGAAGTCATTTCTTCCTTGGACTGTGTCTTTAGCTTTAGCTAGGTTTGCCAGGCGGGACTGGTTTTTCATGCTAGTTCAGTATCTTCTGATGACAGTATCAGTCTGTGTATGTGTGCTGAGTCTAGGACATTGGCAGAATTTCCATGGCTTCTCTCTCGGGGATCTGGCAGGTCTGGCTCTAAAGGTGTACTACAGCCCATTACACATACAGGCAAATTGATCCATCCAGATCATTTAAGTGAAGAGAGATGTCAAAAAAGTGCATTTGCAGTATCAGGGGCTGCATACCAAGTTCTCTCAGTGTGGGCAAAACCTCTATAGAGTCACGATATCAAGTGTTGCCAGTGCCAAGGGCAGGAGGATAATGTTGAACAGCTAAAATCAATGGTGGGTCTCCAGACACTCTAAGCATTGCACCAAGGACAGACAGGTCTATGGAATGGAGAATAAAGTAGATAAAGTGAGGTAATTTCCTATCAGAAACACTTGAGTAGATTACTATTAGTAGTATTTATATTACATTACTTGTGTATGACTATGTTTTACCCCAATTTAATAATTCATATCTCATTGTTATTTTAAATCAATGAAAACTCCTCTGATGTTAATGATAAGCTTTCAGTTTGAACTTTAAGAGTAAGTTATTTCTCTTTCTGGGAATAAAGTAGTGGACATTGGAATTGGGTTAATTCAATCTGTAATGAATGTGTTCATGCTGGAAGATACAGGATTTTTTTTTTTTTTTTTTTTTTTTTTTTTTTTTTTTAGAGACGGAGTCTCCTTCTGTTTCCCAGGCTGGAGTACAATGGCGTGATCTGGGTTCACTGGAATCTCTACCTCCAGGGTTCAAGCAATTCTCCTGTCTCAGTCTCCTAGCAGCTGGGACTACTGGTGTGTGCCACCAAGCCCAGTTAATTTTTGTATTTTCGGTAGAGACGGGGTTTAACCATGATGGCCAGAATTGTGTTGATCTCTTGATCTCGTGATCCACCTGCCTCGGCCTCCCAAAGTGCTGGGATTACAGGCGTGAGCCTGGCCAATACCACTGTGCCTGGCCAATACAGTGATATTTATACAACACAGCAGCAAACTAAGGAGTTGGGAAACAAGATGTGTTTCTATAAGGTCATAGCCCATGCACAACTAAACAAAATAAAGAGTGAGCATTATTATTAAAATTTCACTAGTGAAAGTGACATCTTTTTCGGATCAGCAGAAGTATTTTTTAAATATATGAGAATTTTTGATGACTTATTCTTAAATTGAAATCTATTTGTCAGATATAAACCAACCTGTTAGCCAATGAAACAACAACAAACTCAGATGATATTTACTCCTTGATAATTAAAGGGTTAAAAATAGATATGTATATATAGCATTCTCATATACATTCACATTCATACGCTAACATATCCATGATCACACTACTCACCCTCTCAAAAACATACTTATTAACACAGACTCAATAGTCAAATGTTCACACAGATACATACATGCCTATGTGTCGTAGGGAAGCAATCTGAATGAGAATTACTGAAAAGTTAGATTATTATTGAAAATATGCTTATTTACATAATATTGATTTTTTTTCTATAAAAAGCTACCACACAGATGCAATATCATATATGGAATGAAGTAAAGGAAGCCTTCTTACAAGATTTTTTCAATAGACTTACAATGGTTTAAATTTTTGATTACACAGCCTATTCTAAATAGCAAGAGGTCAAACATACAAAGAACGAAATAGAAAACAAAGTATCTTAAGGGATGAATGATAATACTTCTAACTGCAGATATTTATATTTCAGAGGTATTTTTGGCCTAATGTACAACTAGGTAAGAGGCATACTGATATCCTCAATGGCATAATCTTTTATATAAAGTAAACTGTAACAGTCAAATTTTTCTACAACCCATTTAAAATAAATAAATATTATAATAATCCTTTCAGACACCTCATTCAATTTCTTTCGTAGAAACATATTTGCTTCTAAGAGGGTTTTTATTTGCAGCATACCTTCTTAAGGTATATAAACAATGCATAAAATACATGAGTTAGAAAAATACATAGCCTGTTTAGACAATAAAAGCATGATAAATTAGTAAGCTCTGTGTTATAGCTACATCAGAAAATACTGATTAGGATGAAAAAGCATTTACTCTGATTTGAAACAAGAACAGATGTGACATATCTGTTGTTACTGGAACAACTGTTACTAAACACAAAACTATTTGCTTTGGCAATTTTTAATGTATGAGGGGTAAAGTACTGGTTATAAAGAGATAACAGACTGGAATAATCACACGCAAAGACAGGCAAAAAGGAAGTAAACACCAAAGTGGAAGAAAGTTTCAGAATGTTTAAAAACATTTTCAAATCTAGTTTACTTTAATAAAACTCAGTATGAATTGATGTAAGAAAAATGACACAGTAAAGACTGTTTCTAGTCACTGTAAGTAGAACATCACACCCAAATGGCCCAAGCCAGTGGTCAAACATGAGCGCTTAGAGACATCTCTCCCACCTGGCAGACTGGGCTTTCCCATCATTTTTTTTCAATGGACCATTCAGGCATTAGCCTGTGAACTTAGTGACCTGCACCCTGTAATATATGTGTATATTTCTAGTTATATACGGCTAGTTGCCATGGGTATTTTCTCTCTTTTCTTTCTCTGCCTGACTTTTCATTCCTGCCTCATATGACCTGGGGATAGAGGTCTATTTTTCTGATAATTATGCCCTCCCTGCCCAAGATCTATAAGTAAAAATCTTGGAACTTGCTTACGGTGGTGATGTATTGAATTTGTGCCTTCCATCTGAACAACTTGGGGAGACCCCAAGCTGAATTCTCCCTGGACTTATGAAATGAGGAGACAAGAAGTCTCCTCCTGCCAAAACTATGGTCAGGAAGGCATAAGCTGGTTATGGGTCGACAAAAGCTATGAACACATCTGCCAATATAAACAAGTTACGTGGTCACGGACCCACTGGTCACTAGTTACCCAACTAGGCATAAGACTGTCCACTTGATAAAAAAAAAAAAAAATTATCCCACGTAAGGTACACAGTAAACACTCATATCTAGTTCTCTTTTATTTTCTGTCCGGGCAGGGTTGCCAGCTACTCTGGTACTGGAACCCCAGTTTGGCTGGGTGCTCTCAAAACGTCTGAGTACTGAGATAATTTGTGTGAGGCAAATGAAAGGAGAAATGTCTCACCATCAGTATCATTCTGACTTCAAGTAGCTTGCTGTTGGGAAAGAAGTTCCATGTGAGCTCCCTAATGATAATAACAAGAGAGCAATCAGGGAATTGAGAGAGGCAAAATCCTAGAGGGCTTCTTCCATGGCTAAGACCACAGTAGAAAACTGTGGAAGGTCTGAGATTTTACTCTACTTGTAAGTTAACAAGTGAGCCTGTCAGTTTTACATACATATACTAAGAAAAAATAAGAAATCTGGGTCACAGACAAAGACCAGATTTTTTTTTTTTTCATGGTAAGGCTTTATTGAGCATCACATAGGACTGGGTATGGAGACCCAGCAAAGGGAGCAGGGCATGTAGATGGTCTTTGAGGACAATGCTGGGGAGTTCTGGGATCAGTCTGGCTTCTCAAAGAAGAGACAAACACTGATAGGAAAAGCATTCAGGCTGGCGGTGGTGCAGGAAAAGGGAGACGTTAGGAGGGGGACTTTGATGGAGGAGAGTCAGGAGCTGAAGCTTTAAAGAGCCTCAATGCAGGGAGGGATCATGTTAGAAGAAAGGAAGCCAGTGAAGCCTCGGGGAAGAGAAGACAGTGGAAAGAAGGAAAAAGGAAGAAGTCTGGTCCAGGGAGTTGGGCTGTTCTCCAGCCTTCTCCCCCAGGCAGCAGGGGCGGCTCCTCTCTCCCATCTTCTGGCAACCCAGGGCCTTATTTGCCATTCCACATAGCTGACTTTCCAAACAAAGCACCTTGGGTGAATCTGCTGGACTTCATGTAGGCAGAGATCTTCTTCTTCAGACTCTCAAATCAGGAGAGGAAGTCCTTCAGGTTGGGGAAGGCATCCAGGCAGCTGGGCTCAAATATACGGTTCAGGTCAAGGACGTCATAGGTTAGGAAATCCACAAAGGTGATCTTTTCTCCTGCAAACCATGGCCGCTGCCCCAGAAACTGTGAGTAGAGCTTTAACGTTTCAGGGAGTTTCTCCAAGTACTTTGGCTTCAGTTTCTCAAATTCTGGGTGGTAGCAGATCATGACCAGCTGCGTCCGGTGGTCCATGGTCTGGTTCTCCAAAACGTCCACCCGAATCTTCTCCTCTTCTGTCTCCCACACAGGTTGTGCTTGTGGTCAATGTAGCACAGGATGGCGTTGCTCTAGGTGATCTTGTGAACCCCATCAATCAAATAGGGCAGATTGGGAAAGTCCAGGCCCAGCTTGAATTTGTCTTTCAGCCACTGGCTTCTGTCACAGTCAGGAGCATCCCCCAATGTGTATGTCTTTTCCTCGTAGCTCACGATAAAAGCAGCAAACAGAGCAATATTTGCGCTGGTTTCCTAAGTTCCAATTTCTACACAGTGACCCACTGAGGAACAAATGACACCCACGTATGCGGTGGGGTGCATAAAGAAGAGGAACTCAGAAATTAGGAAAGCTAACAGTCTGCTCATATTTTCCTCCAGTGAAATATTGAGGCTTTATCTTTACTCTGAGAGGTAAACAAGGATATTTTACTGTCCTGGAACGGTTGCTGGAAGACATTCTCTGTCTTTGTTCTGATGATCATGAAGCAAATGTCTTCTGATCTGGAAGAAGACGCTATGTCTAGCTTCCAAGGAAGATTTTCAATGCCCTTTGTTCACTGGAGTCAGGCCATGAAACATTCATAAAGTATTGTCTCCCACAATAGATAGAAGTTGAATTGGCTAAAAAAATGGAAAGCATCTTCAGATGGAAGATATCCTTTGAATGAAAATATTCAGTAATGCAAGACAGAAATGTATCTATTCAATTTATATAATGTTGGTATCCTCAACTGGGTTAGCTAGTAGAAGAAAAGGAGAGGTAGTTGGAACATGCAGAAGTAAGAACAGAAGGAGGGTTGATGCTTGCACTAAGGATTCTGTCTTAGTCTGCTGTCTCTTTTATTTCATATAATTTCAGATATGACTACATTGAATATGGGCTGCTGGTAAACATCAGGTACAAATGTCCTAATGTCTGGTATGAATTGAAAACTTCCTTCTGCAGTTTGAAATAAAATTAAGATTAAGAGACACAATTAAAATCTTTCACGTAGGGTTATAACTTGGTATCTGGTAGTTGATCATGAGGTTCTTTTTTTTTTTTTTGAGATGGAATCTTGCTCTGTCGCCAGGCTGGAGTGCAGTGGTGCAATCTCGGCTCACTGCAACCTCCGCCTCCTGAGTTCAAGCGATTCTTCTGCCTCAGCCTCCCGAGTAGCTGGGACCACAGGCAAGTGCCACCACGTCGGCTAATTTTTGTATTTTTAGTAGAGATGGTGCTTCACCATGTTGGCCAGGATGGTCTCGATCTCTTGACCTTGTGATTCGCCCACCTGGGCCTCCCAAAGTGCTGGGATTACAGGCGTGAGCCATCACGCCCGGCCCAATCATGGGGTTCTTAAAGCAAAAATTGTATATATATATATATATCAAGGCCTATTAGATAACATGACGCTAAATGGAGACTTGATTGACTATAAAGTTGCTGCCTCTGAGTGGTGAAAATGTGTTATTATCAGTGAAATCCATGAACATGGTGTCATTGCCAGATTCTTTCGCCACACAACATGCTTCCTAAATATAAAGGACACTGTCACACCACAATGGAAAGGATAAGGGATTATGATGCTGGCAGAAGCCCTGTGGAAAGAGGAGGCATATTCTTATCTGGAATATTTTCCCATCTCTGTAGGAGGACAGTAATGTTCGTGCATGATAAGAGAGGGTCAGTATAATGCACTTCATACCAGGTAGCCCTCTGGCAGCCTATCAGAAGCTCAGTGGTGGATTGCGTTCTTAGAAAATTGTACATTCATTCAATAGCATTGGTAGGGAAAAGAGTCTCCTGCAAGGAAAATGTTTGTCCCTGGTCTCTAATAAAACCTCCATTCCTGCCATGAAAGTCATGTTATTTATGGCGAGTCATCTTGTCGGTAATTAAAGTCAAGAGAGTCTTCTCCACAGGGGATGTCTTCCGATGGACAATTATACGTGACACAAATATCCACACGATCTGCCTAATCGAAGAGGCCCATCAGTATACCTTTTCTCAGACATTTTGCCACCAAGTTTTCAGTTTTGTTCTTTCAAATTTCTGTCCGATTAATTATTGGATCTACGCTAATAGGCAATGGCTATTTGATGATAAATATTGAAATTAATATTTGGCAAGTTTTTGTTTTTAACTCAGTCACTGCATTAAAAATTTTCCTGTAATACTATAGTTTATCTTCATAAGTATTTCAAGGGATAACAAGAGAATTGATTGAAGAGAAAATTGGGGATCAACATAATCAAATATTTTACTAAGGCCTCACATTTAACAAATGGTAGAAAAAGAATCTGAATCAACTTCTGACTCAAAGTCTCATCTCTCTTCTATAATCAACTGCCTTTGAGTGTGTTGAAAACTAACCCGTTAAAATTCTTGTTGAGTGTGCATGTGTATATGTGCATGTGTTCTGGTATGCACAGAAGCAGGCTTATACATATTAAATGCATTAATAACATGTCCTCTGGTTGTAGTATCTTTCCGCTTACATTGTTATTTTATTTAAATTTTATCTTAGGGAATAAAAAACTTCTGTCTAATTGCTCTAATACTTCTTTTTTATCCTAGACTCTCACTGGTCTACCCAAGTGTCAAAAATAGAAAAACAATTTAAAAAATGAAAAATAAGGAATTATAAGTGGAGCCAGGGCTAAATGCAACTGTTGAGGTCTAAGAATTTGAATGAGTCGAAGTCTGTTTTGATGTACAGTTAATCTGAGCACTATTGACTCTTGATTTATTCTCTTTAATTCACCATTGCATGACTGTTACTACTTGCCCAAGTCCAGTGAGACAGAACACTCAAACATACAAGTTACAAGTGGGTTTATTACTTACAGATTGTCAGCAACAGGCAACAGAAGGATTCTGGGCGAGCTGATCACCCACAGCTCAGGAAAGCTGCCCAGGCAGATGGAGTCTTGTCTACAAATTTCTCACTTGCAACCACAGCTAAGGAACCCTGGAAAACATCCTCCCTGGCTTTTATACTGTATTAGTCCATTCTTGTATTGCTGTGAAGAAATACCTAAGACTGGGTAATTTGTGAAGAATAGATGTTTGGTTGACTCACAGCTCCACAGGCTGTACAGGAAGCATGGATGAGGAGGCATCAGGAAACTTACAATCATGTTGGAAGGTGAAGCTGGAGCAGGCATGTCTTACGTGGTAGGAACAGAAGCGAGAGAGAGAGAGAGAGAGAGAGAAAGAGAGCAAAGTGGGAGGTGCTACACACCACTCTGGTACTAAGCAACTTGATCTCCTGAGAACTCACTGACTATCATGAGAACAGCACCAAGGAGATGGTGTCAAACCATTCATGAGAAACACCTCCTTGATCCAATCACCTTCCAGGAGGCCTGACTTGCAACACTGAAAATTACAATTTGACGTGAAATTTAGTTGAGGACACAGATCCAAACCACATCTTATACCAAAGGGCAACAGGACTCACTGGACTGAAGCACTGAAAAACATCTTGTTTTGGGAGCAGCTGAAACAACACCTGAACTGTTTTGACCACTCCCTATCTCAATATGTTGCATTCCCAGCACATTCTACAGTTATTCTTAAGAACTTTAAGTGAGACAGGGAAAAGCATTAGATTGCTCCAAGGCCATCTGGAGAACTGTCCTGAAATAACCATGTTTTCATTTGCTAAACAAATACATATTAACATAGGTGTTCATAATATGTACCATATTTATGACAGGCCAGGAGCAAACATCTATACTCCCTCTGAGTTTGTACCTTCAGTGAACTTACAATCATATATAAAAAGCTTTTAGTAGTAACAAAATACTCTGTGGCTTTTCTGAGCTCTTAATATATCTACAATAATCAGCAATGGAAAACTGCATGAACTTATGTTTTGGAGGCTCTTAGTCTTTCTGCAAAATACTAATTTTAGTACCACATCAAAAATAAAATTAGCGTACATGCTCTTCCAGCTGAAATCATATTCGGATCTCCAAAGATGTACTGGTAGATTGTATTAAGATCTGTTCATATGGCCAGGCACAGTGGCTCACCCCTGTAATCCCAGAACTTTGAGAGGCCAAGGTGGGTGGATCACGAGGTAGAGAGATTGAGACTATCCTGGCCAACATGGTGAAATGTCATCTCTACTAAAAATACAAAAATTAGCTGGGCGTGATGGTGCATGCCTGTAGTCCCAGCTACTCGGGAGGCTGAGGCAGGAGAATCACTTGAATGCGGGAGGCGGAGGTTGCAGTGAGCTGAGATCGCACCACTGCACTCCAGCCTGGCAACAGAGTGAGACTCCATCCAAAAAAAAATTGTTTATCTTCTTGGGACATTTTATCTTTTGGCTATATAGTACTCCATGTAACTCCTGGAACAAAAGAAAATCAAGATTTCTCTTTTCTCTAGTTTCCTCCCTGGTGACTTCTCTATACCATTTGCTCTTACCTTCTTTCTTGAAAAACCTCTACTCAATTTTAAAGTGTGAAATTAAAAACTCCTTGGCACAACACATCATCCACAGCACAGTAGTCAGGCCCTTCACACTTCCACCTTGTATTCTTCCTCTTCTCACCTTGCGTATTTTAAGTTCTAGTAGTTGTAATTCGTTTGAGGTCACCATTCAGTATTCTGAAAATTTTGTGCTGATCCCATTTCTTTAATAGGCAAAAGTAAACTAACTCCTTCCAATATCAAAGTAACATGGAGACAGAAGCTCTCTGGTTATATTAATGAAAATGTATTGGCCATATAGTGAGCATATACCCATAATGTCACCCAATAGATGGAATTTGTCACAGAAAGTGCTGTTATCTTTTCCTGTTTCCTCCTAATTACTCTTATCACCCACAATGGTGAACTTTTATGAAAGGTGGAGAATAATTTCTTTTGCTTACTGCAAGGGGTTTTTCTTTCTTTGCCATTTCATGTTTTGCAACACCAAATACGACCGATGGGCAATCTTCTAATTACTCCGTGCCATATATCAAAATTTTAAAATTATATAGATATATTATACCTAAATTGTGTGACACTCCAATTCAACTCCCCCTCAAAAAATATTTTCTTACCTTACCAAAACCAAAAGTGTTCATATAATAATTTAGTATACTTGTCTAAGACAATGATAAAAAGGAGAAAAATCATAGCCGAGTCATTTACCATATGATATAATACATTAAGCAAATGGTATGAAACACTTTGAGAATGGAGACAGAAAAAAATTCTGAAGTTTTCTGTTAGGGTGAGTTTATTCCAATCCTGCCCAAATATTAGCTATCTTTATGATCATTATTAAGTTTTTGACAGGTCGTATATCTTCACACTTAAATTGTTAACACTCCTTTTAGACACTGTTCTTTCATACACAATTTTCCTTCAGCACAGACTGAACTTCTCCTATATTTTTCTCCTTTCCCTTCAAGCTATGTGTTCACCATCTTTAAGATTCAGATTCAATCATATCCTCATAAAACCTTATTTTCTCCAAGGTTGATTTGGTCTTACAACTAATATTTATGGGTTATCAAATACGTGACTGGTATTTTGCTACATCTTGAGGATATAAATACAAATAATGCAGACTGTGGACTAAAGGAGCAAGGAAGCACTAATCATAATGCCATATGCTAAATTCAGTGGCAGGCTCAATATAAGACAGACACTCAACGACGTAAAAAAGAAATCTCATTCTTCCTCTATCAAACAATATTTTAATAACTTGTTTAAATCTCTGTGTTGTCTTATGGCACAAGCAATATCTTACTCATATTTATGTGCCCAGCTTTACACAACTGTTGATGAATAAACATGTGTTTAATAAAAGCAGGAAATGAAAACTGTATCAGTGAAGGTCCTGAAAGAGTGTCAGGATTACTTATAAAAGATACTGCAGAGAAGACCTTTGTAGTGAATAGATTTAAAATTAGGTCATCTCTGGATATTTATAATTGTAACAATATACGGTTCCACTGGAGAATTAACCTTTTGCAGGTAAGGTTCATTTTCCTTTTAATTCCTACATTGAAAATTGTCTGACAACTTTTGTGCATGAAGGTATAGCTAATCAGATCTCCATAAATGTTCTCAAAGCTTATAACATCCTTAGGAGTAGTAAAAAAATACAAAAGTCATTAGACACTTTGCCTTTATAAGATGTGTCACTACGTGTTTGGAACTAGAAGACCAAGTAAAGGTAGAGTATAGTTAATGAGAGCTGTGGTTTCAATACGTCCCTCAAGAGCCTGTGTGGGAAACTTAATCTCAAATGCAAAAGTATTAGAAAGTGGGGCCTAATGAGAGGTGATTAGGCCATGAGGGTATACTGAATGGATTCATACTCTTATCAAGACAATAGGTTCCTTACAAAAGGAAAAGTTTGCCTTCCTTTTGCCTTTCCCCTCCCTCTCACACTCTCTTGTTCTTCTGCCTTCTGACATGAAACAGTGAGGCTTGTCAGGTGACAACCTGTTTGTCTTGGAATTCCAAACTTCCGAAATGTGAGCTAATATGTTTCTATTCATTGCAAATGACTTAGTCTCAAGTATTCTGTTATGGCAGCACAAAATGGACTGAAAACATTGCCTCTCACTCAAACCCTCTCTCAAAAATCTTTGCAAGTCAAAAGTTAATCTGTTGTTAAGTTGTGGCTCAAAGGTTCTCTCTTCCATAATATATTTTCAGAGATTTCAATCTTACTGGATCTCAGTTTTCTGTATTATCAGTACTAAGTATAGGAGATGCTATAGATTGTAAACATGCTCAATATAAATGTATTTTTACCAAGTGCGCTGTGTTCCCATAGCTATCTTCTGTTACAATGGAAGCTTCTTGAGTACAGGTCCAATTTGATTGGGTTTCCTCCTCTCCAATAATTTCTCATATAGATATATATATTTGGGAGTAAAATAATTATAATTTATTTGGTACAGAATAATATATATCCTCATTTAAAGTGATATTCATACCACCTCAGAAAGACAACACTAAATATGAAAATGAAAACAACCATAATAATAAAAATGCTGAATGTTATTAATAAAGTCACAGATTCAGAAAATAAATGTATGGAGAGTGTCCATAAGCAAAAAAGGAGACTTTCGAATAGGAAGAAATCGTCATGATATTGTTTCACTCAACTCCACCAGCTCTCACTGTCACTTGAAAAAATGAGGCTCAGCAAAGAAGAAAGTCCTCAAAAAAATCACTCAATATGGTTAGCACTTGGACCTATGTATTTTCATTCTACGTTGATTTTTTTTCTATTATGCAAAATCAAGATTGAGAGAAGACATAGAAGAACAATTACTCTGTAGTTTAGGTAATAAATAATAGCTGATGCCCAAAAGAAAAATGAATGTTTATAACATTGGGAAGGAAAACGTTAGTGGATGAATATTTAATAGTAGTTTATTAATTTATAATAGGGTTATTTGGGCATCATTTTAACTTCAGAATTCAGCAACATCTTATAAATACAAAATTTGTAATTGTAAAAAAATTGATGGATTATTCTAAATTTCATATAGCCATTTTTAAAATTTATGATATATTTCGGAATGTATAATTCAAAGACAGAAAGAATTGGAAACATTTTGCAGTGAAAAATAATAAAACTATATTGATGATTGTAGTTCTCAAAACAATAAGTTTCAATTACTATGCCTTGAAGTTAGATATGAACAAAGTACACAGTGTGACATACAGCTTTCTAACTCTTATTTTTCATTTTAAAATATAGTAAACATTCATAATATTCATATTTTATACCAGTTTTCAAAAGTACAACAGTTATTTGCTGAATCTTATATAATCCTCCAATCTTATATAATCAGACACAGTGTGTTTATATACTATTATTTAAAAAAACTGAACTTACTGAAAATGTGCAACTTAATAGGCAACTCTACTGATGAGATACAAACAAACAATTATCTACCTCCTACATAGAGATCTCTTGTCATTCATGAGGGATAGAGATCATAGAAATTTCCATGAAAGATAGAACTGAGAAATGTCATTATTTAAGTACATATGATAGATGGAGGATCCCCAAACACAGAACTACAGTACTTGAAAAAGCATATTTTGATAATAACAAATATATAATGATACACACTGAAGCAATAATAAATCATGAAATATTGTAGGACCACATGAAATAAATAAATATTAATAGTAAAACCTTTCTCAAGGATTTTGAGAGAGAACCTTCAGACAATGAGAGTCAGTACAGTTCTGCCTAAACTATCTAATATTAATATAGCCACATTATATAGGATACATTATATTTAAACTCTTAAATGTTTTCACAGTGATATTAAATAGATCTGTGTATGATATGACAAAATTAATTGATGCACTAAGCATAATATCAGTGCTGTGCATGGGTAGTTTATTTCATGATGTAATTCAAACATGTATAAGACTATTTTTACTTTAATTACTTGATTACAAATCAAAATGCTTGTTAGCATTTGCTGCAGTGGAAACTTCACTATTTTTCTCCATTCCCTTAATGTCTTTTAATATGAGGACTTCCTAAACATATATATTTACCACCACAGCATTTGCCAAGTGTCTTAACCTGTTCCTGATGCTATAACAGAATACCATAGGTTTATAATTTATAAATAGTAGAAATTTATTTCTCCAGCTCTGGAGGCTGGGAAGTACAAGATCAAAGCACCAGCAGATTCTATATCTGGCGAGGGCTACTCTTTTCTTCCAAGACTGTACATTCCTGCTTCTTCACATGGCAGAAAAAATGGGAGGTCTAACAGTTCTCCAAACCATCTTTATAATGGCATTAATTCCATTTTTGAGCACAGAGTCGAGAGACTACACTTGCCAAGAGACCCCACCTCTTTATCATTTTGAAGTTTAAGTTCCAGCATCTGAATTTTGGAGAAACACTTACATTCAAACCATAACACGAAGTAATCAGCAGCCTTGTTCATTTTAATTATCATCTCACAGGATAAAAAGAAAAAAAAAAACTGCATGTCCACTGATTTACTCTGGAAGCTATTATATGTAAAAATAAATAAATCTACATAACATTCATAGTAGATCATTCTGAACTAGAGTTTAAGAGATAACATGTATGCTGATTGGTATGTTACAGTGTGGATGGCAAAGCTAGCATATTTCAGGGCTGATAGTAGTAAAAAACACTCGCTGGTAATATTTAATGTCTCCAGCAGTACAACTGCAAATAGTTAGAAATACATAATTTTATACTGCTACATTTTAAAAGCTGTAGTTTGGTCATCTTTGATATTTTCAATGATCTAAGGACAGAGGAATGAGGAATAGAGTATTAAATTTAGAAGCAAAGTATTTCAGTTGCATGCATTTTATAATGTTGGTTTTGAAGATGTCAAAAATATTGCATTATAATATAACATATTGTGTTCAGTTTTTATGTTGTTTTCTATGCTCTTGGTGTACCCATTTCTGGTGCATAGTTATTTTCAGTCGAGATCAATTTCTGAGTTCCAGAGCAGCTATAAAATAATTCTGTTTAGCACTGCTACAGTACTAATATGTAATTCTTCTTAATACATCCAAAACTTAATTTCAACTCCTGTTTTCTCTAATTCAATAAGTAACATCATGCCAGAAACCAGAAGATCTTAATTAATTACATCCCATTGTGAGCATATTCATCTATCAATCATGAAATAAACAACCTTATCTTATCAGTATTTCCTCTGACTCTTGAATATGGCTACTTTTCTTTTTATCAAATATTCTTATCTTACTTCAGGCACAAATTCTCGTGCATAAAAATGTTTCACATTTTTTATATCCTGAATTCAGACTTAATTCATTATATTGTTTTATTCAGGCTGCAGTAACAGAATATCATCATCTGAGTGGATTATAAACAAAAGAAATTATTTCTCAAAGTTCAGGGAGGCTGGGGAGTCCAAGATAATGTGCTAGCAGATTGATTATCTGGTGAAGGCCAGCTTCCTGGTCCCTAAAGGCCATCTTTTTTCACTGTGTCCTAACAGAGTGGAAGCAGCAAGGAAGCTCTCTGGAGTTTTTTTATAAGGGCACTAAACTGATCTACTCACCTTCCAAAGGCTCTACCTCTAAATACATCCCATTGAGTGTTAGGATTTCAACATAAGAGTTTGGGAGAGACATAAACATTCAGTCTACAACACACATTTTAATCCACTGCAAAGCAGGTTCACCATGCACTGATTTCTGGCTTGTCTGAGTTCAGACAAAACACTCTCACATGCAACTGGTTATATGAAGCCAGTTTATTTCTTACCGATAGGGCAGTAAGGGATAAAATAATTTTGGGATCCATCGTTAACTGGTCCCCCAAGGCTCCAGAAACATTCCCAGTGTAAACAGAGTTTGTTGCACATATCACATATGACACTCGGTCCATAGATGCTCAATCTGCACAATGCCCAGTAGTGAGCAAGGAGTTAACTTTCAGTATGGGTGTGCCTTCTGGCTGCCTCAGGCAGTTTATGTGTTTAAGTCCAAGAAGCTTGTGCACCCCACTGGCAGTTTTCTTTTGCCACAGACTCTAATCTGCAGGCATGGGGATTGCAGTCATCTGTAATCGTATTGGGTTAGCAGCCTCTAAAAATTTTAAAGGGAGTACCTGGACCATGGCTTGTTGAATGCTTTCAAGGTTTGCTACTGCAAAGACCCCCATCCAAGGTTGGTGGTGCTCTTGGTAATCTTGACAAAGGGGACCAAAGGAACACTCAAGTGAAGTCTGTGCTGGGGCCAGTACCCAAAGGGGCCTTCCAGCTATTGGACCTCCCTTTTATTAGTGGATGCTGCCAGAGTTAGCCAGAGTTAAACATTTTATTTGACTGTATCTAAAATATTTTTGGCTTCCTGTCTGCATAGTCTCGGCATTCAGTCTGCAACAATCCTTTGTCAGCCTTCATGGCCTGAAGACATCTTTGACTAGTCAAACTGTGCTGTTATGCAATGACAGAGTCATTTGTATCAAGTCCTGAGTTAACAAAGTAGTGTCTTTTTCTCTATTTAATACACAGTACTGCTTTTGTTGAATAACCTTTTGCGTAACTCAGATGGAAGACAGACGTGTGTTTGCCCTGCTATGACGGCTCAAATTCTTACGTGTTAGGGGGCACTCAGGTGGTATTGATGTTCTATGCCACCAGCAGCCAAAATGTTAATGCCTATAGTGCACTCAGCATCAGGGAGTGGGAACACATGGTAACTGACACCTGAAATAGCCTGAAGGGCTTTACCTACTGGCAGATAAGGACCACAAGCTGATAAATATCATGGGTCACATGTTTGTCTCCAAACTTCCAGATGTCATTTAATTTTAATTTTTTTCTCAAAGGTGACCTAGATATAGTGTCTTATGGGTTCCCATATATAAGAACCACAGAAATGTCTCAATCAAACATGGTCCCCACCAGGGACTGCATTCATGGAAGATAATTTTTCTACAGACTGGAGAGGGGACAATTGTTTCAGGATAATTAAACACATTACATTTATTGTGCACTTTATTTCTATTATTATTACCTTGTTGATATGGTTTGGTTGTGTCCACACCCAAATCTCATCTTGAATTGTAGCTCCCATAATTCTCTCTTGTTATGGGAGGGACCCAGTGGGAGATAATTGAATCGTGGGAGAGGTTTCCCCCACACCATGCTTGTGGTAGTGGATAAGTGTCATAAGATCTGACAGTTTTCTAAGGGGAAACCCCTTTCTTTTGTCCCTCATTCTTTCCTCTCGTCTGCCACCATGTGAGATGTGCCTTTCACCTTCTGCCATGATGTGAGGCCTCCACAGGCACGTGGAATGGTGAGTCCATTAAACCTCTTTCTTTTGTAAATTACCCAGTCTTGGATATGTCTTTATTAGCAGCTTGAAAACAGAGGAATACACTTGTAATATATAATGAAGAAAGTATGTAACTCACCATAATGTAGGTTCAGTTTTCCCACAACTAGATGGTCCAGATCATCAGGCATTAGATTCTTGTTAGGAGTGTGCAATCTCCCTCATACCCACAGTTCACCACAGGGTTCACACTCATAAGAGAATGTAATTCTGCTACTAATCAAACAGGAGACAGAGCTTAGGCAGTAATGCAAGCGATGGAGAGCAGGTGTAAATAGAGATGAAGCTTTGCCCACTCTCCCACCGTTTTTTCACCTCCTGCTGTGTGGCCCAGTTTCTAATACGCCATCGACCAGTGTCTGGCCCAGGGATTGAGGACCGCTCATATAGCCTATTGCTCCTAGGCTACAAATCAGTACAGCATGTACTGTACTGAATACTATAGGCAATTGCAATACAGTGGGAAGTATCTGTGCATCCAAACACATCTAAACAGAGAGATGGTACAGTAAAAATATGGTATGAAAGATTGAAAATGGTACACATGTGTAGGGCGCTTTCTGTGAATAGAGCCTGTAGGACTAGAAGTTGCTGTGGCTATGGCAGTGAGTGAGTGCTGAGTGAGTGTGAAGGCCTAGGACCTCACTGTGCACTACTGCAGTCTTTAAAAACACGGGACATTTACTTTACATTAAATTAACAAACAGTATTTTTTCCTTTCTTCAGTAATAGATTAACCTTAACTGACTAACATTTCTTTTACCTTATATACTTTGTAAGTTTTTTAAATTTTTGACTTTTGTTGTAACACTTAGCTTAAAACACAATCACACTGTACATTGTACAGCTATACAAAAAGACTTTCTCCCTTTATATCCTTATGCTGTAAGATTTTTTCTATTTTTAATTTTGTTTTTTATTTTTTTATTTAACTAAGACACATTAGTTTATTCTTCCACAGGGTCAAGATCATCAATATCACTGTCTTTACCTCCACATCTCACTCCGATGGAAGGTCTACTTGCCCCACTGGCAGTAACACCCATGGAGCTGCCATCTCTATGAGAACAATGCCTTCTGGAATGCCTTCTGAACGACCTGCCTGAGGCTCTCTTACTGTAATATTTTCTTAAAAAAATTAGAAGTATACCAAAAAATAATGATTAAAAGGCATAGTATCATAAGTAAGTAAATTAGCAGCATAGTCATTTATTATAAATGCAAAGTACCACATGCAGTACATAATTTTATGTGCCATACTTTTTTTTTTAGATGGAGTTTTGTTCTTGTCACCCAGGCTGGAGTGCAATGGTACAATCCTCACTCACTGCAACCTCTGCCTCCCAAGTTCAAATGATTATCCTGCCTCAGCCTCCCGAGTAGCTGGGATTACAGGCACCTGCCACCTCACCCAGCTAACTTTTTCGTTTTTTGTATTTTTAGTAGAGATGAGGTTTCACCATGTTGGCCAGGTTGGTCTTGAACTCCTGACCTCAGGTGACCCGCCCACCTCTGCCTCCCAAAATGCTGGGATTACAGGTGCGAGCCACAGCACCAAGATATGTGCTATACTTTTATACAACTGACAGCACAGTAGGTTTGTTTACACCAGCATCATCACAAATGTGTGGTAACGTATTGTACTACGATGACATTATGATGGTGATGATGTCATCACTAGGCAAGAGAAATTTTTCATCTCTATTATAATCTTATGGGACCACCATCATTTATATGGTCTGTTAATAATCAAAACATCATTATGTGGTGCATGACTGCATTCATCTAAGTTCTTGTGTACCATAAGTTTCTTCATGACAAGATTATTGTCTTACTCACTGGTGTATCTCCGGTACTAGCTTAGTATTGCATATAAATGGTTACTCAGAGCTATTTGTTTAATTGAGTGAATTAAGTTGAGATAATCTGTGAAATAATAAACTGATTGAACTTATAAATAAGACGCATATGTACAAATTATATGACATGCATAAATTATATCATATTGTTACATGACCTATGTCTACTAGATAAGGTAAAGCTGGAAGGCTGCACATAAAATCACACGTTCATAAAGGTTTATTTTAAAAAAGAATTATAATTTGTTATGGATTAATTTATTTTTCGAATCCTACAAAGTCTAAAATGGGTATTTCTCTGAGTGATGATTCAAAGAACAAGAAAATACCATCTTTTAGGCCCATCATCTTCAACACGTGGCTTTTAAAGTTGTTATGCTTATCTAATTCAGTTGGCAGGGAAGAAAAATCATGAAGAATATACATATAAAGTTCTGTTGTTCTTGTTGTTGTTTAGACGAAGTCTTGCTCTGTTGCCCTGGCTGGCGTGCAGTGGTGTGATCTAGGCTCACTGCAACCTCTGCCTCCTAGGTTCAAGTAATTCTCTGCCTCAGCCTCCTGAATAGCTGGGATTACAGGCACCCACCACTGCACCCAGCTACTTTTTAATATATTTTTAGTAGAGATAGGGTTTCACCATGTTGACCAGGCTGGTTTTGAACTTCTGAACTCATGATCCACCCAGCTTGGCCTCGCAAAATGCTGGGATTACAGGCATGAGCCACTGCACCCAGCCACACAGGAAGTTTTTAAAAGCCAGTTCTAAGAGTGGTTCACATCAATTCTGCTTATAGTCTATTTTCTGTAAAATAATTACATCCGAATGCTAAGGAGGCCACCATATATACTGTAACCGGATCTCCAAGAAGAGGTTAGGTTTGGTAAACACATATCTTGTCTTAGCAACAGTCAGTCAATCTAGTATTTTCAGATAAGATAAAACAAACTTCTGTCTAATTACTGCACTCAACTCAGTATTCAAACTCTCTAGGTAATTCACTTGATATCGATGGGCCCTTATTGTTTGATAACCTAAAAACCAAAAGACATTTTGCCTATCTACTTATATGTCTCCTTTTACATCTGTACACTTCTGCGAAGGAGAAACAGATGAATAACCTTGATAAAAAGTGCCATTTGGCAAAGTGGAGAATGAGAAACACACCAAAATCACTTTTCCAAAATAATGATAAAACGTTGTAGTCCAGACATTATAGGAACTCCTACTTCAATGGAGAAACACCTTAATCACACCGTCCTTATTTTCCCTCTTCATGCATTGTTCTTTGACTTCTTTTTTTTTCCTCAGATATTCCTTCTTGTTTGTTACCCTCTATAGTTATATCTGAAGTGAGTGTAATTTGGAAGAAAAATCACCAGTCTGACAGAGTCTTTATAGTGCCCTTCCTACCTGTGCAGCTCTGAACAGCAAGGGTTGAAGAAAAAACATTTTTTTTAATACTGGATTTGTTGTTTCTTTGACAAAACAATTTCCTCAAAAAAAAAAATGTATGTTTCTGATCTGTTTGCTGCAGGCATTTCAAGGTGTCAGTAAAATCCTACAAAATTTTCTTCATGCATAATTCTCATGTCTACTTAATTTATTTGATTCTTAAAGCTTATGCTTTTCTTCCCACTTAATTGTGGCTAATTTGTGGCAGACTGAAGAAAAATGTTCAGGTGGAACAGTATTAGCTTCAAAGACATTTTTCTAAGGATTAGGCACTTCTTCAACTGAGGAGTATTATTATGTTTTTATTATTTTATTTTATTATTTTTTATTTTGTTGAGACGGGAGTTTCACTCTGGTTTCCCAGGCTGAAGTGCAATGGTGCCATCTTGGTTCACTGCAACCTCCACCTCTCGGGTTCAAGCAATTCTCCTGCCTCAGTCTCCCAAGTAGCTGAAATTACAAGCGCCCAGCACCACGCCTAAATTTTTGTATTTTTAGTAGAGGTGGGGTTTCACCGTGTTGGCCAGGCCAGTCTTGCACTTCTGACCTCAGGTGATCAGCCTGCTGTGGCCTCCCAAAGTGCTGGGATTACAGGCGTAAGCCACCACGTCCAGCCTATGTTTTATCATTAAGTCTTTTTCTGTCTCCTGTCTTCTTAATTGGAGCCAGAAGTGGCTGGTGGCTTTCCCAGTTCCATAAACTTCTTTGTTTCCATACTCTCTCTATTCTTATCTATGTTTGGAAACCAGTCAATTCTTGCATGATCTCATCTCTTTTCATATTTTAGCTAAAAGCTGCCAATCATAGCTAATATACAGAGTATTTGTTTTAAGCTCCTCTTTCTGAAGTCAGGTTCAGTGGGCAAGTAGTCTGTTTTCAAAATGTTCAAAATCTTTATGGGTGACAGTTTTACTGGATATTTTGGTCATTGTTTGACAGAGATCTTCAGCATTACAACGTATAAGATCTATTTTCTTACCCATGTCCTCCAACCACTGGGCCAATCCCACATCCTTTAGGTGCCATAAAGGCAGCAAGCCATTTCCAATTACTAATTTTATTATAAGGCATGTAGTGCTAGTTGCTATACTCAATAAAATCACACATGAGAGAAGTTCATTTCTCACACAGGTCAATTCCAAATCTAGTGTTTCTAACTGGCTCGTGTCTCACGGTGGATTTACAGATCTGGGTTTCTTCATTTTTAAGCTCTACATTTTTCGGCATGTGGGCTTTTATGAATATTGGCTTATATCCAGAGAAAAGGAAGAATAAAACATGAAGAATTTTGTGGAGGAAGTTTCACAGGTCAAGCTGAGAGGTAGTGTACAACAAGTGACATTCTGTTGCTCAATCATAGTGCAGAACTATGCGCAAAATCAGTGTAATATTCTAGCTGTGGATAGAGGAAGAAGAATAAATACTTTGTATCCATTTTCACAGCAGTGTCTTATTTAATAACATAGTTTTTAATATCTGGAGACAGAGGGATTCTACCTTTTTCATAACACTTTTTGTGTGTGATACTGGGGGCTAAAGCCTGAAAGTTTGGAAAGACATTTTTATGCCACAGAATTGATGCCATTTTACATAGCTGCTCTCTGACAGGAAAACTAGTAACTGGGAATATTTGGGTAAGTGCTGATAGATATAAATTACATCCTTCAGCAAGAAAGTGTTCCAGGAGAATCAACATACTTCCCTAATATGGTTTTACATTAAAACACGTCAATTCATCTGGATATTTTTTTCTAGTAAAATATTTAAAGCAGTTACTAAGGAGAAAAGTGGCATAATTTTGGATAAAACGTAGTCAAGTTTGTTTAAGAACTACTGTCTTATACATGGAGTTGTTTTGCTAAATTGAAGATAGACTGAGAAGTTCTAGACTTTGACTGAAATGAGTGATGGAAAAAAGTGTGTTGAATATTGTAACATAAATCATGCAAAACTTTAAATTTTTATTGATTATATATTTCCCAAAGCTGCAAGGTGGGCATGGCATGGGAGGGATTAATTTAGAAGAATATTTTGCAGACAAACACATTTAATTAAAACTTTTGGGTTCTGAAATGCATCCTTCTTCCAACTCTATATCTGGGTAATGACATGACTATGCACATTTAAAATTTACATAAATATGTTTATGCTTCAGAGCTTTTCATTTACTTTTATTATTACTCATTATAATTTTCAAATCATATCATCTAGCAAACCTTTTCAAATTAAAAAATAAGCCATGGCAAGTGATTGTGTTTTCTGGTTCTCAAAATAATATACAAAGGAGAATAGTTTGAACCATAATTAACTTCAGGTTGCCAAGAGAGTAAGAGATAATTAGTTCTTATTATTTATATTCCTTTTCATATATGCTATATTTTAAATTCTGTTTTATCTAGGCAGTTTCATTAGAATAAATATGGTTAGTATGCAATCGCAGTTTTTAAAGTTTAAATTTCCTTTAAATACATTTACATTTAAAATCTATTTTGAATTTAATTAGGAGATAGAATAAACACCTTGCCATTATAACGGTTTCTATCGTTATTTCCAAGTTGGAAAATGAGCGATTATTAGAAACTTGATTGTTTACAGGCCAAATAAGGTTACATAGTCAACTGCTTCCTGCTTTTATGTTTTTAAAGTTAGTTTTTATTGGCACTTGGAAAGAACATGACAATGAAAATTAAAGTCATAAATGTAAGCCCTGTAGAATTTAGAACTCTTGAAAATAACACGATATATCAGGACTAGCTGAGAACAGAGGAAGCAAACTCTTCCTTAGAGTGTCTTTAAATTGAAGGGAAACAAATACATAAACAAGATAAAGATAATCTGTTCCAGGTCACATAAAGGATTCTAATGTTTTGCTACTTTAGAACCATTTGAGGAACTATAATATTTTTTAAAAGGGTCCATCATTTTGCAACCTGAAGATAAACCATCTTAGAGCTGAATTTTGTCTGGTAGCCATCTTCTCTAAAATTTATCCTTTTTCTTTTACAAAACTGAAATAAGTAGAACAACCTCATGGTTAGAAATTTGCAATAATGGTACCAATGTTGCCAGCCTAGGCATTAAAAGGCTATTGACCTCAAAAGGTACTTGATTCTGCCCTTTAGTGGTTTTACCATTCTTTTTAAATCATGTAGTGTTTGCTATTTGCAGGCTTACAGGCTTTTAGAAGTTCAGTATAACTGGCGTTTTGTGACATTCTTCAGAGTCTACAGCAATGTATCTTCGTGTCTCCTATTGGAAGTTTACACAGCTGAAATTGTTAATTTTCTTGAGCAAAGTTGCTCCAACAGCAGGTTTATCCCTGGATTGTTTAAAATGTCATACCAATAAACAATCTTTAGTCAGTTGTGCTTTCAGCTTTTAAGACTTAAATGACTCAATAGATGTCATATTAAATCTAATAGCATGCCTTATTATAAAATATCTAAATGAGGGTGAAAAGGAAGACTTATGTACTATACAATCTTGATCACTGTCAAATGATGCCCAGAGTTCAACCATCCAGTGGTGATTTTAATATTAATTGATCTCCCAGCATTTCTTAACAACTTCTTCCCCATAATACATTTCCAAAAAGAAAAATAAGGGATTGAAAGTAACAAGATTACATTTTGCATTAAGATTTTTCCTTAATTCTTTGTATATTGATTGATAGCAGATCATATCTATAAAAAATAATCGTATCATGCTATTGTATCACATTTAACTAATTGTATCATACTAAATTTTACCATATTTAACTATGTCCTAAATACAAAGTACTTCATGTCTTGCTCTATAAAATAAGAGTTTTCTCCATAATTTAGGAGGAAAAGCTGAAGAAATGTGGGAACACAAACTTTGCTAATTTTAAGAAAATAAAAAGAATAAAAACACGGATTCATGATAGATTTCATATTTAAATGGAAGTACACATGTGTTTCTCTGAATGCCACAATTAGACAAAACATATCCTATGGAATTTTACCTTGCTTCATATAAAGGAGTTCTTTATCATTGCACTGTGTCATAGATATTAGTGTATAAGAGTAAAAAATGATTAATTAAAAATAAGATGTTCATAATAGAACAGCCATGATAAAGAAAAGATGTGTACTGATTTTTTTATTCTAAGTTAGACAATTTTAAAACACCTCTGTTGTTGACAATGGTTTCTAAATAGTAGATACACACACACAATATACAATGTAATATAATGTATACAATATAATATGCATTATTATTGTAAGTAGGTGCATATTTGCATAGTGACACATTCACATGCACAAACATAATAGATATGAAAATATCTAAAGATCCTTAGTGAAGACTGACAAAAAGAGTAACACACAAAAATTGTATATTGTGCCATGATGGACACTTTTTTTGTGGCAATAAGTTCCTGTTTTTTACTGTAATAGAACTGGCAATATATTTCAACCTCAGGAATGGAGTATTTGTAGTAAGCAGAAAAATAACAACTCTCTTCTCAAGATGTTTATATCTGTTCTCCAGAACCTGTGAAATATTCTAGAGGCAAAGGGGAATTATGGTTGCATGCACAATTAAATTATTCATCAGTTTCCCACAAAATACAGAAGTTATTCCAGATTATCTACTGAGCTCACTGCAATCACAGGGGACATCAAAGTGAAAGAGGGTATTGGAATTAAAAACAAGAGCTGTCAGTTTGCTGTCTTTGAAGATGGGATAATGAGTCCACAAGATAAGGAATACATGCCATCTCTAAATGATGGAATAGGCAAGGAATCAAATTCTCTTCCATAGCCTCCAGAAGGAACTCAGCCCTGTGAATGCCTTCATATTAGTCCAGTGAGACCTGTTTCAGAATTCTGACCTATAGACTCTAAGATAACAAATTGTATTGGTTAAGCTACTAAACTCATGGTAACTTATCACAGCAATAGAAAACGAATACAGATCTTAACACATTTCCACTCAAAAATTTCAAAGTCCTGCTCTATTAAAACATTTGTGGTCACGCTATTTAATTTTCTCAATAATACATTGTAAGGTCAAAACATATCAAAATGTATTAATTTTTTTGAGCCATTGCAGATGAATCAATTACTTATCAGCTACATCTAGGATTTACACACACACACACACACACACACACACACACATTTATCTATTAACTTTCAGTTAGCCTTGTTATTTATATCTAGAAACTGATAGTTGGTAATCCTTTTCTAAATAAAGACCATCATTTGAAGTGAAGTTAAATAGAATATTATACTGTATTAACAATTGAAACTTATTTACATTTCACATGCTTGTATTCCAGGTTTATCCTAAACACATTATATGCCTCAGTTTGTCTAATTCTAACAATGAAGTTTTAAGTTTATTTATACCTCTTTTGCGTAAAAGAAGATCTTGCAGGCCAGTGTGGTGGCTCACACCTGTAATCCCATCACTTTGGGAGGCCAAGGTGGGCGGATCACGAGGTCAGAAGTTCAAGACCAGCCTGGCCAACATGGTGAAACTCTGTCTCTACTAAAAATACAAAAATGAGCTGGGTGCGGTGGTGCGCACCTGCAATCCCAGCTTCTCGGGAGGCTGAGGCAGGAGAATCACTTGAGCCCAGGAGGCGGAATTTGCAATGAGCCAAGATCACACCACTGCACTCCAGCCTGGGCAACAGAGCAAGACTCTGCCTCAAAGAAAAAAAAAAAGATCCTGCAGTACAATGCCATTAACTTAACCAATGTTATTCAATTAAAAAATAGTAGTGTTAAGAATGAAAACACAGGCAGTCTGGATCCAGAGTCTGACTGACTCTCCAAAGCCTTAAAAACTGTATTATCAAGCAGTTACTGTGACGATGTTTTATAACAAACAATCTTTAAGCTCAATGGTATACAACAGCAAATATTTATTTTTCTTACTTATCAATCTGTCGGTTGGCTACCGTTTAACTAATCTCTGCTGGACTTGTTTGATCTTAGCTAGACTCAAGGTATTCTTCATTGCAGGAACCAACAGTTAGCTAGAGCATATTCTTTTCATAGAAGGTGGTAGAAGCCCAGGTGACTGAGTCCAGCAACATCCATTTTGAAACATCTGCTTAGATCGCATCTGTTAATCTTTTATTTTCCAAGCAAGTTACATGGTCAATGGGGTGGTAATATATACTCTGCCTGCTCTACTGAGAGCTACTGTAAAGCTAAGTGGCAAAACGATATGGAAGTATAATACATTATGGAGAGGTAGTGAAGGTTCAAAAACAATTATTAAACTTATTATTAAGTCTCCCATTAACTCTACTTTCACTTCTGACATTTTTAACTGTCTGTTATTCTCTGTGGTTCTCTTTTTAAAAAATAAGATTTCATTTTACTCACAAAAAAACAGTTTTAAGCTGAACACTTGAAAAATACCAATTCTGAGGTTGCCCTTACTCAAGTCTCAAAGGAGTATAAAAGCTCAAAAGTGTTTTATTGTTAGACTTCTCACAGGAGTCAGGTAGGAGCAATTGATCTTTCTATTACATATTTATGGTGAGCTAGAAGAAAAGTATCCTTTATCTTCCTATCTCTTACAGTTTTTCAATAAAAGTTGACAGCTGTTAGCATGCATTTATTTACATTAAATTTCCTTACATACTGAGGTTTATATATGCTATTGATTTTATACTTAGTTCTGTTAAACAATTAATTTTCAATGTAAGTGCTATTTTGAAAAACCAACACAGAAGAGAGTAAACTATTTTTGGAGTGAACGTTAGTTATACAACAATCCAATTTTAGCCTGACCATTCAAAACTTAGTTCTTCTTTCGGTCATCTCTAGTCATAGAAAAGTAAAACGATAGTCCGGGCATGGTGACTCATGCCTGTAATCCCAGCGCTTTGGAAGGTTGAGGCGGGCAGATCACGAGGTCGAGAGATCAAGATCATCCTGGCAAACATGGTGCAACCCAGTCTCTACAAAAAAATACAAAAATTAGCTGTGCATGCTGTCACACACCTGTAGTTCTAGATACAGCTACTTGGGAGGCTGAGGCATGAGAATCGCTTGAACCTGGGAGGTGGAGGTTGCAGTAACTGAGATGGTGCCACTGCACTCCAGCTTAGCAACAGAGTGAGACTCCATCTCAAAAATAAAAAATAAAAATAAAAATTCGTACATGAAAATGTTGCGAGAATTTTTCTAGGTTGTATGTCAACCGAAATTTATTTTTATTTACTTACTTATAATTTTTGTAAATTTTCCAAATTTTTACATCAATTTATATATGTCATTTTTCTCATAAAATGTTTTAAAAACCTAAATGAAATTTAATCATGTGGCTAGCATTTCTTACATATTTTACCATATAAAATATAGTCAATACATTTGCTGTTTAATTTTCCAGACTTGCTTAATATTTCCTTATATGTTAAATAGAATTTTGCTTTTTTTCTTAAAGAGGAAACAGTGAAAATACCTTTCTAACTCTTGAATGTCTGTTATCTCAAAGAGTATTCAGGTGTAACCCCCAACTTCTAAACCATAACTTAGAAGCAGAAGTGGAAAGATATAATTCTCAGTGAGAAATAAATATTCAAGCTAGAATGCTTTCCAGTGTATGCTTTCTAAGGATACTTTTAGTATGTGGTTGGAAGAACAGCATACGTTTCCATGAGAATGTATTATAATAATTTTATTTAATTACAGAAAATAATTTTTTCCTAATGGTCATCAGAGACAGAAAGAACAGCAAGCTATCTGCTCAGTAAATGTTCAGAATTGATGGTTTGATTGAAATTTTTATTTAGATTAATATTATATATGCTAAGCATGCAGACTTAGAAGACCTAGGATTGTATTTGAGTGTTCTTTTAGTTGTCTTATATTGCAACTTAAGCGTGATAACCTGTATTTTTATTTAGTTCACTGTCTAGGTTTCGCATAGGAAGAGTGATATTAAATTTGACATCATATGTGCAGAAAAAAGGTGTTTCAGACAGGCCCTGAGCAAAAATAAAGTCCCCTTAGGAAAACACTCAGCATGACAATTTGAGAGTTCTGCTTGTTGTTTATCCTAAAAACTGAGAGATTTTCTTTCCCTAGTCATATTTAACTCATATAGGTGTTATGATGGACATTCTTAAATACTCGATGGAGCAAGCTGTTTGAGTTTATTTCATCCCAGTAATCCTTTCTTAGACACCAGAATTATGATAGGCAGCGCTCTTTTGGTTTTATATGAAAGCTCTTAAAAATACCCTGTGTTGGCTACTACTATGTATTATGAAAACAAATGTTAGCTTTTACAAATTGTAGTAGACAAGACACGTAGCGCTGGTGTGTTGTCAAATCGATTTTATCTAAACATTAGTTTTTCTATGTGAATTTTAATTTTATTTCAAAATGGCATTGGTGCTTGTAATAATCAAGACTTACAAATATTATAGGTGTGAATGTAATGGTAACACCAGTGGGAACAATAGAAAATAATATGTTAGATGTAGATAATCGTAGAAAATCTGACACAATTAATCATAAAAATAATAGTCTATTACATTTAGTTTATTAATAAAGTCATCCTAAATAAGATGAAAATTATGAAAGTTCAAAAGAATTTGGAAATACATGTATTTATACACACACACACACACACACAAACACATACACAAAAACACATACATTTTATGCCAGTCTCAATTCTGTGTATGTTGTATAGGGTTATATAAACAACACTTGAGGTAGATCCCATCACGAGTTTTGGCTTGTTTGTTTTTTGTTTCTTACCAAGAAGTTAAAATAAGATTACCCAAGGTCAAAATGTATCGTTGTTGAAGTTGGTCTTAACTGAGGCTGCTGGTCCTCTTTAAATTTTATCTGCTACACATCGTTGCCTCTAATTAAAAGATAACTCAAAACTAGTATTTAAAATAATTTTGATTCTTGTCCAGCGTTTTGTCTATATTTAAAAAAAAACCAGAGGTCAAAGGCTAAGTACCGTTTTTTTGTTTTGTTTTGTTTGAATTGGAGTCTCTGTCTGTCACCAGGCTGGAGTGCAAGGGTGTGATCTTGGCTCACTGCAACCACTGCCTCCTTGGTTCAAGCAATTCTCCTGCCTCAGACTCCTGAATAGCTGGGACTACAGGTGTATGCCACCATGCCCAGGTAATTTTTATACTTTTAGTTGAAACGAGGTTTCATCATGTTGGTCTGGATGGTCTTATCTCCTGACTTCTTGATATGCCCACCTTGGCCTCCCGAAGTGCTGGGATTGTAGGCATGAGCCACCACCCCCAGTCTGTTTTGTTTTTTAAATAGGAGAAAAGGCATATGCATTATTTAACATTTACACAAGGGAGGCTTCACAATGAAGACCCAAATTCTCAATGAGCTATAGACTCTTATTTAGCATTTTGAAGTTACAGAAAGAATGGGTGGCTTGAATTTAGGGTTACCCTGTGATGCTAAGTAAGTTATGCATGTTAAAACACATGAAAAATTTCTATAAAAATTAACTTAATAATGGAAAATTTAAATTTAAACCACACATCAGTGGTACTTACCGTACAATGGTACTTACCGTACAATGGTACTTACCAGGGTTTGGCACGGTGGGGAAGGATGAAAAGATGCTAGTCAAAGGGTTTCAGCTAAACTGGAGGAATAAATTCTGCATATCTGGAGCACAGCATGAGGACTATCGTTAATAAAAATCTGAAATTGAAAATTACTAACATACGAGATTTTACTTATTTACTTATTTATTCATTTATTTATTTATTTTTGAGATGGAGTCTCACTCTGTTGCCCAGGCTGGATTGCAGTTGCACGATCTCTGCTCACTGCAGCCTCTGTCTCCCAGTTTAAGCAATTCTCCTGCCTCAGCCTCCCAAGTAGCTGAGATTGCAGGAGTGCACCACCACATCTGGCTAATTTTTGTATTTTTAGTACAGAGGAGGTTTTGCCACGTTAGCCAGGCTGGTCTCGAACTCCTGATCTCAAGTGATCCAACCCACTTTGGCCTCCCAAAGTGCTGGGATTACAGGCATGAGCTACCAGATTAGATTTTAAATGTTATTATCCCCCCCCCCCACACGCACACACACAAAATGGTAAGCATGTTGGGAAATGGATATGTTAATTAGTTTAATGTAATCATTTCACAAGGTACAGCTGTATCAAAACATCATACTGTGCCCCATAAACATATGCAATAAAAAGTAAAAATGAATAAATATGAAACTGCTATGCACAGTAAAAACAAAAATAAATAAGCATTCCACATTGTTGTTATCCACAAGCAGAGACTCTTTTTATGTTAAAGTTATGACACGTTAAAAAAAACTGAAAATTATAAATCAATGTCCTCAAGTTATTATTCGTATTTTTTCAGGATACTTCCAGTTGATATATAGCAATTGCAGAGTGTAGTCTTTCAAGTTTGTTTTACCAAGTTTACTTTGAACTCTAGGATTCACCTTAGTCGCTCTATTATGTGAGCTAGAATGATTTGCTGGTGATTGATGTGGCTCCTCACTGAGTGTCCCGCTGTCGAAGCCTCTTGAAAAAGACCATTCAAAATAGCTGCCTAAACTACAGAAACACTGCCTGTAAAAGATTCCACATATTGATTGTTGAAACTCTGAAGAATCTGATTCATCACAACAGTTTTGTTCTTGAAATGCTTGTTTGTTATAATTTTTATTTAGAATCCATGAGGCTTCTCTTTAAAAAGTAACAAACCGGCAACCCATTGATCAATGAGCAACTTTATTTTTATTGAAATCTTTCATTTGAAAGTGCTTGACTTATTTGTTTACTTCTTGGTTTTTGGTATGGCGTTGAAAGTTAGTTTCATTTATATGACTCACCTATCTACATTGTTTCCATTGGGCATAAGATATTTGCAAGTAATATGGTTTATGTTCTTGCCATCTAAGTTGCTTAAGGACAGCACCGATGGGGGAAATGCAGATTACAGCATTATGAGAATCAGGTGAAGGAAGACCAAGGCAGATATAGAAAGCAAATCTGTAAAGTAATATATTGTTTGCATTTAAGACTTTCTACTTCCCACCCTCACTTCATCCTACCAAGGCAATTCTGACGTTGTAAGTAGCTCTAAGACTCCAGTTTTTCAATATGAACTGCTCATAACTTTCTTTTAAATGTATTAACCTAGTTTCTTAAACTAATGGTCTCAAACTAACCATTAATGGTCTCAAAGATAGCTTCTGGTATAAAAGTAATCTAGAAATATAAATTTAGTATTGAATAACTGTTTCTCAAAAGGATTATTACTGGTTTTCTTTTCCTAACTCTCTTCAACATGACATTTTAAAAAGTTTTAGTACTGCTTAGATCAAGCAACACATCCATGTAAACAATTTTCTAGCTGGGGTAAGGCACTGCTCCTCAAGCTATCTGTGGCAATTATTCCTTTCTGCCTAATTCTTCATAAATTATCACACATTTCACAGTTCAGTTGAAATGCAAGACTTCAGTCATTTATACGGTGATTCACTGTGGACTTTTAGATCTGTCTACTGAAAACTTCTGCTAACACAATCACCTTTATATTTGACAACATATTTGTGAAAGAACAATTTTTCCTCATCAAAAAAACAGAAGCATACATTTCGATAATGGAAATAAAAAATAATCAGGTAATTTATGTGACTAAATTATAAAGCAATAGCTAAACATCTAACAATATAAAAGAGTAGGGTATATTAATTTATTCAGCCATTTATTTAATGAAAATGGACATTTATTAGTTCCAGGCACATTTCTTAGTGATGGAGATACAGTGCACAAGAAGATTAAGTCGTTTTAGACCCCAAAACATTTAAATAACTGTGTGTTGGGATAAAGAGACAAAAACAAGGAATTATATGAATTCTGGTGAAAGGTGCTGTAAAGAGAATATAAATGAAGTTATAGAGATTGACCTTTTGGATAAAGATCTTGTGCAGACCTATCTTAGGAAGGGACACATATGAACAGAATTAACCTATGAAAGTGGACCAAATATGTAAAGAGTTAAGTATATAGGATTCTAGATAAATGAAGCAGAACATAAAAATGGCAGAGAAAATGCATCTGATACCAGCAGTAGATAATGCATCTGATATGGCAAAAATGGGAGCAGAAAATGCATCTGATACCAACTTATTTTGAAGAGTGAAAAGAGGTTGGCAGGACCCAGAGCATTCAGGGAATTTATAAACTCTATGTGTGGATGTGCACGTGTGTGTTTCTGTGTGTAGAGAGACTTTTTTGTAATATTATTTTTGCAATTAATTGTTTTATTAATCCAACAAATATTTATAATATTAATGTTAATACCATGTTCAAGTTATTTACTGTTTCCTCCACATCAATGGTATAATGTACAAAGATGAGATTTTTTCTTTCTGAAATAATGAAAATGGACATTTATTTAGTATATACTAGTTGCTAGTGTTCTAAATTGTTTTACATGTTTCATTTAACTTACTATTCATGAAAACTCTGAGATAGCCATTATTATTACTCATTTTACACATAAGAAGAAAAACTACACAGAAGAGTTAGTAATTCACCTAGTTACCTCTGAAAGTAGAAAAGACAAAATGTGAAACCAGCCTGTCTGGCTCCAATGTTGCTACTCTCCTTTTCCGTTTCTTCCTCTCTTTCCCCATTTTTAATAAATATACATAAAAAAGAATGCATAAAATTCCTAGAATGTATAAAATGTCTAGAAGTATTTTGAGACTTAATAATAAAATAAATACCAGTAGCAACCACCAACCTTGATTGCAATGTTACTATTACAATCAAGTTTTTCATTGGCTGTGTTCTAAAATAATTCTCCCTCTTGAGAAAGACAACCACTACCCAGAAATTCATTTGCCATCTATTATTTCATAGTGTTATATTATATTTATGTATCTTTACTAACTTCAAAATTTTATACAGTTGATTATTATTTCAATTTAATTATGCATACTGACTGTGACTTGAGTTTTTCATTAAATAACTCCTTCAAAGTTCATATATGTTGATGAATATGATGGCAGTTCATTACTTTTAACTGTTGAATATTTAATTGTATGAATTTCTAAAACCTGACTTGTACATTCAAATATCAATAGACATTTGATTTTTTTTGTTGTGTTTTATTTCTAGAAGTAAAGCTATTATGTGCATTCTTATACATATCTACTGGTACAGACGTGTAAGAATATTTCTAGGAATTAAATTGCATATATTGAACTTCACAGGGTAATCCATAATTGTTTTCAAAAGTGTCTGTTTCCACTTATATTCCACTGAGAGTGTTGTTTTAGCCATTATTAATACTTGGTGTTTCTCCAGGTTCTTAGTTTTGGGGCTTATTATTTTGTTTTTCAATCTGGTAACTATGAAATGGTATTCAATTGTGTATTTAGTTTCTATTTTTCATGTTAATAATGATAATGAAATTTCATAAAATCTTTATCAACTAGTTTTAGTTTTCTTCTCTGAAATATTTGAACATGATTTTACCCCAGTATTTTGTCATAGTGCTTATGTGTCTTTCTGATAGGCACGCTACATATTCTGAACACTAAAACATTTCTGGCTGTATGCAAAGCAAATGTTTTCTACCAGTTTTTCCCTTTCTGTTTATCCCTTATGTTGTTATTTTTAATTGTATAAAGATGTTCTTGATTTAAAAATAGTCAAATTTATCAGCATTTATTTTTGTGATTTGAACATTATGTTTTCTTAAGACATTTTTAGAGAAGTTTTATGTTCAGAGCAAAAGAGCAAGGTATAGAGATTTCCTGTATATCCTTTACCTTACCATTATCAACATGCCCCACCAGACTGGTCCATTCTTACAGCTGATGAGCCTATACTGACTCACCATAATTACCCAAAGCCCATAGTTTACATTAGGATTCACTCTTGATGTTGTACATTCCATGAGTTTGGACATAGGCAAAATGGCATGTATCCAACATTATACTACCAAACAGAGCACTTTCACTGCCCTATAAGTCCTCTGTGCTCTGCCTGTAGAGCATTCTCTCCACCCTAACCCCTTGGAATGAGTGATCTTTACTCTCTTCATGGTTTTAGCTTTAACGTAACGCCATGTAGTGGGAATCATACAACATGTAGTCTTTTCAGACTGGCTTATCTTGGTAATATGCATTTATGATTCCTCCATGTCTTTTTGTGGTTTGATATCTTACCTCATTTTAATGCTGAATAATACTTTATTGTTTGACACACCACAGTTTGTTTATTCATTCACCTACTGGAGGAATCTTAGTTGCTTCCAAGCTTTGATCATTGTAAATGAAGATGATACAAACACCTGTGTGTGGATTTTTGCGTGGACATAACTTTTTAACTTCTTTAGGTAAAAACCAAACAGTATGATTGCTGGATCATATTGTCAGAGTATGTTTATTTTTGTAATAAATTGACAAACTATCTTCCAAAGGGTCTACATAGTTTTGAATTTCCTCCAGCAATGAATGAGGGTTTCTTCCAACCTTGCCAGCATTGGTGTTATTAATGTTTCAGATTTTGGCCATTCTAATAGGTGCAATATCTGAGCCGGAATGTACCATTCCTCGTGATACAGTCTCTCAGGGCTTCCCTTGGCTAGGGAAGTTGAGTTGAATCCCCTGACCCCTTGTGCTTCCCAGGTGAAATGACACCCCGCCGCTTTGGCTGGACCTCCGTGGGCTACACCACTGTCCAACAAGTCCCAATGAGATGAACCAGGTACCTCAGTTGGAAATGCAGAAATCACCCACCTTCTGCATGGATCTCGCTGGGAGCCGCAGACCGGAGCTGTTCCTATTCGGCCATGTTGCCGGGAAGTCTGAATTTTCTCTTTACTTTTCACCTTTGAAGTTTCTCAGTACTCAAACTCAGAGACTCTTTACTCGGATATGCTTAGTCTACTAGTAAGTCCATCAAAGGCATCTTTTGTTTCTGTTACAATGCTTTTGATCTCTAGCAATTCTTTTGACTTTTCTTAGTATTTCCACCTCTGATTATATTGCTCATCTGTTCTCTCAGCTGTCTATCCTTTATATGTAATCTAAGCATGTTAATTTTAGTTGTTTTCAATATCCAGGCTCGTAACTCCAACATCTCTATCATGTCTGGTTCTGATGCTTGCTCTGTCTCTTTAATTTTTTTTTTCTTTTGTCGTGTCTTGTAATTTTTTCTTGTTAGCCAGATAGCCAGATGTTCTGTACGACATAAAAGGAACTAATGCAAATAGGCCTTTAGTAATGTGGTGGTAAGTTCTGGGGGTAGGGAAAGCATTCCCCCTGAACTGTTAACTTCACAAATGTTTCTCAGGTTTTTCTCTGTCCTTGGAGGTGGGCCAGTATAGCTAGCATGGCTGGAGTTGGGTATTCCTCATATGCAGAAAGTTACAGCTGAATAGATTTGGGTATTTTTCCTCTTGAGGTCAGTTAGTCTCTCACAATATCCCAGCAGGTTAGACTTTGGTTAACTTGTTTCCCCAAGGGCAAGCAATGATAGGACTAACACAGTGCTTTTGAGTACTTCTGCCATGGTGCCTGTAATCCCAGCACTTTAGGAAGCTGAGCTGGGGGATCACTTGAGATCAGGAGTTCGAGACCAGCATGGCCTACATGGTGAAACTCTGTCTTTGCTAAAAATACAAAAATAAATAAATAAATAAAAATTAGCCAGCTGTGGTGGCAAGTGCCTGTAATTCCAGCTAGTCAGGAGGCTGAGGCAGAAGAATCACTTGAACCCAGGAGGCGGAGGTTGCAGTGAGCTGAGATCATGCCACTGCACACTAGACTGGGCAATAGAACAAGATTAATCTAAAAAAATAAAAAATAAAAAGATTTCCTTTCCCCTAGCCAGAAGCATGAGGCAATTTAGTCTGTCACTCTCATTTTGGGGACAGTGGTTTGTCCTGTGTCCTCCCTTCTCTTATGACTCCAAGAAGAGTTGTTGATTTTTCAATGTGGGCGTCTCTTTCTTGTTGTTAGGACAGCTGTTGACATTCAAGCACCTTACATGTAAAACTGCAAAATGGAAGTCTAATAATGTGCATTAAGTTTTAAAAAAATTCTTCCACAGTCTTCCATAGACTTTTTTTAAAATACTTTAAGTTCTGGGGTACATGTACAGATCATGCAGGTTTGTTACATAGGTATACATATCCCATGGTGGTTTGCTGCATCCATCCCCCCATCATCTATATTAGGTGCTTCTCCTAATGTTATCTCTCCCCAATCCCCCCACCCCCTGCTATGCCTCCTCTAGCTCCCACAACCCCCAACAGGCCCCAGTGTGTGATGTTCCCCTCCTGGTGTCCATGTGTTCTCACTGTTCAACACCCAGTTATCAGTGAGAACATGCGGTGTTTGGTTTTTCTGTTTTGGTGTCAGTTTGCTGAGAATAATGGTTTCCAGATTCATTCATGTCCCTTCAAAGGATATGAACTCATCCTTTTTTATGGCTGCATAGTACTCCATGGTGTAAATGTGCCACATTTTCTTTATCCAGACTATCATTGTTGTGTATTTGGGTTGGTTCCAAGTCTTTGCTATTGTAAACTGCGCCGCAATAAACATACATGCACATGTGTCTTTATAATTGAATGTTTTATAATCTTTTGGGTATATGCCCAGTTATGGGATTTCTGGGCCAAATGGTGTATCTATTTCTAGATCCTTGAGGAGTTGCCACACTGTCTTCCACAATGGTTGAACTAATTTACACTCTCACCAACAATGTAAAAGGGTTCCTAGTTCTCCACATCTTCTCCAGCATCTGTTGTCTCCAGCTTTTTTAACGATCATTGTTCTAACTGACGTGGGATGGTATCTCAACATGGTTTTGACTTGCATTTCTCTAATGACCAGTGATGATGAGCTTTTTCATGTGTTGGTTGGCTGCATAAATGTCTTCTTTTGAGAAGTGCCTGTTCATACCCTTTGCCCACTTTTTGATGGTGTTGTTTGATTTTTTTCTTGTAAATTTGTTTAAATTCTTTGTAGGTTCTGGATATTAGCCCTTTTTCAGATGGGTAGATTGCAAAACTTTTTCCCATTGTGTTGGTTGCTGGTTGACACTGATGATAGTTTCTTTTGCAGTGCAGAAGCTCTTTAATTTAATTAGATCCCATTTGTGTATTTTGGCTTTTGTTGCCATTGCTTTTGGTGTTTTAGTCATAATGTCCTTGTATATACCTATGTCCTCAATGGTATTGCCTAGGTTTTATTCTAGGGTTTTCATGATGTTAGGTCTTACTTTTAAATCTTTAATCCATCTGGAGTTAATTTTTGTATAAGGTGTAAGGAAGGGATCCAGTTTCTGCTCTCTACTTACGGCTAGCCAGTTTTCCCAACACCATTTATTAAATAGGGAATCCTTTCCCCATTGCTTGTTTTTGTCTGGTTTGTCAGAGATCAGATGCTTGTAGATGTGTGATGTTACTTCTGAGGCCTCTGTTCTGTTCCATTGGTCTATATCTCTGTTTTGGTACCATTACCATGCTGCTTTGATTACTGTAGCTTTATAGTATAGTTTGAAATCAGGTAGTGTTATGCCTCCAGCTTTGTTTTCTTTGCTTAGCATTGTCTTTGCTTTGAGGGCTTTCTTTTGGTTCCATATGAAGTTTAATGGGTTTTTTTCCAATTCTGTGAAGAAAGTCAATGGTAGCTTGATACAGGAACACCCAGATACATAAAGAAAGTTCTTAATGACTTACAAAGAGACTTAGACTCCCATACAATAATAATGGGAGACTTTAACACTCCACTGTCAATATTAGACAGATCAACAAGACAGAAAATTAAAAAGGATATCCAGGACTTGAACTCAGATCTGGACCAAGAAAACCTAATAGACATCTACAGAACTCTCCACACCAAATCCACAGAATATACATTCTTCTCAGTACCACATCACACTTACTGCAAAATTGACCACACAATTTGAAGTAAATCACTCCTCAGCAAACGCAAAAGAATGGAAAACATAACAAACAGTGTCTCGGACCACAGTTCAATCAAATTAGAACTCAGGATTAAGAAACTCACTCAAAACCACACAACTACATGGAAACTGAACAACCTGCTCCTGAATGACTACTGGATAGATAATGAAATGAAGGCAGAAATAAAGATGTTCTTCAAAACCAGTGAGAATGAAGACACACGTACCAGAATCTATGGGACACATTTAAAGCAGTGTCTTGAGGGAAATTTATAGCACTAAATGCCCATATGAGGAGCGAGGAAAAATCTAAAATCCAAAGACTTTTTAAAAAGTCATTTATTTAATAATATTATCATTTGGAGTAAATTCAACAATTTTTTAAATTTTTTAAAATTAACAAAATTTGTTTCCTATATTTATGTTCTTAATCCCCTCCATATTATTAATACTAATCATGTATGAAGTTGGGTAAAATTTAAGAAGGAATTTAAGCACATTAAATATAATAAGAAAGGAAATATAAATTACATTAAGAAACAGTGGATGTATTATTTGGATAAGTTAATGGTTATTTTATGAGATATCAAAAAATAATCAGGGAGCTAAGTGTGATTGTAGTTTTGATTTTTTATGTAAGATGGAGAGATACGACTTTTCATTTTGAATGTTTTGACCAATCTGAATTATAATTAGAAGTCCTTCAAGTAGAATAAAATAACTCTACAAGTTTCTCTTGAAAACAAAAGAGAGAAAAATCAAGGGACTATTCCAAAATTCAGGGAAAAAACGCTAAAATTAACAGTGAAATTTGAGAGGAAAAAAAAAGAGCAATTTTAGAGTAAGTGAGGAAGTAAAGATCCAAAGTGAATGTGATTGCATACTAGTAGTGAGAGACATAATAAAATAATATATATTTACTAGGATTATAAGTTGTGTAACCAGAAGAATAGAGAGTAAATTAAAGCAAGGGCCAAGGTTATTTTCCTGGAGGGTTTTGTGGTTAATATGAAGAGAAAAGAGAGTGGAGGAAGAATGTCAAAGAGTTAACCACAGATAAATGACATGACTGTCAACTATCCAGGTCAGTTTCTAGGTGGTATCTAGACAGTACAGTATCTGGGGAAGAATTGTTAACCTTGATGAAAATTTTAGACATCTGTATGCTAATTATCTTGTTTTTCTTGAAAACATTGAGGCAACAATTTTCAGTTCTTTAAAAATAGTTTTAAAGTTGTAATAGTAGTTAAGATAAAAAAATTCTGTGGTTAACACAGCAAAATTTCAAAGGAGGTGCTCCCACCATAGGACCCCTTATAGCATTTAATATATAGCACACATAAGGCAGGATTGTAAAATGCAGCATTATACAATCCATGTGAACCATTTGTTACTGAACAATTAATAATCAATTTGAGAATATTAATTTATAGGATCATAGTTCAGTTGTGTCAATATCTAGAAGTAAGAATAGAAAAGAATTAATAGCTGGTATAACCACATCTAGGTAGGGTATGAAGGACACAATTGATCAGTGATTAGCTATCGTTGTGAGAGAGAAGATGAGTGTAAAAATAAATCTTGACTTAGATAAGTACAGCCTTTATTTTTTCAGAAAAGGGTTTCACATTAAGTAGGATGCTCTGATTTAAAAAAAAAATTGCAAATATTTATTTTATATAAATGCATAAGTAGGACTAGCAGGAACTTTGTGGGAGAAGAAGGCAAGTGTGGGTGGTGACCAGGTGGTAAGTCAGAACGCATCAGAAGGAATTGTTTCTCTATGTGATTGGCTGATTGTCAGAACGAGCTACTGAGAGGAGTATTGTGCACCGTAATGCTTTGCTGCTTGCACAATCCTGGGAGCAAGTCAAAGTTTAAGATCATATGGGTCTAGAGAAGGCTGATTACAGTCTAGTCAAGCCCAAGTTCAGTGGGTAAGTATGGGCAGTTGTGGGAACTGAAGTAGGAGGTGATAGAGACTGGTGACAAAAGATTGTATTTAGGCAGGATATGTGCCCAGTCTGAGGTCTTGAAAGTGAAACAAAATAATGAAGCCCATAGAGGGTACAATTTTGAGTGAGGAAGACAAAAACTTCTGTTTCCTAACACAAATTTTCAGAAACCAAAATCCTTATTTATAGAATGAGTGGCAGTACTCACATATGAATTTCAATTTCTTGCTTACTATTTAATACTTTAGATTTCTATCATGCTGAATTGATCTCAGAAAGTTTCTAACATAGATCCAGAGAAATTTCAACCATAATTGAAATAAGTTAATATACATTAATTATACTAAAAGTTATTACATATATGTTTATATATTTATAGTTTATATGTATAGTATAAATTAACTCAGGAAAATGGAAAGTATGTGATTTCTATAGAACTAAAAAAAAAGATAACAAAATTTATAAACGTGAAGAGATTACCCCTATATTCAAGAATATTTGTTAAGGAGTTATTGATTTTAAAGTTAGTGTTCTATGGTTTGAAAACTGTAGAATTAAAAATTTTAGAAATACATGAACCATATACATTATTTACTGTATTAGACTTTAGATTTGATAGTTATTTGAATTTATTCTTAATAAAATTTGTTTAAATTCTCTGTAGATTTGGACATAAATATTTTAGCATTTGAAATTGTAAAACTGTGATACTAGAAATATTATCTATACACTGAACTAAAATGCTGTGTATAACTTCACTGTTGTGTTTACACTTCAAACTTCCTTTTCTGTTCAGCCTCTTCATCAACATTCAAAACGTAGTGAAGATGCATGTTATAGTAACCTTCAATTCAGCAAAACTCAATTCCAACTGTTTGTTCTATTAATGCTCATTGAACTTATCTCTTAGCTCATGTGCTATTTTAATCTTACCAATGTCTTATAATACAAAATGTGTAATTTACACATCTGTGTGAGTTTCACACAGTCATATATTTATTTGATCCGTGAAATCTCTGTTCAAATAAATACAATCAGATAGTCAAACAAGGCAGCGAAATAAGCTATATGGGGTCAAGTTCTCAAAAAGAAAAAAAGTCAAAGAAATTCTGACTGACAAAAAGAAAATGGTCATGTTTATCAAGATAAATTATCATTCTAATGGGAATACCTTATCTAAAATGAGTAGAACAGAATATACCAGAGTGTCACTTTTTCTCATTGTATAATGAATTAAAATTACAATATACAAATCTAAACCTAGCAAGCCTTTTCTGGGTTGAGAATAAGTGGTCAGATTGAAATACAAAGAGTATTTCATTTGGAGAAAACCAGCATCTGAGAAGGAGTTACAGTAATGTAATGCAAGACCTTCCTGAAATGCCAATTTAAAAAAAATGTGTAACTGTGTATGAACGGTGAAATAAGAACAAACAGTTTGGATAGAAGTAGTATTGTGAAATATCATAATTATTTTATTTTGAACTCCATAGGTATTAGTGTTTTGGGTGAGAATGGGTAAATATTGACGATATTTTTTAACAGGATAGATATGTTAACAGAGCAATAATTTGAAATTATTTACTGAATCAAAAGGAATGGGTGTGATTATACAGACCTGAAGATATATTTTTAAGGTGTAGACACATAATAAAGAACTGATCTGAACAAAAGTTGTTTGGGATATAAGTGAAGGAATAATTTAAATGAATGTATACAGAAAAAATATACACATACAGGAAAGAGGGTGATGTTTATTTAGCAACTACTATATGTTTATTGTTTTGCTAATAACTTTGTACCTTATCATATCAAATTTTCATAAAAACGAATCTTGCTAGGTATTATTATGTCCATTTTAAATATTAGGAAATTGAGACAGAATACATATATGGGTACCAAGTGGACAAGGAGTGGACTCAAATACTTGGTTTAATGTGTAAATTTGGCTAGGCCATACTGCCCAGAAATTTGGTCAAACACTAATTTGTGTGTTGTTGTGAAGATGTTTTGTAGATGTGGTTAACATCTACAGTCAGTTGACTTTCAGTAAAAAATATTCTTTAAAATGTAGGTGAACCTCATCCAATCAGTTGAAAGAGCTTAAGAGCAAACTTGCGGATTTTTAAAGAAGAAAAAAAATTCTTCCTGTAACATCGCTCTTGCTAGAGAATTTTCAGCCACCTGACCTGCGTGCATATTTCTGATACACCCACTTCCAAAACTGTATAAGCCAATTCATCGTAATAAATCTTTTCACATATACATGCACAGAAATACACACAGACTTTTTTTTAACTGGCTCTGTATCTTTGAATAACCAGATAAACCTGACTTATACAATGACCTTCTAGCCAGAAAAATTAAGAAAGATAAAAATAAATAAAAGACATTCATATTTGAAAGAAAGTAAACCCTATCTCTGCTTGCAAATAACATGGTGCTATACAGAGAAAATTCTAAGGAATCCACTAAAATAATTAGAATTAATAAATAAATTCAGCAAGATAGGAGAATACAGGATCAATATACAAAAATCAATGATATTTCTATGCACTTGCAATGAATATTCCAAAAAAGGAATTAAGAGAAAATTATTAATTAACTGATTTTTTTTAAATTGTTTCGAGACAGAGCCTCACTTTGTTGCCCGGGCTGGAGTGTACTGATGCAATCTCGACTGACCGTAACCTTCACCTCAGGGCAATTCTCCTACCTCAGCCTTCTGAGTAGCTGGGATTACTGGCACCCACCACTATGCCCAACTAATTTTTGTCTTCTTAGTAGGGACAGTGTTTCAGCATATTGGTCAGACTGGTCTTGAACTCCTGACCTCAGGTGATCCTCCGCCTTGGCCTCCCAAAGTCTGAGATTACAGGTGTGAGCTACCACGCCCAGCTTAATTTATTTATTTTTATTTCATTTATTTTGAGGTGGAGTCTTGCTCTGTTGTCCAGGCTGGAGTGCAGTGGCACTATCTCAGCTCACTGCAACCTCTGCCACCTAGGTTCAAGAGATTCTCCTGCCTCAGCCTCGTGAGTAGCCAGGATTATAGGCATTCACCACCACGCCCATCTAATTTTTGTATTTTTAGTAAAGACGTGTTTCAGCATCTTGGTGAGACTGGTCTTGAACTCCTGACCTCATGATATGCCCGTCTCATCCTCCCAAAATGCTGGGATTACAGGGGTGAGCCACTGAGTCCGGCCAGAAAAAAATTTAATTTACAAAAATATCAAATGAAACACAGGTTTAAATTTAACAAACAAAGTGGAACGCTTATTCTTTGAACACTAAAAAGTTTTGTTGAAAAACATGAAGGAGTTCTAAATAAATGTAATAAAATTCCGTATTTACAGATCAGAGAACTTAATACAGTAAAGATGGTGATACTAGCAAATTGATCTGTAGAGTCAATGAAATCTCTAATAGTCTCAGCTGATTTCATTATCTTTGCATTATAATATCAATTTTTCTGTAAGTTAAAATATGTTCTATAAAATAAAGTGTACTTTTAAAAAGAACCCTTTTTTTTTGGAGACAAGTCTCACCTGTGGCCACGGATGGAGTGTAGTGGTGAGATCTAAGCTTACTGCAACCTCTGCCTCCTGAGTTCAAGTGATTCTCTTGCCTCAGCCTCCCAAGTAGCTGGAACTACAGGTGTGCACCACCATGCCCAGCTAATTTTTTTATTTTTAGTAGAGACAGGGTTTCACCATTTGGCCAGGATGATCTCAATCTCTTGACCCTTTGATCCACCCGCCTCAGCTTCCCAAAGTGCTGGGATTACAGGTGTGAGCCACCGCACCCAGCCAAAATATCCTTTTTTTAAAAAATAATATTTGTATGTGGCTACTAGAATTTAAAATCCATATGTAGCCCACACTGTATTGGATCAAAAAGAGATTAAGAGCAAGATGAAACACCTAAACATTTGTGGCTTTCTGCATAAGATGTCACCTTGAGAGCCTGTGGTTTTAGGTCAAACCAGGGGATGAGTGATGGTCTATACTATGTGTAACTGATTAACTGAAAGAATCCGGCAAAAACATTTTTAACAAATGTTTTTTTCTTACATGGCTTAAGCCTTCCAAAGTTAGGAAACACACACACACACACACACACACACACACACACACAAGTAATGATAATGGATTCTAAAATATACAAGAGCCCACAATTTGGAATTTACTTCAGGAATAATTTAACTGCTTAATGTAATACACTCTCTTCTTTTTAATAATTGTGTAATTAAAATGTATTGTCCAATAACCAACTCTGTCCAAATGTTAGACCTACTAGAGATTAGAACGTTATTTATTTTAGGATTCGCTGTTAATATCTGGTTACCTAGTAAACTAAAAAAAAAAATCCACAGGCAAAAATCCCTTGAGGTTAGCAATTTTAGGACTCTAATTTAGAATTTCTTTTCTGTCAGTAAATTACTAATCAGTTCTGACTTATAAAGGGCAGAAATATGACAATATATTTTCTCTGTCAGATAATTTTTGGTTTACATGCTGAACAACTTGAAATAGTTTGCCCTGCATGGTATCTTACCTTTAAAGGATTTAAATTTCCTTATATTTGTGGTCCAAGAGCTTTAGAGGCCAGAAATGTTAATCATAACACCTTTATTGTGTATATATTTTATTCATCCAGTCGGCAAATATGAGTGGGTAAAAATTCACGGTGTTTGGTAAATGATTTGTCTGCTTAATTTTGACAACAAATGAGACTCATTAATGGTAATGAGTCTGGTAGCATGACCCTTGAATTCTGAATTAAACTTCCTCCCATTCACTACAGAAGCTTGCTTCTTTTTTCTTTTGCACTGCTGACATTTCTTTCTACTCATTCTTTTCTAAAATATCTTTTACTGTAATCTATATTATCAAAATTTTCCCTTCAAATTACATCTATATCTTCAAGGTATCATACCTTTTGTCTTATTTTCTCAGCCAAGCTTCCTTAAATATTAGAATAAATTTGTCTCTGAGTAAATTCGAAAAGCAGTGAAGGTAATCAAGTGGTTTTAATTAACTCTGCTCTTATCAGCACCCCGACATGGGTCCAAGTTTTAGACATGTGTAATAATAGTTTGCTATACACATTTACCTCAGGCACCTTGAAAGCTACATTCTCAAATTCATCCAGTTAGAAAAATGGGACTTAAAAAAAGAAGTTACTTCATTCAACTTTCAGTGTCATCTCTTTAGTAAATGTATCAAAGTAAAAAATTATATGGTATCTATATTTATGATATATGTTCGGAAATATGATACAGTGTGAGAATGAGAAGAGGTACGTTAAACTAACTGGTTCTTTGGTATAATCAAGAAATGTAGCAGTATGCTACATTTTCAACCATTTGTGCTGCCAAATATTTTCACTCAAAGGTTACGTCATACTCTCACCATCACTTAAAGCTATAATAGCAGTAATTTTCAGAAGAGAGAAAGGGCAAGAACTTGCAATGTGTCACATAACACTCGCCAGATAGTACAAGTAAGGTCCCCGAGTTTAGAAAGTTCCACAGGTTGGCCGGGCGCGGTGGCTCACGCCTGTAATCCCAGCACTTTGGGAGGCTGAGATGGGTGGATCACGAGGTCAAGAGATGGAGACCATCCTGGTCAACATGGTGAAACCCCGTCTCTACTAAAAATACAAAAAAATTAGCTGGGCGTGGTGGCGCGGTGCCTGTAGTCCCAGCTAGTCGGGAGGCTGAGGCAGGAGAGTTGCTTGAACCCGGGCGGCGGAGGTTGCAGTGAGCCGAGGTCGCGCCACTGCACTCCAGCCTGGCGCCTGGTGATGGAGTGAGACTCTGTCTCAAAAAAAAAAAAAAAAAAAAAAAAAAAGTTCCGCAGGTTATTCTGACATGCAGCTAGTGTGTTTTTGTTGAGGATCACTTTTCAGAAGTGACCATACAAAATTTGACCACAAGAAGTTTCATGAATTTATATTTGCTCAGGTGACTTGTTTTTATTTTAAAAAGTCTTTTCTGTCCGCCAGGTCACATTGATGTTACTTAGGATTCCTGCCAGTGAAGCAATCTTCTGCTGTCTTTGGTGCAAGACTGTACTTAGGGAGCAAATACATGTATAAGTTTAAAAAATAAATAACAGGCACAGACCATGCTTAGACCAGGACACAGAGATGTCAGATTGGATGAGGACCGTAGGCCAATTACAATGTAGGGACAAGTTTGCATGCATAGTCCTCTCTCACAATGTCTTCTCTTTAGAATCCTCCCTAACACTTCCCCCTTCACCAAAATTTACTGTTGGGAAATCATCCTAGCCACAGTGTGGGAAGGATGGAGAGTGGGAAGAAGGGAAGCTAGTATTTGCTGAGTGCTTATTATGCTCCAGGCACTGCGCTACCGCCTTTCACATGTATCATTTCGGCATCTCAACCACATCTAAACTGCTTCCCGTGAATAGAAAAAATACTGAATTTCATCAGGCGATCACATGCCCTGATTTTTAGTTTAGAAAGCAATGCCAAAGGGGACGTCTGTACTTAGACTCACAGGGATACAGGACTTTAGAGCTGAGGTGGGCTATGTAGCTTTTTCAGTTTATCCCACCCACTTCATGGAAGAGTTGACGTCAGACTTCATAAAAGAATAACCAAGGTCATACAGGCAGGTAGGGATGGAACCCAAACCAGATTTTTGTCTGCTTATCCTAAACTTTATATTCCCCAATCACACCTGACTCCTCCTTAACTAAAACTTATTGTTAGATTATCTCAGAATCCAAATCACAGATTGTATTACAGAGTCCAAATTACACTATATTAACAGTATATTTCCTTATATGGCATTCATGGCATTTTTTAAAATCATTTTACATAATGATAAAAAAGTAGATTAAAGAAAAACATGTTTTCTGAATTTTACAATCAAGTTTAAATTAGGTTAAATTTAGATTTAAAGATTCACATTTGGGATTATCTATTTCTCATTATACACCACAATAGGGCAATAATTTTAATAAACTTTTCACTTTTTTTCTATAATATATTCAAAGTATACAGCTTTTTGAAAGAAGGCTAAATGTTTCATTTTTATTAAATATAATTTCATGCTTTAAAATTCTTAAATGAGTTTATTATATTGACTTTCAAATAAAACCGTTTTAAACTTGAATATAGTCATAAGAAAACAATTTATTATTTCGGTTGGCATTATCTTTTGAAGCATCTTTTCTCAATTAAGTTAATGAGATCTGGGCTTTTCTTGGACTTACCGAACTATAGAATTTCAGAACTATAATCAAACATAATTTGTCTCATTTATTGAATTTGATTTTTTGTTCATTTATTCATCCTGCTCCGTGCAGAGCAGGGCTGTCACAGAAAGTGCACCCACAGTTAGCCAATGTATTGAAATTTTAAGAATGAGAAAGAAGTACCAAGAAAATGGAATTGACAATGGTTATTTTTAATTGTGCAGAATATTTATGTGGTAATTGAACATTCATGTGGAACTAATAAGCATTTATTTTGTCTTTTTTTAATAAATGTACTTTGTTTTCAAGTTTTTACTTATTATTGATATGTCAGCAAAATCAATTCTCAGTATGCCAAATCTAGCTTTAACTTAAACACCAGTAGCACACATTATCATTGACTTCAGTTAATACATCATAAGGGGATTTTCCTCTCAAAAGAAAAAAAAAATGTATAAAGAAAGAAGGTATTACACACAAGGACATCTAACACTTCTTTATCCTGTGTTTTTGATCTATGTAAAACTTCCGGAAAAGCTATTTATATTAAAATAATAGGTCAGGGAAATTTGTCGAGAAATCGACAACACTAAAAAGAGTGTGTGTTGCAGAACAGCTTGGAAGTCCTTTTAATCAATATTTCTTTTTCTCCTAGAATGTGGAATAGTCTGATACTATCCGTTGATAATTATTTAGCTTCCCTATAAACTTCCAATTGTTCAGAATAAAAAGCTACACATCCAGAAAAACATCTAAATAAGTTTTTAAATGCTTGAAAGCTGCTTATCTTGCTCTGAAAGAGTGTAAGATTTATGAGGTCTGCAGAGTGTGACAGAAAAGAAAAACTGAAATGCTTTCATCATGTGTAGCAGAGAAAAGCTGAGCTTTCAGACTATTGTGTTAACAGAAGGGGAGAGAGAGGTGCTAAAGCAGATGAGATGGAGTGGCAAAAAGACTGATCACTGTAACCTGACTAAGGAGGCCGTGTTCCGCAGAAACACAGTGCACTTCAGAGCCCGCTGCATCCAAGAGGTCATGCTTAACTCTGCCTGGGTTTGGACAGTCCTGGAGAGCTGAAAAGACCCAGTAAGTTGTTTGAGAAATAAAGTGAGAACACAGATGATATGTAATTTTGGAAGAATGCAGGTAGTAGTGGACCAGTCTGCTTAGAGTAGGGCCACTGCTGAAGAAACTCAATTTTGGGGGAGGGTCTGGCAAAAAAAAAAAAAGATTGAAGGTGAGAGCTTCAACCGGCTTGCCTTTGATTGGTGAAGTGTCAGAATTTGAGCACACAAGTGCCGAACAGAGAAATCCAGGCTGGTAGAAATCCAGTTACAAAGATGCAGCAACATGGTAATGAAAGGGGTAGTGGTGAAGAGAGAAGGGAAAGGTGGTGGACCAGGGAGGGCTTTTCTACACACCAAATACCAGGGCTTCAGCGAGGCTAACCGCATAGCCTATCAGCGGCTATGTACGAGATGTCAGTGTGTTGAGTACCTTGCTCAGGATAGGGTCAGATGAAGTTTTTAGTTGATAAACATTATTAATTTAAACTGAGGGAAGCCAGAGAGTAAGGCAAGTGGGAACATTGTATAAGAAATAAGCTTATCAACAATATCAAAGGAACCATTAATACTAAACATAAGTAAAGCACAATAGTAAAAAATACAGATAATGGACAAATGATTGATTTTAAATATGTTATACCAGTTTTTTCCTTATTTACAATTGCAGAATCAAAAATATCTACATATTTTTGGGGGGTGAGAGGTACTATCACATTACCTTTATATAACTGCAAGTATAATTGTTGAAAGTCACTCATAATTATTGCTTAGGAGTGTCCCAATAGGTTTGTGCATATCTTATCTTACTTACAAGTAAGGCATAGGTGGTTTGGGGAAATTGAGGAAAAGTAACTTGAGATTTAAGGCAAGCCATATTGTTCATGTTCTTAGGTTACTTTGATGTGTGAAATGTATGACTGTGCAGTCACTGTCTTACAGTCCAACAGGACACTTTTCTCCTCAATGAAGCAAATATTATGCCAAAATATGTATAATTTAGTTTCTCTTGTGATTGTTCGTTAGGATTCCAGTTGTTATCTATGTGACCTAGTAGTGATTCAGAGAGGCTCATGTGTACCTGTCAAAGTTTAGTGTAAGAAACCAGTGTACAAATACCCTTCAGGTATTTCAATCAAGAACAAGTTAATAGAGGAAGTGTTTGGTTACAATATTGGTTGAAAGATGGGGAGCCCAGATGGTAAGAAATATTCAGGTATGGCTATCACCATTGCGTCTTCTACGTTTGGCTCACAACCATGAAACTTGTGGCTAAATACAAAAAAGTGGAATCAGCTACAAATAATCATATATGTCAGATCTTACTTGCTAGACTGTTTTAAGCTTCACTTTCTTTCAAATTTCATCAGAGTATTCCTTATTTATAAAATTTAAAGAAATATTGAACTCTACCTGCCAAGGAGGATGACAAATGTAGCGTTAGTCTTTCAACTTCTGTGATAAAGGAGGGGAGACAGAGAGTTGGAAATGTGTAAGTAAACTGCTAGTAATTTTCGAACAGTATGCAGCAACACATATAAAATTGTATTTTGAGAGAGACACCCATTGTGATCAGTTCATGTCTGAGTCAGCTAAATATCAATGAACCAGTTGGTTAGCAATTACCAGTAAATACATCAAAATTATTTTGAAATGGTTAATTAGTTCCACTTGGATAAGAGCTTTTGTATTTTAACAACAAAAGGATTACTTCAAATTGTACTTCAGAATTAAATGCAAATTCTAAAATAATCTGTAACAATACGGTAAGTAAAATATCATAAATGAACTAAAAGGCTTTATGGAGGAATATATATTATAAATTTTTTTTCTAACAATAGTCTTCTTTTGTTTAGCTGCTCATTTCTCTTTATCAAGAACCATTCTGGTGTTGTAGTGAAAGAAGGCTAACAAGAGGCGATGCCCCATGCTGTACCAGTTTTCTGTTGTGTCATTCAATCCGTGGAATTTGTATTGTCCTCCTATGCTAGTAATTTTCTCCTCAGCCAATGATAGCTAAAAGTGTGTCATTCCAGACCTGGCGTGGTGGCTCATGCCTGTAATCCCGGCACTCTGGGAGGCGGAGATGGGTGGATCACCTGAGGTCAGGAGTTCAAGACCAGCCTGGCCAACATGGCGAAACCCTGTATCTACTAAAAAATACAAAAATTAGCTGGGCATGGAGGCTAAGGCAGGAGAATCACTTGAACCCAGAAGGCGGAGGTTGCAGTGAGCCAAGATCGACACTGCAGCCTGGGCAACAGAGCAAGACTCCATCTCAAAAGAAAAAAAAAGAGTGTGTCATTGCAATCCGTTTTGTATCCTCTATGCACCAATTTCTTTAAACTGTAAGAGGTACTTCTTTTCTTTAGTTTTCTGCGACTACTCTAGCTTTCATCTGTCTCAGTCTTTTTGCATTTGTTCATTCATTCTTTATGTTTTACTGCTAAATACAAGGCACTTTTCTCTGTCTTGTCAGGAAAATTGCACTTCCCTTATCATTTCTACTTTTTGAGTGTGTGGCGTTGCCTTTCCTGGAGTCAGTTTTTATGAACAACACTTTCATAGTCACAGTCAAAAGCTGTACATATATAAACACCAAGATTTTGGACAAAATTGATTGTCTTTAGTCAAGTGAAAATGTTGTATGTATCCTCTACTCGATATGTGCTTTTCTGCCTGCATTGCTCAAGGTTGTACACTCTCTTTGGTTGATTTTCTTCTCTCAAGGTTAGTTTTCGACAACTTGATATTCAAACCTTGGTCTTGTTTTGGGTTCTGTTGATTTTATTAAGCTGGAACTATGTTTTTCAGAATCTCTTTCCCTGTATGGTTCTAGGTTAGAGTTGGCTAAAAGCAAAGTGTACATAAGACTTGGAAATGGGAGAGAAGCAGGAGTCATTGCTCTCTGAAGGTTGTCACACACCCATGGATTCCAACTTCTCCTTGCTCTCCTCAGTTTTCCATTCTAATTGCATTGGCCAACAGGGCTCTGCACCCATACCACATGCTTAGCCATGGACCCACAGAGATGACAACTACACAGAGCAGCCCCTTCTTGCAGATCTCACCGTGAGGTTTTCTTTCTCAGTCCCGCATTTATGCCTGGACATGCTTGTCCTTTCAGATTGATTGGTTAGCAATTTCTCTGTTTCTTTAATTTCCCTCCCAGCCTTTTGCTGCCCCAGCTACTTCCATAAAAGTAAAAGGTGAAATTTATATAGTGAATCTCTCAACCATAATACTCGTAATGACTCTATTTCCTTGATTGAATCCTCACAGAAATATCTGGCTGTAGAAATTTCGTATTAAGACCTTAGCATATCTCATTTTCTCCCCCAAGTATATGGCTGAACTGTGCTATCCTTACCAGTTTAGATGCAATTGCTAAAAGCATTTTTCTAACAATCTCCTATTTCCATTGTGCTATAAGCTTTCTAGAACAATTAGTGCTTAAGTCCAATTGACTTATTTCATCTTTTCTCTCAACATTTTTTGAAAAAGTCAATTCATTCTAATGCCATAGTCAGCCATCAAAAGGAAATATCTGAGAAGACTGGCCTCCCTGGAAACATTGCATTACTTTCTTTGTGGTTTCTTTTCATTCTTTCCTTTTTCCCCCCCTCCGAATCTATTTCCTTCAATCCATCTCCCATTCTTGGAATTGGAGAATAAGAAATAAGAATTCTATGCAGAAGCACTTAGATAGAACGCAAACTGGCACATGGTAAATCCTCATTAAAAGTTTTTATTTCTAAATATATTTATGTTGACTTCCCATTGCTATTGACACTTTATTTTTAGTCAACAAAAGCACTTAAATTTCTACAGCCTACGTCCTGAAAAATTTCTACACCAATACATCAAAGAAACAATAAAATAATATTATCTACATGTTCATTGTAACAATATCTATATTTAATAGTATCAGTGCGCCAGGGCTGCATTTGCTAGCTGAAATTAGCAATAAATATTCTAAAGTTACAATAAATATTCCAAGTACATTTGATCCTGAGATTATGCTCTTTTCCAAGTGAGTAGAAGCCATACAAATGTGTTCTGCTTAAGTGTAACATAGAGATCTCAAAGTGTAGTAATAAAGTATATTGAAACTCATATTGGTACTCAGTAAATATTAAACAGTACATCAAGGACCTATGTTATGTTTTTAAAGAAAATACCACAAACACCATAAAAATGTAATGTTGACGTCTAATTGTCATTTCCATTCATTTACTGATATGCTGTAAACCTGCCATGTCTCACAAGCAAATCCACTGAAAGGAGGTTAAAGACAGATTTGGTTACTGACTACTTTTATTACCATCTGAGAAGAGTGCTTTGGAAAATTTTTGATCAGAGAAATCAAATAAAATATATAAAATTTATCTTTTAGATGCTACTGTTTTTGTTTTAAAGAGTGCATTTACACACCTTTCCTCAAGATGTTCAAGAAGAGTAATGTATCTTTTTAGGCCAAAAGTCTTTTTTCTCCATAATTCACAAGATGTTCTTACCAAAATATATGAGATACAGTGGTATTCTTCATGTGGAAATATAGATTATGCCAAAGATGAGTGATAATTCACTAATTAAATGTTTAAACATTTGTGTCTGACATAGAGATGACTTAACAATGACAGCCTGGGAGAACCATCTTTAGAATCAAAACAAACCAAAAAACCTATCTTGGCTTCTTGGCTCATGTTCCTGGAATTCCACATATAAGTTTAATTCCTCTTATATTACTCTGTGATTTTTCTTTATAAATGCCAAAATGCTGAACCAATGTTGCTTAAACAAATAGAGTATGTACTGAGTTACATCAAGTGAAACCTCTAGGAGACTTCTGGCTTCAAGGATAGCTAAATTTTAGTCAGAGTCTTGGGGTCAGCTCTAGGTTTATCTTTTTGTTGATACATTTGACAAAAAAAAAGGACTTCGTTACACAATAACCAAGGAAAAAATAATTATTTTGTGTCTTTATCCAATTTTATTTCTACCCTGGAGAAAATTACTGTGACCAGGAATACTAGATGGCTTTCTAGGCCATGTGCTAACCACTGGTACATGGCAGGGCTGGGGGAGGAGAGGGATCAGCTCAGATGAATGTTATTTCTTATAAATAATCTACACTTAGAATTCATGCTGCTAGACAAATTAGAACATAATCATCTTTAAGCCGTTTTCTTTTACATAAAGCTTAAATGTTAAATATCGCCATAATTAGGAGCAACACGGTATTTAAAATATATGTTTTTATTTTTTAAATAAAGGAGAAATGTTTCAAGGAGGAGGCATATAACGAGGAATAGTTATTATAGACAGTAATTCAGATAATGTAATACTAATTTGATTTATGATTATAATACCAAGTGGTTTCTGAAAAATACACAGATCAGAGTTTTGGATTTGGAAACATATGATTTTCACCTCTGAACCCTTTCAAAACAATGAATTTCTCTAGTCACAAATTGCTGTGAAGACAATCTTAAAAGACTATTTAAAAATTTACTTAAATTATTTAAATGTCACTTGAACCCATCTATTTTATTTAATTTTCTAAGAAGCATGGGCCAGGTAACTCTTCAATGGTAAGCATCACTATTCTTCCTTTAACAACCATCATATTTCATTCAGAAACCAAAAACATTAACTCCTTAGCTGGAGTTAAGGTTTATTATTCAACAGTTCTCTCAAAACACCACATGAAGGGGAATTCTTAGTTGTTGGTTATTTTTCCTCAAAATGGAAATAAATAAAGAAAACATTTATTGAAATATTTGCAGAATTAAATGATCTGGTTCAAATATTTTGGGTCCAGCTTCACTTTGTACTGCTATAATGAAAGAAAGTAACTTCCTGATTTGGCTTGGGGGAAAAAAATGAGCTTATTATCTGAATGCTCATTAATTTTTCAGCAAGGAGTTAGAGAAAAATCTTACGCTTATCTCTACTCTGTGAACACCCAGTAAAAGGAATTTTTGTATGATAATCTTTCATAGGACTTCTGTAAGTATGAAGTTAGCTACAAAGTGATTTACTGTCTACTGACTTCAGATTCTGAATCTTTGTATTTTGTTAATGGAATTGATAAGAAAAATGAGTCTCCACTGGCTTTTCTTTCCTATTTCCTTCCCACTTCACCTTGGCAGAGATTTATCTGTAGGCAGGAAGAGGAGTCACATATACGAACTGCAATGGCGTTTATCTCCCTCTGAGGTCTCTGTAGTGTATGCCTTTTCTTCTATAACGAGAACACAGTGGATTGATCATAGATGCATGATAGTGAATGAGTGCTGGTGGTGACGCTATTGTTTTTTCACAAGCTGTATAAAGTCTGTAGACAAAAATATAATTATCTCTGTTAGATACTAAAAACCAAAGTGGTTTAATTTTTATTTGAAAATATACATAAACTGAGTTAAGTGAATATAATAAATATGTCCTATTTATTGAAACATCCCAATCCACCTTTTAACTAAGTCATTGAAAACAAGGTTTAAAAGAAAGTGTGATCTTAAAATGAACATACTGATAAATCACATTTTGCCTTAAAAATATTGAATTTCATTTTGAATGAGGACACTTCTGGATAAGCTAGTAGAATATGAAAGAAAACAGTAAAGGATGAAGCTTCCAGAAGTTACCTCAAAATTCTCTCTCTCATTTTGCAATCTCCATTATTACTTTCTCAATACATTTATTCCTTACCAACCACCAGATCTAAAACATATGTCTACTGAATTTTCTAACTATTTTGCTTCCTTTGTGCACTATTCGTAAATAAATTAAACTTTTCTCTACATATAAAAAAAATTAGACCTCTTTATGCTGTCATATTTAATAATTTACTCCCTTTGCTTTAGAATTCAAGAAAAACTAAGAATAGCTCTCAGGTAACAATAATAATGTGTAAATGATTGCCATAAAATTAAGTATCTCTGTTTTTATCTCATTCAGTGTTTTATATTTAAAATGCCATTGACAGAAATGTTTCAATTGGAAACACAAATTTATTCATTCTTGGAATATTTTAAAATATTATGGGATAGCGATAAGTTGAATCACACACACATTTATGATTATTAAGGTTAATGATAATAAATGCCTTGCAAAACATATGCTTTTAAATGTCATATAAAATATAAATATGCAATGTAAACCATATTATATGTATATACATGAATCTAAATGATACACGTATTTAGAAGCCTTGGAAGAAGAAAAATGAGAATAGGCTTTAAAATTAAAATAACCTTTAATTTTCCTTTTTATAAGTATTTTACTGATATTATAGTAAGGATATGTGACTTTTAGAATAAAATATAACAATTTTTAACCATTCTTGGAACAAGTACATTAAAACAACAAAAAATTAGAAGTATTTACCTTTTTCCTCTCTTTCCATGTTTTCTTTATAATAGACCTTGTATCTCACTAAAATGTAGTGTGTTGATTTTCAGAGGATAAGAAGATAAAAAGTTTAAATCAGCAGAAATATCAACTCACTTGTCTGAAACAAGTTTCTATATACCAAATACGGTGACAATACATTTTTCTGTTTTAACAATATTATTAAGAATACTTCCTGATATTTCCCCCACAGTAGTGTTTCTTTTACTTTATTTTCTCAAGGCAATGTATGGTCTCTACATTACATTGAGTTTTAAAACTATGTCTTTGTGTTACATGCATAGAATATGTAATGGTCAAGTCAGGTATTTAAGATATCCATCACCATGTACATTTATCATTTCTGTGTGTTGATACCATTTGAAGTCCTCATTTCTAGCTGTTTTGAAATGTATAATACATTGTTGTTAACTATAGTCATCCTACTCCACTATTCAACATTAGAATTTCTTTCTTCTACCTAACTGTATGTTTGTAGTCCCACTTTTACTTCAAGTGGTCCCACCTTAACAGACGGAAACAACGTTTAGTTTACATATGTTGATTGATGTCTCATGCCTCCCTAAAATGCATAAAACCAAGCTATGCTCTGACCACCTTGGGCACATGTTGTCAAGCCCCCTGAGGTTGTGTCACAGATGTGTGTCCTCAACCTTGGCAAAATAAACTTTCTAAATTAACTGAGACCTGTCTCAAATTTTGGGGATTTACAATACAAACATACACGATATATGCGCAGGACATATCATGCACTTAGAATTAATGTGTGTTATTACCAGCCGCTAAACTTTGGTTACAAACTCATTTCAAATTCTATGCCAATTCTTCACAGGTGCCAAGATTAAAATGAGAAAAGAAGGTATACGAAAGCATAATTACAAATTTTAATGACTTTTAAAATTTGAATAGAACAAATTTTAGCCAGTGACCCTATGCACAAATGCTAACTCAAGCAAGGATTATGTCTACCGTAAGGGAATCAGATGTAAAGAAATAGATGGAATTTCCATTAGCAAAAGAATGCTAAATGGCATAATAGCATGTGAAATATACTGAGAATGGACAAGTGGGCATGTGATGCTCAGATGTTTAATTTACAGTATGCTATGATTTTTAGTTGGATATACAAGGTGAAAATGTTGATGAGGGTTTTAAATTATCTAAACTGATTATTGTGGACATTTTAATCTAAATCTTATTTTATGAGAGATTTAATAATACATAGTAAAGATTAGGTAAATTTTCCGAAGCCATCTTTCTAGCTGATGCCATAAGTAGGACTAGAAACTTGTTTTCAGGACTGCTTGTGCAATTTTCCATGTGCTATATTCAATTTAATTTGAATAAGGTGAGGTAAGTTGCATCCTAGAGAATAATCCTTTACAATAAGAGAGTTGCTGAATCTATATTAATAATGATAGATTTCTGAAATTTAATAAGGTATCTAATTACTTAATTCTGAGAATTATATTTTTGTACTGGTGATGTAGCAAAATGTAGTGGAAAGTTAATGGTTTGAAACCTAGCAAACTGTAATAGGAAGCTTGATTATACTACTGAACATCAGTGTGACCTTGAGTGAGTTACTAAGAGTCCCTGAACTTCAGTTTAGTCTGAAAATGAGCAGGGTAATTCTTTTCAAACAAGATAGTTATGCATATTAAATGGCACACAAAAGAAGGACGCTTAATACATCTTGGCAGGCATTCCATAAATGTCTGTTTTCCTCCCACTTTTCTTACTTTCTTGTATATTTTGTGATTCATTCATGCATTTGTTTATTCATATATGCCAAACATTTCAATAGATTTTATGGGTGTGAACACACATAAAATGTAGCTTCTGTCTTCCTGGAAACTATATTCTGTGTTTTGATTCTTATTATATGTTTTCTCCAATTAATCAAACTATATAGAAATTTTCTGAGTTTTCTTTTTTTCCCCCACTGCTGATAATAATTATAAACCTAACCTTTGCTGTAACTTGAGACAATTACAGAAAAGGCAGTAGAAATAAATTAATATAACTGAATTTTAAAAATTATCCAGTTAGGTAAAATTTGACCCTCTTAAGAATATAAATTTTCATGTTTTTTTCTTGTAAAAGCAGATATTAAAATACTAAATATTGTTTTATATAACTGAATTATATAAATACAAAAATGAAGAAGGCTGTAATAACATTCACAAATAATTGAAAATAGAAATAACCTGAATTCAAAGAAATTTTATAATCAGTGATATTTACTTTTCTAAAAACTCAGTGACTTAACCATAAATATTTACAAATATAATTCAACTCAGTATCTACAGAGTCTCTGTCTCCTTATTTTAATCTTAATTTGTTTCTCTGTGTTCACTTTTCCTTATTTGCATCTGATCTATTCTGTCTGAACCTAAAGACCTCTTTTTTGCTATATCTTATTTCAAGAGCTTTTATGCTTGTTTATGTTTCCTTCTATCTCTCTGTTTCTCTCAGTTTTCTGCTCTCTTTGTATCTTATACCACACACAACTGAATATTTGTTCCTGATTAACTTTCTTATGGTTCTGATATTCTCCCTGTCCTTTCCCTTTCTTATCTCTGCATTAGCTAACAAGTAATGATAACAGTGACAAATAATGGCTGCCCCACATCGAGCATTTACTAGGTGGAACACAACTAAGAACAAATATAAAATAATATAAATTGTGTATTATTTATTTCCCCCACTTTATTGTTCTAAAACCAAAACTTAGAGAGGAAAGTCAATCGCTTAATTGTAGAGACAGAATAAGCAAGAAAGTGATGATCTGAGAGTGTCATTTTGTAATATTCAACACTACTCCTGAGTTTTATACCAGGTTAATAACAAATTTCATTTGTTAATAATTTATTCTACCCTCATTTATAGAAAAGTCAGTATCCAAAGTTTGTTATGCTTTGCCTTAAAAACAGTTATAAAATAACATTTAAAATGGATGTTCTTAATAGTCATTTACACGCAAAAACATAATTTTCTTTGTATTCCATAGGTAACAGGAAATAAAATAAATATCAAAGAAGGAGAGAAAAAAGTAGAGATGAAAAATGAAATAGAGAAATAGTGGTATCTGAGAAGAGGAGATATACTAGAACTAGGTTGCCCAAAAAATACAAATGTGTATGTCTGTATTTCAGCAGTGAAACGAAGTATTTTGCTAATGGATAAGGTAGGCGAGCAGTATCCGAAATCCTCAAATTAAGCTAAGGCAGATGCAAAGGAGACAATGTGGTCCCGACTTAGTAATTACTTTTGACTTCTATAAGAAACAAATGCAAATTTTGTTTGGAGGACAGAATCTGAAAATTAGAGCCTGAATTTCCACTTATAAGATCAGCCTATTAAGAATTTATAACCAAAGGTTGTCAAGGAGTCAAGGATGGACGATTACTGAGGATTAGTAGAACACAAACAGTACAGTCAGTCCTCCAAAGACTTCAGACATCAGAATTATCAGTGACCATAAAATTCGCATTTAGAATGAATGTTTCTAAGGAATAATGCAAAAGAAGAAATATTATTGTAAATGAAATTATTAAGAACAATGAGAAAGAACAGAAAAGCACAAGAAATATTTGGTAAAAAGCCAGAAAGATATTATTTTAAAAATTTGAAAAATGCATTGAATGAGTTAAAGAATAGATTTCAGAGAGCTGAGGAGAGGTTTAGAGAAATGAAAAGAAAATGTGAAGAAGTTATGTGCAAGGTACTCCAGGAATACTAGACAATTGAAAATATGAAATAAATCATAAGGAGTATTTAGAAAGCCTCACATTTTCTACTCTGAGTTCCAGAAAGAGAAAACACGAAGATGTTAAGGCAAAGAATTAATGATTGAGGAATTTCCAGACTCAATGTAAGGCATTAATAACTAATACAAAAATCACAATTTGTACCAAGCAGGATGAAGGAAAATAAATTTGTATCTAGTAAAGCTGTAGAAAGGCTAAAAAGAAATATAAATATAAGATTACAAAAGCACTTAGAAAAAAGACAGATAATCTACAGTGGGATAACATTACTGGCTGAATATTTGGGAAATATGACAAAGGAAGACAGAAGATAATTTTTAGTCAAAGTGAAATGAGAATACTAGAAATGTATATACAGTAAGCTATCTTTCAATTAAATGAGAAAAATAAAGACACATAAAAAGAGGAAAATAAAACTATAAGCAATTACCAGTAATAGATCTATGTTAAAGAGAAGTTTTCTTACTAATAAAACACACTATAAAGGAGGCTGATATACTGGAAGGAAGGGTAAACAGAGTTGTTGGTTAACCTCTAGGTAAATTTAAATAAATAAGCAGAGTACTAGTAATAACAATAACAATGTTTTATCTATGGTATTAAAGACTAAATCAAAATACTGAAAGTAGTAGCGTTCAGGTTGGGTAATGGATACAGAGAAACTATTATTACTTTGAAGGGTGGTAAGTTATTGTTATGCCTTAGACCCTAACCAGTTCTCAATTATTGAGTAATAATCAAATTGATGGAAATATTTTTCCTGTATCACAGTTAGAACAAAAGATTTTAAAAAGCACATACTCAATTCAATTCAGAATAAGAATAGAGAGAGAAAGGAAGGGAGGGATGGTGGGTGAGAGAAATAGATAATAGAATAAGTGGAAAATAGCACGTAATAATCCAATCGATATCAAATAATACTCTAAGACATACTTCCAATGGAAATTAAAAAAAAAAATCAACTAAATGCTATTGTAACATGCGTACCCTGAACACAAGACCATGAGATTGTGTAAAAACAAAATGATTAAAAAGAGAAACCATGAAAATGCCAGCTATATAAAAGTAGGATACCTATGCAAATATCTGGCAATATAAACTTAAACTAAAAAGCATTATTCTTGACATAGAAAATCCTTATATAATGATAAAAGTTCAATTAGCCTGAAAAGAATCAATGGCCAAATTGTTTTCTCATCTCTGGTAAAGTAGCTTTGAATCATTAATTTCCCTCTACCCCAAGAATTATTATTATGGTAAATACTGTCATGATCCGTGCACATAAATGAGGAAAATATACACTTAATTTTCAGTGACTTTCTTCAGTTATGAATATGGGCAACAAACACCACTATTTGCAGTGCTTGTGACTTTGTCAACTGGAAAATTGGATATTAATATCATAATAAAGTTGTCAAAGATATCACCACAAAATATAGCAGAGACTGGATTGTATTACTTAATGTATTACAGATGAAGCATATACCTTACATATAAAAGATACTTTTAAACATACATTTTAATGCTGCATTTATTTCAGTCTCACACATTTTATTTTATGAATCTAAGAATGTTATTCTGAAGTAGTCTATGGGATTATCCAGACTCTAAAATTTGAAAGACAGTCTGTGACCTAAAACAAAAACAACAAACTAAGAATCTTTCCTTATTACTATTTCAGACAGTGAATTTGAGCAAAATCAGCAAAACTGATTATAAACCACCAGAGAGAAAGGAAGTAAACATCAGATAAAAGAGATCTGATGGAGAAATTACCAAAAAATTTCAAAGAGGTAAGCAAATATTAGTTTAACAATAAATATATAAAACACCAGTGGTTTTTAACCTGTAGTCCTGATGTAATGTGGCAAAGCCTCAGAGAGTAACAGGACTCTAATGACCTCCATCCTGCTCAAGCCACTTCATCAGCTTTGTCTGTTCTGAATTATCTGCTATGATGGTGCTTATAATTCTATTTGACAAAATGCAATAAAGATCTGCTGCCAAAAATAACTTTAAACTAATATTGGAGTTAACAAATACATTAAGAAATCCAAATAGTGGAAGAGAGAGAGAATTGAAGGCTTTCTTATACTTTTTCTGAAATTTTCCTAGTTTTGCAAATTTAGGCTCGTATATTTGGCAGCTAAGAACTGTTGATTTGGCCATCTATTTTACACATTTTAGTTATTGTTACAATATGCTGAATAAAACTATGTCAACAACAACAACAACAAATTAGAGGTAGGTGTGCAGGTTGTATGTACAGGAGACCCTTCACCCATTCACACGTAGGATGTAGGCAGTGATCCAGGCATTGAGAATATAGTAGTGAACCACGTGGACAAATACTCCTGGTTTAAAGGAGCATAGATTCTGCTGGGGGTAAATACAACATAAGAAAATCAATGAGTATGAAGTGTTTATGTGCTAGGGAGAATAAAAGGAGAGAAGTGAAGTGGGATTGCAATTTTTAACAAGTGACCAGAGAGGGCCATATTGAAAATGAATATTGAGTAACCCTAAGAAACTTGACAGGAATTGGCATTTGGATTTCTATGTGGGGGAGTGGGAGATAATTAATTACAGAAAACAATGAGGAGTAAGACCTGAAAGAGGGGACTTGGCTATAACTGTTAGGAGGCCAATGGAGCGGGAGACCAGTAAGCAAGGCAAAGAGGAGTAGAAGATGATGTCAGATAGAGGTGAATTAAGGGTCAGCTCATGTAGAATTTTATAGGTGTTGTAAGAACTTCGAAGTTACTTGGGATGAGATGAGAAGACTTTGGAAATTTCTGAACCAAAGCCTTACCTAATCTGACATGTTTTATGGGTCACTGTTAACCCCTATGTTGCAAACGAAAGCTTAAGCATTGTTAACTAAAATAAAATATTTTCTTAAAGCCATCAACATTCAAATAATATATTTTAAAATAAAAAAACTTTGTAGAATTAAATGATTTTATTAAAATGTTATTTTAAGATGGTATTTTTGTTTTAAAGGACTCAACGTCATTCATAAAACCAGAATCTCCCAAATGACTTATTTTCTGTTGACTAGTATTAACTATGTTACATACCTGTGGCATTATTTATAAACTTTCTTCTGATTGTGGTAGGTTTGAATCTTATATCGCAAAATCAGTTGTGCAAAATGAGTGACATTTATTTCATTTCCTTTTAGTCAAAATAATCTCCCTTTCAGTTCTTATCCCACCAAAGATGTGAAAACTTTAACTGTATTCATTTTATAGGATTTTTTTTCTCTCCCAGATGGACATATTTAGTTTCCCTAGCATAGATTGTTCTCTGTTCCAGGTGAGAAATATTTCTCTCTCTCTCTCCCTCTCTATCTATCTACCTATCTATCTGTCTTTCTTATCTCTCCCTCCCTCCTGATTCTCCTCATTCACTTTTTTTATCTTTCACACACTCATACTACCGACTGCAGAAGAAGAAGTTTTTTCTTTACACATCAAAGACATTCACAAAGCAAGGGGAAGACAGGAAAAGTGATAACTTATAATCTAAAGATAAATTAATTGGCATTTTTAATGTCTTAATTAACCACATAATTATTTGAATATATTTCTTACTTATTTTATTGATCATGTATGGGGATAATTTTATCCTTGATTTTTAACACATTATTAATTTAAGAGATTAAGGACTGCTCATTTATTGAGCTTAGTTGAACAAAATAATAAAATCCAACATTTTGTTGTATTCAGTGATCCCCAATCAATCTGGCTTAAACAAAGGGGAGATATTGCAGCAGTTTTTAAAACGCGTGTGTGCCATTCCCTTTGAAATCTGGCACTAGACAAGGATGTCCTCTCTCACCACTCCTATTCAATATAGTACTGGAAGTTCTAGCCAGAGCAATCAGGCAAGAAAAAGAAATAAAGGGTATTCAAATAGGAAAGGAGGAAGTCAAATTGTCTCTATTTGCAGACGATATGATTGTATATCTAGAAAACCCCATCGTCTCAGCCCAAAATCTCCTGAAACTGATAAGCAACTTCAGCAAAGTCTCAGGATATAAAATCAATGTGCAAAAATCACAAGCATTCCTATACACCAATAACAGACTTAAAGACAGCCAAATCAAGAACCAACTGCCATTCACAATCGCTACAAAGAGAATAAAATACCTAGGAATACAACTAACAAGGAACGTAAAGGACCTCAAGGAGAACTACAAACCACTGCTCAATGAAATAAGAGAGGACACAAACAGATGGAGAAATATTCCATGTTCATGGCTAGGAAGAATCAATATTGTCAAAATGGCCATACTGCCCAAAGTAATTTACAGATTCAATGCTATCCCTATCAAGCTACCAATGACCTTCTTTGAAGAACTGGAAAAAACCACCTTAAACTTCATATGGAACCAAAAGAGAGCCCACATAGCCAAGTCAATTCTAAGCAAAAAGAACAAAGCTGGAGGCATCACACTCCCAGACTTCAAATTATACTACAAAGCTACAGTAATCAAAACAGCATGGTACTGGTACCAAAACAGAGATATAGACCAATGGAACAGGACAGAGACCTCCGATGCAACACAACACATCTACAACCACCTGATCTTTGACAAACCTGACAAAAACAAACAATGTGGAAGCGAGTCCCTGTTTAATAAATGGTGTTGGGAAAACTGGTTAGTCATGTGCAGAAAGCAGAAGCTGGACCCCTTCCTGACACCTTACACTAAAATTAACTCCAGATGGATTAAAGACTTAAACATAAAACCTAACACCATAAAAACCCTAGAAGAAAATCTAGGCAAAACCATTCAGGACATAGGTGTAGGCAAGGACTTCATGACCAAAACACCAAAAGCAGTGGCAACAAAAGCCAAAGTAGACAAATGGGACCTAATCAAACTCCATAGCTTCTGCACAGCAAAAGAAACAGTCATTAGAGTGAATCGGCAACCAACAGAATGGGAAAAAAATTTTGCAGTCTACCCATCTGACAAAGGGCTGATAACCAGAATCTACAAAGAACTGAAACACATTTACAAGAAAAAAACAAACAAGCCCATTCAAAAGTGAGCGAAGGATATGAACAGACACTTTACAAAAGAAGACATACATGAAGCCAACAAACATATGAAAAAATGCTCATCATCACTGGTCATTAGAGAAATGCAAATCAAAACTACATTGAGATACCATCTCACGCCAGTTAGAATGGCGATCATTAAAAAATCTGGAGACAACAGATGCTGGAGAGGATGTGGAGGAATAGGAACGCTTTTACACTGTTGGTGGGAGTGTAAATTAGTTCAACCATTGTGGAAGACGGTGTGGCGATTCCTCAAGGACCTAGAAATAGAAATTCCATTTGATCCAGCAATCCCATTACTGGGTATATATCCAAAAGACTATAAATCGTTCTACTATAAGGACACATGCACACGAATGTTCATTGCAGCACAGTTTACAATAGCAAAGACCTGGAACCAACCCAAATGCCCATCCATGATAGACTGGACAGGGAAAATGTGGCACATATACACCATGGAATATTATGCAGCCATCAAAAACGATGAGTTCGTGTCCTTTGTAGGGACATGGATGAACCTGGAAACCATCATTCTCAGCGGGCTGACACAGGAACAGAAAATCAAACACCGCATGTTCTCACTCATAGGCGGGTATTGAACAATGGGAACACATGGACACAGGGAGGGGAGTATCACACACTGGGGTCTGTCGGGGGAAAAAGGGGAGGGATAGTGGGGGGTGGGGAGTTGGGGGAGGGATAGCATGGGGAGAAATGCCAGATATAGGTGATGGGGAGGAAGGCAGCAAATCACACTGCCATGTGTGTACCTATGCAACAATCTTCCATGTTCTTCACATGTACCCCCAAACCTAAAATGCAATAAAAAAAAAAAAAAAAGCGTGTGTGCATAAAAGGATATTTCTAGGCTGAATTGATACTCTTACATTTAGAATTTAATACACACACTTATTTTTAATGTGCTTACTGTTTTATGTATTAATAAAATAAATTATTGATATTGTGATTGTTAAAATAAAATTCACCTAAAAACATTTTTTGGAAAGCTTTCACTCTCAGGTATGACACTTCAATATTCTTTGATGCCAAAGGGTGGGTTTTATAGTTGTATTCTGGTTTTTTACACAGGTTTAATTATACTAGATCTTCCTACCTTAGCTTGAGTTCTTAGACTCCAAAACCTTTATGCAGAGTTTGCATTTGACACTGATGTAAATTGTTTCTAGGTTCTTCTTCTAGCAACTCTATTTACATAGCATACTCTTGTTAGAAGCAATTAGGCTAATTAAGGAAACAGACCTAATTTTCCTTTCAAATTCTGAATTAGTATAAGATCCAGATGTTATTACTACTAAATGTCTCTTCCTATTACTGAATAAGAAAGAAAAAACAAAGAATAGACTCGGAAGTGACATATTTAGATGTAAGTGTATTATATACTAATGATCAAATTTACCATTTGAAAGAAGGTAATATTAACTTCTCCTTTGTTAAAGGGAAATAAAATATCCTAGCATTTATTTCTTACTTGTTAAGATTTTTTTAAATAATGATAGATGTGGTTTATAAATCAGTCACAGCTGCAGAAAACTGTCTTTCACACCAACTGATTTGAAGGAATCTGTAGCTGTTATCAAACATCATTTTTTTTTGCAACATTTAAAACAGAAAACTAGAAACTTTTCAGTGATTTTATAATACATTGTTTTCATTAGAGACAAATTAATTTACTATGTAGATGAATGGTTCGCTGGTGTTCTGAATACCTTGCCTTCTTGCTTTGGAATCAAGACTATTATTAAAGTGACAAAATAGGAAATTGAACTTCTGTTCTGTTCCTGGAGTCCAAGTTTGAACACTGAAATAATGTTACAAGACATTTGTAGACATATGACAATATTTTAACATTAAAAAATAGTAGATTCAGAAATTGACTTATTGGACAGGGTAAGGAATAGGTCTAAAATCTTTGAGAAGTTGACCCCATCTGGATTATTATCACTGAATAAGGATTTCATTGAATCTTAGATCAATTTGGGGCATTTTGTCATAATATTCAGTTTTCTGATTCATGAACATATAATACCTTTTCATATTTTGAAATTTTTATAACCATATTAAATTTATAAATTCTAAAAATATAGTTGATAGTTGGTAGTTTTCATTGTGAAAGATATTCACTTCTCTTGAAAAGCATATTTCAAAGAAGTTTAGTGCTTTCGATGCTAATAATATAGGAGTTGTTAAGAAATAATTATAGGTCCCTAGATAGGGTAAAAGTTCTCAGTGGAAATTAACAGAAAGGTGGCTTAAAGAGCCCATGTGACAAGCTTTGATATGCAAATGCTGACAAATAGAAACTGGATATACACAACATGGTGATTCCTGGTATCTTCTCTTTGTCACCAGGAGTGTCAGGTGTCATGGTGGCCCCCCACACAACACCATGTGTTCAAAACATCATGGTGATCCACATTTGTATATTAATGGGCTAAGGTGGGAGGGCCAGGATTTTTGTGGGCTATGTGAATGACACATCTGGTGAAACCAATCCCCTTGGCCCTATGCAAACCAGACACTTCCTCCTCCAGCCTCCCAGTATAATGGACTGCCTTTCTTCTGCACACAGGATTCCTCTTTGTTCTGAGCCCCCTCTGTCTCTGTATGTGAAAGCTGTTTTCTTCTATCTTTCTTCTTTCTTGTGTATTAAACATTTTGTCCCTGAAACCACTCCACATGTGTCCATGTTGTTAAGCCTATTGATGCAAGACTAAAGACCCTGGTGTTTTTCCAGTCATCAAAGCTGTATCATTTCGGTGTGTTGGCTGGGAAATCATTCATTGGAGTGGTAAGTATGGAGCAAATCTTGACTTTGAATCTTCCCTTTAATCTCAAGGCTCTCTTCCAGCTAACCTGCCACCAAACTTTCTCTCTCTATCTGTGGTCTCTTACTCTCTGTGTATTGAATATGCAGGAATGTTTACAGCCTAACAGGAAGTAATGCTGTTAGGAAAGATCAGAAAATGATGTAGTATCAAGGAAATAAACTCAGGAAAATGCCTTTGGAATCCTTTTGAAACAGAATTCTCCTCTTTCTCCCCACAGTAAGGTTACTTGCTACTAATTCTCTGGTGAGCACATGGTATATCTAAGCTAACTTTCCCACCTAGTGGAAATAGAAATCCTCCTCATGAGACACATTGCTGGTTCTCTGAGATACATTACAGCTTTCCAACTTTTGTTTTTTGAGCTATTCTACTTCAAACTAGGCTCTATGCTGCTTCTGTTTCCAGGAAATTTTTGCTTTCAACAGATTAGAAGTTAGATGTCTTATGTAGCCAGATTTTAGTCTCAATATTCTCTCATCAGCAGGAAAATGGCCATTTGGTTTCTAAGTTCTTTTAAGGCACCTATTCTGTCTCCAATTAAAACAGTACTTAATTAATGAGGGGATTTTAAGTTCAGAAGTTAACCAAAACCATTTTTTCTTTAAGGATAAATGCTTTAGCATGGCCATAATAACAGGCAATCTAGCATATTGTCTCTGTTAGAGGATCCTTGCCCAAAGGCAACACAGTCTGTCCAGATAACCATTTTTTGGGGAGCCAGGCAAATCACGCGGATTCAGGAAGTCAAAGGGGAATCACACAAGGCAGATAAGCTAAGTTACATTGCGTGGGTAAGCATGGTTAGTCCCATCACTTAGTTCATCCGGTTCCATGGCTTGCAGGACCATGCCTTCAACCATGGGTGGCACATTTAACATGGTGAAGGATCCAGAAACCAGGGAGAGGAAACAGTCAGAGAACATCCCCTGTCTTCTCCTCTGCTCTGGGTCATATGGAAAGGAAGGAGGCTAAGAGGACACTTTTATTTTCACTTCTTTTTCTAGATGGGTAACAGATTATCTTCAGCTTGCACCCCTCTGAAGTGCACTCTTACACAGGAACTTTCTTATCCTCAGGACTTTTAAGAGGTAAGTGACTCATTTGCTTTTGCACAAGGGCACATCGTTCTTACTATACCTTTGCAAGTGTTGTAAGATCAATGCAGCTGTTTTAACAATCATATTGGGGAGGTTCAGAGGGAATAGTCCCCAAAATTAAAAAAGTAAATTCCAGGGGAAACTTCTAAGAGTCCTTCTTATTTGGGGCCCCGTCAAATTCCATTCTTATTAAGAACCTTAGGAAAATAAGGGAAAACTTAGGCTGATTTTTCTAAAGACCCTAATAGGTATATAGAAGCTTTCCAAAACTTATCTCAGCTGTTTAACCTCACATAGGAAGGGATGTTATGTTGCTCCTAAATCAGACCCTAATTGCAGCCAGAAAGTAGGCAGTTCTGCAAAACAGTAAAGAATTTTGGAGCTACACCAAATAGCTCCTATAATACACCAAAAGAAGAAAAAACAGATAGGAAAAGAAAAAAAAATTAGCAGAAACATCATTCCTAAGAGGGAGGGAAGCAATATTTGGTAAACAACCCTGATTGAAACCCCAATAGCCCAGAAAATAAACAGAAAAGGAAGCACTTTTTAAGTGTTCTCAATTATTATAAACTGTGTATAATAGATCAAAAGCCAGATAAGAATCCTGTAGACTTTATGCAAAGGATAAGAAAGAAACTAATGGAGCATACCTGCTTATCCCCTTATTCAGTCAAAGAACAGCTCATCCTGATGGACAAGTTTATTACACAGGCAGCTCCCGATATTAGAAGGAAGCTACAGAAACAAGCTACAGGACCAGAAAGCACCTTAAAGAACCTCCTGAAAGTGGCCACTTTGGTCTTTTATAATAGGGACCAGGAGGGGCCCAAAGGAAAGACAGAGAGCACAGAAGTACAAAGCCTCTGGAAGCAGCTTTCCAGGCTTGCAAAGTCCAGGATCCCCAAGGTGCATTTGTTAGTTGCTTTCGGTGTGGCAGTCCAGGACATTTTAAAAAGGAATGCTCATGCAGTAAGACAATAGCCCCTCAACCCTGTCCAGCTGGTGGTGGAAACCTCTGGGTACTGAACTGTCCCCAGAGACAGAGGTCACTGGGTTCAGAACCAGTCTCTCAGGTGATTCAGCAAGACCTGAGGCTCAAGCCCCAGCTCCTGTGGCTCAAACTGCCATTATAGCACAGAATCCCTCAGTGATTCTGGAAATTAAAGAAAGTAAACCTCCTTCTAAACACTGAAGCCAGTCTCTCTCTTTCTCCTCTCTAACCCAGGCCTCCTCTCTTCCCACAGCATGGCTGTAAGGGGCACCTCAGGAAACACTTTTATCCAATATGTTTCTCAACCTTAGTTGGAGTTAAAAGATGCAGTTATTTACACATGCTTCCAGGCCATATTCATGACATTACCACTAGTCAGAAAAGCCTCCAAGTTAGCCCTAGGATGTAATTTAACTGTTTACTCTCCACATAAGGCAGCAGGATGGCTGTCCGGCTGTCCTCTAGGGGGAGCTCTTAGCTAACAAACAGATGGTAAAGCAAGCATTTCATAAGGTGGGATAAGCAGTAGTTGCTCTAAATAACATCTCTCCCCAGGCACAAGCACTCAATTAGCTGAGCTAGCAGCTCCTACAAAAGCACTTAAATTAAGCAAGGGAAAGGTGGCTGACACACCAACTCCAAGTATGCTTTCCTAATTCTCTGTGTTCATGCTGCCGTTTAAAGGGAAAAGCATTTTTTCACCACTAATAAATTCCCATAAAATAGTACCAGGAAGTTAACAGGTTATTATCCTCAGTTTTTCTTCCATGAGAAATAGCAAGGATATGTTGTAAGGAACATGAACAGAAACAGATAAGGTAGCTGAAGGAAACAGATTAGCTAATCAGGCAGCTAACTCAGAGGGGGAAAAAGCCTCAAAGCGTTAAGACACTTCACACCCCTTCTAATCTAGGAGAGCTCCATAAGAAAAATTAAACCTCGGTATTCCCTTGCAAAAATAAAATGGGCCACTAGTCAAGGGCATTCTTTTCAGCCCTTAGGATGGCTACTGTCAAGATGACAAACTCTATCTGCCAGTCTTCAGCCAATGGAAAGCCCTTAAAATCCTTCACCAAGCTTTTCACTTGAGAAACGATAAAACTTCAGCATGCTCAGAGATTGTTTACAGGCAGGAAACCTCTCAATTGGTAATGCATGTAACTTCTCTAGCTCACTTCCAACAGAGACCACCTCTATTTAACCCAGGAAATTTGGTATTAGTGTAAACTCTCATCTCTGTCTCCTTCCCTACCCCAAGCTGGGAAGGGCCCTGCACTGTTCTTCTTTCAAGCCTTCAGCACTAAAAGTTACAGGAATCAACTCCTGGGTACATCACACTCAAGTCAAGCCTGAAGAGGTTGGGAGCAACCTCTGACAGCCCAGAGGAAAGTCCTGAATATCAATGTAAAAAAATAGAAGACCTTAAGCTGAAAATCATAAAAAATAAGTAACTGAGTAAGGGCTACTCATTTTACTCAGTCCCACCCCTAGCTCACCAAATACTTTTTATTGTTTCTACCCTTTCCCCTCAAATTCACTGCCAAATATTTACAGGGGTATTTTTAAATAAACATAGGATTACATGTGTAACTTTTTAAATCCCCAAAGGAAAACGTTATTATATCTTGGCAAATAAAGTTTTAGACAAAAATTATTTACTACACCACTCTTGTGGAAATTATTATAGTCACCCTATTATTTGCACTATGGCACCTACAATGTGAAATTCTGCTTGTAAAATTCTTATTAGTATAATATTTTGCCTGATTGTCATCCTTGTAACAGGATTAATAGTTGCAGAAAAAATTTAATCCAGATTGTTTTGACTATAGCCGAATTTACTTATAACATAGTTACTAATAACAAATAAGCATAAAAGTTTTACCATCATTAAATTTAATAAGACTTTTTACTGAAGGTTGGTAATATAATGCACTCTATGCTATGAAAAAACAGTTACAAAGAAAAAAATTTTATATAAGGAAAAGTTTCGTGTGGTAAATAGTTTTCCTAAAAAGAAATGACTGCTTGTTTAAAGAATTGCTATTTTAAAAAAGTCAAAAAGTTTAAGTATGTTGTAAAAGGGTCTATACAAGTCATAAAGTAATTTAATAATTAAAGAAAAGGAATTGTCATAATTACTGCTAAAGTTATTTTAGCCACCCAATAATGTATCTCTCCCAATCATATTGCAAGTTATTAAAATGGCCTAAGCCTAAAGTTACTCTCTCATGGCAAGCCAAGGGAAAATGTATGGTTTTCTCTAGGAAAATGTTACTTTTATATGAACATTTCTGATAATGTACAGCAGCATCTAGCAAGGCACATCAGTACTGCAATCCACTGGTATAACAACAGGTGTCAAACTGTCAGTTATGGTGTAAAGGACCCCCTCTAATTGTGGTAATATTAATGCTCATATTCAAACACTGTATTTTAAACCTTCTTGTAAAATTTATCTCTTTTCACCTGGAGGTAATCCAACTCCAAACGGTGCTTCGAGCAGAGCCAGACATGGACACAGCATTATTCTGAGAACCCTTAGATCAACCTCAGAGGGCACAACTGCTATTCCCCCCACAATGCCCCCTTTCAGCAGAAGTAGACAGAAAGAATGGTCCAACGCCCCCTAACAGTAATTAGGCTTACTTCTCTTTGAAGGGGGAATAATACAGGAATTATTAAGAAATTATTTTAGGCAGCTAGAAAGGGTAAAGATTCTTGGTGGAAACTAACACAAAGGTGGATTAAAAAGTCAGGCCAGCAATCTTTGATATTCTAAGGCCAGAAAATAGAAACTGGGTCTACCCAACATGGTGATTGCCACCATCTTCTCCCTGTTACCAGGTGTGCCAAGTGTTATGGCTGCCCCCACACCACGTGTTCAAAACATCACGAGGACCCACATTTGCATATTAAAAGGCTAAGATGGGAGGCGTATGTTAATGACACACTGACACACTGGGTCAAACGAATCCTCTGGGCCCTATGCAGAAGGAGGTGTTTTCTGGAGGAGGTGTTGTCTGGTTTTGACTCCTATGCAAACCAGACAACGCCTCCTCCAGCTTCCCGATGTAATGGACTGACTGCCTTTCTGCCGCAGGGGGTTCCTCTTTGTACCAAGCCCCCTCCTTCTGTCTCTGTTTTCTTCTTTCTCCTGTCTTGCCTATTAAATTTTTCACTTCTTAAAACCACTCCACATGTGTCCCTGTCGTCAATCCTATTGGCACAAAACCAAGGTCTCTGGTGTTCCTGCAGTCATGAAAGCTGTATTACTATTGTGGATGGAATAGTTTTTTTTGATTGTTAACTGTTGATGTATGAATATAATGTCTATTAGGAATATATTGTTTAAAATTTTATTCCTGGATTTGTCTTCTGGCTATTTATTCTACCCTTTGTTAAAAGATGGATATTTGTGTCTCCAACTATTACTGTTAAGCTATCTATGTTTTCATTCAGTTCTCTCAGTTATTTCTTCATGCATGTTAAAGCTTTGTTATTAGAAGCTGTATGTTTGTAATTGTTGTCCCTCCCTGATATTTTGACTTATCATTTAAAATATCTTTCCTTCTCTCTAATAACATTTTTTCTTAAATTGTAATTTTTGTTATTAATAGAGCCATTCTAGGTATCTTTTGGTTTCTGTTTGAATGGTATATTTTCTACCCTTTAACTTTTAACTTACTTACACCTTTTTTTTTTTTTTTTTGAGACAGAGTCTCACACTGTCACTCAGGCTGGAGTGCAATGGTGTGGTCTTGGCTCACTGCAACCTCCCCCTCCCGGGTTCACAATTCTCCTGCCTCAGCCCCCTGAGAAGCTGGGATTACATGCGCATACCACCACAACTGACCAATTTTTTGTATTTTTAGTACAGACTGGGTTTCACTGTGTTGACCAAACTGGTCTTGACCTCTAGACTTCATGATCCACCCTCATCAGCCTCCCAAAGTGCTGGGATTACAGGTGTGAGCCACTGCACCTGGTCACTTATGCCTTTTAATATAAAGTGTGTCCTCATACGTAACATATAATTGGATACTTTTTCTCATTCTTCCAACACATCTTTTGATTGGAATATTCAACAAATCTACAATTAATGGAATTACTGATAAATTAAGATTAGTTATAATATTTTATTTCATGTATATGTTTACATATTTGTGTGTGTGTGTGTGTGTGTATGTGTATATATATATATCAGGTTTATTTTCAATGTTCTTCTCTTTCTATTTCTGCCTTCTTTTGTGTAAAATAAATACTTTTCAGTTCTCCATTTTATTTTCCTTGTTTTCCTTTTAATATATATTGTGAAATATTTTCTTTATGGTTGCTCTGGGGTTACAATTTTTATATCTACATAAAACTATATTTTTGAGGGATTTTTTTTGCTGCATATAATTTTAGTTGATGATATCTCCCTCCCTTCCTCCCTCTCTCCCTCCCTCCCCCCCCTTCCTTCCTTCCTGTTTTACTGTCTTTCTGTCTTTTCTTTCTCTCTTTCTGTTTCTCACTCTTTCACCCAGGATCGAGTGCAGTGGCACCATAATAACTCTTAGAAGCCCTGAACACCTAGGCTCAAGTAATCTTCCCACCTCAGATTCTCAGTTAGCTGTGACTACAAGCATGTTCCACCACGCCTGGTTAATTTTTTTTTTTTTTTTTTTTGTAGAGATGAGGTAATGCTATGTTGTTCCGGCTGGTCTCAAACTCCTGTGCTTCAAGAAATCCTCCTGCCTTGGCCTCCCAAAGTGCTGAGATTATAGGCATGAGCTTCTGCATCCAACCTAATGATGGTCTTTTTTGTTGTTTGTTTTCCAACAATTAGAATACGTCATTCAAAGAAAACTGCTTTCTGGTCTCTGCAGTTCTTGTGAGAATGCTGTTGTTAGTGTTATTGTAAATTCTTTCTCTGTCATGAGTTCCTTGTCTCATGATGCTTTCGAAGGTCTCTGTTTTTGGCTTTTGAAAGTTTGACTAAAATGTATCAATGTGGGAATATAATAGCAGCAGTTTCCTGTCTGGGGTGGCCACTGTCATGATGCCAGCTGCAGTAAGGGTGGTGTATCAGGGGCTGTGAGCTCCATGAGCTGGGAACGAGTGGAAGCCCTGCCCACTTTCAAGTTGGAGGGGCAACAGTCCCCCTGTCCCACATGCAGCTGCAGCTGCCCAGTGATGACTGTGAACCCGGCATCTCTGCACTCTCAGAGACCTGGGAAGCCCCACTTCCCCAACAGACTCAGAGGTGCCTGCTCCCTGCTCCTGCTGCCTGGCCTCTCCCCACACCTAGCGCCTGCTCCAATTTTAGAGCAAGATTGTTGCCAAGCACAGGAATTGTCATGACCTGACCAGGTTAGCACATGTGCGGGGCAGTGCTGACATACCAGCCCCCTGCTGCCTCAACTCCCTCTGGACTTCTAGCATCAATAAGCATGGGGAAGCTGAGGGAGGGCCGACGGCTGCTCAGTGTGGGCCTGCAGGTACCCATCAGCAGGAATAGCCTGGGCACTGTGGGCACCATGGATGCCAGGTTAATGTCAGCAGGAAACAGGGTACTGGCTGGAAAGGGGTAGGTCCATGGTGAAGCCCCACCTTCAATTCAAGGATGGCCTGAAGCCTGGGGGCTGAGCTGTCAGGTCCACGGACCTGAGTTAGAACTTAAGGTGCTTTCTCTGGGCCTGCCCATGGCTGCCTATGGACCCATCAGGACACACTTCCTTTCTTCTGAAGCCCATAAAAACCCTGGACTCAGCCAGATTTGAGCCAACAAACAACCTGCCTGTGGAGAGGAGCTTCTCACTGTGAGTCTCCTCTGAGCTGTTCCATGGCTCAATAAAGCACCTCCTCACCTTTCTCAGCCTCTACTTGTCCATGTACCTCAGTCTTCCTGAAGGCAGGACAAGAACTCAATACCACTGAATAGCAGGGCTGAAGCGGCTGTAATAAAAATAGGGCTGAAACACATCCCTTGCTTGCAATGTTGCAGGCAATGAGAAGGAGAGAAGAGAGAAGGAGAGAAGAGCTGTACCACTTTGGGATGTCCAGACCTAGGAGCTCCTCACATTAGGGCTGTGACTCCCTCTTTGGGGTTGTGTGGTTCCTCCTGTCTCCAAGATTCTAGGCACCACTGTGTTCTCCAGGCTAGCCATAAAAGCTGATTGCAGTACATGTGGTCCAACTGCAGCCTTGCAAGGAGCTGGCACCCATGCTGGTGCCTGGAGCTTCCTGCCCTACTGCAGCCAGTGTGCCTGGCTGTGTGCAGTGGCTGGACCCCATGCTTGCTCATTCAGATACCCCTCACCATTCCTCACCTGGCTCACCCTTGGCATGTGTGGGATCCAGGTGAGTAGCATGGGTCAAAGCCTGCCAGGCTGAGTGGGCAGAATGAGCTTAGTGGGCCTGAGTGAAACTTAGGCAAAGGTGCTACTGGCCACAGAGGTTTCTGGTCAGAAAGTGACACCCCAAGAATCCTGTGACAAATATAATTGAATTTATATTACTTGGAATCTTTGAATTGCCTGAACGTATAAATCATGTTTTCATCATATATGAAGTTTTTCTGATTGTTTCTTACTCTACTGTCTCTTTCTCTCTCTGCTCTTCTTATGTCACAAGTATTTTGTATGTTGGTATGTGTTGTGGTGTCCCTTAGACCTCTGAGGCTCTGCCCGCTTTTTTCATTAGTGTTTCTCTTTGCTCCACAGAGATAAATAAATTCTATTGACTTATTTTTTAATTGCTCTAATTCTTTCTTTAAGTAAGTTAAGTCTGCTGTTGAGTCATTCTTATGATTATTTTAAACTTCAATTAATGTACTTCCTAAATCCAGAATTGTTTTTTGGGTTCTTTTTAGGAATTTCTGTCTTTTTATTGATATTTTGTATTTGACGAGATGTCGATCTCATAGTCTTCTAGACATAATTTCTTTAGTTATTTAAATGTATTTGAAGTAGCTAATTTAAAATCTTTATCTAGTAAGTCCAATACCTGTTATTCCTTAGTGTTAGCTTCTACTGACTGCTTTGTTTTATTGGCATGGGGCATGATTTAATGCTTTTATTAAAAAAAAAATTTCTTAAAAACATTCACATAGAAAACTGCATCTTTTAGATAACATAAATTGAATTGTAAGCCTGGATATCAGACTCCCCTTTCTTTCCTAGGTTTTATTGGTGGAAGTGATTTTCTTATTATTTTTGTGGTTTGTTTGTTCAGTAACAACCCTGAAAAGAAATCTATAAAATCCGTATTCCTTGACATTTATGGTTACTAAAGTCTCTGTTTATTTAGCTTAGTAATTAAGTAATGTTTGGACAGAGATTTTCCTAAATAGCTTGAATCAGTAAGTCTCCCAGAGTTTGCCAAGGTCCTCTCTTTCTGGTATTGGTCATGTGTTCAATGCGCTTGTGAGCAGCTTTTTACTCTGCTTTAGCCTTCATTTCCTGTTGGCATTGAGTCTCACAATCAGATAGGAGTGAGGTATTATTGCATATTTTGGGCTTTTCTGAGCATGCGCACTGTCACACAAACTTTTTAGTTTCCTAGGAAAATGAAGAGGTTTCAAAGCCACTGTGAACAACTTATTTCTCATACATTTCTTATAAGTGTTTTGAATTCTTCTTATTTGTCCCAACTGGCATCTTTGCATTTGTCAACTGCAATGTTAAATATTTGAAAGCAACTTCTTGGGCAATAGAACATTTTCTATTAAGCAAGCTCAGAATAGAATCTAATAACAATCAGCTATAGAAATGAGACTTTGACAGGGTGTTCCCAAATGCGAAACAGTAAAAAATTTTTAGATATGGATTTTTGGATGAGCTACATACTGGACTTTCCCCCATCCAATGGCTACTAGGTTGCCAGATTTTATAGCTTCATGGTTTGGAGGCTGCCATTTTAAAGTCTTCTATGTACCTGGGGAGAGGTGGATGGGAAAAGGGCAAGTTAATATGTTCCAAAATCACTGTTTTTACAAAATTTGTTTTTGAATAAGCATGTCTGAAATTATCACAAGCTTTTGGTTAATTTCAGAGTTTTGAAAAAAAAGTATGATTTTTATACTGTTGACAGTTTTGTGACGCCTTTTTGATTACGTGAATTTTTGGAGGACCTTCTTCTGCCACTCTCTAAGCTCTGCCTTTCTACTTACTCTTTTATTAGTGCTTGGAGGCTGAGTAATTTTTGTTTGTGGAACAGTAATGCCTTGAGACACTCTCTCTATGCTAATATTTCTTAAGACATTCTCTCTATATTAAAATTTAGACAGAGTTGGTTTTTTTTCCCCAAAAAAATTAAGGGTTTAATTCTAACACTAACTTCTCAGGTCTCCACCCAAATAATTATTTATCAAAATGTACTTCTTATATAAGAAAAACAATACACTTATTTACAATATGAGATAATCTGTCATTCACATATGTATGTATTCATTCACAAATTTATTATAAACAGACACTTATTGAACAAACAAAATTTTCTAGACACTGGAAAAACCATGGTGAATCTCTTATTACATCATTACTCTAATGAATTTTACATATTTCCATGGAGATCATTAATAATATCGGAAAACTCTTCCTTTGCTTAACTTCTGTCTTCATGTAACTGAAAGACCTAGATAGGTCCTCTTTCATTTTTAATTATGAAACTGAAACAGTTTAAAGTATAAAATTCACACACATTTTCAGTAGCTAAATGTACACTACACAGCAAGTATTGTCTTTGTTAAGACTATTTCCTATGACAGCGTCTCTTAAAGCTGAATAAAGTATGGCCTTTTTTTAAGAAAATAATTAAATTATTGTAAACTGCCAGTGTTTCACGTATTTTATTAAAATATAAATATAATAATACTTTTAGTACTTTTAAAATTTAGATATGATCTCATGCTTATATTTTCTATGAAGCTATACAATCAAATCAAATTTACAAATTAAGTATTGACAGATCTATACAAACAAAAATTTTAATTAGCTAATTAATGTTCTGAATGACGTGCTGATGCTTAGTTCCTGAGAGAGGCTTAATTATGATATTAATGTCAACAGAATGAGAAGTTCTTTTGAATTTGTCATTTCTAGATTTATGAGTGACATGTCGGGATTAAATTCTCCTGTCATTTACAAAATTTGGAACTATTGTTGAAACTTAATGTGTACAAGATGATGATATCACTGAGATTTCACTTGATATGAAAACATTTTTAAGTCACATCTTCAAAGTTCAATTTGCATTCACTCTTTCAGGTTAAAGTAGAACTACTTTTTCACCAAAGCATTAATAAACAGCACACCAAACACTGACCCCAAAATTAAATGGTGATGCTCAGTTATAACACAAATTATCAGCTGATCCAAAATATAACAAATATCGAAAAGAAATTGTGTTCTTCTCGATGTGACATTAAACACTAGGAAGCTTTTAAAAAGAATGAGCTAGGTGTTTATTCACTGACCTTGAATGAGACACAATAAATATTATGAAGTGAAAAAGTAATATTGAATAACATTGTTTTATTTAATATATTGTATGATAATATAATACTGTAGATAATATACTAAACATTATATACTATATATAAATATTTTATGTTGTAAATACATGTGTGTTATTTATAAAACAGAAATTTTCTATATAAACATATATATTACAAATACCTGAAAGAATAAACTCCTAACTGGTTAACTATTTTTACTATTAGTAAATGAGAATAAGTGCGGGAGCTGAAAAATTCCCGTTACTTATTATTTTGCACATTTTATATAAAAAGATTTTTATCTGTAAAATAAAAATATTTGTCATACAGAGAAAATATATATTTTAATTCTGTGGAACTGGGAAATTTAGAACAGTAATTAGATAAAATTTTTATAAATGTAAATTGACAAAATTAAGTCCCCAGTAATTGGTTAGATAATAGCGGTAATGAGTTTTGTGTCAAATCAACCTGAATACATAATGAAACCCAGCATTTTCAATTCTTTTTAAAGTTAGGCTATAAATAAAAACAATTGAAGTTTATTTATTTCTAGTATGATACTATTGATACAGACAGGAGGCAGGGAGATATTTGGTAGAAGAGGGCAGTTCCTCCTCAAAGGCCCCACTCTCAAGCCTAGAAACCCACAGTCTAGATGGGAACAGACATTTATGTATTTGCACTCCATTGTTGCCTTTTGGCCTGCCACAGCTCCCTATCCTGTACCCGTATAAACCCCAGACTCTAGCCTCCATGAGCAGAAGAGCAGAGGAGTAGAAAAACGGCAGAGCAGCAAGGCGGTGCCACAGAGACGAGGAGTGTTGGAATATCAAGAGGAGTTCTGCTGGGGATAAACTGGAGATCCGCGACAGGATGGCCGAACTCTAGCGGAAGTCATCTTTCCACTCTATCTCCTTTCCAGCTCCCCATCCATCCTTCTGGGAGCCAAATCCATCTGGCAATACAATTCCCAACATTTATAATCCTTTAATTTGTCTGTGTGACCCTATTCTTCCCAGACATCAGACAAGAACCGGGTACCAAGAGGGCACTGCGCTGGTTAACATTTACGCCACCTGCAGATAGCAGAGCTGAAGAGCACTGTAACACACGCACCTGGGCTTTGGGAGACACAGATACCCGCCCCTAGACACTAGCATGGCTTGCCCCAGCTCCTGCACCTGCCTGTCTGTGTCCTCCTGCTCCTGTAGAGGGTTTGAGTGTGCAGTGGCCGAACAGACAAGCCACACCCCTGTTGCATGTCCTGCGAGGGGGTCAGGGAACGCTCTCATTTTGCTATAGAACTCTAAGTATGTGGTTAGGAAATTTGAGCATTTAACCAATTTCAGGTAAAATAAAAATCATTCCATACAAATAGATTTATTCAAAATCCTCAACTTCTCACACCACAATACACAATTTCATGTCTTACATCATAAGAAAAGCCAGTTGTTTTACAAAAAACAGGTAAACTCACCTCTCTATTTAATATTTTATCCTTAAAATACTGGTTCATTCTATTACCAACCAGATTCTTTTGTTGCAGAGAGATGTACTAACTTAAGCCAACAAACGTTTTTTCATATTGTTCATAAAGGTATGGGATATCTTAGTATAATATAACTCAAGTGTAGATAACTTCTTACCTGTGCCTTTTTTCCAGCAACGTTCATTTTTGCATGTTTGTTTCTTGAAAAAAATAAAATCCTATCCTTTTAGTAAGTAAATTGAGAACATAAGTATATTCTACATATTTCACATAAACTAATGTTTAAATAAATTTTTATATTACACTCAGCCAATAGAATCTTGTTAACCATTAAAAATATTTTTATTTTTATTTTATTTTATTTTTTTATTGCATTTTAGGTTTTGGGATTCATGTGAAGAACATGCAAGATTGTTGCATAGGTACACACATGGCAGTGTGATGTGCTGCTTTCCTCCCCCATCACCTATATCTGGCATTTCTCCCCCATGCTATCTCTCCCCAACTCCCCATCCCCCCACTGTCCTTCCCCTATTTCCCCCCGACAGACCCCAGTGTGTGATGCTCCCCTCCCTGTGTCCATGTGTTCTCATTGTTCAACACCCACCTATGAGTGAGAACATGCCGTGTTTGATTTTCTGTTCTTGTGTCAGTTTGCTGAGAATGATGGTTTCCAGGTTCATGCACGTCCCTACAAAGGACACGAACTCATCATTTTTGATGGCTGCATAGTATTCCATGGTGTATGTGTGCCACATTTTCTCTGTCCAGTCTATCATGGATGGGCATTTGGGTTGGTTCCAGGTCTTTGCTATTGTAAACTGTGCTGCAATGAACATTCGTGTGCATGTGTCCTTGTGGTAGAACGATTTATAATCCTTTGGATATATACCCAGTAATGGGATTGCTGGGTCAAATGGAATTTCTATTTCTAGGTCCTTGAGGAATCGCCACACTGTCTTCCACAATGGTTGAACCAATTTACACTCCCACCAACAGTGTAAAAGTGTTCCTATTTATTTTTAAATGACATTAAATGATAGAGAAAATGGCTTATAGTATAACATGAAAGCAAAGCAGAATCCAAAAATTATACACATTAAATCTCAATTGAATGTTAAAATTAGATGCATAAATATATGTATATACATATAAAAAACAAAAAAATGAGTCAGATTTACAAGTTGCCTCTAATTATAGATGAATTTTTAAAATTTACTTTTCTTAATTTTCCAAATTTTGTCGTGAATATTCATCATTCGTATGGTCATACAAAATAAATATTATTCAAACAGAAAAAAATGTACTGTGTGTTTTATCTTTAAACAACGATTTACAACATTTATACAACAATATAAATATTAAGTATATCTGTGTGCATATAGAATAGCTACATTATTTGTACATAAATTTGATACAGGAATTCAACAATGATTTTATCATATATCATATACCACTAAGGGATGTAGTATATCCCTTAAACAAAGGAATAATTCTAAGCTTTAGAATTAAACAACATTATCTTATCAAAATGATTATCACTGTTTATATGGTAATACTTTTCAGGGGAACAATAATAACATAACACTTTTGGAAAATAATTATAAATATTAATTGATCTTGTTTACAAAAAATGTTCAAAACCATAGTGATAGTATTTAAATATTTCCCAAGTGCATTTACTACATTTCTTTACTTCTGATATCTATGTAATTCTTTACTAAGGTTTAAGAATATACCCTTTTCCTAAAAGGACATAATTAGATAAATATGTAGCTAAACCATGATAGAAATCTCATTAGTTAGGTATGATAAATATAATATAGGACTTATTTTCACATTTAAAAAATGATACCTGGAAGCGAGCCTTTTATCTTTCTACAATTTATAAAATTACAGACAAAGGTAGTAAAGAACATTACCTTCTGGCAGGAAAGGAATATTAAAAACCTTGGGATCTCAGAAAGACAGAATATACCTTTATAGTTATAGGTACCACAGGTGAAACATGGATGAGTTAGATTCAAACGTTCTTGGTTTCTGATCTTTGCAGAGAAGATGATATGGGAAATGAAATGCCTCTGACTTTTTGAAATAAATTACAACCCTAGAGACTTTAGAAGACAGTGTAGGTTTCAGTTTTCTTAACCAGAAAATAAGAATAGCTTTGTCCACTAATCATTATCTTTTGACAAGTAAGTGTTGACATATTATTTAACATATTTTCTTATATCTATGCAAATAAACCTGGCCAATGAAAACTTAATGGTATTGAATTTCAAACATTTCAATATCAACTTCTGTGTTCAAACCGTGCCTTAGGAGCAGAGGTTTGGTCACAAGAAAGAACTGGGGAACCAAAACTGACATTTTGTTAAACTGCCTTCAGGAATAAATATAAATATAATTTCCTAGACTTTATAAAGTATGGAATGCTTTTTACCCTGAGATAAAGAAACAAACAGTATAATATCTTAAGCATTTTTGATAAAGTATGGGTTACTTTGTACCCCGAGATAAACAAAAGTGTAGTAGTTTAAGCATTTTCTTTTCGCTGCTGAATAGGAAGTGAGAAAACAACACAGAAGCAAACTCCTTTGTCCCTGGGCTGTGCAATGCTGAGTTGGGAAGATATGTTACATTCTATGAGGATATGGAAATTATATGAGAGTCTATTTTCCGTAACTGGTATTAACATGCTAACTCTGGTAACTTTGCAGTTTCTTTTGTCTTACAACGCTTTGTGTGAGTGTGTGTGTGTGTGTGTGTGTGTGTGTGTGTGTGTGTGTTTTTATCTGATGAGCGAATCTTTCTGAGGTCTGACTTCCTTGCAAAGTAACCCTTAAGCAAGCGCATTTTTTCTTGTTCTAGTGCTTTTGTCGTTGAATCTTGCTTTCATGTGGGTGAATTTACATACAGCTACTCTGATATGAAACATACAGTCTTAGGATCAGAAGACAGTCTGTTTATTACTTTCGGCACATCTTGGCACTGGTTCTCCGAGCTCCGTTTTCCACAGGGTAATGAGGTAAAAGCATGATGTTACCTCATGCATGCAGTGCGATTGTGCTGCCGGAGAATGACGATGAAATTATGAGACTCGGAGCATAAACCAAGTGGTGGTTGGCACATTGATCCTTCTCTCCTCTAGGGAGAGAGAAACAATGGCACATAAACAAATCTCTGTGGAGGGGGAGAAAGCTCTCTGGCTTCCTGATCCTGCATTGTAAACAGATGGGTGCAAAAAAGTCTATAACTCTCTTCAGAGAAAAACAAACAAACACACACTATTGTTCCTGGACCAAACCATGGGTCGGGGCTGCTTATTCTCAAGATGCAGATGAACTGAAAAAGAATAGAGTGTTTATTTCTGTAACCAGGTACAGGGAAAAGGCCTGGAAAATATTGCCAGACAAACTCAAAATGAGTAAGTTTTCCAGAGCTTATATACCATGTAAGCTACATGTTTACGTGAAGTGTGATTCATCTAAAGACATAAATAATTAATTTCTTTTTATCTGTAACTAAGATCTGAGTTCTCAAGACCTTCCTCTGGATCCTCAGTAAATTTACTTAATCTAAATGGGTACAGGTGCTGGGGTGATTACTTTTACCTTGTCTCCTGCTACATCATGCAAGTTTGGGGAGTTCCTTCAGACTCCCAATAAATTTGTTTGTGGAGGTCTGGAGAGTTTCTTCAGACTCCCAATAAAACTTGTTTAATCCTAAACAGGTCCTATTAAGAATTTCTTCATTATCTTGTCACGCTTTAAAGCCCAGGAAAGGCCTAGGAAAAACTCTTGGTGGGTTTTTGCTACATTTTTGAAATGGAGTCTCACTTTGTGGCCCACGCTGGAGTGCAGTGGCACGATCTCAGCTCACTGCAACCTCCAGTTCCCCAGTTCAAGTGATTCTCCTGCCTCAGCCTCCTGAGTAGCTAGGACTACAGGTGCAGGTCACCACGACTGACTAATTTTTTGTATTTTTAGTAGAGACGGGGTCTCACCATATTAGCCAGGATGGCAGGATGATCTGAATCTCCTAACCTCATTATGTGCCGGCCTCTGCCTCCCAAAATGCTGGGATTACAGGTGGGAGCTCTATCAGCTTTTAATATTTAGCTTAACCACTCAGTCAGTGCTGAAACAGTTGTTATTGAGGCCTGCCAGTTCAGCCATTAGGGAGACTTGACCTGTCAGGCTATCTCTAGCCTTCAAAGTATTTTTTTTTTTCCTATAGAATCGGCTTTCAACTATGTTTGCTAGTCTTCTTTAATAAACAGAGTGGATGATGCTGGTATTTTATGTTTTATAAGCATGAAAATATTCGTGAACGATTATCTTCATTAGTTTGAAAACTAAAGATGTCTGTATGTACAAAACTATGAAGAAAGTCATTAAAATGGGAGAGAAAGATTTAGGTTTTGTCTTAGATCAGGAAAAAAATATTTTAAGAATGTCATTGTCAATAAAAGTTAATTTCTCTATAAGTCCACTGTCTACCTATATAAGTAATAATTGTTATTGTATAGGTCAAACAGGTATACCATTTGGCATCATAAGATAGTAAGGATGTATGTCTGAGTGTTTCTGTGATTTGAATCCAAAGAAAAATAATGATAACTTTTGGGTTATTCTTATTTTTGCAACATTTTAGTTCTCTTAAGAAAGATCCTGCAAAGTTGACCACGTCTAAAAAGCACACATAAATATTTGATAACGTATTTTATAAATGAATTTACTTTCACGATTTCATAGTAAAATAATCACTTAGGGGAAACAATTGGTCTTTTTATATGAATTACTTTTCTATGTTAATTATATATTGCGATGGCAGAAATATATGAACATGCTCATAATACTTGACTGTGGTGACGTTCATGATGAAAATTCCTGTTGTATCTTTGCATGAACAATTGGTGAATGCAATTTTATATTATTAGCACAGAGCAATGTATAGTTCTAGTGTCTCATTGAAGATACTACCCTTCTGTGATCTGGCTGTTTGTGTCCCCTTCCAAATTCAGATGTTGAAATCCTAACCCTTGAGATGATGTTATTTGAAGGCAAGGCCTTTGGGAGGTGATTAGGTCTTGAGGATTCCATTCTCATGGAGTTCTTATAAAACATCCTCCTGGCAGGCCCCGCCCATCTTCCGTTATGTGACTACTTAGCTAGGGGAATGGCCATCCAGAACCAGGAAGCAGACCTTCACCAGACAATGAATCTACCTGCCCCTCAATCTGGGGATGTCCCACCTCCAAAATGGTTAAGAAATCAATTTTTACATTGATAAGCCACCTGATCTGTAGTGCTTTGTGGTACCAACCCAAAGAGACCAATACAAACGTCTTCTGCCCTATACAAAGTATTTTTAAGGATGTTGCTTCCCTTATTTAGCAATGTGAATAAGACCATTTTTCAGAATATGCATGTAAGTGTGAATTTAAGTGAAATTCCTTGAAGTCCGACAGGGGATGATCAACGTAATTGTAAATAAATTGCTTATGTCAGGCAAGCTGCTGAGGGATAACTCAGTTCTCTTAGGATTTTTAAAGTAATCCCAAATGAAACTTGCACCTTTCTTTCAATGTTAGATACATAAAAATCTTGCTGAGTGATGAATATCATGGCTCTTTGGGTTTTTGCATCTGCTTTGAAAGGATAGTTAAGGCTCAAGTAAAATTATTGTAGGCACTTGAAGTTTCTCACCTGTGAAAGACAAAAAGCTGCAGTAAGTGAGAGTCCTTGGAGACCAACCACTACAAAAGATTCATTTGCAAATAATCTCAAGTGCTTAACGGAGAACTTTGAAAGGAAAGTGTTTGACATTTGAAATTTTTTTTGTATTAATATAGCAATTGTGAGAACAAATGATTTTTGCTTCTTAGGTAAGTTTTTGGGAAGTCACACTTCTGAAAAGATAATGAACATCTTTTAAAAGTCTTACATCTCAATAAAAGTTGTAGGTCAGTTAAAATGAAGATTAAAGAAGAAACGTTTAGATTCGAAAACATTTAGATGGAAAGAAATTTATTGTTTAAGGTCATTATTTCGAGGGCTTAATAGAACTCTGAGCTTCTGGACGATTTATACTCTATCTCTCTTAATGCCAAACAACTGTTTTATATTTATTCAATCTCAACCTTATCCTATTTTTATTCAATCTCAACCTTATTCTATTTTTATTCAATCTCAACCTTATCCTATTTTTCAGACTAGTTTTCTCTAACACACGAACTCTAATTTCCATGAATGTGCTATTTAGCACCATTTATTTATTTATTTATTTTGTTTGTTTGTTTTTGCGACGGATTCTCACTCTGTCGCCAGGCTGGAGTGCAGTGGCGCGACCTAGGCTCACTGCAACCTCCGCCTCCCGGGTTCAAGTGATTCTCCTGCCTCAGCCTCCTGACTAGCTGGGACTAGAGGCGCACGCCACCATGCCCAGCTAATTTTTTGTGTTTAGTAGAGTCGGGGTTTCACCGTGTTGCCCAGGCTCGTCGCCAGCTCCTGAGCTCAGGCAGTCCGCCAACCTTGGTCTCCCAAAGTGCTGGGATTACAGTTGTGAACCACTGCTCCTGGCCAGTACCCCTTATTTATTTGTAGGACTTATTAACACTGAATAATTAAATGCATAGTTATCTGCTTACTGTCGGTTTCTCCCCCGTGAAAAATTAGTTCCATGATATTATAAACCTTTATTTTCCACTGCTTTCTTTGAAGTGCCAATGACTTCTCTTTTAGATAGAATTCCCAAGAAATCTTACATTGAGAATAAGCAGTTACATCATCACACATAAATTAACCTATAAGGAAAGAGATCTGGCAAAGTCATTAGAAGTAAAGAAAGTGGTAGTTCTAAAAAACTGTCATCTTTACAGTGATGGTGGGTGACTAAATTTTTATCACCTTGAGGAAGAATAAAATGCCTCATTTTTCTTGGTGCTTTCAACGTATTTTAAATAAATGCATGCCCTGAACACAAAGTACGTGATCAGTATTGACAAAATTAATGAATAAATGAACTTATGTTAGTTATCTTCCTTATCCAGGCCACGGAGATGCTGATAGCATAGGGAAGGGTGAAAAATGTCTCATCCATAAATTCTGACTTAGTGATATTGAGGAAAAAGAATAATAGTCATAGAATAAGCCCTAACCCTCTTTCCATTAGTATGCTTTTACCTTGATAATGTACAATTGTAAATGGGTACTAAGTTTGTATTTGCTATGTATCAATAATTTTACTCCTACTGGAAAAACACTTACTTATTTTAGATCAAAACCATTATAGTATCTGAATTACTTGCACAAGCCAGTAAGATGTATTTTTCTATAGTCAGATTATTATATTTACAGAAAAGTTTGAAAATAACAAATGTTTTAAAAATTATGTTAGTTCAATACCCATGTAGATAAGATAATGACTAAGTTTTACTTACTAAAATGATCATGTAAAAGAGACTATACTCCAGACACCCTGATTAGATTAAGGCTACTCAAGATGCATTTTATTCAATGATTACAGATTGTGCTTTATTTTTAGTTACTTTATTAGAAGGCTAATCTCATTTACTCTACATCACTTTTTCCAATTTGCATTATTGGAAGGCAGTCTTTACCCATTATTGGTTCCCTTATGTTATACCCTGTGTACTGAGTAAAATCTCTAGGGCTTTAAATTAGGAAGCATGAATATATGCCCATACACATGTGCACACACACACACACACACACACACACACACACACACACACAAACTGCAAAAATCTACAAAGTCGATACATCACATGTTTCATCCTAATGTTTTGACTGGACATATGTTCCTTTACTGTGGTTTATTTGTGTTCCTATAGAGTTGTGGGAAAGTCTGTTAATTCAATCTGTCAGTCATCAATTGCACACCTGTTAATGTATGTTCTTATTGTAGTGACTATATTTCAAACACGGCAAGCATGGCTGAATTTTGCTTTTCTTCATAATGCTTTCTATTTTGCATTTACAATTGATTCTGCAGTGGTATCATTTCTTAGGCAAACAAGAGACTATTGTGAATGTAAAGACAGTGTTTTTCACTTCCAATGGAAGTATCACAAGTTTGCTTTTAGAAGGATATGAATAAGGCATTACTTCACTGCTTCGTGTTTCATGTCTTGAAAGTGCTACTTACCAGTTCACAAATGCTGTTATTACTGACATTGTAGGTATTATATGTATCTGCTGCTATCATGTATTCATTACTGCTGCACAAACGCTTTCCAAATAAGAATGTGTCTCTACAATGTGCGAACATGTTTCAAATGAAATAATTAAGCTGGCAAACTCTAAACATTTCCTACTGATTATTAACACCCAGTTCTAAATTATACTCAACTTTCAGTTACCTCTCTGATGGAAAAACAAAAATGTTAAATAACGAAGAGTCTATAGGCTATCATATTTAATTTTGAAATGGGGCAACTGGTGCATAAAAACTAGTGATCAAACAGTTTTGCAATCAAACGCAATGAGTAAAATATTTTGTATTTGGGTCATGTGAATAAAGTAAGTGGCTTATAGAATTTTTCCCTTCACTCAAGGATTAGTTCCTATAATTCAGCCAACATCTAAGAAATATCTTTTCCAGAGTTGCTGCGACCTATAAATCGATGACCTATTTTAAATGCATATGATTTGCAAGTTTAAGGAATTATATTTACTGTCTATCCTTATTCTCTGCTTATAATATTAACTAGACTTATACAAGTATAATAACAACAATAGTAATAAACATTTATCTAAAAGAAACAGTACTGTTTCTAATAATTATTTTATTAACTTTCGCCACGCTACTCAGTGGAGGTGCAACAGTAGTGCTGAAGTCAGGAGGATGCCTTAGTAACATGCTGAAATACACAGTGGCCTTCCTCTTGCTACTAACTTCTGAAATACAAGCCCACAAGCAAAGAAGATACTAACTACCTAATGAGGAGCAGTCACACAGGCGGTTTATTTTTTTAATCAAGTCAATGTATCTGTTACATAATATATAAATGGAGTAAAATTCTAAATGCTAGAAAAGTTTAGTAAATGAAGAGTATCTAAGCATAAGGAAAATTCCCTTCAGTTTCAGTTAAGTTATTTATGACACAGGGTAAATTGTGATTTTGTGTTAGCTTTTATGATTTCCTGCTGTCAGGTATCTGCAGATACAGGGCTGCTCATAATCTGCTCTTTAACCATACTTTCTCACCAAGAGGCAGCTTCCTACAAATATGGCATGTCTTAAGGATTTCTCATTTATTCTAACTTTTCCAGCTCCTTCTTCATGGTAAACGTGTCCAAGAAAGCTCATGTTAATCCCCGGACCGTGTTCCCATTGCTTTAAAAATGGGTGGATATTTTTCTTTTCAAGATGTGCTGCCTCCTTTAAAAAACAATTTTCTGCCACACGTCCCTGAAATCTGAACCTGTAGGGGTTGTCTTTAGCCCCCTTGAAGCCCTCTGTCATCTTGTTTTATTAAAGATGGGTTTTGTATATCACTCTCTCACATTCCCTGTGGTATTTGACGATTTATGAGAGAAGCAGGCGTTTCCCATTTATACTCTAAAATGTGACTACTATAAATAAGGTGCTTTGCTGTTGCTGTTATTTTGTACTGAGTCAAAATAACTGGGTCAGTGCATTGAGATCAAACCTAAAAATAAAGATAAAATCAATGTATATGCATGGTTCAGAAAGTATTCATAAATATTTAGATTTTTCTTACAGCAACATTAACTTCAAATATGTATACTAGGAATATCTAATCAGATAAATAGGAGGTTGAGAAGACTTGCTGTGTTTTAGAACAGAGAAGGCCCAGAGATGATTCACAGGGGGTCCAAATTAGGTGTAACTATGTTATATTTATTAATGTATAGGGTATAATTTTGTCCATCTTTTGAACAAATAATTATTGTCTAGGTATTTTGTATGGTACTGTCAAGGTAACATTGGGGGATATCAAAGTAAAAATATGCAGTCTTTTATCTTTAGGAGCTTGCAATTAGTAGGAAAGGTGAGCTGGTTTTTAAGGCACAAATTCCTAGTCTTTAAAACAGAAAAAAGGATACACTGTTGCATGAATTTTGAGTACAGAGAGAATGCTTTTATTAAAGAGCTGGTTGTTGAAGATAGGACTTATTCAACAAGAAAGAGTGAAAATATTCCAGAAGAAGAAACAGCATGGGTGGTGAGAAAACACGTGGTTTCCATATAAAAAGAAAGAAAATCCATTTGGCTGAAGCCTTGAAAATACAAAAGATTTTAGTTGAATAGAGATTTTAATAGTTCTTTAGAAACCCTTGAATACCAGGCAAAGTGGCTTTATCCCTTTTCCTTAGGCAATGCAAAAACAATGCTATAAAATACAAAGATAGTTTTTATTAATGAGGAGATTTGAATGGATGTCTTATTTGAACAATTTTAAGTTTCAAAAATATTTGTGTTTCTTTTCCAAAACTTTTGAAACAAAATAGACATGGAAATAAATCTTAAGTGTATGTTTTTTTCTGCTCACAAAATCATTTCTACATAGGCATAATTTTAGGAAATATAGTTTGCTCTGGTTTTCATGTATCAATGAGGGAAATATTATATATTTTGACCCTGTTGCTAAATTGCTGTCCACTATGAAAAGATACATATGAAAAAATGTAAGGTTTTCTTCCCTTCGTGCCTTCATTAGGAATTTCAACTAGTCATTAGCAAATTAACAATGCTAAAATGAAGCTAACAAAACTCAAACTTTGGGGCTTTCACTTTCATGAGATTTTTCCGAAGCCTATGGAAGGGCTCGGGTATATTTGTTCCTCAAGTTCTGTATTTTGTAAAACTTTCAAAGTAAGATTTTAAATACAATTACTAAAAACTACTACCTCTTAATTGTTTATCTTACCATCACTTTTTTCCTCATACTGGCTGATACTAGACAAAAGCATGGGCACTTTCGAGTTCAGCTAGGGACTCAAATTCCTTATTGAGTCCTTGACGAGTTGAGGAATCTTCTCCTTTCAGTTTAGTGGAATGTATTTCTAGGACTTACAGAGTATAGCTGGCCATTCCCATTTTAGGAATTACTCTACACTCTGCTGAATTACCCAGCATTGTGACACAGGACCAAAGGAAAAAAAATTACACCATACAAATGTAATCTATAGCTCAAGCATCTAAAATTATTTGGATAGCACAGAAGGAAAAAAGTTAGACATATGGACCTAGAATTATTTTGTTAAAAATGCTCTAATTGTGAAATCTATAAATTGTAAGTGTAGTAGTCAGTTCACTGAACCTTAGTCAGAATGGATATTCTCTCCTGTGTGAGTATATCTATAATTCAATTTTTGCTGTTGTGCCAGATGGATGGGTAATGGTTGAATGGGTAGGTGGGTGGATGGATAGGTGGATGGATGGATACATGCATGAATGCATGGGTAGACAACCAGGCAAATAATTTAAAGGAGCGGTCAGGAATTGTTTAAAATAGAAATCATCAATGTTCATGTTATTGCAGCACAAACCGGTTTCAATACTTCACACAGTGAATATTTGTGTGTGTGAGGTTTCATATGACTTTGTGCATTAGGTTTTATTTAAGGGTGCTTCATGTTTTTTTTTTTTTTTTCTGATAAAGTTCGGCATTCCCAAAAGAAATGGCATGTAAAATCGCCTCTGGTGTGGCAAAATGGCTTGAAAAAACAAATATTGTAGTGACAAAACTGCTACACATACAAAGAAATAAAGTAATGTAAGTAATATTACAGTAATTTAAATGTATGTTTTTGTAGCTTCATACATAGTAGAAAATTACAAATGCTTTTCAGCTATTTCACATATGCCTTTATTTCAAAATAATTTTAAATAGTTTTTCCAATTATTCATTCTACAAAAATTAAGCATAACTGAAATGAAGTATCCTGGCTGAAGCCAAAAGGGTTAAAAATAAGACGGCTGGAAGCATCAAAACATCAAATATTTGCTCGATTTTTGTGTGTGTTCTATTTGGCAATTCACTTGGTTGACTCAGCCAACACAGTGTCTTGTGTAGAAGCTCAAGAGTAAATTCGGTTCTTTAGTTCTTAGCTTTAGCTGTTTGGTGTCCGCCCGTATACATATGGTTGAAGGGTAACCTACATATTTAGGCAGTGATTACACAGATTTTGGAGGATTCTTTCTCCGATTCTCTCCTTCCTCAGAGTCCACTCCCACTGTCCAGCCCTGTGGTGGTCTAAAACTTAGTACTTTTCTTCTTCATAACAGAAAGATTTCACATTTTCTTTTAAAAATTCAACTCTCCAAGCAGCACTGCCAGCAGCCTGCCTCAGGCCAAAAGCCATGAAACCCACTCTGGGGCATTCCCCTCCTTCAAGTGTCTTCCAGTTGGGTTGCTTTGTTCACCCTCCAGTATCTTTAGGATTTTAGTATTTAGTCGAGTTTATTTTTAATTTACGAAAGAGTCGTTTCTGTAGAAGCTTAGTAGGCCAAAGTCTAAATAGTGGTTCTCTACCAGTCATTGATTGAGAATGTGGCAAGTTTCTGATTCCTCAGAGCTAACAGATGTAAAAGACCACATTCTATCTCTTAGAAGTTTTCAGTTGAGCTCCTTAGCTGTTTCCTGCACACTGTGACAGTCTGACCTGCGTTACGAGGGAGAGACTGTGTTTGTGTTGCCAGCACTCCTTTGTATTTCAAGCAGTGTGACGCTGTATGTTGGACGATTTTACTTTGTCTTTATGACTCAGACATCCACAATCCTGTGTCACTCCAGGAATCAGAATACATCAAATGTGTCAGGAGTAAATCCAGACTATTTTGTGTGTTGGTGAATTCTCAGGCCAGTCCAAGTAACCTTGACGATTTTCATCCCCCCTCACCCCCACAGAGAATGTTCTGTTGGGCTAATCCTGATTATCATGTCACATGAAGAGTTGGCAAATCCCCCCCATGGGAAACATTGCTGCTCATCATCAGGTTAATTAGGAAAAGATTTTTTATGGAATTTTAATCTAATTTTAGTTATTTTAGTACTCATTATTTCCATCGTGTTCTGATGTTTTCAAAAATTGATTTCTGCCAGAACTCATTTATGACGATAACTCTTAGAAAACTGAGAACTGAGAAGAACTGTCTCAACTTGATAAAGAATATATAGAAGCCTACAACTAACGTGCATGACATTATCTTTCATGGAGAGACACTAGAAGTTCTTCCTCTAAAATCAGAAGCAAGAAAAGGATGTCTCTCCTTTCTCATTCCTTTTTAAGATCATGTTAGAAGTCCTACTGGATACTGCATTCAGGCCAGAAAAAGAAATAAAAGGTTTAGAGACTGGAAAAGAAATACATACTGGAAAAGAAATACAACTGTCTTAGTTCAAAATCAGATGTAGAAAGTCCCAATTAATCAATTAAAAAAATTATAAACCTAAGAATATATTACGGTAACGTTGTAGGACACAAGGTAAGTATGCAAAGTTAATTGTCCTCCTGTATATCAGCAATGAGCAATCAGAATTTGAAATTAAAATACAACATAATTTAACATTAAACAATAAAATTTTAAGGTGTAAATCTAACAAAGTATGTACATGATTTATATAATGAAAACTACAAAATGCGATAAGAGAAATTAAGAAGTTCTAAATAAATGAAGATGTTTTCCATGTTCATGGATAAAAAGACTTTATATTATTAAGATATGAGTTCTTCACAACATTATCTATAGTTTCAACCCAATCCCAACATCCTGAGAAGTTGTTTTGTGCATATTCAAAGACTGATAAAGTTTATATAAAAACAAACAAAAAAACAAACAAACACAAAAACCCAGAATAGCCAACACAATACTTGAGAGGAACAAAGTTGAAGAAGAGACACTAATCAGCTTTAAGACTTACCAGACTCTTATAAAGAAAGTGTGGTATGGTTAAATGAATAGACATCTCAGTGGTTCAGAATAGAGAGCTCAGAAATAGAATTGCATCAACATAGTCAGCTGATCTCTGACAGAGAAGCAAAGGCAATCAAATGGAAAATGGTACTGTAACACCTGGATATACTCATGCAAAAACTTATACCTAGACATTTAACTTACACCTTTAACAGAAATTAATTAAAATGGAATATATGCTAAATGCAAAAGAAAACCATAAAACTTCTAGAAGATAACAAAGGGGTAAATCTACCTTTGGTTTTCAATGGGTTTTTGGATACCACAAAAATTTATTATTATGGAAGGAATACACTATGAGCTGAACCTCATTAGAATTATGATCTGTGAATAACATTGTTAAGAGAATGAAAAAACAAGCAACAAACTGGGGAAAATATTTTCAAAACACATTTTTAATAAAGGAATTTTATCCAAATTATACAAAAAAATTCTTAAAACTCAACAGACAGCAATCCTATTTAAAAGTTGGCAAAAGATACACAACAACACTTTACTAAAAAGATATAAAAATAAACATATGAAATGATCTTCAACTTCAGGTATTATTAGTGATTTACAAATTAAACAACAGTGAGATACCACTACATGCCTATTAGAATGGTATATTAGTCATGGTTCTCTAGAAGGACAGAACTAATAGGATGGATGTATATATAAAGGAAAGTTTATTAAGGAGTATTAACTCACATGATCTCAAGGTCCCATAATAGGCCATCTGTAAGCTGAGAAGCAAGGAAGCCAGTTCAACCCAAAGCTGAAGAACTTAGAGTCCGATGTTTGAGGGCAGGAAGCATCCTGCATGGGACAAACATGTAGGCTGGGAGGCTAAGCCAGTCTAGTCTCTCCATGTTCTTCTGTCTGCTTCTTATTCTGGCCACGCTTGCAACTGAATAGCTGGTGTAGGTCCGCTTCTCCCAGTCCACTCACTTAAATACTAATCTCCTTTAGCAACACTCTCACAGGCACACCTAGGAACAATACTTTGCACCTTTCAATCCAATCTAGTTGACATTCGATATTAGCCTTTACAAATGGTTAAAGTCCAAAACACTGACATCAAATGCTGATGAGATTGCAGAGCAACAGGAACTCTTATTCATTGTTGGTGGTTATGCAAAAAGATACAGCCACTTTGGAAGACAGTTTGGTGGTTTCTTATACAAACTAAACACATTCTAGTGATGCCACTTCTTGATATTTACCCAAAGGATTTGAAAACTTATGTCCACACAATACCTGTTCATAGATATTTGGGAGCTTTATTCATCATTGCCAAAACTAGGAAACCATCAAGTTATTTGTCAATAGGTGAGTGAATAATCAAACTGTGATACATCCACTTAGTAGAGTACTATTCAGCAATAAAAAGGAATCAAATATTAAGCCAATGAAAGCAGTGGATAAACTTTAAATACATATATTGCCAAGTGAAAAGCAGTCTAAAAAGTCTACATACTATATAATTGCAACTATGTGATATACTGAAAAAGCCAAACAAACTATAGTGATAGCAAAAACATCAATGGTTGCCAGTGTCTGTAGTAGGGCTTGGGGAATGAGTAAGAGAGGAATATGGAAATTTTTAAGGGCTGCAGAACAATTCCATATAATTCTGTGATGATGGATACATGCCATTATGAATTTGGCAAAACCCATGGAGCTGTACAACACAAAAAGTGAACCCTAAAACCAATTATGAACTTTCATAATAATGTATCAGTATTTGTTTATGAATTGAAACAAATTTACAACATTAATAAAAGTTGTTAATAATGGGAGAAATTGGGCAGGCAGAAAAACAGTATATGGAAATACTAGGTATGTCCAATTATTGTGTAAATCTAAAACTGCCCCAAGAAATAGTCTGTTAATTAAAAAAATAGTAAATGCAAAAAAATATGATTTGCTCTATCGATGTTTTTTCTATTTCAGCAGGAGTCACAGCTGGTCAGAGTCTACTGCACGCTGCTCATAAGCAGAATGAAAGTGGTCTCAAATAAGTGGAATTTTAAAGTAACACTTGAATAAGTTATTCTATGGAAGACTTTCAGGGCTTGCTCTCTGCAAACTAAATGGCTCATGGACAAGTACTGTGTAAGCACTCTTCACAGAATGAGAATAGACATCCGGAGCACCTGAGTGTTTCACTGTTAAAACACTTATTGCACAATAAATATAGCCAGCAAAATGACTTCTGCTAATTTCACTCAGTGAATGGAGCATTAGGTGATGAGTCTAGTTGTGTGTTGAATATTTGAATTCTGTTGTGGCTACAGAATATGTCCCACAGGGAAAATATTTAACAGTAGTAAGCCATAGTATTTGTAATATACTTTAGTTTTTAGAACCATTTTAGATGTACAGAAAAAATTGAGAAGAAAATATAGTCAGTTCTCACATGCCCTGTACAAAGACTTCCTTATTATTAACTTCTTATACTAATGTAGTACATTTATTATAATTATTTAACCAATATTGATACATTATCATCATTATATTCCATAGTTTATTCATGTATCCTTAGTTCTTACTTAGTGTTATTTTATTGCTCATCAGTCGCATCCAGGATACATTGCTTTTAGTTGTCCTGGCTTCTTGAGTTCTTCTTGGATTTGACACCTTCTCAAACTTTCACAGTAATTTTTGATCTTAACAGTTTTGAAGAGCACTGATGAGATATTTTGTAGAAGTATGTTTTATTGGAGTTTCTCTGACGTTTTTCTCATGATTATACTAACATTAGGGGTTTTGTGGGGAAATTAGCAGAGGTAAAGTTTCATTTTCATCAAATATCCAGGGTGCGCTTTACCAGCATTATTTAATTGTTGACATTGAGCTTGATCACCCGGCTGAAATAGTGTTTCTTAAGTTTCCTCACTGTAAAGTTATGTTTTCTTCCACCCTCGCCATTTTCATATTTACTCCTCAGAAGAAAGTCAGTATATACAGTGTGCAGATAAGGAGTGGAGAATTATGCTTTATCTTTTTGAGGGCAATTGTTTATTTACATAACTATTTGGAACTATTTGGAATTCTTTCATAAGAGATTTGCCTTTCCTCCCTCATTTATTTGTTTTTAAGTCATTTGTTTACATTGGTATGGATTCATAGATATTTATTTTATAATTTGGGTTATAATCCTATTCGACTACTTTTTGTTTTATCAAATTGTTACAACATTTACTATTGGAAGCTCTATGGTTGTCTGCTGTGCCGCTTTTCACACACTCCCATGAATGCATTTTATTTTTGTTTTTGAGCACTTTCTTTCTTTCTGGCACTACCAGATTCTCTAGGCTCATTTTGAATGTTTCCAGCTCTACTTCAAAAATCAGCCATTTCTCCAAGGAGACCTAGTATCATTCATTGAGAATGTTATTGTAAACAAAGATCTGGGTGCTGAGTTTGCTTGCTACTCCTTGGGTGTCATTTCTTTTAAGTCATCCGTAGCATTTTTATATCAGTAACAAAAAGATATCCTGAATTATGCTGCTATAAAAATTATATAGCAGTCAAAGAAAAAAACAAGATTGAAATCCGAGGAGAAAACAAAATGGGAATATATGAAAAACAAAGTTTATAGGAAGTCCAGTATTTCATGAGTTGGTAGCTGGTGAATTGATTTGTATATTCAATACTTAGTTGGTTTTGCTTAGCCTAAGTGTAGAAAACTGCAGCAATCCTTGGACACTGGGACATAAAGATAACACACCTCGAATTAGAGAATTTTTTTATGAACAATATTTCTAAGATGACCAGTTTTGCTGATAATTCTGTTTTTGGATATCCAAGAACAGAATTACATATAACTTGGAATTCTAAAAGTCTATCAAATTGTTCTAATTATTGCATTTTTAATGCTTATTTTTGACCTACAATATCTGCTTTAAAATAAGAATGCCTCTGCTCTCTGAAATTATTATGACTTTTCCAATCACTTTTTTTTTTTTTTGAGATTGGGTCTGGCTCTGTTGTCAGAGTGGAGTGCAGTGGTGCAATCTTGGCTCACTGCAACCTCTGCCTCCCGGGTTCAAGCAATTCTCCTGCTTCAGCATCCCGAATAGCTGGGAATACAGGCACACCCACTATGCCCAGTTACTTTTTGTATTTTCAGTAGAAATGGGTTTTCACCATGTTGTCTAGGATGATCTTGATCCCCTGATCTTGTGATCTGCCCACCTCAGCCTCCCAAAGTGCTGGGATTATAGGCATGAGCCAATACGTCTGGCCTCTAATCACTTTTAAGAAATAGATATTGTCGTAAATTGATCAGAAATGTACTTAAGAAATGTGTAACTCACACACTAATTTAGAAAATAAAGTGACATGGAGTAACTTCTTATGAATTACATACTACATAACAACTATTTTCAATTCCTAACTGTAAGTAATTTTAGAAAGAAATACAAAAAAATTTTTAAAGCTTCATTCAAAATAATTTGGTATAAATAAGAAATTATACCTTCATTATTATAATTTCTAAATCTGAAAACCACAAAAATTAAGAAAAATAAAACCCACAATTCGATAAAAACTCAACAGAATATCAAATTAAAGATGTCTAAAAGTACATATTCTAAAATTAGTAATTGCTTTAAAAACAGAATTAACAGTTTAAGAATAAATTAACAGAAGACTGAACACTTCAAATAAAACATATCATAATAATGTGACCCAGAAATAATAGACTTATTTGTAAAACTTGACCAGAAATATTATTCACAATAGTTCAACACATAAGTCATCAAAATAGGCATTAACTGTAACTTCTTAGTGAATATTTGCTTAAAAGCTAACATGGCAAATAAGTGATGCCAAATAATAATTTTGAGTAAAATTATATTTTAAAAGTACTGTTATGCTCTTAAGAAAAAAAAATAATTAATTTCACTTAATGAATTTTGCTGCAAAAATTGTTTCCCAAATAATAAAAATGTTTTCATTATTTTGATAAAACACTTGTTTTTATATGACTCAATTTAAATATTTTGGGGCAACAAACCGGAAATGTCAATATGTCCACTAAAGATTAAGACATGAAATTTTGGAACATCATGTATTCAGAGCTGTACATAGGTTAACACAAAATCTATTTGAGTTCAGATTATCTGAAGTGATATTCTTCATTTGGAATTATTTATTTACTTTCTTAGAGTTTTGGGGTACTATTTGTTTCATCTGATTATTTTGTTAAAGTACTCTAGAAACACAATATTCAGATGAGTACCTTAGATACTAGTATTCTAGAAACAAAATATTCAGATGAAGCCAAATATATTAAAATAAAAAGAAAGTCGAATTGCATTTCTCTTAAGGATTTTAATATGAGGCCTCTGTGAGTCAATGCTACACTATAACTAAATAAGGATTGTGGGGAACTGATATGGTTTGGCTCTGTGCCCCTACCCAAATCTCATCTCAAATTATAATCCCCATGTGTATGGGAGAGGGGCCTGGTGGGAGGTGACTGAATCATGGGAGTGGACTTCTTCCTTGCTGTTCTCATCATAATGAGTGATTTTTCACAAGCCTGGTGGTTTAAAAGTGTGTGACAGTTCCCCCTTCTCTATATATATCCTTCCACCATGTAAGATGTGCCCCACTTCCCCTTTGCCTTCTGCCATGACTGTAAGTTTCCTGAGGCTTCCCCACCCATGCAGAACTGTTAGTCAATTAATCCATTTTTATAAAATATAAATTACCCAGTCTGAGGTAGTTCTTCATAGCAGTGTGAAAAAAACCAACACAGAAAATTGGTACCAGAAGTGTTTGGGACTGCTATCAAGGTACCTTCAAATGTGGAAGCAACTTTGGAACTGTGTAATGAGCAGAAGTTGGAGCAGTTTGGCGGGCTCAGAAGAAGAGAGGGAGATGTGGGAAAGTTTGGAATTTTCTGGAGACTTGTTGAGTGGTTTGACCAAAACACTTATAGTAATATGGACAGGGAAGTCCAGGCTGAAGTGGTATCAGATGGAGATTAGGAATTTGTTGGGAACTGGAGTAAAGGTCACCCTTGCTATGTTTTAGTCATGAGACTTGCGGTATTTTGCCCCTGCCCTAGAAATCTGTGGAACTTTAACTTGAGACGATTTAGAGTATTTGGTGGAAGAAATTTCTAAGCAGCAAAGTGTTCAGGATGTGTGCTAGCTGTTTCTAAAAGCACGAAGTCAGGTGCACTCACTAATAGATGGTCTGAAAGTGGAACTTATATTTGAAAAAGTAACAGATCATAAAAGTTTGGAAAATTTGCAGCCCAGCCATGTGGTAGGAATAAAAAGGAAACATTTTCTGGGGAGAAATTGAAGGCTGCAGAAATTTGCATAAGTAATGAGGAGCTGAATATTAATCACCAAGACAATGGGGAAGATGTCTTCAGGGCATTTCAGAGGGCTTTATGGCAGCCCCTCCCATCATAGGCCTGGAGGGCTAGAAAGAAAAAATGGTTTCATGGGCTAGGCCCAGGGCCCCACTCTTCTGCACCACCTCAGGACATGACACCCTGTGTCCCAGCCACTCTAGCTCCAGCTTTGGCTAAAAGGGGACAAGTATAGCTTACGACATTTGTTCAGAGGGTTCAAGCCCCTAAACCTTGGCTGTTTCAATGTGGTGTTGGGCCCATGTGTTTTCTGTACAGAAGACAAGAGTTGATTCTAGAATACAAGAGTGTATTCCTAGATTTTAGAGGATGTATAGAAATGCCTGGATGTCTAGGAAGAAGTGTGCTGCAGGGGGCAGAGCCCTCATGAAGTACATCTACTAGGAAAGTGTGGAGAAGAAATATCAGGTTGGAGCCCCCAACACAGAGTTTCCCCCTGGGACACTGCCTAGTGGAGCTGTGAGAAGAGAGTCACCATCCTCCAGATCTCAGAATGGTAGATCTACTGACATCTTGCATTGTGTACCTGGAAAACGTGGAGGCACTCAACACCAGTCCATTAAAGCAGCTGTAGGGGAGACGCTGCCGAGTCACAGGGCAGAGCTGTGCAAGACCTTGGGAGTCTACCCCTTGCATCAGTGTGCCCTGGATGTGAGACATGGAATCAAAGGAAATTAATCTTGAGCTTTAAGACTTAGTGACTTTCCTGTTGTTTCAGACTTGCATGGGTCTTGTGGCCCCTTTGTTTTGGACAATTTCTTCTTTTTGAAATGGGAGCATTTACCCAACGTCTCTGCCCTCATTGTATCTTGGAAGTAACTAAGTCATTTTTTATTTTACAGACTCACAGGCAGAAGAAACTTGTTTGATTCACGAGACTTTGGACATGGACTTTTGAGTTAATGGTGAGTTAATTACATCTCAAATTTTAATTCCATGTTTGGGGAAGGGCCAAGCTGGAGGTATGTGAATCGTGAGAGCAGACCTCCCACTTGCTATTCTCATGATAGTTAGTGAGTTTTCATTAGAGCTAATGGTTTAAAAGTGTGTGGTATTTCCCCTTCTGTCTCTCCTGCAACCACGTAAGATGTGCCTTGCTTCGCCTTCACCTTCCACCATGATTCTGAGTTTCCTGAGGCCTTCCCAGCTATGTAGAACTGTGAGTCAATTAAACTCCTTTTCTTTATAAATTATCCAGTTTCAGGTAGTTCTTTATAGCAGTGTTAAAGCAGGCTTATACATGAATCAATCTATCTTGCGTATTTTAAAGAATAAAATGAAAATGCAGAATGATAGCGGAACAAATAATTAAGAAAAGATGCAACAATTTCAGATTTGGGTGAATCGAAACCACATTCATCAGTAAAACTTATAGGCAGAGCCAATTTCATCCAAAATATTACATGGTATTTTAAAAATAATGTTTTTCTAGAAGCCATGAAATTGTTAGGTATTTGTATTATGCAAATGTTAAAATGTAAATACAGAAACTCTTTTATGATTTTCATCCTTAAACACTGAAAAGTAAGAAGAAATATTTTCCCATGAAAATTGCTCTGGAAATTTCTGAAAGGTGATCTCAGCTGCTGTTTGCAACTGCCACTAATTCAAGTTTTCATTTAAAACAATGTCCTCTATTAATCTCTGGATGTACTGTATAAGCAATTTAGTTACTGATTTAACAGAATGCTTTCCTTTTAGCATACAAACTTTATATGCAAAATGTGTGAAATTTTCATTTCTCCTCTCATTTTCCAAAGACTATAGGCATTTAAGTACATATTTAGTCTTTTTTGTCATCAGTTCACTCAAACATACTTCTTTTCTTCAGATCTTATTACTACATATAATACATAAGGTCTATGGGTGTGGGCTTAATATTGGGCTAGGGAAAAGTAGTGTTTTCTTAGACTACTTCCAGACAGAGGAGAGTTGTTTTCATAGTACTCAGAATTATAGTCAATCCCTATAATAAAGACAATTATATTTGCTGAGAATATATTTTATTGGCAGCAGTTTCATAGAGCCATATGGGTAGCTTTATTTTCTTCTTGGCTTCAGCTACATTTGTTTCCCTTTTCCCCATAAGATTGCCTTAGATGTCTTACTTACAACATTTTAAGCAGTCTCAAGTCCGATGAGCTATTGCAACACTATGGCCTTGACAATAACTAAAAGTTTTCTCACCTTGGAATAGTAGGTAAGTGTGAATATGTATTCATGATCTAATGAATCTATAATCATGTTTATGGACCAGCTGTTTGCTTTTTCTCAGCTGCGGTGAATTTTCTCTTGCTTTTTATTAACTTTCTTGGAAAAAGAAAAGAAAATATTCACAGGCTGGGAAAAGAGTCTTTTGATAAATATAAAGTTCTGACATAATAACTTTTCAAATATATATTCACCATGATGAAACTCAATATTCTGTGTTTGTAAAATACATCTATGATATTTATTTTAATATTCTAACATCTTAGATGGAAAATTTATTAAATATGCAATATGTGACTACAAATAAAGCTGATGATCATAAGATGCATTAATCATCTTGTTTTTTCTGTCATATCTCACAATCAAAGCCTTCCTAGATCAATCTTGCTTCAACAGGTTCTATATTTTCTTTATTCTATTTTCCACAGAGTCTACTTCTCTAATTTTCGAATCTCAACATAATAGTTTCATAAAACTCCTAATGTCTTAGTAGAATTTGCCAAAGATGCTGAATAAATACATTAAATGTCTTCAGAATTTGAATGGCTTGGAAAATAAAAAGAGGATGCTAATTCTTTAGTCAGCTATTCTGAAGCTAGGAAAAAATCATATAACTTTTAAACTGAAACCATATGACACTTCTATGCTAGTTATTAGCTACATATAGATATAGGTAAAATTTGCTCCTATTCCCGTCTAGCCCAGATATTGTGAAAATGTCATCTACTTAACCCAGGTTTCAGTAAATTCTTGAATCCTAACATTTTCATGGCTGCCTCAGCCTGTAAAGCTATAATGACTTAATCAAGAAATCCAGCCACATTAAGAATATTGTGAATACAATAGAAGGCCCTTATGATTTCACAGGTGTGGCATAGTGTACATCGAATGACTGTCTCCTTGCTTTCCTGGTAATTAAAATACTCTTCTAAATCCAACATCGAAAATAAGAAGTGGTTCTAAGTTCTTCATTAATTAATTATTTAACAAGTGCTCATGAACACCTGCTAAAAGGGATACTTTACTAGATCCTGAGAATTTAGCTGTAAAACAGAATAGTGAATTATTTTTCCTTATGGGATTATGTAATCTACTGCATAGTTGCAATGAGCAGATTAATAACACTTTTCTTTAGCTTGAGCACATGCTGGAAACATGTCATCTACCCAAATAACTTCCTTTACACAAAACAAATATAATTAGTCTATAATTACATAATTTTATTTATTTTGTTATAAATATTGCAAAGAGAGAAGGGTTGATACTTTTGAATATTTGGCAAATTGTTCATTGATTTTATTATTCTTATTTTAAGCTAATTTATTAATGCAGTTAGTTTTCTAAATGCAAAATCTAAATTTCTTGATTGTGTAATATATTTATACAATTCTCATTTTTAAATCAAGACAGGAATTTAAAATTACAGGTACAATATATAATGAATATTCAATTATCAGTATTTGCATTCTAATAGTCTAATTTTATTTAAATTTCTGATTACTTAGAACAGATTTCTACAGAGGAAATTTAAAAAATTGAACACAATGCTAATTTGCTATGAAATATAATTTTTAAAATTATGATTCTACTAGAATTGTATAGTGATGCCCATCTTATCACTTGTAGCCTCTTATTTATATCATAATTTAACATTTTTGTCTAACTTGAACAAAAATAAGAATCCCAGGTAATTTTTAAAATTTAGAAATTATTTGATTGCTAGTATGAATAAACATATTTTTGTATGCTATAAAATGTATTTATTATTTAGTATATTACCTTTACTGTTATTACCAATGCAATATATTCACATTTTTAAAAAGAAAAAAAATAGCATTAAGAAAAAGGAGCCACTTCTCCCTACTATCATCATCTACCACTTCCTACTACTGTTTCCCAGGCAAGCTCCCTTGACTCTTTTAGGTCATTCTTCTGTCACTTACCACTACATAAATACTTAATATGCTTTCTCACATATGTTTAATTTATGAATTTCAGATAATAGCTATTACTTTACTCTGACAATTTATGAGAACTTTGCTCATTTATTTGACCTTACACCCAAACATCTTCCCACTATATGTATATCCCTGTTTTAATTACTCTATCTGCTGCATTGATTTTCTTAAATAGTCTGGCAAACATATTTATCCTATTAATTATCACTTGACTTCCTATTGATGAAGGCACTATAAAGCTTACCCTCTCTTTTTTTCTTCTTTTTTTTTTTTTGATATTGATTTTTTCCTAACCATGAACATGGAATGTTTCTCCATCTGTTTGTGTCCTCTCTTATTTCGTTGAGCAGTGGTTTGTAGTTCTCCTTGGAAGAGGTCCTTTACGTTCCTTGTTAGTTGTATTCCTAGGTATTTTACTCTCTTTGTAGCCATTGTGAATGGCAGTTCGTCCTCGATTTGGCTCTCTTTAAGTCTGTTATTGGTGTATAGGAATGCTTGTGATTTTTGCACATTGATACCTTACCCCTCTCTTAAGGTGCTTCCACCCTTGATAGCTGCAGTCTCTACTATAATACTATATTTTCCAGGTTAATGATTTACATTCTGTCCTTTAAGCACTGCATGGCAATATCCTTAGTTTTCATCTAAGATAAGAAAACATAATCAAGAGTTTACATTATTATATTTGTGCAAACTGTTTTCACTATGAAACCTAGCAATACACTTTAGAAATAAGCCTTATATACTACTTTAATGTAATAATTTAGATTATTTTTTTCATGAAATACATGCCTTTATAATAACCAATTATTTTCACAAAACGGTCTAGCTAATGAAGTCCTACTGAGTCTTCCTAATTTGTTAGAATTTCCCTCTCTTCACCTTCAAGTTTTCTGCTCCACTGTGGTTTTATATTATTAACCAATCACTTGCCATTCTGTGGAGCATTTCTAGCATGGAACCGCTCTTTATAGGACCCCAGTCTTCCCTTTGCTCAATTTATTTCTTCCATTGCTGCAGCATATCCTTACAACTTCCCTGAAACAGGTTTGTGGGATGTGAATGTTTGGGTCCATTTAAGTCTTGAATAATGCACTTGTTTTGCCCATACAGTTGATTGATCAATTTGTTATGTATAACATTTTAAGTTACAATGGTGATGAAAATACCTAACATTTACTGAGTACTTGCTATATTCTAGGTACTATCCTAATTGCCTCACATGTGTTTACGCACTTAACCTTCAAAACAACCTTATGGATTGGGTGCTGTTATTGATAGGAGTATAAGAACTATAAATGCAAAGTTTCAGTAACTCAATGAAAGTGACACAGCTAATAAATGGTGCATTCAAGCACTGGCAGTGTCCTTCCGGAAACACATCTGCTAAGCATTATACTCGATTGTCTCTGCTTTTAGAAGTCTTAGTACCCATCCCAGGCAGAGGTGGGTAAGGAAAGCTGAAAAGAGAATTTCACTTGAATGGGCCCTTCCCTGACAATGGCCATACAAATGTATGTGTTCATAGGGCCAAGTATTTCTGCATGATTTGAAAAAGTAATATATAGATATTTAAGACCTATATTGAAAATATATGTTCAAGATCATATATTTAGGACTTATATGCATTTCTACTCTCTTAATATGTTTTAAACTTCATTGTAAATCTGACAAAAACAAAAAACATTCACTCTCCAATAAAAATTACAGTAAGGAAATCTAACGCTCTAAAAGATATGCAGAAGCTCCAAAATGAGAGAAACCAAACCCTAGTATATCAGTAATTAAAGCAATTTAAACAGAAGTGCATATGACCAAGTATGATACAGATTTTAATTCTGTTTTGCACGTAGTATAAACCCATAAGACATTTTATGTGGGGGGAGTTAAATGGTCAAATTTTCATTCAGAAAACTCCCTTTGAAAGTATAATTAAGATTAAATATGGTAAAAATTAAATAATAAATTAATATTTATTGCTAATTGAAATAGGCCAAAACCTCAAATAAGGCAATGTAAATGGGAATGGAGAGGAAAAACAAAGATAAAACACTTTGAGACCCATTGCACAGGGAGATACAACAGCAGTTAATAGATTGAGTAAAGGCAGGTGAGGTGTCAGGAAAAGTCAGTAAGTTACGTAAGCTCCCTGCTTGATTAACCAAGTGAAAAGCTGTGTTGTTTTGCAAAATATTAGCACTGGAAGGAGAAGCAAGTTTGAGAGAAAAAGCAGTGTATTCATTTTTGTCATGGATTGTCAGAGGTTTGTACTGGCAGAGATATACAGCCCCATTTTTTCTCCGTAACCCTCTCCTTTCTTTGATAGAGTCAGAGGAGTTGATTTGGCGGCATAAACCAACTTATTTTCCATCAACATCTTCTGACCCAAGATGTAAAGTTTTTTTAAAACTATACTATATGCCAGAGCAGATTCAATTTGGGAAAAAAATGTTTCTTTTATCCAAATTTAGCTTTCTTTTCTCTGTTCGTCTATTTTTATTAATACTTCTAAGCCGCAATGTTCTTTCTCAAAGTTTAGAATTTATAATAAAGAGATAAAATGCCAAAATGTTCATTGTAGCTATTAAGATGGTGCTGATAATAATTTCTATAATATTTTTCACTGTTTTCTTATTTTTACTGGAAGGTTCTCTCTCTTCTCCATTGTTTTAAGAGCTTTTGTTAGTCTTTTGACGTTCTACAGATTTTTGCAGTATGTTTTATAGTTTAAATTTCTGTCTTGTTTGAAAGATGTTCTTCTTGTGTCTAAGGGTTTATAATTTCCACCAATTTTTAGTCATTAACTCTTCAGAGATTTAATAGCTCATATTTGTTTTTTCTAATTTCTTTTCCTGAAATTTTTCCAAAGTTTTTCACCTTTGTTCTTATCATTGTCTAAATCTTTTATACATATTTCTGCATTCTCAACATTTTTCAAATCTATTTTACAACTTACATATTTCCTTTAAATTGAGTGTAATCTGATATTTAAACTTAATATTCATTAAAAATAATGTGATAGAAAAGAATTAAAATGACAAAATTAAATTGTTTTATCAAATATACACACTTTTGTAAATACAACCACAATTAAGATATAAAATGTTTATCATCTCAAATTTCCCTTTTCCCATTTGCAGTGACTCTCATGCCTGACCCAAGGCCACCAGTATTCTGCCTGAGTTGTCTTCTCTCTAGTTTAATAAAAATGAGTCATAGCTGTATGTTCATTTGTGTCTGGATTGTTTTTATTCAGAAGGATGATTTTCAAGTCTGTCTATGTTGTTGAAAATATCAGTAACAGATTTCTTTGTATCTCAGAGTAGTAATCCATTACAGGAATATTTGTTTAACCATTTGTTAGTTAATGGACATGTACATTCTGCTAACTGCTATAGAAGCTGGTGTAAATCTTTGAGTTAATATATGTTTTCATTTTTCTTAGGCAAATATGTGGAAATTGACCTGTTGTGTAATAAAATAAGTGCATTTTAAATTTCCTGAGAAAATTCCAAACTGCTTTTCAAACTGACAATGTCATTTTACATTAAATCACCAAAATATTGGTCTCAGTTGGTCTCAATCCCTGCCATCATTGAATATTTTTGGTCTTTTTAATTGTGCCTATTCTAGTGGATATGTAGTGATATCACACAATGGTTTTAATTTGTATTTTTTTCATAAATAATGACTAATATATACCTTTAAGGACAATGTACATCTTTAAAGATATATATTAGCTATTTGAATAGTCTTTTCGAACTTTAGATATTTTACACTTTTAAAAATGGAGCTATGTTTGCCTTATTGAGTTGTAATAGTTATTTATATATTCAGATACCAGTCCTTGTCAATACTTTGTATTAATAATATTTTCTTCCTGTCTGTGGCTTGGCTTTTAATTTTCTTCTGGTGCATTTTGAAGAGTTCCTTTAAGCTTTGAAGTTGATTTATCTGTTAACAATTTGTACTGTTTTGCGCCCAGTCCCTCAAATCCTTGCTTTATATAAGGTCACAAAAATGTTGTCCTATCTTCCATTGTAGACATTTTACAGTTTAACATTTTAAGTTGTGATCTAGGATCCATTTTGAGTTAATTACTATATATGCTACAAAGTGAGGGTCAAGGATTTTCTATTTTTCGTTGTGTACATAAGCATGTGTTCCACCGTGCTTGGTTGAAAATGCTGTTTTTTACCCACTTTATCAACTTGGTTCTGTCCCTTCTGTCATATCAAACATACGGGTTTTTCTCTTTTATTCAGCATGAATTAGTATTTTGTGACTCTCCATCAAAGGTATCTTTGAGGCCTGGTTGTAATTACTTCTAAAGAGGAATTTCTTGAGTATCTCTTAGTTGTTTGGGGATACTGTCATCATAAACACTTTATATAAAATTCATTAATTTCCCAGATTGCCTATGTTTTGTTAATTCAAACCCAAACGTGACTAAAGATAGAACTGTGTTTACAAGTTCCAGGGCCTATGCTGAGACAGAAATACGTTATTTGGCACTGCCTTTTGCAGGCAGTTGTACTTCCGATAGTGCATACTTTAACTGAGAGTGTATCTGTGTATTAGTCTGGGTTGTCTGGAGACTCAGAATATTTATTCTGTGTGTGTGAATCAGAATTTTATATTATGTGTGTCTGTGTGTGTGTGTGTAGTATTTGTGTATATATATGTATATAAATACAGTCACAGTATAATTTATTCTGTATATATAACAGACTGTATATATAATTTAAATACACTATGAACACACACACACACAAACTGTTCCAGAGAAAAGTAAAAGAGAATTCAGTCTGAAACACAAATTAGTGAGTCTGTGTAATTTTTACTTCCATTCAAAGCCATCACAATTCACAACATAATAAAGAACAAAGATTTTTAATTGTACTTTTAAATGCATGCAAGTGTACTAAATAAATATAGCATATTTTTACTCATGATTTTGTATCTTAAATTTGATACTGGTGATACACTTTCATGATTATTATGCTTAAATTGTATACTTGAATATTTTTATAGTAAGTATTTTTAAAAAATGGTGAAGCAACTGGAGTTTTTGACAAGGACTTGTCATTGCCCTCCTATATCTCTTACACGGGGGTACATTCATACTTGATAATACATCTCTACGGCTACCTTTGATAGAATATGGTGAGTCATTCAATTCAGAGAAAGCAAATTTGTTGACTGAATTCAGAAAATCTATTGTTTTCTTTTTCTTCTTATTTCTTTCCTTTTTTCTGAGAAACTAGTGTTAAGGTATTCTCAGTGGAAAAGTGTACTTTGCTGTGCTGGGTCACGTTGAGTTGAAAAAACTAAAAGAAATCATGCCTTCTAAGTTGTAGTGACTTGTCCAACATTCCATTATGGCCATATCATCTGTGACATACTTTCGCTTTTAATATTTGACCAGTGATTAAACTAAGCTGAGGGTCAAGTAATGCACTAGTCAAATATTAAAAGCTTAGGCATATATAGATCAACTAACAACCTTATTAAAATATAGATTGTAATGCAGGTCTGAAATGAGGCCTAATATTCAGTATATATATATTTTTGAGATGGAGTCTCTCTCTGATGTCAGGCTGGAGTGCAATGGCATGATCTCGGCTCACTGCAACCTCCGCCTCATGGATTCAAGCAATTCTCCTGCCTCAGCCTCCCAAATAGCTGGGACTACAGGTGAGTGCCACCATGCCTAGCTAATTTTTGTATTTTTAGTAGACACAGGCTTCACCATGTTGGCCAGGATGGTCTCAATCTCTCCACCTTGTGATCCACCCGCCTCGGCCTCCCAAAGTGCTGGGATTACAGACATGATTTCTAATAAGCTCCCAGCTGAAGTAGTACTGCTATTGTGAGGACCACCTTTTTAATAGAAGTGTCCTAGACGTGCTATTGACAAAGAAGTAAATGCACAAGAAATGTTGTCAAAGCTCACTACATGGCAGAATAAAATCTAAGTCTTCCTTTAGTGTGAACTGTAATTCAAAAATATTCTTGAAGTTTACTCACAATCAATGAGACTACAGGAAGCATAGTTACTTGATTATACTTCTCTTTTAAACTTTATATAAAATAAATTCTCCTACTAATTAAATTATTTTTCCAGAAACAAAGTACTTAAAATCTGTCTATTTATAGTACCAAAATCTGTCAACTATTTATAGTCATAACAATGTTTCTACAATAATCTATAATTATAGATGATTTTGAAATTTACACTGGCCTTAGATTCTCTCTTTTTAATAAGATTTGACCTGTACTCTAAGAATTTAGTGTTTTGAAATTAAACTTATAATATTTATTTTTATTTTATTTATTTTATTTTGAGATGGAGTCTCGCACTGTCACCCAGGCTGGAGTGCGGTGGCACAATCTCCACTCACTGCAACCTCCACCTCCCAGGTTCAAGGGATTCTCCTGCCTTAGCCTCCTGAGTAGCCAGGATTACAGGCACCTGCCACCATGCCCAGCTCATTTTTTGTACTTTTAGTAGAGACAGGGTTTCACTATGTTGGCTAGGCTGGTTTTGAGCTCCTGACCTTGTGATCTGCCCACCTTGGCCTCCCAAAGTGCTGGGATTACAGGTGTGAGCCACCATGCCTGGCCTTATTATTACCTTAATGACTATTATAAAAAACACATTATTTGCAAAATATATTTTGACTTTTGCTTAGTGTATAGAAAGTTCTAGAGAATATTGCCATACATCCTGCATCATCACACTAATAAAATAATTCTAAATATTATACAAAATCATAGTTTTTCTTGAATTTACCAGGGAACTAATGTCACAAGTTATGCAATTAGCCTGAAATTTTGGAAAGAATAGATACAACATGAGTAGAGCCCTAGTTTACTTAACTGGAAGCAGGATGAAGACAGGACCACTATATTACCTTTTAAAAAGATTTCAACTTTTTTTTTATTTAAAAAATTAATATTGTATTTGACTGACAAATTATAGTTATACATATTTATGAGATATAATGTGAGTATTATATTTGATTGACAAATTAAAATCAAATACATTTATGTAATATAGCGTGATCCATTGCATATATATTTTGCTATATATATAAAATGTGTAGTGAGGAAATAAAACTAACATTTATGTCACCATTTTTTATGGTTAGACACTAGAAATTTATTCTCTCAGTTATTTTGAATACACGATGTATTCCTTTTTTTTTTTTCAAGATGCAGTTTTGCTCTTTTTTGCCTATGCTGGAGTGCAGTGGTGCAATCTTGGCTTACTGCAACCTCCACCTCCTGGGTTCAAGCAATTCTGCCTCAGCCTCCCAAGTAGCTGGGATTACAGGCACATGTCACCATGCCTGGCTAATTTTGTATTTTTAGTGGACACAGGGTTTCACCATGTTGACCAGGCTGGTCTCGAACTCCTGACCTCAGGGGATCCACCCACCTTGTCCTCTCAAAGTGCTGGAATTACAGGCGTGAGCCACTGTGCCCAATCTACAATGTATTTCTTTTTCTTTTTCTTTTTTTTTTTTTGAGATGGAGTCTCCTCTGTCACCAAGGCTGGAGTGCAGTGGCATGATCTTGGGTCACCGCAACTTCTGCCTCCCAGGTTCAAGCAATTCTCCTGCCTCAACCTCCCAAGTAGCTGGGATTACAGGCATGTGCCACCATACCTGGCTGATTTTGTATTTGTAGTAGAGAAAGGGTTTCTCCATGTTGGTCAGGGTGGTCTCAAACTCCCGACCTCAGGTGATCTGCCCACCTCAGCCTCCCAAAGTGTGGGAATTACAGGCATGAACCACTGCATCAGGCCTACAATATATTCTTAATGACTGCAATGCCCTGCTTTGCAATAGATCTCAAAACCTATTCCTCCTGTTTATCTGAAATTTGTATCCTTTGATCAACAACTCCCCATTCCACTGCCCCCAGCCTCTAGTAAACATCATTCTACTTTCTCCTTCTAGTTCAACTTTTTTAGATTCCACATATGAATGAGATCATGTAGTATTTGTCTTTTTGTTTCCGGCTTAAGATGCATATGTCCTCCAGATTGATCCATGTTGTCGCAAATAAGATAATTCTTTAAAATTTTTTTTTATTATACTTTAAGTTCTGGGGTACATGTGCAGTTCTGGGGTACATGTGCAGATTGTGCAGGTTTGTTACATAGAAATACACATCCCATGGTGGTTTGCTGCATCCATCACCCCATAACCTACATTAGGTATTTATCCTAATGCTATCCCTCCCCTTGTCCCCACCCGTGACAGGCCCTGGTGTGTGATATTCCCCAACCTGTGTCCATATGTTCTCATTGTTCAACACCCACTTATAAGTGAGAACATGCAGTGTTTGGTTTTCTGTTCTTGTGTTAGTTTGCTGAGAATGATGGCTTACAGCTTCATCCATGTCCCTGCAAAGGACATGAACTCATCTTTTTTTATGGCCACATAGTATTCTATGGTGTATATGTGCCACATTTTCTTTATTCAGTCTATCATTAATGGGCATTTGGATTGGTTCCAAGTCTTTGCTATTGTAAACAGTATTGCACTGAATATATGTGTATGTGCCTTTATAATAAAATGATTTATAATCCTATGGGTATATACCTTGTGATGAGATTGCTGGGTCAAATGATATTTCTATTTCTAGATCCTTGAGGAGTCGCCACACTGTCTTCCACAATGGTTGAACTAATTTATATTCCCACCAACAGTGTGAAAACGTTCCTCTTTCTCCACATCCTCTCCAGCATCTGTTGTCTCCAGATTTTTAATGATTGCCATTCTAACTGTCATGAGATGGTATTTCAATGTGGTTTTGATTTGCATTTCTCTAATGAACAGTGATGATGAGCTTTTTTCATATGTTTGTAGACTACATAAATGTCTTCTTTTGAAAACTGTCTGTTCAGATCCTTTGCCCATTTCTTGATGGAGTTGCTTGTTTTTTTTTTTTTTTTTTGTAAATTTATTTAAGTTCTTTGTAGATTCTGGATATTAGCCCTTTGTCAGACAGGTAGATTGCAAAAAATTTTTTCCCATTCTGTTGGTTGCCTATTCACCTTCCTGATAGTTTCTTTTGCTGTGTAGAAACTCTTTAGTTTAATTAGATCCCATTTGTCTATTTTGGCTTTTGTTGCCATTGCTTTTGATGTTTTAGTCATGAAGTCCTTGCCCATGCCTATATCCTGAATGGTATTGCTAAGTTTTCTTCTAGGGTTTATGGTGTTAGGTATTAATGTTTAAATCTTTAATCCATCTGGAGTTAATTTTTGTATAAGGTGTAAGGAAGGGATCCAGTTTCAGCTTTTTGCATATGGCTAGCCAGTTTTCCCAACACCATTTATTAAATAGGAAATCCTTTCCCCGTTGCTTGTTTTTGTCAGGTTTGTCAAATATCAAATGGTTGTAGATGTGTAGCGTTATTTCTGAGGTCTCTGATCTGTTCCATTCATCTATATCTCTGTTTTGGTACCAGTACCATACTGTTTCAATTACTGTAGCTTTGTAGTATAGTTTGAAATCAGGTAGGATGATGCCTATGTGGGCTCCTTTTTTGGTTTCATTTGAAGTTTAAGGTGTTTTTTTCCAATTCTGTGAAGAAAGTCAATGGCAGCTTGATGGGGATAGCATTGAATCTGTAAATTACTTTGAGCAGTATGGTCATTTTCATGAGAAAAAGGCAGCAAACCTTGTCATGTACCTTCAAAAGACACTAATGAAGTTTTATTATATTTGGAAAGAGGGAAGAGAAAAAGCCTTCTACCTTTGGAGGAGGTAAAGGAAATCACATTTAATCTAGAACATTATATGTCTTCTATGCTGGAGGAAGGACAAGATCACTGAGAAAACCAGACTCTCAAAACCCTAAATACAGGTCTTACCTATGATTGAGACTGAAATAGGACAATAGACTGTCTACTCCTATGCTTCACCCTTCAACCAGGTTAGCAGAGATCTAGTAATAGAGGACAACAGTCTAACACTAATGGGAAAGCAAGAACATGGCAAGAGACCCTCTCCAATGCACAGCCTCAGAGAGAAAGCCAAAAGCAGAAGATAGAAAAAGAACATTGAAAAAAATATATCTGATGATCTAACCTCAAACCCTAAGCAAAAGGTAAAGGCTGACAGAATGTATAGCTTATGATAGATCAGTGATAACCATAGCAACAATAAAACCCTAACCCAGCTCAATGCTAGTTTAGATTAACTCCCGCTAAATTCCTGCAGAGAAAAAAATGCCCATCTCAAGGCATAAATATTACTTACCTTCTTATCTACTTCCCTACACACAGTGTCATTTTCACTGTGTAATGATAGCCACAAAGAAAAAACACAAGAAGACTTCAGAACAGTAATTTACTAGCAAGAGACAAAGCAACCAACAGAACTAGAAGTACATATGATCCAGATTTTGGCACTACCAAACAGTAAATCTGAATTATGTATGATTATTTTGTTAAAAGCATTAGTGAACAAAAATATGCAAGAACAGATGAAGAATTTCACCAGCAAAAGTAAAACAATGACAGAAGGTAAAATGCAAATGTAAAAAAGAAAAATCATGACAATCATGATAAGAAAGATGACAATATTTCAATAGACTCAGCAAATACTCAATACAGCTGAAGAAAAAATCAGTGAACTTGAAGAAAGTTTGATGAAATTTGAAAAATATGTGTCATTGAGGAGATGCCAATAGACATTATTCAAACTAAAACATAAAGAGAAAATAAAGTATAAAAGAAAATAATAGAATATATTGGCACTGGTCAATATCAGATGGTCCAACATATATGTAACTAAATCCCAGAAGGAATAGAAAGATAATGAGGCAGAAGAAATATCTGAAGAAATAATACTTGAGATTCATCTGAAAATAATGAGAGACAAATGAAACCATAATTTAATGAAGATCAGAGAACATCAAGCAAATTATTTTTTAAATAGCAAAGGAATAAATTAAAAACTCCTAGACACAGCATATTCAAAGTGCTCAAAACCAAAAGGCAGAGGGAGAAAGAAAACCTTAAAAGTAGCCAGCGACAAAAGGCACATTACATATGGAGGAACATAGATAAAAAGAAGATGTACAGGCAGACAACAAGCACATGAACAAAAGCTCAACATCACTGCTCATTAGAGAAATGAAAATCAAATCCACAATGAGATGTTATCTCACATCAGTCAGAATAGCTATTATTAAAATCCCCAAAAAATAACAGTTATTGGCGAGGTTGTGGAGAAAAGGGAACACTTATGCACTATTGGTGGGAGTATAAATAAGTTCAACCTTTGTGCAAAGCAGTGTGACAATTCTTCAAAGAGCTAAAAACAAATCTATCCTTCGAACCAGCAATCCCACTACTGGATACATGGCAAAAGGAATATAAGTTGTTCTATCACAAAGACACCAGAATGCATATGTGCACTGCAGGAATATTCACCATAGTGAAGACATGCAATCAACCTAAATGCCCATCAATGGTGGACTGGATAAAGAAAATGTGATAGATACATGCTATCACTTACAAGTGGGAGCTAAATGATGAGAACCCATGAACACATAGAGGGAAACAACAGACACTGGGGCCTACCTCAGGATGGAGGATGGGAGAATGGAGAGGATCAGACAAAATAACTGAGTACTAGGCTTAACTTCTTGGTGAAGAAGTAATCTGTACAACAAACCCTGTGACATGAATTTACCTATATAACAAACCTTCACATGTACTCCTGAACTTAAAATAAAAGTTAAAAAAATTACAACAGCCTTCATGGCAAGAGGACTGAAACATTTAATGTTGAAAGAAAAAAATAACCCACTCAGATTCTATATATAGTTTTTCTTACTATTTTCTTCCTATCTTCACAGATTGAAGAATAAAAGCCACCTTTTCAGAGAAGAAAAACAAGGAGACCAGGAGACCTGCATTACAAAAATATTAATAAAATTTCTTTAGGAAGAAGGAATATGACACTAGAAAAGAACTTGAATCTATCTAGACAAGCAGTGGGGCTGAAAATGGTAAATATCAAAGTAGAGATGGATTTATTTTTTAAATGTCTAATATTTTAAACGTTAATTGTCTATTATAGCAAAATTAGTAGCAATGTATTATGTGTCTATAACATATGTAAAATTAAAACTTGTATCAGTATTACCCAAAAGGATGGAAAGTAGAACTTATGGGGTGGTAGAAATGTGTTGTATGTTTTAATACTCTACATATAAAAAGGTATTTATGGTTTAAGGCAGACTGTGATTAAAGATTGTATATTCTTTAGACATTTAAAAAGTGTAAATAATAAGAAAATAGTGGAGAAGAATTTTGGAATGTAAAATTGGTAAGACGAAATATATTTCTTTTTTATAGGAAATGCAAAATGATGCTCAAAGTAACTGCGAAATTTCTTCAAATCTCTGCTTAATCGAAGGAATTAATAAGTATTAATGAGTCATTTAGCAGAAATAGAAGAAATGGCTTAAAATTTGTGTGAAACCACAAAAGACCCCAAATAGTTAATGTAATCTTGAGCAAGAAGAATAATGGTGGAGGCATTATGCTTCCTGATTTCTAATGATATTGTAAAGCTGTAGCAATCAAAATAGCATGGCACTGACATAAAAACAGACACATAGAACAATGGAACAGAATAGAGTTCGTAAATCAACCCACACATATACAGTCAACTCATTTTCTACAATGGTGACAAGAATACACAATGGGGGAAAGAATAGTCTCTTCAATAAATGGTACTGGAAAAACCAGAAATCCACATGCAAAAGAATGAAATTGGATCCTTAACTTAAACCAAACATAAATATCAACAGAAAATCCATGAAATGCTTAAACACAAGACTGGAAACTGTAAAACTCCTAGAAGAAAATATAGAAGGAAAGGTTCTTGAAATTGATCTTTGCAATGATATTTGGGGCACATCACCGAAAGTACCAGCAGCAAATGCAAAAATAAACAAGAGGGAATACAGCAAGCTAAAAAAATTCTGCACAGCCAAAGAAACCATTAAGAAAATGAAAAAGCAACTTACGGAATGAGAGACAATATGAACAAACCACATATCTATGTCATAAGATGTTAATACTGAAAACATATAAGCCAATCCTGCAACTTAATAGCAACAAACCAAATAACCTGATTTTTAAAATGGGCAAATGACCCAAACTGACAGTTTCCCAAAGAAGACACAAAAAGGTCACACTGGTATATGACAGGATGCTTAACATCACTGATCAGCTCTTATTATGGCTATTCTCAAAAAGTCAAAATATAGCAAATGTGTATATTTGGCTGGGCACGATATAGGATGTGATAAAAATGGAACCCTGATGCACTGTTGGTGGGAATGTAAGTAGGTACAGCCATTGTAGAAAAATACGGAGGTTTGTCAAAAAAGTAAAAATAGAATAGCATATGTCCAGTAAACCCACTTTGGGGTGTATATGCAAAGGAAATTAAATTATTATCCCCCAAAACTATCTGTCATTGCAGGACAATTCATAGTAGCCACAATATGAAAACAATCTAAGTTTCTGTTTATGGATGAATGGATAAAGAGAGTGTACCATGTATTTCAGCCTTAAAAAAGGAAGGAAATCCTGCCATTTGTGGTAACATTGATGAAGATGGAAGACATTGTCCTAAGTGAAATAAGCCAGACACAGCCAAATACTGCATGATTTTACTTATATGTGGAATTGAGAAAAGTTGAGATCATAGAAGCAGAAACTAAAATGATGCTTAGTTACCAGTGAATGGAGGAGGTGGAGATAAAGGGAGATATTGGTCAAAAGGTTTGTGTTATAAGATAAATAAGTGTGGAGACCTTATATACAGCCAGGGGACTACAGTTAATAATAACATATTACATACTCGAAATTTTCAGAGATAGTAAAATACTCTTCTCACCCCCACATACAACAGATAAATAGGTGACGTAATGTATATGTTAGTTTGACTGTGGTAATCATTTAACAATGTATACATATAACAAAACATCTCATTGTGCACCTTAAATGTACACTTTTTTTTTTTTTTTTGAGACGAAGTCTTGTTCTGCTGACAGGCTGGAGTGCAGTGGCGTGATCTCGGCTCACTGCAATCTGCATGTCCCACGTTCAAGCAATTCTCCTGCCTCAGCCTCTCAAGCGGTTGGGATTACAGGCATGAGCCACACGCCCGGCTAATTTTTGTATGATTAGTTGATACAGGGTTTCCCCATGTTGGCCAGGATGGTCTGGATCTCCTGACCTCATGCTCTGCCCACCTTGGCCTCCCCAAGCGCTGAGATTACAGGTGTGAGCCACTGAGCCCCGCCAAATATACACATTTTAATTTGTCAATAAATATGTGGAACATTTTTTAAAGTTTTGATTTTTTAAAGTGAAAATGAAATCATAAGCAGATTTGAATGTCCCCCCAAATCTGCCACACTTAGTTTTTTGGTGTAGGCACCCATCCAGCACACAAACCTAGTCTGTGTTTAATCTTTCTGGTTATCTTTTTCAGTGTATTTTCTTGGCAATGACTGATACTAAATTCCTATCATTGTTCCTTTTGTTATTTATAAATGGAATTAGATTGAGCTATTTCTCTCAGTGGAAACCTTAATTGCAATGCAGTTTTCTATTCTCCTCAAATGACCTGAAGGCTGTGTGTTTTTTTTTTTTAGCTTAATTGAAGACTTCAGGCGGCCTGGCTTCATCACACATTTATTGAAGCTGTGTGCTCAGATGTCTATGGCTATTAGATTATAAAACAATCATCTGTTGTTTATCATGCAGTAAATCTTCATTCAGGACACATAAAAGGCACTTATATAATAATACAATTTCTTTTATGCTATTCATTCTGCAATATAATGAAAAGTCATCATGATATATTATAGATTCTAGGAAACACTTTATTTCAATTTTTTTAAATAAGCCACATACAAAGTATTATAAGAATATAATATTAACTTCTATTTTTGCCAGATATTTCTTTTATCTTCTACAAAATGAGCTCAGATCTGGCTGACACTTGCTCTGATCAAATGAATTTTTATGCCAATAAACATTTCCATGATGTCTGAAGTGGGTGAAATGCAGTGGAGAAATGGAGGATTCCACATGAGGAAAAAATTAGTCAAACCAATTTAAAGACTACAGTAGTAAAGGTTTAAAAAATAATGAAAGTTAATGGAACGAAATGGCATATTTTAGATTTGCTACTAAATTATTTTCCCACATTTTATTATGAAAATGGAAACACTATATATATCTATATATATATACTTTATTTATTTTATAATCATTCAAGAAGGCTGTTTCTTGCTTTTATTTATTTTTTTGACATGCAATTTTGTGCTTGTCTCTGAGGCTGGAGTACAATGGTGCTATCTCTGCTCACTGCAACCTCCACCTCCTGGGTTCAAGCAATTCTCCTGCCTCAGCCTCCCTAGTAGCTGGGATTACAGGTGACTGCCACCATGCCTGGATAATTTTTGTATTTTTAGTAGAGATGGGGTTTTTCCATGTTGGCCAGGCTGGCCTCGAACTCCTGTCCTTAGATGATCTGCCTGCCTCGGCCTCCCAAAGTGCTGGGATTACAGGTGTGAGCCACCATGACTGGCCAGGCTGTTTCTTTAGAGTTGCCCTATACTCTAGAGCTGTAGGAATCTATATATTATTTATATCTATATCTAAATCTAGAGAGAGATATGTACATGTACACACATATGTGAGTACACATACCATATATATACTTACTTAAATATTGAACATAATTTTTCATATTACATTGTGTTTATTGTTATATATTTTATTATATATAATTACATATGCCAAATTATACATATGACAAATGGTCAACATTTTTTGCATTCACTACAATGAAAATCAAGGTTTTTTAAATTAGTCATCACAAAAAAATCTGCGGAGCATTTCTGTTTGTCTCTTATCCATCATTGCTCCCAGAGCTCTGCTTTCTCTGATAATCAGTTGAGACTACACATATTATTTTTTAAACAGTATTCTTATTTTTTAACAAGTATATAAATATTATATCTTTATTCATTTTGAAATGTTCAAAAACTATACTCTAGCTGACTTATATGTTCTTCCTAGATGACCTCATCTTAATAATTTCTTGATTAACACATACCAAAACTCCCAGTAACTCCAAATCTAATTCTGATCTATCCTTTGAACCAAAGCCCTTCGGGTATCTATACTGAGTTTTCTCAGTCAAAAATTAAACTAAGTAGGTACAGACCTAAGGATGATCTGCCTCCAAAATGTCCTTTTTTCCTGCTTTGTTTATGAATTTCCCTACTTCTGCAGTTGGCCAGCCCAGAGATTTAGGAATTCTTTTCCCTCCCTCTCAGTCATACACCTGATCATCCATCTGTTCCTGTTCATTTCCCTTCTTGTTAAATTTTGCAGCTTCATCTTCTCTCCTTTTCCACTGCCTCTAGCTGTTTTATTCCATTCACTATTTCTGCCTAAATATCCAAATTTGACTCTCAATTGCACTTCTTGCTCTTGTTTTCAAGAACATTCACCCATCCTCCACACGTAACCAGAATAAATTTTCTAAAATGCAAATGTGCTTTAAGTATTTCAGTAGCAGTACATTGTTATCATTTTAAAATGCTTAGTTTAGACCTTAAGCCTTTATAATTGGCTGGTGCCTGCTGCTTTGCCTCATTTATCACCAATCTCTATCTGTATCTTATGTCTCTGCAGCATTGCACGTGCTCTTTCCTGAAACATACATCTCCCTTTCATCCAGCTAACTCCAGTCCATCTTTCAAGGCACAGTGTAAGCATTATTTCCTACAAGGAGCACCCTTGGCTTCATCTGATGGCAGATCTTCGCTCTCCCTTCCTAAACATATAGAATGCTGTGGACTTTTAACACCCTGCACACATTATACTTTCTTGCGGTCACTGACATATTTGTCCATCTCCCCCCGTGGGATATAATATTATTTAAAGAAAATTCATCTTTGTTAACTTTTTATCTCCCTAACAGTATAGTACTCAGCAGATAATAAGGGTTTTAAACAAATGTTGCAAGTTACAGATTTTTTTCCATACTTTTACATTAAAAAATTGAAACAGGCTGGTCATGGTGGCTCACACCTATAATCTCAGCACTTTGGGAGGCCAAGGCCAGCAGATCACAAGGTGATCCCCCCATCTCTACTAAAAATGCAAAAAATTAGCCAGGCGTGGTGGCACACACCTCTAGTCCCAGCTACTCCGGAGGCTGAGGCAGGAGAATTGCTTGAACCTGGGAGGCAGAGGTTGCAGTGAGCCGAGATCACAGCCACAGCACTCCAGCCTGGGTGACAGAGCGAGACTCCATCTCAAAAAGAAAAAAAAAAAGAAAACAAAAGCTGAGTCTCACAAAAGCTAATAATATGGCCAAGTTCCCATAGCAAATGCATCAAAGAGCTAGTCTGAGCCCAATTTTCTCCATGACAATTTCATAAAATGCTTACCTGTGACCTCTTACAAACAACATATTAAAATAATATATTTAGGAAAAATTGATGTTTTTTGTGTACTTATAGATGTGAGTACAGAAAAAGTCATAATATGTATCTATTTTTTATATTAAGAAAATTTACATTCATCTTTAATAAAGTCACAGGTGAGGCTTATTGGTTCTTTCACTGCTAAACTCATTTAACACAAAGTCTGTGAAATGCAGATATCCTTCTAAAACTTCTTTACTTTTAATTTGTTTCTCTTAATGGATATAATGCCAAAAAGAAATAGAAAATGTTTAGCATGTTTTAGTCAGACACATGATGATGTAGTTTTTGATCCAGGTATGTGTTGCTTATTTAGAATTGTTAAGTGGCAAGAAATCAACTATTTGTTTAAAATGTAATAATATTGAATGTTAAGGCTTTCTTTGAAGTTATTATATCAGCAATGGCTCTATAAACTTCTTTAGAAGTTTATTAACATTATCAATATAAATATTTTGAGGTATAAAAATATTTTCACTTTTTTTTGTTGAGACGGAGTTTTGCTTTTGTTGCCCAAGTTGGAGTGCAATGGCGTGATCTCTGCTCACCGCAACCTCTGCCTCCCAAGTTCAAGTGATTCTCCTGCCTTAGCCTTCTGAGTAAGCACGAATACAGGCATGCACCACCACGCCCGGCTAATTTTGTATTTTTAATAGAGACAGGATTTCTCCATGTTGGTCAGGCTGGTCTCAAACTCCTGACCTCAGGTGATCCGCCCGCCTCAGCCTCCCAAAGTGCTCGGATTACAGGCATGAGCCACTGTGCCCAGCCATATTTTCACTTTTTATTCATGAAATTCTACAATTAAAATGTCCTATTTTAATTCCTATTTTCATTTGTGATTGTTAGTCAATTTTTTTTGTCAAGTAAAAAACTGGCCATACAAACCCTTTTTTATATGTTGTTCTAATAATCATTTCAGACTATAGAGGTTATTTTTAAAATAATATTCTTATTTTTAACAAGCATATGAATATTATATCTGTATTCACTTAGAAATGTTCTAAAACTATACTCTGGTTGATTTATTACACGGTGCTGCTGGCTTAAGTATATTTATTTACGTACAATTTTCTTTTTAGAAAAGATACAGTGTTGCTATGCATTAGCATTAAATAGTCTCTGATTTCATTAATTTTTAATTATACTTTAAGTTCTGGGATACATGTGCAGACCCTTCAGGTTTGTTACATAGGTATACATGTGCCATGGTGGTTTGCTGCACCCATCAACCTGTCATCTAGGTTTTAAGCCCTGCATGCATTAGGTACTTGTCCTAACGCTCTCCCTCCCCCTTGACCCCCACCCCCTGACAGGCCCTGCTGTGTGATATTTCCCTCCCTGTGTCCATGTGTTCTTCTTGTTCAGCTCCCACTTATGAGTGAGAACATGCAGTGTTCGGTTTTCTGTTCCTGTGTTAGTTTGCTGAGAACGGTTTTTACCTTCATCCATGTCCCTGCAAAGGACATGCACTCATTATTTTTTATGACTGCATAGTATTCCATGGTGTATATGTGCCACATTTTCTTTATCCAGTCTACCATTGATGGGCATTTGGGTTGGTTTCAAGTCTGCTATTGTAAATAGTCCTGCAATAAATATACCTGTGCATGTGTTCTTATAACAGAATACAATCCTTTGGGTATATACCCTGTAATGGGATTGCCGGGGTCAAATAGTATTTCTGGTTGCAAATCCCTGAGAAATCACCATGCTGTCTTCCACAAGGGTTGAACTAATTTAGACTCTCAACAACAGTGTAAAAGCGTTCCTATTTCTCCACATCCTCTCCAGCATCTGTTGTTTCCTGACATATATATATATATATAACATGTATATATATATTATATGTGTATATATAATATATATATACATGTTATATATGTGTATATATATATTATATGTGTATATATAATATATATATACATGTTATATATATATTACATCTATATGTGTATATTACATATATATGTGTATATTATATATACACATATAATACATATATACATGTTATATATATATATATATTTATTTATTGCACTTTAGGTTCTGGGGTACATGTGCAGAACATGCAGGACTGTTGCATAGGTACCTACATGGCAATGTGGTTTGCTGCCTCCATCCACTTGTCACCTATAACTGGCATTTCTCCCCCATGTTATCCCTCCCCAACCTCCTTAGCCCCCATTGTCCCTCCGCTATTCCCCACCAACAGACCCCAGTGTGTGATGCTCCCCTCCCTGTGTCCGTGTGTTCTTATTGTTCAATAGCCACCTATGAGTGAGAATATGCAGTGTTTGATTTTCTGTTCTTGTGTCAGTTTGCTGAGGATGATGATTTCCAGATTCATCCATGTCCCTACAAAGGACATCAACTCATCATTTTTTATGGCTGCATAGTATTCCATGGTGTATATGTGCCACATTTTCCTTATCCAGTCTATCATCAATGGGCATTTGGGTTGGTTCCAGGTCTTTGCTATTGTAAACAGTGCCACAATGAACATACGTGTGCATGTATCTTTATAATAGAACCATTTATAATCCTTTGGATATATACTGAGTAATGGGATTGCTGGATCAAATGGAATTTCTATTTCTAGGTCCTTGAGGAATTGCCACACTGTCTTCCACAATGGTTCAACTAATTTACACTCCCACCAACAGTGTAAAAGTGTTCCTATTTCTCCACATCCTCCCCAGCATCTGTTGTTTCCAGATTTTTTTAACCATTGGTCTATATCTCTGTTTTGGTATGAGTACCAAAACAGTTTTGATTACTGTAGCCTTGTAGTATAGTTTGAAGTCAGGTAGTGTGATGACTTTTTAATGATCATCATTCTAACTGGCATGAGATGGTATCTCATTATGGTTTTGATTTGTGTTTCTCTAATGACCAGTGATGATGAGGAATTTTTCATATGTTTGTTGGCTGCATAAATGTTTTCTTTTGAGAAGTGTCTGTTCATATCCTTTGCCCACTTTTTGATGGGGTTGTTTTTTGTTTTTTTTTTTTTTTTCATCTAAATTTGTTTAAGTTCCTTGTAGATTCTAGATATTAGCCTTTGTCAGATAGATAGATTGAAAAAATATTCTCCCATTCTCTAGGTTGCCTGTTCACTCTGATGATAGTTTGTTTTGCTGTGCAGAAGCTCTTTAGTTTAGTTAGATCCTATTTGCCAATTTTAGCTTTTGTTGCAATTGATTATGGTCTTTTAATCATGAAGTTTTTGCCCATGCCTATGTTCTGAATGGTAATGGCAGATGCCCCTCCCCTTACCAAGCTCAGTTGTTCCAGGTCGACTTCAGTGCTAGCAGTGAGAATTTCAAGCCATTGGTTCTTAGCTTGCTGGGCTCCATGGGATTGGGACCCACTGAGTGAGACAACTTGGCTCCCCGGCTTCATCCCCCCTTTCCAGGGGGAGTGAATGGATGTGTCTTGCTGGGGTTTTAGATGCTATTGGTGTACGGGGTGGGCAAGGGGAACTCCTGCAGTTAGCTCAGTGTCTGCACAAACAGCCATCTACATTTGTGCTTGAAACCCAGTCCCCTGGTGGTGCAGGCACATGAGGGAATCTCCTGGTGTGTGGGTTACAAAAACTGTTGGCAAAGTGTAGTATCTGTGCTGGATAGCACAGTCCTTCATGGCAACCCTTGGGTAGGGAGGAGTTCCCCGGCCCCTGCACTTCCCAGGTGAGGCGACACCCCACCTTGCTTTTGCTTGCCCTCCATGGCCTGCACCCACTATGTAACCGGTCCCAGTCAGATGAACTGGGTACCTCAGTTGGAAATGAAGAAATCACCCACCTTCTTTGTTGGTTTCACTGGGTGTGGTGATGCTTGGGAGGCTGAGGTAGAAGAATCATTTGAACCTGGGAGATGGAGGTGAGTCATGATCACGCCAATGCACTCCAGCCTGGGCAACAGAGTAAGACTCTGTATCCGATAAATAAATAAACAAACAAACAAAACAAATAAAAAATAAAGCAAACATATCTACCTTATATAATGGCAGAGCAAAAATATAATAAACCTCATAAAAATTTTCATTTAGAAAATGGAAGAATGTGCTGGGTGCAGTGGATGATGCCTGTAATCCCAGCACTTTGGGAGGCTGAAGCAGGTGGATCACAAGGTCAGGAGATCGAGACCATCCTGGCCAACATGGTGAAACCCCATCTCTACTAAAAATACAAAAATTAGCTGGGCGTGGTGGCGTGCGCCTGTAATCCCAGCTACTCAGGAGGCTGAGGCAGGAGAATTGCTTGAACCCAGGAGGCGGAGGTTGCAGTGAGCCGAGATTGCTCCACTGCACTCCAGTCTGGCGCCTGGTGATGGAGCAAGACTCTGACTCAAAAAAAAAAAAAAAAAAGAAAGAAAATGGAAGAATGCTACAATAGTTACAGATTATTAATTTGCTCTAATAAAAGATCCCAAAATGTAAAGGCTGAACACTTCACAGATTTAAATTTTGCCCAGGTTTAGATGTCACCCATATGCTTTGGCTCAGAATTCACTGGATAGAAGTTTGTCACACGTAAACACAAATGAAAAGGAGGCTGAGAAATGTGGCTAGGTTGGACACCCATATTCTTATCTAAGACAGATGAACAGGAATATAAATCTTGTTAAACAGACAGCATTCTCTACCTGAATAAAAAGCACACACTAGTCAGCTGGTCCATAGCAATCTAAACATTTTGCTAGTCTGATAATTTCAAAAACCCCGACCCTGAGAGAGGAGTAAGCCATCTGGCTGGCACTGGTTTTGCTCTTGGGGATAATTTTCTTTTCTATCCCTCTCTGGACGTTATGCTCTTTCATAGCCTATTTCCTACTAGTAAATAGGGTCTCGAAAAAAGGACCTCAAATTGAGCACTTGGGTCCAGAGTGTTGAGAAAAAGGTAATCCAGAGGAGACAAATGAGGAAAATAAGAGGATGAATGAAGAAAGTAAAAAAGGCTGCATAATTAACAATGGTAGCTGTGTGAGCAACTGGAGTTCAATTCCACAGTGAATCCCTGAGAAACCACACAGGATATATCAAAGCTGCCTCACCAGAGGAATATCCCACCTGAGGCATTTATCCATTCAGACCCGTATGTTCTCAGTGTTGCATCTGGAATCTTCCGGGTTCTAACACCAACCCCAGCCCCCGTTCTCTGGTCAGCTCTTAGTCTGTGCAGGGACACAAGTGCATGAAGAGGGGAGATTCTGATGGAAACTGACTTGCGTGCCTGCAGGTGAACTCAAACGTGGCCTAGGATCATCACCAACTGCTACAACTGGCTTTTGGGATCCAGATCTGTGGTATCTTTGACAGTAAATTTCTTAAAAAAACAAACTTATTAGTCACTGTTCTTACTGATTTATTTCTAAACATTTCCAAGTTGAAGTAAACACACTGAAAACTTGCTAAGTCTCTTACTAGAGAAGCCTGTAGCCAGCCTATCTCTTTTTCTTTCTATTTAATGCCAACAACGACTGTGTTGGCTCCCATTTCCTTATGTAGGAGACCATTCAAATGTTAGCTGCCTGCCAGTTTCATTGTGGGAGAGTTGGGGTGAGGTGTGATTCCATTTGCTAACAACTAATATTGACCCTCTAATTAATTCTCACTCTGAAATTCCATCAAAGATGATTGGGACATGCCTGAGAGGTTCATTTTCCTTAGGTTCATAACTAAGGGCTCTGTCTGCCTATGACCTTCAACTGGAGCATAATTGGGAAAATATAGAAAAAGGGATAAAGTGATTTTTTTAAGTAACTTGCCCTGAAAACTTAAAGCTTTTTGTCCAGACAGCAGTAAAATCACCTGCATGACTTGAAGGAACAATCAGACCTAGTAAAAGCCTCTACAGCACCGTGATTATATGGACACATTCATGAGACTCCCAGATGTTCAGCAGGTAGCTTTCATCTTTCTAAAGGCCACTGTTCAATTATTTTTAATTTCTCAGTGTTCCTACATGACAAAATAAAGCGTTGTGTCAACAGAAAAAACAATATTATAAGCCCCCAGCTGACTGATAGATCTGACCCTTGGCCAAAGGCATTCCAAAGTTAATTTGTTTGGACAACTTAGTTTGTTTTGGACAAAGTTAACAAGTTTAAGACATGATGGGAAGCAGGGTGTTGGGCATGCTTCCTTATATACCCACCTTTTCTTTGGAATTCAGGAACAGGTAACCAGCATTAACATCAACACAGAGATCTTAAGACTGGTAGAACTGTCTCTTTAAGTGTGACTGCAAACATTTACAGTCTATCCTCTCTGAAACCTGTTACCTGGAGACTTCAGCAGCATGATGAAAGCTTCGTCTCCATGCTAGGTCCGTCCCGCAGACCCTGGACTACCGATGGATGAAATGAGTACTCAGACACAGGTATACAGTGTAAGAGCAGCTAGGTGACTGCCTGGCTCTAGTGGCCAGAGAGGCAGCCCCAAGAAGCTGGAGCCGCTTGCTTTTTATTCAGTGCAGGCACAATACCGAAAACCTGCAGCAAACTCAACCTGTAGGTAATTGACATTTACTGTTCCCCTTTCAGGGAACAGTCACATGCGTGGATGACCAAAGGTCAGTTCCTAGTCAACATAAGTAAACAAGCCTGTTTAAGATAAATTCCTATACACCCCCTTGTACCTTCTCCTTGCCCTCTGCCTCAGGGTTAGAGATCAGCTGCCTTCAGCTATTCTCTCCCGAAGCTCCCTTTCCGAAGGCCTGCTCCTTTCTCTATAGTTTCTCCCACCTCTCTGACCGATCTCCTGCATCTCCACAATCTCTTACCTTAATCCAGACATTCCAGGCCTTTAGATAATTCTTTCAACCAACTGCCAATCAGAAAATCTTTGAATTGGCTTATGACCTGGAAGCCCCTGCTTCCAGTTGTCCTGCCTTTCTCGACCAAACCAATGTATATCTTACATGTATTGATGGGTGTCCTATGCCTCCCTAAAATATATTAAACCAGGATGTAGCCTGACCACTTTGAGCACATGTTCTCAGGATCCCCTGGGGCTGTGTCATGGGCCACTGGTCATACATACTTGGCGCAGAATAAATCTCTTCAAATATTTAAGGAAGTTTGACTCTTTGGGTTGACAGTAGGGATATCAGAGAGTTCACCAATAAATCATGGCTCTCTTTGTTGACTGAATTATGATCATATTTAATACAAGTCAAATAACTCTACATCGAAAAACTTTACTCATTCTCCTTATCAAATATTAGTCTTTTCTCCATTTATAAACAACCAGATAATGACATTAAACAAAGAAACATGATACTAAAACACGAAATGAAAATTAAGAAGTAATGCATTCCTAAATTGTTTGGCCACAATGGTAAATGCGTAGCACTCATATTAATCTTGATGTTTCCTTGATTTTTCCCAAATTTATTTAAGTTCATGTGTCATGAATTCTGAACAACTGAAGAAGACTGATTGATATCTTGTGTCTGATTTTTTTCATTGCTTCTTTTCCAGCAGCTACCAGTGAATTTCTGTTATGGTGTTTGACAAATCTAAGTGTAGAGTTCTTTGTATACATTTTTGATTCTTTTAACCTTCTGTATTCTGGGGATATTTTTTTTTTCCTGGGGTGTGGGGGAGAAGTAGTTATATATAGTGTTCTGTGCATAATATCATTAGTATGACAATATATATCATATTAATGCTATACTTTTTTAAAATGTGGAAAGTTCAAGGTTTAGCAGTCTAAATTTGAGGCCTTAAAGAAATTTCATTTTCTCAATGAGAGAGAGCAAGCCTGGAGCTGCTGAGCAGACTCTATCAGCCTTCTCATTTTGCCAGTGTAGACCTGGAGTGAATCAAGCTAAAGCTTATTTTTTTCTACTTTCAGTTTAACTTCTTGGACTTTCAAAAAAAGAATCGGACCATAATAAAACTAAAATAGTAATTTTATATGCACTGGTAATAAAATAAGAGAAATATTAGATAATGATCCCTGGAAAAAGTTACTAAGCACATTCTTCAACTCGTATCTGTGAATGCCACCAATTTAACCAAAAAAAGTGATTGCAAAATTAGGTGTGGAATGAGATACTATGCAGAGTTGAAAGTTGTTGCTGTGTGGCCTATGTATAACTAATGATTATGTGTACATTTCTCTCCAATTTAAATGTTAGATTAATACATATATATAACTTAAATGTACATTTGAGTAAATTTAATATTTTATGTTATCAGGATAATGTCTTTGATCATGAAGATTTTTCTTGTACACAATATTAAGAATTATAAACATAGAAGGAGTACACGTGGGAGTAAATACATTGACCTGTTTTCTGTTTTAAACACTTAGCAGAAGAGGTTTATGATATTTGAGGAGAAAATCAGCAATAATTTAGAACACATTATATCAGATGTGTTGAATATAGAGATTAGTATGATTCAAATGCATGACTCCTTTCATGATCACTTGAGATTTTTTTCTCATCTGTAATCGCATGCCCAAAACTCCATTATCCTCCACAGTTCCCCTCCTGTTGTGCTGTGAGTTCTTCCCACTAATCTCAAATGAAGCACAAGTTTTTGTTTCATTAGATGCTTTATTCCAAATTCAGCACACATAGGGTTCCTCTTGCTTTTTCAGCAATAAAACAATGACAGTTGTCTCTAGGTCTCTCAATATTTTGAGTTTTATTAATATTATTTATGAATGCAACACCTGAAGTTTCCCTTATAATAGTAATTTATATTATGAAAAATATGACTTCATATATATGTGAAATATATCAAAGAAATCAAAGAATGTTTCATAAACACCATTAAAAATAAATTTACCACCATTGTTTTTAAATTCCTATGCTTCCTTTCTTTACGTAACCTCTGTAAAATATGCCTGTGGATGGGAGGATCCAAGATGGCCGAATAGGAACAGCTCCGGAGTGCAGTTCCCAGCAAGAACAACACAGAGGGTGAGTGCTCACTGCATTTCCAAACAAGTTTTCACTGTCCACAGACCAGGCAATTCCTGAGCCAAAAAGTGCCAGAGTTTTCAGCATGGCTGGTGCCACGGGTTGGCGCACAGAAACTAACACAAATCTGGGCAGCCATTTCAACTGGCTACTGGAACACCTGGGAAACAGAGCTGCCCATTCAACTGAAAGGGAGGGGGCTGAGACAGGGAGTCAGGTGATCTGGCTTGGTGGGTACCACCCCCACAAAACAAGAGATCTGAAATGCTCTGGATTGAGAGTTTTGCAGCAAGTGCAGCTGGACCCAGGACAGTCCAGCTCAGTGCAGGGAAGGGCGTCCACCACTACTGAGGCAGTCTTCCAGTACCGAGGCAGTTCACACAGCAGCTGGGCAAAGCCTGTGGCAGCTCAGCAACACCTCTGCTGGCAGACTGTGACTAGACTACTCTGTGTGGGGCAGGACATCTATGAAAAAAGGCAGCAGCACGTCAGGAACTTATAAATAAAGCCAAACTTCCTAGGTCACAGTACCTGGGAAAAGAGGTGGTTATGAGTTCAGCTGCAGCAGACTTAAAGATACCTGCCCAGCAGCTCTGCATGGAACAAGGGAGCTCCCAGCACAGCACTTGAGCTCTATAAAGGACAGGCTATCTCCTCAAGCAGCTCCCTGACCCCCATGTACCCAAAGAGACACCTCATAAAGGAGAGCTCAGGTTGACATCAGGCAGATATCCTTCTGGGATGAAGATAAAAGAAGAAGAAACCAGCAGCAACCCTTACTGTTCTGCAGCCCCCGTGGGTGATCCCCAGGCAAGCAAGGTCTGGAGTGGACCATCAGCAGCCCTGCAGCAGAGGGACCTAACTCTTAGAAGGAAAACTAAGAAACAAAAAGAAATAGCTTCAACATCAACAAAAAGGAAGTCCACTCAGAGACCCCATCCAAAAATCACCAACGACAAAGACCACAGGTAGATAAAAACACTAAGATGGGAAGAAACCAGTGCAAAAAGGATGAAAACACCAAAAACCAGAATGCCTCTCCTCCTCCAAGGATCACAACTCCACACCAGCTAGGGATCAAAGATGGATGGAGAATGAATCTGATGAATTGACAGCAACATGCTTCAGAAGGTGGGTAATAGCAAACTTCTCAGAACTAAAAGAACATGTGCTAATCCAATGCAAACAAACTAAGAACGAGAAAAAAGGTTAGATGAAATGCTTACTAGAATAAACAGCTTAGAGAAGAATATACATGACCCAATGGAGCTGAAAAACACAGCACAAGAACTTTGCAAAGCATACACAAGTTTCAATAGCAGAATCGACCAGGCAGAAGAAAAGATATCAGCGATTGAAGATCAACTCAATGAAATAAAACAAGAAGGCAAGATTAGAGAAAAAGGAGTGAAAAGAAATGAACAAAACCTCCAAAAAATATGGTATTATGTGAAAAGACCTAATCTACATTTGATAGGTGTACCTGAATGTGACAGAGAGAATGAATCCAAGCTGAAAAACACTCTTCAGGATATTATCTAGGAGAACTTCCCCAATCTAGCAAGGCAGGCCAACATTCAAGTCCTGGAAATACAGAGAACACCACAAAGATATTCCTCAAGAAGAGCAACCCCAAGGCATGTAATCGTTAGATTCACCAGGGTTGAAATGAAGGAAAAAATGCTAAGGGCAGCCAGAGAGAAAGATCGGGTTACTCACAAAGGGAAGCCCATCAGACTCACAGCAGATCTCTCTGCAGAAACCATACAAGCCAGAAGAGAGTGGGGGCCAATATTCAACATCCTTAAAGAAAGGAATTTTCAACCTAGAATTTCATATCCAGCCAAACTAAGCTTCATAAATGAAGGAGAAACAAAATCCTTTATGAACAAGCAATTGCTGAGAGATCTCATCACCACCAGGCCTGCCTTACAAGAGTTCCTGAAAGAAGAACTAAACAAGGAAAGGAACAACCAGTACCAGCCACTCCAAAAATGTACCAAATGATAAAGACCATTGTCACAATGAATAAAATGTGTCAACTAACAGGCAAATCATCCAGCTAGATTCAAAATAGCAGGATCAAATTCACACATGACAATATTAAGCATATGTAAATGGGCTAAATGTCCCAATCAAAAGACACAGACTGGCAAATTGGATATATAGTCAAGACCGATCGGTGTGTGGTATTCAGGAAACTCATCTCACGTGCAAGGACACACATAGGCTAAAAATAAAAGGATGGAGGAAGATTTATCAAGCAAATGGAGAGCAAAACAAAGCAGGAGTTGCAATCCTAGTCACTGATAAAATAGACTTTAAACCAACAAAGATCAAAAGAGACAATGAAGGGAATTACATAATGGTAAAAGGATCAATGCAACAAGAAGAGCTAACGATCCTAAATATATATGCACCAAATACAGGAGCACGCAGGTACATAAAGCAAGTTCTTAACGACCTACATAGAGACTTAGACTCCCACACAATAATAGTGGGAGACTTTAACACTCCACTGTCAATATTAAACAGATCAACGAGATAGAAAATTAACAAGGATATCCAGGACTTGGACTCAGATCTCGACCAAGTGGACCTACTAGATATCTATAGAAATCTCCACAGAATATACATTCTTCTCAGCAGTGCATTGCACCTACTCTAAAATTGACCACATAACTTTAAGTAAACCACTGCTCAGCAAGTGCAAAAGAATGGAAATTATAACAAACAGTCTCTCAGACCACAGGACAATCAAATTAGAACTCAGAATTAAGAAACTAACTCATAACTGCATAACTTCATGGAAACTGAACAACCTGCTCCTGAATGTTGACTGGATAAACAATGAAATGAAAGCAGAAATAAAGATGTTCTTTGAAACCAATTAGAATGAAGATACAGTGTACCAGAATCTCTGGGACACATTTAAGGCAGTGTAGAGAGGGAAATTTATAGCAATAAATGCCCACCAGAGAAGTGAGGAAAGATGTAAAATCGACGCCCTATCATCAAAATTGGAAGAGCTAGAGGAGTAAGATCAAAAAAACTCAAAAGCTAGCAGAAGACAAGAAATAACTAAGATCAGAGCAGAACTGAGGGAGATAGAGACCCAAAAAACCCTTCAAAAAATCAATAAATCCAGGAGCTGGTTTTTTTGAAAAGATCAACAAAATAGACTGCTAGCCAGATAAATAATAAAGAAAAGAGAGAAGAATCAAATAGAGGCAATAAAAAATGCAAAAGAGGATATTACCACCGATTCCGCAGAAATACAAACTACTATCAGAGATTACTAGAAACAACTCTATGCACATGAACCAGTAAACCTGGAAGACATGGATAAATTCCTGGACACCTGCACCCTACCAAGCCTAAACCAGGAAGAAGTTGAATCCTTGAACAGACCAGTAACAAGGGCTGAAGTTGAGGCAGCAATTAATAGCCTACCAACCAAGAAAAATCCAGGTCCAGATGGGTTCACAGCTGAATTCTACCATATGTACAAAGAGAAGCTGGGACCATTCCTTCTGAAACTATTCCAAACAATACAAAAAGAGGGAATCCTTCCCAAATCATTTTATGAGACCAACATCATCCTGATACCAAAACCCAGCAGAGACTCAACAAAAAAAGAAAACTTCAGGCCAATATCCATAATGAACATAGATACAGAAATCTTCAATAAAATATTGACAAACCTATTGCAACAGCACATCAAAAAGCTTATCCATCACAATCAAGTAGAATTCATCCCAGAATGCAAGGCTGGTTCAACAAACGCAAGTCTATAAACTTAATTTACCTCATAAACAGAACCAAAGACAAAAACCACATGATTATCTCAATAGATGCAGAAAAGGCCTTCAGCAAAATTCAACAGCCTTTATGCTACAGACTCTCAATAAACTAAGTGTCGAAGGAATATATCTCAAAATAATAAAAGCTACTTATGACAAACTACAGCCAATATTATACTGAATGGGCAAAAACTGGAAGCATTCCCTTTGAAATCTGACACTAGACAAGGATGCCCTCTCTCACCACTCCTATTCAATATAGTATTGGAAGTTCTGGCCAGAGGAATTAGGCAAGAACATTTTTTAAAAAAGGGTATTCAATTAGGAAAGGAGGAAGTCAAATTGTTTCTATTTGCAGATGATATGAATGTATATTTAGAAGACCTTATCATCTCAGTCCAAAATCTCCTTAAACTGATAAGCAACTTCAGCAAAATCTCAGGATACAAAATCAATGTGCAGAAATCAAAGCATTTTATACACCAATAACAGACTAACAGAGAGCCAAATCATGCTGTCTATACACCAATAACAGACAAACAGAGAGCCAAATTACTGCCCAAAGTAACTTATAGATTCAATGCTATCCCCATCAAGCTACCTATGATCTTCTTCACAGAACTGGAAAAACTACCTTAAACTTCATATGGAACCAGAAGAGACCCTACATAGCCAAGACAATGCTAAGCAAAAAGAATAAAGACAGAGGCATCACACTATCTGATTTCAAACTATACTACAAAGCTACAGTAATCAAAGCAGCATGGTACTGGTACCAAAACAGAGATATAGAACAATGGAACAGAACAGAGGCCTTGGAGGCAACGCCATACATTTACAACCATTTGATCTTTGACAAACCTGACAAAAACAAGCAATGGGGAAAGGATTCCCTGTTTAATAAATGGTGTTGGGAAAACTGGCTTGCCATGTGCAGAAAGCAGAAACTGAACCCATTCCTGACACCTTACACTAAAATTAATTCTAGATGGATTAAAGACTTGAACATAAGACCTAACATCATCCCTAGAAGAAAACCTAGGCAACACCATTCAGGGTATAGGCATAGGCAAAGACTTCATAACTAAAACACCAAAAGCATTGGCAACAAAAGCCAAAATAGACAAATGGGATCTAATTAAACTCCAGAGCTTCTCTACAGCAAAAGAAACAATCATTAGAGTGAACTGGCAATCAACAGAATGGGAAAAATTGCTTGCAATCTACCTATCTGACAAAGGGCTAATATCCAGAATCTACAAAGAACTAAAACAGATTTACAAGAAAAAAACAAACAAACCCATCCAAAAGTTGGTGAAGGATATGAACAGAGACTTTTCAAAAGAAGACATATATGAGGCCAACAAACATATGAAAAAATGCTCATCATCACTGATTATTAGAGAAATGCAAATCAAAACCACATTTAGATACCATCTTATGCCAGTTAGAATGGCAATCATTAAAAAATCTGGAGACAACAAAGGCTGGAGAGGATGTGGAGAACTAGGAACACTTTTACACTGTTGGTGGGAGTGTAAACTAGTTCAACCATTGTGGAAGACAGTGTGGCACTACCTCAAAGACCTAGAAATAGAAATTCCATTTGACCCAGTAATCCCATTACTGGGTATATACCCAAAGGATTATAAATCATTCTGTTATAAACACACATGCACACGTATGTTCATAGTGGCAATATTTACAATAGCAAAGACCTGTAACCAACGCAAATGCCCATTGATGATAGACTGGGTAAGGAAAATGTGGCACATATACACCATGGAATACTATGCAGCCATAAAAAATGATGAGTTTATATCCTTTGTAGGGACTTGGATGAATCTGGAAACCATCATTCTCAGCAAACTGACACAAGAACAGAAAATCATACACCACATGTTCTCATCATAGGCGGGTGTTGAACAATGAGAACACAGGGACACAGGGAAGGGAGAATCACACACTGGGGTCTGTTTACGGGGGCAAAGGAGAGACAGCGAGGAGTTGGGTTAGTTGGGGAGGATAATATGGGGAGAAATGCCAGATGTAGGTGATGAGGGGATGGAGGCAGCAAAGCACGTTGCCATGTGTGTACCTATGCAACAACCCTGCATGATCTCCACATGTACTCCAGAACCTAAAGTACAATTTAAAACAAAAAGAAAAAAACGTACTTGTGATATAAAAGAACTCCTTACAAAAATATATACCTTAACTTTTAACTACTGAGTTAGGCTCAGAATAGCAATATTTTAAGACAGTACAAATATCTAACCTATAGAAGTGAATACCTGCATAGAGATAACAGCTTAAATAGGTTCCCTGTAGCTTTAAATAGGTTCCGTCTGAATCAGAAAGGGTATATTAATCTATTAGAGATCCTCAAAGAAATGGACATTATTATGCCTTTTTAAACTTTGTGTCAATTATATTTGCAAATCCCATAAAATGAATAAAACCAATAAAATATATTGTATTTACACTGAAAGGACAAAATAATTTACAAATAATGTATTCCGACCTGCTAAATAGAAAATTCTAGCACTTCTTTCTTCAAATAAAGGTGATATTAATGGTAAAGGAAAGGTGATTACTACCATATTTCTAAGATTTTGAGACATATTTTGATAGCATAACAGGTATGTGTAAAGTATTTGAAGAGAAAAATATCCATAGATGAGAATACATTTTTTCTAATTTGCAAAACTTCAGCCTTTTCTAGGAATACTTAAAGCGGTAACATTTATTAAATGTGATTTTTGCCATAATAAAAGTACTTTTAAAATCTATCAGAAAACATTAAGAAAATTTACTACATTATTGGGGTAATCATGACACATTTTCTAGTAGATATTAAGATTTTTTAATAATTTTATTTTGTTCAATTCACATACACTTATATCCTTATTTTCTATTTTCATTTTTTATCTAATTTTAATTAATTTTCAGAACACCTTTTCTCATATTTTCATCTTTTTTCTCTCTTTCCTTTATTCCTCTTTATTTTAATCTTGCTGCCTTCCAGAAGCAAAATCATATGTATGGAATAACGGAACACGATTTTAAAAAATTTTTGTCATATGTTGATTAAATAGCAGGTATACTATAAGAGCAGTAAAATCGTGTGTATATATAATATATATGTACATGTTTGTATAATAATTTTCTTTACTTACTGTAAGAGTAAGAAACTTTGTGTATATATGTACCTGTATGTGAGTGCGTGTGTGTATTAGAAAAGTGAAATAAAATCTCAGTACCCCAAACTCACGATGCCAAATGGAAAGTTAAACATGTGAATGGAGTCATGCAAAAGTTGCCTCTTTAAAAATTCCAAACAGATAGCTATAATTTTAAGTTTACTTTGTCTTGTGTAAAATGTAGATCTACCAAGCATGACACAAATGCATATTTGACATTTCATCCCTACTCTCTTTCTCAGGTAAAATGTGGATTCAGTGAGCTCTAATTAAAGCCTCACAAGACTGTCACCACTTTCCTCATTGCCTATCCTTTATTTTCTCCCTCCTCCCCCCTCATGCTTGTTCTTTCCCTTTTAAATATTGAAGTATTTAAGATCCTCTTTGGAAAAAGCACAGGCCACAGATACTACTGTAACTTGTATTTCTTTTTCACGAGTTATATCTTCAACTTTGGTGAAATAAACCTCTAAATTAATTGAGATCTGTCTCAGAAACGTTTTGATTTATAGTACACACACACACACACACACACACACACACACACACACACACGTTCTTTCTTGTTCCCAGTCTCCTCTCCTGATTCTATTCATAGGAACTCTCAGAGATTATCTCATGCATATTTGTCTATTCACAGGCTAATATGTTTGACTATCATGTGTGTTTGTTTTTTTTTTTGAGACAAGGCCTTGCTCTGTCACCCAAGCTGGAGTGCAGGGGTGCAAACAGGACTCATTGCAAACTCTGGGGCTCAAACTATCCTCCCATCCAGCCTCCTGGATAGCTGAAACTACAGACACATGCTGCCCTGTCCGGCAATTTTTTGTTTTTTTTTTTTGTAGAGACTGGGCCTCACTGTGTTGCCCGGACTGGTCTCAAACTCCCAGGCTCGACCAGTCCTCTCATTTCAGCCTCCTAAAGTGCTGGGATTACAGGCGTGAGCCACTGTACCTACCCTGTTTGTTATTTTGATACACTGCTGTTCCATTTATCAGCAAGGTTGCCGGATGCCAACGTGCCAGTCAAACAAACATGCTGCTTCTCTGTCTTCTCCTTTCCAGTGCTTTTTTAGCCTTCTAAAAAGAGTAGGTAGTTTGTTCGATGTATTGTCATCTAGGCAAAAAAGAATTGCTACAGGTTAACACAACGGAGTGAAAAACTGTTCAGGACAATTTTTCTGGGATTTCTTTGATTTCAGCAATAAAAGATGCTGCACCTTGGAAAAAATCCTCTCCAGTACTTAAAAAGTCTTAATTTTTATAATGAATTTTGAAGTTTGGGAGAAAAATATAGAACCCATATTGCAGTCACCAACATCGGGTCTAAAATCAACACTATTGTTAGCGTTAAATGGATATGTCGCTGACTATCTGCCTTCAGTAGTCTCGTACTTTTTTTCTGACTTCTGATATTAGCTACTCTGATCTGCAGTGCACAGTCATAGATCCCTCACTGTTGTGTTCTTCCAAACTGTGTGATTTACATGTGCAATTTGTGTTTATAATTGCGAACATTAATATTTTATCGTTAACTTTTTCTCTGGCAAAGTCAGTTGTAATGCTTTGTATCATGATAATGCTAGCTTAATTTTTATCATTTGAAACATTTTAACATATTGTGACCAAATTTTCTAAGAATTAAGATAATAATAATCAGAATGAATGATTACAATACCAATGCCAAGATGATGGGCCAGACATCAGTGAAAAAGACGGCTAACCAACTGTGTCATTTGAATGACAGATAGGACACATACCACTACATCAGGGAGGTAAATAACCTCAACAGAGTCTACTGGACAACCTGCAGAGAAGAATTTGTGATTGGACCTGGTGGAGCAGAGCATGTGAAAGCATACATGGAGATGGAAATTCACAAATCCACGATGAGACATACAAATACTTTTAAACCAACCAAAAGATTTTTCATCTCCCCAAAAGATAGGAACAATATATGGAAAGCAGTGGCTGCTAAATTAACATGGGCAAACCACAGGAACAAACACACACTTTCCTGTTGTTCCCTTGAGTTATCCACAAAACTAAGTAAAACACATTTCCTGATTCAGAGGTGACAATAGAATGTCAGGTGGGCAGTCACAAAGGAATATTTTAATAACAGATGTTTTGGTCTTTTACAGTATAATACTAATTATGGAGAGCTTACCAATAATCATGCTTCCTATGATTTACCAAGTATGTTGAATTGTATTTAATCTGAAAGGTAGAGTTTCAAATTATCTTCTTGATTTTCGTAAGGATTTTAATAAAACTGCAGAAAACATGAGACAAATGATCATTGACATCTTGTCCAAATACAAACCAGTTTTTGATCATCTGTCTGCGTGTGCCACTCATGATGCAAATGTAATTTTTTGTAATTTCTATTTAGTTTATAAACTTCTTACTCTAAAAATGAAAGCAGCTTACCTGTTATATACCCTGCACATCTTGGAACACAACATTTCTAAAAAAGAATGAGATTCTGTTTCTTGAGATATTGAGACTTTCATAATAAAGATTTTGCTCACTTTTCAGTTTTCCTAACATACGTATAAGCACTTATTGAGATTTCAACTTTATGGAAATGGAAAGAGATTACCTCCTTAGACATATGCCTACAAGATGGTCATCATTGCTGCTGGCTACAGAGAAGATTTTTAAATGTTGGTTTGTCACAAAATCATATTTTCAAAGTGTGGGAAAATAGGATGTCCTTCTTTAATTTAGATATACATTGAGGATGACAGTGGACAAAAATATTACAGTAAAGCAGGTGAGATAAAACTGTTTATCTAAAACCGTTTCATGATCTTTGAAGAGGACGTCAGACGCCAAGAAAAGGATTGAATTTGAGTTTGTTCACTGTTATATGAAGGGTGTGACAAATTTTACAGTGACAAAAATGACTAAGATTATAGAAATAAAACTGCTTTAAAACAGGAAAAAACATATCAGAAAAGGTAAGCCAAGTTAAAGAAAACTTCTTTATGTTTTTACTAAAATTAACCTATTTGAAATTTGGCTTAAATTTTATAAATCTAAATTACCTCTGTGCTTTAAAATGATTTTCCCTGGATTAAAGATGTTTAACTCATGACGACATCAATGTGCTTCAGAGGAATTAAATAAATTATGGACACTTTAGAAATGAAAATAATAAATTTATAAGTGCAAAGAACCTGATTGACAAGTAGCTGGTCCAGCAGAACCAGCCTGTGATATAAGCAGGTGGACAATTTTGGAGAGCTGGTACCTACTTCTACAATTTGTTTCTGGTAAGTGAAATTCTAAGTACTTCACGCTCAGTGTTATGTTGAGAAGATATGTAGCTTGATGTCAATTGATTGAACTTGACAAGAGAGATAATGACATAGAACCCTCCTTCAAGTATCAGAAACTCTTTTCCCAAAAAGAGGTAGAAAGATTGTCTCATACAGTTGACTCTAAAGCATTATCCAGAAGATGCTCTCTAATTGCCCTTTCCAGGTCTATGAAGCAATGATCCAACCATCACAATGTGAATATACATCCAAAGAAAAGTAAGTCAATACCTTGAAGTGTTATCTGCTCTCATGTGTGTTGTAACATTATACATAGTAGCAAAGATATGAAAAAACCTGTGTCCATTGACCGACAAACAGATAAGAAAATGTGGAATATATAAATGATGAAATATTATTAACCTTAAAATCAAAGGAAATTTTGTCATTTGCAACAACATGGAGGACATCATGCTAAGTGAAATAAACCAGGGACCATACTGCATGATCTCAATTATATGTGGAATCAATAAAAGTCAAAACTCATACAAGTAGAGTGTAGAATGGTGGTTATCACATTTGGAAAAGATGAAGGGTGGGGAATGGAGAGATGTTGGTCAAAGGGTACAAAATTTCAGCTATAAAAGAGGAATAAGTTTTAGAAATCTATATAGCATAGTGACTATAGCCAATAATAATGTATTATACATTTAAAAATTGCTGTAAGTGAAGATTTTATATGTTCCTCAATCAAAAAAAGTATGTGAGGGAATGTATTTATTGATTAAATTGATTGTGATAATTATTTCACAACCTATATGTATATCAAAACATCATGTTGTATCCCATAAATAGATGCAATGGTTGTCAAATAAAAATAAAAACAGTTTAGATTTAATCAAAACTTTTTGTAAATTAGTTATAAATGCTAAGTTGGCATTGGGAGTGTTACTTTTAATGCATAGAAACTCAAGTTTTAGAGACACCACCTGGGAAGTAAGAAAAGGAAATAGAGACAATGATACAGAAGAGAAATTTATCACTGTATTAAGAATCCCAACAGGGCACAATGTCATGAAAAATGAAAAAAAAATTACATGTAATGGGAGATCTGTGTTACCAAATGCTTCAAAAAATCTGGCACTGGGACAGTGCCTCATGTCCGTAATTCTAGTCAACGTGGGAGGATTGCTTGAGCCTAGGAGTTCTAGACAAGCCTGGGTAACCTAGTGAGAGCCCTTCTCTACAAAAAAAAAAAAAAAATCGTTCAGGTGTGGCGGCACATGCCCATGGTCACAGCTACTCAGGAGGCTGAAGAGGAGGATCATTTGAGCCTGGGAGGTTGAGACTGCAGTGAGCTGTTATTGCACCACTGCACTCCAGTCTAGGCAACAGAGTGAGACCCTATCTCAAAAAGAATAAATTAAATTAATAAGGAAAGATACACTTAATACGAGTCTGGGCATGTTAGAAAAGAAGGGTATATTCTTAAGAAAAAAGCCTCATATATATTAAAAGATGATAACTAGAGAAAAGATGTTGCATGCTAATTTAACACATGGTATATGCATTTTTTACTGCTATATTGAGATGAGATCAAGATATAAGAAAAAACTCAGGATTTTCTATTAGGTATGAGATAAGTTACATTATTGACGGGGAGTGAGAATGAGCTGCAGTTGGGAACATAAAATAAAATGAATCCTTGTGTTATAACATCTGTGGGACAAACACTAGAGAGTCAATTAGAGATAAGCAAAATGCTAGTGAAGCATCAATAAGGATAAGTTTGAATCACTATTTGACTTCAGGAATGACTATTAAGGAAATCTGCACATAGACTCAATCAAGTTGCACATAGACTCAATCGAGTTGCACATAGTCTCAATCAAGTTTCACATAAACTAGTCTGAATAAAGTCTTATGCCTTTTTCCTGTATTTCAATATATAGACAAATATTTTATTCCCCATAGCTATACATTTCTCACTTTGTCTCTTCTTTGATTAGTATCTCCTCCACTCCAGGGAAATTGAAGTAATCTATAATAAAGGTTTGAGCTACAAAGTTCTAAAGCAAATTAACCTTTGGGAAATGTGTCATGGTTTCTGTAATGAAAATAATGAGAATTCTAAGCATACTATTATTTAGAACTTCTCTCCTCTATATAAGTGGGACCTTATTTGCACTCAAGCAGCTAATCAAAAGGCAAACTGTAAGTGTATGCCCATAAGTTCTATCCTTATTCCTCTACGGCCAAATACTTTCCCTTTTTAAAAAAAATGATAGCTTTAGACAAGAGTAAATTTGACATTTAGCAAAAATCTACAGACATAGCTCTGTAGAATGTCAATATTAAACATCCCTGACTTTGACTCTTATATAAGTGCAGAAAGATTTTTTAAATTTGGAATTTTGAAATTTAATTTTTATTTTTATCAATATATTTATTTTATGTTCAAAATTTAAATAATTTTTGAATGCTTATACTTTACTATTCATTTTGCCCATAAAATGTCATAACAAATTTTAGTGAATAGATATATTAATATAGGCAGCAGCATTGTGATTACATTATATGATGAAAGGGCTTAGATATTAAAACTGTGGATGCCATACCTTTAGAAGAGCATAACATAGATCAATATGACAGTATGTTATGCTGACAAATATATTTCCACACTGGTATTAGTAAATTTTGACATAAATATACAAAGAAGAAGTTAATAAAAGTATATTTAAGTCTTCTATTTCCCAATGTCACAAATTTTTTTGTGACAAGATAAAGACAAAGGCAACAAATGAATTATATGAATGGTAAAAGCAGCCATGGAGAAAATTAACAATTATGATAACTGTACCGTGATATAAAGTAAGAAAGAGACTATTATGAAGTTTCATAAAACACTGCAATCTTTGTGGTGGCAACCGCATTAAAAACATTTGAAGTCCTTTTAAGCAGACTTAAATGTGCATAATAAAGTCTTGTTTCTGAGAAATGCAATGAGGGATGACCAACACTATGAGTTGTATATTTCCTGTGAAACTTCCAAAAAAGGTCACTCAACAGGTGAATAAAAACAGAACCAGTATTGTAACAAGAATGAATCCTCAATGTTCCTGTGTATGCTCGTGGTCTCAAATGATGCACTCAGCATTACAGTTATCTAAATACACATTTTTAAAAAACCCAGTCTCATTCATGTATACAGTAGACATCATCTTTGTGCCCCCCAAATGACACTCTTTAGTTTCAAGTATTCCATTAAACTCAAGATAAGAGCATATAATGGACTCAATCCCATTTCCTTGGAGTTATGCTCACAACAGCAACAAATAGTGTGGACATATTTTACTTCCAAACCTCTTAAGCCCATTTTATTTTATCTTAACTAACAAAAGCTTGTCTTTAAAATGTGAACATTTGTCTGTGACATCTTGCACTTTGCACACTTTGGAATAGTTGGAAGAATAGATGATTCTTACATGTTATCATAAAACTATGAGGAATTGCATTGTGCGTAAGAAAAACCACAGAACTTTATGAGATCCATTTGTGAAAGAAAAATGATGGTCTCTCCAAGCACTGTCACAGGTGTCATGCAGTGTATAGCAGAAGCAGGATGATGCTATTAGGCAGAGGTTGTCACTGTGCTTGTTTTTCACATAATCTCTAACTTAGGCTCTTACTATCTTAACTTCCATCAGTTATATCAGACAGCAGGTGACAGATACAGGAAGGAACTGAAAACCTGCACGTGAACATCGAGGACTATAAACCCTAGTTTGTTCTCCAAGATCACTGCATTTGTCTATTTCTCCTGTCATTATTGCATGATACTCTAAATAGAATATACTATTAATCAGTGGAAAAGAGGGGCTACGTTGCGTCACTTAACAAAAAGTTCAAAAAAGTAGAGAAAGAGAAGGAAAACAATATTGTGAGCTGGAGATAGCTGAGTTGTGATTTAACTGCATGAGAAACTACAGAAGAATTGTGGTGTCAATAAAATTGGGTAGAAAAGCAGGAATTTTAAGAATTTTGATATAGGTTTTGAATTAATTACCTTTTGGTAATCTTTTATAGATGCAATTAAAGAATGTAATTCCACTGTAATTAGTAATTTTCTATAGCTGATTTAGAAGTAATCCAGCGGTTGAAACATTTGTCACCTGAATTTATCAGCCCTTTTCTTGAGGATTTCATCTTAGATTTTGAGACTTATGTGTTATATCAACCTATGGAGTAAACCTATGTAATTAAATAAATTCAGAAATTGAAACTGTCTCCTCCAGTAAACATAAAACTGTTTTCTTCCACAGAAATTCAGGAAAACTACTTTTGTTAAGAATTTGAATTTCTTTTTAGATGATGAAAGAAAGGCAATATTTAGAATCTTTTTAGTGCCTCTGTCTGGCAATCAAGATCAGAACTTCCAGGATTTGGAGTTGCTGCTATGAAAAGCACGATTAAGTTGACAGTATAGTCAAATTGCTATTAGAAACTTCAGTAATTTTATTGGGTAATGTTTCACTAACTGGTACATTTACATATATGTAAATATGTGTAATATGTTTATACACACAGGTAGTGCCATGGGCGAGACATGATTTAAAATTGTTTACATATGAGCTAATTTAGGGCAGAAAAATTCACTAGCTTATAATTGTGAGAATAAATAAGGTACACATTAAATAATGTTTCCAAATTCAAAGCTATAAGATGTGTTTTATTATTTTATATGTATCATATATATATATATGTATGTGTATATCTCTGTGTGTGACATTGCTAAGGTTAAAGTACATACCAAAAGTGTGAGGAGGTATGTTATACTGTGCATCACCATTGGCCTCATTTCCAATGTCTGAGTGTCTGTCTAGAAATGTGTTGAAAAGCTGAGAATAGGTATTGCAATTGTAGTGTCATGTGTATGATGAATTTATTGTCACGTGCTGAGGGGAAGGACTCAGGCAAACGCTATTAAGTATCATATTTGTCAACTAGAAAGAAGAAAGTTACCAACAGCCCCCTTGCTCTCCTGGCATCTTTTGAAAAGAAAGACATGTTTGGACTAGGCACAGCTGGAAATAACATGGTTCTCCAGAGGAAGAATTTTCACCAAAATATATTCTACATTGTTACGCAAAAAGTATTCGAATGAAATTAAAAATGGTATATTAGCAGCCTGAGATTGGACACCAGCTACTTAGTGTAGTTGCACGAAGGTCACTGGAAAACTTTAAAGAATGCTGAAGCAGTTCACAGATTGTTTTACCACCTAGCAATGGTACACGTTGGATCACCACTAAGTAATGCAAACAGAATTGTCACAGTCTTTAATGTTGCAGAAAATCCTGTTTGTCTCTGCCCAGTGAACTCTTGCTCTGAAGGAATAATCAAACATAATCCTTATTTATCAGGATATACAATTAACTGAGTCAAGGACAGGATAAAGAGAGAGGAAGATATTATCCTTCTGATCCCACCTCCAGCAGTTAGCAGTGTTTATGACTAATGAATTGGGATTTTCATCTCCTTGAGTGTGAAAGTTCTTTCTTACCCAGCAGAGAACATTCTGCTACCATATGTGAACTCTGGCAACACAGAGTATCTGCGGAACCACCTGAAATGAAATCGGTGCCCAAATTGTATCCATCTAGCTGCCCTTCATCTAAGCAATAGGAATTGCCTGCTAAGGCATCCATCCATCCATCCATCTGCCTGCTAAGTTCAAAGCTGTTACAAAAACAAAGACAGCTCGCCAAGATTCTCCATCCTCCCATTACTTGTAAGTTTCCAGTTTTGTCACAATAGGGGGTCTGAGTATTGATTGCCTTTCTTTTGTGGACTTTTCTATCAGCATTTTTTTTTTGGCAACAGATGCTGTTTTGAAGCCATCGGTAAAGGTCACAATAAGCAATTCCAACTGCTACTTTGACACAGAAAGCCAATGGAATGACAGTCATCATCCAGGTCAAGGAACTTTGTATGGCAGACATTTGAAATGAAAATTAACAGTTTTAATTTTTAACTGTCCTCCCACTAGGGAGCTACTTTTCCAAACCCCTAGTTTGTTATTTCTTCTAAGAACTATGTAGCCTGATTTATGTTTAAGGACATGCCTCATCCTTACAAAACGTGTGCCTTTAAGTTTTATTTGCAGTTATCTGGTTTCCCTGAATCTCTGCCCCAAATTATTAGCCACTGGCAAGCTCCTTAGGGGATCACTCCATCTTACGGACCAAACTGGAACATTTTCTTCATCCTATCCAGCTTCCCTAGATATCTCTCCAGGCCAATTGGCTTCCATGTGTTTCCCCTATAAGGAAAGCTTTTGCTAGCTTGGGGAACATACCTGTGAGAAGAAGGGCAAGCAAGTAGGAGCATGCAACCAAAGACACACAGTGCTCAATACCACCAGCTTTGTGGAGCGCAGCTTATCATTGGAAACACGAAATATTTAGCTAGACATGTATAGATAAAATTTTAAAAATCGGATATGCTCACTCTTATCCATTGGATTGTCCAAGGGCAAAGAACAAAAATATGATGACTCAAAAGAAACTGCACTTTTGAAAAGGGAAACAGCATATGCAGCTAGTCTGATTAGAGGGTAGCCAGTGATCTTCAGGAGAGAGTGCCATCCACTATCCCCTATCCAGTAAAAACTATCTGGAATCTATGAGTACCAATCTTCTTTTTAATTTGCTTGGTCTAATCCGGAAGTTTTAACTGCTTAAGAAAAAGGGTAGTTGTATTGGGAAAGCATTCAATCATAAAAGCAGAACCAGGAGGATACATATTTATGTTATTTATTTGAGTTATTCAATTTTACATGGATTTATTGCTAGGAATTAGGATACATAGTTGTAGGGTCTGGCTAAGCAAATCCAGAATTCCCAAGGCTGGATTTTTTAACAGGAATCTCTATTCTTCATGTATGATAATATCCCAACATATAGGCCTAGATTTTACTTCACGTGCATCATATTACTTCTCTAAAAGTATAAGGTCTAGTATTTCACACTGCTGCCGTCGAAAACCTCAGGACTAGTTTATTTCAAAGCTATTCAGGAAACTGCCACTGTTTTGGCACTCTGAATACTCCAAGAAAATAAGAGGAGATAGTTTGCTTTTTAAACTTCCCACCTATCAGGTTGGTGGAAAAGAATTGTAGTTTTGCCATTAAAAGTAATGCAAAGACTGCGATTACTTTTGTACCAATCTAATATTTAATACTAATATTTCCGCTGCAGCCATAAAAACTGGAAGTCAAAAATGTATGTTGTATGACCCAGTAACATGTCTCTCAGAGCAGAGGTGAATGTGACATTTCATGCTGGCAGGAGCAATTTTTGAAATTACAAATCTAACCTTATTTGCTGGACCCAGACTGGGGACAGTATTGCTTTGTGATTACATCCTAAGCTTTAGAATATGATAGACATAGTTACAAGGAATGCATCTTCACATTTTTGCCTGATCATAAACAAATCACTTAACCTTTACAATCTTCAATTTTCTCACTGCAAAATAAAAAAGTAATAATGCCTATTTTTCAGGATGTCCTGAAATTTAAATGGGATAATTACTTTTATTCTTATACTGTGCCCAGCAGGTAGAGGAAGGGACTATTAAATGATGATTTTATTATGATATGCACTGAAATTGTAAGCTTGACGTTCTCTATGTGAATAGTTTACCTGTTTTATACACAATGAACTATACAGTGGTATGGACAGAAAAATCATTACCTAAAAAGACACCAGAAAAATGAGAAGTGAGCATAACATAGTTCAATAAAAAACAAATGGGCTTTAAAGATTTGTGTTAAAATTACTTTAAATAGAAGCATAATTTGGCCAATTCATGTTAATTCTCTGAACCTCATTCTTCTCATTTGTATAATGAAAATAGCAATATGTATGTCTCAAATTTGTGGAGATTAAACATAACCATTATGAATTAATGACAGAAAATATTTTAGGCACTTAAAGCTTTGCATGTTATTTCCTTTCGTTCTTACAGAAATCGCTAAAGGTGGGTCACAATATTATTTCTATTTTACACTTGAGGGGACGGCTCTTGTAGAGAAGTAAGAAATTTGCTGAAGGTCATCAAAAAGTTAATCAAAATTGAATTATGTCCTGCTCTAAAGCCTGTGTACTTAAGCCCTCTACTAACATTTCTGGCACTGTTCTTGATATTTGATAAGCAGCTGGCATCTGGTAAACACTCAATTATTTTTATTAGCTTTCCTCTTTTCCTAATTAAGTTCATGTCCAGAAAAAAGGAAGTAACTCTCTAGAGCTTGTTGGAACAGAATTGTTCTCTCATTATTTTGAGAAAATAACAACATCACAGGCTATTTTTCTGTGGCTAGATAAACATTCTTTTAATCACTAGCTTTGTACACAAACACAAAATGCATGAATTAAATCAATGAACTGAAGCGTCATTTATTTCTTATGCAGGAAGACAAACACTTGTTTAGTTTTACTTTCCACCTTAACTAGTTATTAGACAGCCTCCTTCTGAATATAAATGACTTTTCTCTCAATAGTAACCAGGAATAGAACATTGTAAGACCCTCTGAGGGACACACACAGAAAAACATAATTGTTCAACAATGGTGGCAATGATTATCTTTCTATTACAAATAATGCCATATATTTTGCAGTGCTTCCAAGTAAAACTCCTTAATCTCAATACCTCACATATTAGCAACCCAACATAAAGCAAAATATGAATAGGAATGGAATGCATTTATAATTCATTCACAGAGAAAGGCATTTTTATTTATTTAATATACTTCTAGAAGCCAACATAAACAAAGGTTCATGATCTTTACTAACACAATAAATCTTTTTAGAGTAATAAAGTGGAACTAACTTGTTTTTACTTATTTAGTGGTACGTTGCCAAGTAAAGCAAGTGAACAGACAGTATTGAAAAACAGGCAATGAAGAATTATTTGACTCTAGCCCTTCATTTAGGTTTTACAGCTGTTTGTGTTTGATCATGGGAAGTCTTTGGATGAATGCAACTTTGAAAAACAAAACTCATCAGTGTGCTGTATCCAGGAAACTCATCTCACATACAAGGATACACAAAGGCTCAAAATAAAGGGATGGAGGAAGATTTACCAAGCAAATGGAGAGCAAAAAAAAGTAAGAGTTGCAATTCTCATCTCTGATAAAATAGACTTTAAACCAACAAAGATCAAAAGAGACAAAGAAGGACATTACATAATGATAAAAGGATCAATGTAACAAGAAGAGCTAATGATCCTAAATATATACGCACCCAATACAGGAGCACCCAGATACATAAGGCAAGTTCTTAATGACTTACAAGGAGACTTAGACTCTGACACAATAATAGTGGGAGACTTTAACACCCCATTGTCAATATTAGACAGATCCACGAGACAGAAAATTAACAAGGGTATCCAAGACTTGAACTCAGACCTGGACCAAGCAAATCTAATAGACATTTACAGAACTCTCCACCCCAAATCCACAGAATATACATTCTTCTCAGCACCACATCGCACCTACTCTAAAACTGACCACATAATTGGAAGTAAATCACTCCTCAGCAAATTCAAAAGAACTGAATTCATAACAAACAGTCTCTCAGACCACAGTGCAATCAAGTTAGAAATCAGAATTCAAAAACTAACTCAGAACCACACAGCTTCATGGAAACTGAACAACTGGCTCTTGAATTTTGACTGGATAAACAATAAAATGAAGGCAGAAATAAAGATGTTCTTCGAAACCAGTGAGAACGAAGACACAACATACCAGAATCTCTGGGACACATTTAAAGCTGTCTCTAGAGGAAAATATATAGCAATAAATGCCCACATGAGAAGAAAGGAGAGATCTAAAATTGACACCCTATCGTCAAAATTGAAAGAGCTAGAGGAGCAAGACCAAAAAAACTCAAAACCTAGCAGAAGACAAGAAATAACTAAGATCAGAGCAGAACTGAAGGAGATACACAAAAAACCCTTCAAAAAATCAATAAATCCAGGAGCTGGTTTTTTGAAAAGGCCAACGAAGTAGACAGACCACTAGCCAGATTAATAAAAAAGAAAAGAGAGAATAATCAAATATATGCAATAAAAAACGATAAATGGGATATCACCACAGATTCCACAGAAATTCAAACCATCATCAGAGATTATTACAAACAACTCTATGCACATAAACTAGTAAACCTGGAAGAAATAGATAAATTTCTGGACACTTGCATCCTCCCAAGCCTAAACCAGAAAGAAGTTGAAACCCTGAATAGACCAATAACAAGGTCTGAAGTTGAGGCAGCAATTAAGAGCTTACCACCCAAAAAAAGCCCAGGTCCAGATGGGTTCACAGCGGAATTCTACCAGACATACAAAGAGGAGCTGGTACCATTCCTTCTGAAACTATTCCAAACAATCCAAAAGAGGAAATCCTCCCCAAATCATTTTATGAGACCAACATCATCCTGATACCAAAACTCGGCAGAGACCCAGGAAGAAAAGAAAACTTCAGACCAATATCCATGATGAAAATAGATGCAAAAATCTTCAATAAAATACTGGCAAACCGATTGCAACAGCACATCAAAAAGCTTATCCACCATGATCAAGTAGGATTCATCCCAGGGATGCAAGGCTGGTTCAACATATGCAAGTCTATAAATGTAATTCACCATATAAACAGAACCAAAGACAAAAACCACATGATTATCTCAATTGATGCAGAGAAGGCCTTTGACAAAATTCAACAGCCCTTTATGCTAAAAACCCTCAATAAACTAGGTATTGACGGAACGTATCTCAAAATGATAAAAGCTATTTATGACAAACCAACAGCCAATATCATACTGAATGGGTAAAAACTAGAAGCATTCCCTTTGAAATCTGGCACTAGACAAGGATGCCCTCTCTCACCACTCCTGTTCAATATAGTACTGGAAGTTCTAGCCAGAGCAATCAGGCAAGAAAAAGAAATAAAGGGTATTCAAATAGGAAAGGAGGAAGTCAAATTGTCTCTATTTGCAGACGACATGATTGTATATCTAGAAGACCCCATTGTCTCAGCCTGAAATCTCTTGAAACTGATAAGCAACTTCAGCAAAGTCTCAGAATACAAAATCAATGTGCAAAAATCACAGGCATTCCTATACAACAAGAACAGATGTAAAGAGAGCCAAATCAAGAACAAGCTGCTATTCACAATTGCTACAAAGAGAAAAAAATACCTAGGAATACGACTAATAAGGAACGTAAAGGACCTCTTCAAGGAGAACTACAAACCACTGCTCCACAAAATAAGAGAGGACACAAACAGATGGAGAAACATTCCATGTTCATGGTTAGGAAGAATCGATATCATGAAAATGGCCATACTGCCCAAAGTAATTTACAGATTCAATGCTATCCCCATCAAGCTACCAATGACCTTCTTCACAGAACTGGAAAAAACCACCTTAAACTTCATACGGAACCAAAAGAGAGCCCACATAGCCAAGTCAATTCTAAGCAAAAAGAACAAAGCGGGAGGCATCACACTACCAGACTTCAAACTATACTACAAGGCTACAGTAATCAAAACAGCATGGTACTGGTACCAAAACAGAGATATAGACCAATGGAACAGAACAGAGGCCTCCAAGGCAACACAACACATCTAAAAACATCTGATCTTTGACAAACCTGACAAAAACAAGCAATGGGGAAAGGAGTCCCTGTTTAATAAATGGTGTTGGCAAAACTGGCTAGCCATGTGCAGAAAGCAGAAACTGGACCCCTTCCTGACACCTTACACTAAAATTAACTCCAGATGGATTAAAGACTTAAACATAAGACCTAACATCATAAAAACCTTAGAAGAAAATCTAGGCAAAACCATTCAGGACATAGGCGTAGGCAAGGACTTCATGACCAAAACAACAAAAGCATTGGCAACAAAAGCCGAAATAGACAAATGGGACCTAATCAAACTCCACAGCTTCTGCACAACAAAAGAAACAGTCATTAGAGTAAATCGACAACCAACAGAATGGGAAAAAAATTTTGCAGTCCACCCATCTGACAAAGGGCTGATATCCAGAATCTACAAAGAACTAAAACAGATTTACAAGAAAAAAACAAACAAGCCCTTTCAAAAGTGGGCCAAGGATATGAACAGACACTTTACAAAAGAACATACATGAAGCCAACAAACATATGAAAAAATGCTCATCATCACTGGTCATTAGAGAAATGGAAATCAAAACTACATTGAGATACCATCTCATGCCAGTTAGAATGGTGATCCTTAAAAAATCTGTAGACAACAGATGCTGGAGAGGATGTGGAGAAATAGGAACACTTTTACACTGTTGGTGGGAGTGTAAATTAGTTCAACCATTGTGGAAGACAGTGTGGCAATTCCTCAAGGACCTAGAAATAGAAATTCCATCTGACCCAGCAATCCCATTACTGGGTATATATCCAAAAGATTATAAATCATTCTACTACAAGGACACATGCACATGAATATTCATTGCAGCACAGTTTACAATAGCAAAGACCTGGAGCCAACCCAAATGCCCATCGATGATAGACTGGACAGGGAAAATGTGGCACATATTCAACATGGAATACTATGCAGCCATCAAAAACGATGAGTTCGTGTCCTTTGTAGGGACATGGATAAACCTGGAAACCATCATTCTCAGCAAACTGACACAAGAACAGAAAATCAAACACCGCATGTTCTCACTCACAGGCAGGTGTTGAACAATGAGAACACATGGACACAGGGAGGGGGAGCATCACACACTGGGGTCTGTCAGGGTGAAATAGGGGAGGGACAGCAGGGGGTGGTGAGTTGGGGAGAGATAGCATGGGGAGAAATGCCAGATATAGATGATGGGGAGGAAGGCAGTAAATCACACTGCCATGTGTGTACCTATGCAACAATCTTGCATGTTCTTCACATGTATCCCAAAACCTAAAATGCAATAAAAAAAAATGGAAAAAAAAAAGGCAACAGGTAGCATTCGCTTTGATACTATACTTTCTTTTTGACAGTTCTCATTAAAAAAAAAAAAGCCAAACATAGTTTGAACTAGCATTAAAGTGATTAAATGTTAAAAATCAAGTGATTGAAATATAATTGACATTGGAAATAAAAGTCACACTTCATTAGCTGTTTCTCTAAGTTAAAAATTCATACTGGACAAATTGTATTATTCATTGGTTACTATCCCTTTTTTTCACACTGTCCTTGACAGTTTCCTAAGCATTCCCCCACAATTAATTCATTTGATCTCCAACATTTTTCTGAAGCATAGAGGACGGTATAGTTTAGTATTTCAAAGAAATGTAGAAAAGTTGAATGTAAGCCATCTCGACTTTTTGGCCTCTTATCACACAGAAATATATTACAGCTACCATTCCTAGAATGCATGTAAGCATTGTTCCATTATAGTCTATGTGTTTATACTGTTTTGCCCCAGCATCGCCATAGGTTACATATTGGAATCTTAATTCTCCAGGGGTCACATCTCTATTAAGTACAACAGCCACACTCTTTCTTGTTTGACACAAATTAAAGGCAGTCCTAGGTTTTTAGAAGGATCTCTAAATTTAGGCAAAGTCTGACTATATCAATATTAGTATTTTATAATTATACATATCAAGTTGGGGGGAAGGTGGGGTTGAGTTTACATATTAGAGTGTGAGTGAATTAAATAAGAAAACTGCATTTTAATCAGGCTAACAAATAAAAGATCTAAAGTCAAAAAAAAAAAAAAAAAGAAAAACTAAGGTGCTGACTTTTTTTGGTGTTTTATTTTTGTTTTGTTTTAACACCAGAAGTGGCTCCCACAAGTGAAGAAATATAAAGTTGCTGGGCTCTCTTAGGTTCCAAAGGAAATTATTTGTGGCATAAAGTGTGGTGGTAAAGCACTGTTACTTTTTATCAAGATGTAATCCATGAAGTCAGTGGGGATATACCATTGCTACTGAAACATAAAAAAAATGTCACAGTGACCATCTATTTATATGCATCTCTATAAAAAGTCCGAAGAGAAAGAGAATGGATTTTTCTGCAGTCTCTAGGTTTCCAAATACCCAGTATATTATCATATTCCATAGTGAAATGAAAAAAATTCTTCCCTGATATCTCAGTATTTTAAAACCCAGGTAAGAACTCACTTTTGACAAATTTAAGCTAAAACGTAACTTTCGACATTTATAAGATGCTGCATTTGAATACTAAAATTTTGATGAAATTAACTTTCTTTTGTGACAACCACAAGCAATTATCTATTTTACATCCATAGTTTCGTAGTTTTACAATGCACTGCAGTTTTGTCTATATATAGTTTGATTATATATATCTTTCAAACTGGCATGTTTAAGGGGATATTGCATTCTATTCTTTATATTATTGAAAGCTAAACTCCAAGGAAGGAACAGATCCTGCATGAAGGTCTATTTATTGTGCTTGGTCTTCAGAAACAGGATTTCAATTTCATGGTCTTTTGAGGTATTTGGAGGTTTCAGAATGTATCTTCAGTGTGTAACTACTAGTGCAAAGATGACAATAGAAATAATACAATTAACCATAATATTGTGGAGTTCGGATTGTCTGAGTCAAACATTTACGTAGACCCAGAGGTCATTTTAAATGCTTCTTTTTGTTATGTTAGTTTACTAAGTATGAGGTAGATATTATTATGACTGATATTTGTAAAATAACGAAATTCTTGTTTTTGTCCTTTAGGTTCTGGGGTACATGTGCAGATCACGTAGGATTGTTGCATGGGCACATACATGGCAAGGTGGTTTGATAGCCTGGACAAAGAAAATGTGGCACATATACATCATGGAATACTACACAGCCATAAAAAACGTTGAGTTCATGTCCTTTGTGGGGACAGAGGTGGATCTGGAAATCATCATTCTCAGCAAACTGACACAAGGATAATGAAATTTAAACACTAAGATTTTAAGTAAATTTATGAAAGCATATAGCAAACAACTTGTGAAACTGCTTTTGTACCCAGCATGTGGTTTTTGTAAACTCTACTTTTCAGTATATGTGATGATTGTTTTGGTATAATTTGTATTCCATCATTCGTTTGCCTCCTAACTGAGTCTTACTTCTTGTAGGAAACCTATTCCATGGGATTTATGTGGATACAGTTTTACCAGAAATTTATACTATAGGGCTAGACAATCAATATTTGCCTGATTTTTGACAAAGGTACCTTGGGTAAAAAAGGGTCTGTCATCCTTTAAGACAAATACTTGTGAGTGTCAGTCAGTAGATTTCCACCAATTTTCCTGGTCTTATGAAGGTGTCTAATACAGAACAGAAAAAAAGAAAAATATGCAAAGAAAAACAGAATTTATAAATGGACAGAGGAAAATATGAGCCAAAATGCTGTATTTTCATTCTCTAGATCCAGGTGTACTTACAGTCAGATGAGGTATAGTTCTGTTTTATGAACAATGAATTCCCAATTTAGCTTAAGCTTAAAGGATGACTTAAAATCATCAAACTTAAAATCATCCAACTTTCCTTTTACAGATGAGGAGGAAAGCTAAGGAAGGTTAACTTTTTTAGCTTCACTTTCACTTTCAGTCCCTGAAAGGAGGAGTTGTGTGTTTGATGTAATTGCACATGAAGGCACACAAAATGTAACTTGATGAAGGAAGACGAGACAGGGTGCAAAACTAACAATTACAAGCATTGTAATGGGCAAAATAGGGCCCTAACCGCCACAGAAGTCATTGATGTTTGATTAGGATGCATTTACTCTATACTTCAGTACATTTACATTGAATATTTTTATCATTATCATATTTTTAAAATATTGAAAGAAACTAAGATATATTAAGGGAAAACTTAATGACTTTTGACAAATATATGCATCCACGTAACTGATCCCTCTATTATGATACTGAACATCCCCTCATGGCAAAAAGTTTTGCAACTTTTCCCAGTTGATTACTATCACTAATCATCTCTTCTGAATTCTGTCAGGGTTTAGTTTGAATTGCCTAAAATATCATGCAGTGGATAGGAATGTAAATTAGTTCAGGCAGTATGGAAAGCAGCATGGAGTTTTCTCAAAAAACTAAAAATAGAACTACTGCACAATTTAACAATCTCTCTACTGGATATTTATGCAAAGAAAAGAAATAAATATGTCAAAGGATATGTGCACTCACATAATTATTGCAGCTCTATCCACAATAGCAAAGGAATGGGAATCAACGTAAGTGTCAATCAATGGAAAAGTAGATAAAGAAAATGTATTATATATACCCACAATTAAATACTATTCGTCCATAAAAAGGTATACAATCGTGTCATTTACAGTGATACAGATGGAACTATATGGAAGTTGAGTGAAATTCAGGCACAGAAAGACAAATATTGAATGTTGTCACTCATATGTGGGAGCTGAAAAAGTTGATCACATGGAGGTGGAGAATGAAACCATATCAGAGACTTGGAAGGATGCATGGGTGGAAGATGAGGGATGTAGAGATTGGTTACTGGGTACAAACAATTAGAAGAAATTATTTCTAATGTTTGATAGTGGACATTGTATTATGTTTTTCAAAATAACTATAAGAAAGGCCTGGTGGCTCTCCTGCATCCCTGTGGGAAAACGCCTGCCACCAGCAGGCTCAAGCTAGCCTCTGTCCCTCCACCGCCTGTACCACCCAACTCCAGAGTGCCGTGCTGGGCAACGGCAGCTCGAGAGGACAGGGCCAGGCGCTTGCAAGGGTGGGCGGGTGGGCAAGACCTCACACACTGAACTTGGAGGCGTGGACCCCAGGCCTGGCCCATGGCACCCAGCAAGTGGCACTGCAACCCGCTGCTCCTGCAGGTCCTGAGTCCTCACAGGGAACCAGGGCCTGTGCTCCGGAGTCTCCCTTCAGATCCTTCCTTCACATGCCCACTTGGGATGCAGAATGCGGCAGAGCTGGGACCCCCCTCGACAGCCTGAGCTTTGGCTGCAGTAAAGTTTCCTGAGGCCCGTCTCATGGGTCCTAGAAGTGGCAGCCATCAGTCGCTCTCGCTGACCCCTCGGAGTGAGTGCTGCAAAAAAAAAAAAGAGACCTGAAATGTTCTCAAGACATAAAAATGATAAATACTTTGGTGATGGATACCTTAACCAACTTGAGTTATTACACATTCTATGCAAGTAATAAAATTTGACATATACCCCATTGCCCCATAAATACATACATGGTGTATCAAAAAATAAAAAGTAAAGTGCTACAGTCAAACATCTTCATTTTTCAATTTTCATACAAATGGGATCATACAATATAAACTCTTGTGTCTGATTTCTTTCTATCTAAACACTGTTAATATTCTCTTTCACAAAAAAGGAAAGTAAGATAAGGAGAATAAATAATTAGTGACTATTATTAGGTGAAGTTTATTCAGAGCTTAGGTCCAAACTTAGCAGCTTTGTTCCAAAGTCCATGCTCCCAAGAGATAGGTTTAATTTCCACTTGTTAGAATTTCCATGTATTTAAATTTAATACCTAAATGCATTATCGAAGGTTAAGGGTTTGAGTTTTGTTATAGAATTTGTTTATTATTATAAAAACTACCTAACTAATATTAAATCACAGTTATTTCCTTATATTACTCTAGCATATTTTATACACATAAAGGAAAGAGAACCAAAGCAACCATTTAGAAATTTAAACAGCAAAAAGATACTTTGATTGAATTATCTTACTCTTTCAAGAATTGTTTTTAATAAAATGTTTATAAATAATCTCTAAATATTACATTTCCCTTTCACCCTGCATATGTAGACCTGGTTTTAATTGGGGCAAAATGCTACAAATAAAAAGATGTAAAATATTGTTTGTATATATGTTTGTATATATATACACACACACAGATATGTATATGTATATAACATAGGTGTATATATAACATATGTATATATAAATATATATACAACATGTTAAAAATACAATTACATAATAGGGTCACTAATTGGTTCTGACTGAAGCATTGATATAACAAAATTATCAAACTCAACATTTTGCATTCAATGACAATATTGTAGTAGGACTTTTTTAAAAGTTCGCTGTTAATTGATGCTGTGAACATCAAGAAAACTATATACAGAGGTATTTTCTTATTGAATTGAGTGAAATTATTTCGTAAAAATTTGGCATAATGATGCCATAAAATATTGTCTGAGAATGAATTGCTGAAAACTCCTTATGAGTTCCCAAGTGAAACAACGTTCTTTATTGAAATGTAAAGCCTCTCATTACGAACTCAGAAGAAAATTATTGACATGCTGTGGGACTTTCCAGGATGAACAGAAAATTATCTGTTTTTCAACACCGTATAAAAAGACATATATAATGAAACAGATGTGAATGGGGATATAATGAATGCACAAAGCTGCTTTTTAAGGGACTAATTATTTCTCTCTCAATATTTTTAGGCCCTTTAACTGCTCCTATTATGGTCATTGTTAATTATATATAGGCTCATTTTGATAATATTTTCCAGGCATAAGCATAAAAAAGTGTGTCCTCCCCAACAGTAATTTGAATTTCTGTCACCACCTCCACAACTTGCCCTCCCACTTCCTCTTTCCTGACCCTGGTGAGCTAAAATGGCATTTAAATTGGTGAAGTAATGAGGTTTATATAAGACACATATAAATCAATTGGTAGAGATAGATTTTGTTTTTATATTCGCCATATTATAGAGAAGAATGTAATTTGTCCCTTGTCAAAATAATCATCTGAACCATGCATTCTCAAAGCGAATGGTAACACCTTCAAAGATTTGAAAATTGTTCTCTGGGAATCAGTATATCTAAGATACTCCCATGGTTTGTGGCTTTCCAAAGGACCACAGTGTATAAACAGATATACAATGAATTTGTGGTTTTAAAATTTTATAGTAGCTGCTGGACAATTAAGGGATAAAAGGTCTAAAAGTGCTCTGTAGGAGGAGTTTGATAAACATAAGAGTTATGAAACACGGAAACAATAAAATTAAATGACATATAGCAGTGTTGATTCAGTAATTGTGGCTATGTATAGTTGTCTTGTGAATACAGTCACAGAAATAATAGTTAGATTGCTTGTTATGGGGGATGAGGAGAAATTGTCAAGCTCTAATTTTTTAAGTTACTGGACCATACATATTTAAATACATATTTGCAAATACCTTCTTAATTTGCAATAACATGCCACCCCTTATATTTGAATGAATACACTTAAAATTCTTTTTGTTCGAATTTACTTATCAGCCAGTTAAGAGAGCTGTAAAGGGACAACTCTCCATTACCTTGGTCATGGGTAGGTGTGGAAAATGCTGGATGAATAAATAGTTTAAAATAACTCTCACACCAACGGCAGCTGTTTTATCTTTGTTTTACTATTTTTTTTAGATATAGAATTATTCCAATAAATTTTAGTTTTATACAGAGATACTGGTAATTCTTGGCTATGAGAAGGTTGAATCTGACCATACCTCTCTCAAATTTTAAGAAGGAAGTGTAAAAAAATTACAGATATGAACAAGCAAGGACGCCTTTATTCAAGACTATTGCAATAGGCAAGAGAGGTTGAACTCAACTTCTTGAAACATAAACTGGGAAATTGGGATTCTATGTCCTTAATGATTACATTTGAACAGGTCAGTGCTTATCTCATTGAGAAAGACATTCCTGGGTTCTAAAACTGGCAAGAGGCTGGGAGAGGCAGAGAAAAAGTGTACAACTATGTGTTTTGTAAATTAAATGCCCTAGGAAAATGGAAGTCAGGGGCTCATTGTCAGGAACAAATCTACCCAAAATGTAGTCTAAATGAGGGGAACATTAAGCTCTTCTAAGTAAGAATAAGATTGTTAATGATCAGGGTTCACCATATAATTAAATCAGGTATTCTCAGGGATGGGGTTGTATCATCAGAACTAAAAACGTTAAAGTTAAGTATTTGCGGTTTTCACTCTCTTTGGGGATCAAATTTGTTAGTTAACTTATTCCAATATGCCATTGAGGTAAAATAAGTTCACAGATTTTTCTGTTTTTGTTTTTTTTTTGCCCTTTGTTTTGTTTGTTTACGTGTTTTTATTTATGATTTTTCTGCATATGCTGATTGTCTTTCAAACCCTACTTTAGGACCTCAAAATAAAAACTTTTTTCTCTGTTTTGTAAAATTTTAGATTCATTAATTTTTGTTTACTTCACTCTGCCTATCTGATAATCACTTCCGTATGTCTAAGATTTGTCAAGAACCTTGAAAAATGGCATTAGGCAGCACAGAATCTCAACAGTATAATACCACTAAAGAGCTTTTATGAGGAAAAAAGTATAATAAGTTAGAGTACCAGATTATGTAAGAATATCACAATGAAAATTTACAAAGAACATAAGCATACAAAGTATCCTGTAAGTCCTTCAGTTAATACAAAAAACAAATTTTTGAAATGGGCTCATAAGGCCACTTGATTGAGGTTTTACTACATGTGTATTTGGTAGTTATGTTTCTTTCAGATATATTTTCCTCTTTACATTATAAATACCATGGTATGATACATTTCCACTGAGAAAGTTTGGAGCAAATATTCTGGAATTTCTTTTCTTTTTTTTCTTTTTTGTAATGATAGATAAAAGGAAATTTTCTTTCTTTTATAAAAATAGTCACAAATTTTCTGGTGGATTTGGTGTGGAGCTGTTGCTTGTCAATCTCTTTGAATTCCAAGAATTACACATCTCCACGTCATTTTCCTCTTTAATATCTTCATGTCATACTCTAGAAAACATTTTGTCACATTTTGACTCTGGATATCCTGAAGTTGTGGGATTCGCTGGGCTGTCATTTCAAGTATTTTCCGTAATCTTTTTACAGTCATTGCATTGCTAGATTGAGAGGGGTGAAGCTGGGAGGAGAGCCACTCTTTGCAGTCTAGTTTGGAGCACTGCTGGGGAATTTGAGCTTGGTATCAGGGCACACGTTCTGAAGGATATGGAGTGGATCAACATGACTGTCCTTCGCTTCCTTTGCTTTCAGCTGCAGTCTTCATCAAGTTAAATCTGTAAAATCTCCTAGGGTTCTCCAAGTTAAATCTGTAAAATCTTCCACAAGAACATGAATGGTTCTCACTACCTGTAACACTTTTGGAAAATATAGATGCGTTAAATCTTTTCATTGTCAGGAATCCATCTTTTCTTTGTCTAGATTCAAGCCAGGAATCCATAAAGAGCAAACATGTTTTCCATCCTTTCTTAATCACATTACAGATTTTTGGTTCTAAATGAATGCCATACAAGTTCTGATGTTCTTTTAAAAAGAGGGAAAATGAATGCCAGTGCATCCTAATTCTAGTAGCTTCTCAGGTTGACATTATTTTAAATAGATTATCTTAGTGTAAACAATTTCTTTTAAATGCACCAAATTGAAGTTCTATCTGAATATCTGCAGGTGCATATGATCAGAAGAAACACATACTTTCTGTTATTTTCAAAAGTGTCCATAGTTGCCTGCATAATTATTAGAATCACAGGGTAATATTTCTGAAAGTACTCACGCTCTTTCTCAGTTAATTTATGGAGCATAGTGGAAATCAATAAAGTAAACCACTAATTAGTAATAATCCCTTTGGTTCCTAGAGCATATCTCCTGTTTCCTTGTGTTTATGAAGAATGTTTACCCATTACAAATCACCACTTTGCCACCTCCCCACCATGAGCTTCCTATCATGTGCAGTTTTCCATTACTCTCTTCAGGTCTTTTCCCATTCTACCAAACTTTAATCCCTATCTAGGGAAATCCTTATTCCCATCTGCAGTGCTTTTGGATTACGTAATTTACATCTGCTGTGTCCACTGCCTTTAAGTAAAGCTACACATTTTTAAAATGTTGAGTTGGTTCCACTCTTGCTCAGCCCACATTCTAATCACCGAGTGAGAAATTGTGCTTTTCCTTGTGATGTCACATTCAAGTGTTTGAAGACTGGAAATGACTGTATTGAAAGCACAGAGATTTTTCTCTCTTGTACAGAAGATAAACAGAAGGCAAGAAAAAAGAATGGATATTGTTTCCTTGCCACTGACACAATTGGGACTTATCAAATTATGAACTTAGTGATAGGTAAGCTTAAAAAGGGAAATCACTTTGCTGAGCTGCAATTTAATGGAAATGGCTCAGAACTGGTAGGGGAATTGAATCCTAATACTGTGTGGGATTTGTAAGCTCCAGCTAGCATACAGAGGCATTTGCCAGCCAATTTAACATCTTTCCTGATATCAAGCAGGGATTTCTTAAGTGGGTGTGGTTCAGTGGAGTGCCAGGTTGATGTGGTGGGAGTTATCTGTCCTGGGTGCATGCAACAAGGCAACACATTTTCTATAGAGCATTTAAGAACCAAATCAAATCAACTAACAATTGGTAGGCTTTATAATATAAACATGAACTGGTAAGTTCAAATAAAGTTAGCAATAAAATATTCCTCCATAAAAATTATACTGGTCTGAGTTTCAAAGAATTATGTGCTTCATAATGAATATATATGCATATATGTGTGTGTGTGTGTGTGTGCACGTGTGAGGGTGGTTTTCAAATTAGCACATCTTTTATTATTTATACCATAACAAACATTCTACTCTCTATATATTCCACAAGTAAGTTAATATGGAAAATTCCAAGTTATCTAGTTACCACCTAAATCATACAAATTCAGCTTTTTAAAGAGTTATGTATTTTTAAAAGTAAATTAATCAAATTTGTGTTTGTTTTGGCTCACTTAAGGTTCAGTTTTGTCTCCAGCCCTTATTATGAAACATTTCCCTACACTTAAACAGTAGATTTGAAATAAACAACAATAGCATAATAAGTACAAAGACAAGTAAATAGAAGGCCTGTTATTTCAATTCCATCATTTTATGTGATCATGTAGAATTTGTGTTTAAAATTTAAGATGATGAATCAGATTGTGAATTATGAAGTATGATGTTTGATAAGTGCATATTCTAGATTATATATGAATATTTTTGCTTCATGTTATCTATTACTTAAAATAACTTCCCTGTGTAAATAAAAGGTGCATTAGAAAAAAATACACTATGTGACACTAACATGCTGTATGTGTCATTCAGGGTGATGATGCCGACCTTATGCATCCTGGTACCATCAACTACTAATCCAAGAAGATTCAGCGGCTCTATGGAGAGATACTCAGCTCCTTAATTAGCAAAACTGAGGATTATAAGTCCCCAAGTTGGGATAATTTTAGCAATTCTGAAGACATTTCAGCGTACAACTTTTATGGTTATGCTATCTCATCCAGAGAAACGTGCTTGGATAGCTATCTCATTCAGAGAAATGTGTTTGGATCTGAGACATAACCTTGTTTCTTTAATCTTTTTTTTCTAAACCAAAATGACTTTTACCCAACACCAATACATTCAGCACCATTACTGCTCAATCTAGTACAATTTTGTTAAACGTATTGAGTTTAATGTAAAATACTTCTGGAGTATTTTACATGGTTGTCTTGCCAAATGCTGCCCCAGATTTCAGAAATACCAGAAAAGCCCCCTCCAAGATGCCCACAACGTCTAAAAGGGGTAGGAGTGTGTGTCCTACAAAAAAATAAAAATTAAAAAAAAATCATCAAATCTGCATAACTAGACATACCTAAGAGCCCACTGGGTTGGGCAGAATGTTTCTTTGGATCTCCCCACTGAGTTTCTACTAAATGTGCCTTGGATGAACATCAGCAATTTCCACTTATCTGTTTTTCTTCCCAAATTGCCAACCTTTAAGTCCTCAATTGTTTTTGTTTGTCTGTTTTTGTTTTAGTTTCTCTAGATACCCCTAGGATTTAAGCATCAAGGTAATCTCTTCCATTTACATTTATTTTTGTAGAGCTGTAAGAAAGTTTAACTCCTCTAGCTTCCTTTGTTGAATATTCATAATTATATTTCCTCTGTCCTACAAATTCAGAGTAATTTAATGTTCGGCATTTTTCATATCACCCTTCCTTACTTCTAACACCAATTGTCATCACTCTCCTTGGACCAGCACTCTATATTCATATCTCTTTTTTTTAGTTACTTTGAGAGATCAACCTACTTTTATTTCCCTTCACCCACTCCCATACATTCCAGGATGGCAAGATGTGTATCAATCATTTATGTATCTATCTATCTAGCCATTTGGCATATATATTTTTTAAATGTCCATGATTTTTCTTCATCAATGCTGAAACAACATTTTTCTGGGCCCTACTAGATGCAGGATATACTAAGAAAACACTGTTAAAATCTAAGAGGTGAAGTGTGGCGGATAAAAGAAAGCCCATGCATGCTTCGGCCACAGCAGTTGATACACACTTTGAATTTCCAAGTGAAAATTCATTGGAAGAAATTGATAGATAGCTTTAAAATATGTACATGATTGTACCACAATATTTTATCTCCCTACATCAGTGCTCAACATTGGACTTAATTTTCAAACCATTCAGATTTTAATGGGTGAATTCTCTGTCCCTAGATTAATCCCATTCATGCACAAAGACTTGAGAAAGAAAAAAGAGCAGATGTGAAAACGTCTGTGTGTGTGACAGACCCCAGATGCTTCAAGAAATTATCCCTGAACTTCAAAATACATACTGGAAAACACTAATATCTTTTGAATTATTCACTTCTTTTCTATATTACTAACAAAATCAGCAGCAACAAAAGAAACAGGAAAAAAGGCCTTGACAGAGGAAGATTTCCGAGCACATAGGCATTTGAATAAAAGTCTTCCTAAATGATGAATTTTACTGCGGTGTGTTCTAAAATGAAGCAGTACCGATGCATTTGTGCCATTCATTTCCATACAATTTGTAAAGTTATTACCTATTTGGAATATTACCCACTTTTTTCATGTACAACATAAAAATTTATGATGGATACCCTTTAAATGTGTATCTAAAAGTATGCATTACAATAAAGTATGATTTGTGATGGGAATAAGCATTTCATCTTCATTTTTTAATTACCTTTCTCTTGTAGATGAATTCAGGAAAATATCAAAGTAAAATGAGTTTTATCACAGTAGAATACATTGGGATAACTAGTATACTATATTAAACATTCCCTATATTAATAATCAGAGTTATTTCTCTATTAAATAACCACATAGGCTTGAGTTCAGTCTTGTTTTATGGAGATGATTATTGAATTACGCAGTCTATATTCTCTTTGTCATTATTGCATGATATAGTATTCCACAAGACAAAAATATGCCCGTGGAGCTCTGAGAGATTCTTTTAAGTATTTTCTATAGTTTTAGATGTCAATTATGTTCATATTTTCCAGGACACTAAATGATTCATCACTCTACTATCTAAAGGTATTTTATTTTATGTCATGAAGTGTGAAGTGGTACAAAGTAAAACTAAGCAGGATAGTCTTCTTATGAAAATGAACCTTTCCACTTAAGTTTAGGAGTTACAACTTTTTTAATAACATGCCATGTCAGCAAGTTTGCAAAGAAATAAAGTTCAGAAAATATGTAGAAAACACAAAACACAGGAGACAGCAGAAATGTTAAATATATTTATTTACTTTATTTTGTAGTATGTTTAGAGCCTATCATAAAAGTCAGTGGTGAATTGTGTAATGGTAACTGTACACTTGTAGTCCTGTCATTGGTCATTGCCTATCCAAAAGGCTCTGAAGCATGATTCAACATGCCATCTTCTAGCTAGTATCACAAGTCATCCTCTCGGAGAGTGCTGTTTTTGCTTCTGTTTTCAGATGCAGAAAATCTCCAAAGAAATGAAGTTTCACAGTATTCTCAGGAGAATACTGAACTACCACACCATATTTCATGTACATGACAAACCCAATTGACAGTAGTCGAGAATATGGGAATTGAAATTATGCCAACTCCTTGATTCCTTAGACACAATGGCCAGTCACCGAGGATGCTGCTTATGAGATGATTGCAGATTGAAAGTAGCAAACATAAAGTAGGTTTAGGATCCCACGTTAGCTAGCTTTGTATACCGGTTGGATACAATTTTCAGGAAAATAATTTCATTTTATTTGCAGCAGATAAAATACTAATCCATGGTAAAAGCAGAAAAACGTCATTAGAAAAAATTTAGCTAAAGCATTAGTGAAATTGTTGGATGTCATTAGGTAGTTTAGGGACAGTAACTTATGAGGGTCTCCAGGTCATTGAGGAATGCTGGGGCAGACAAATAAACGACTGATAATTTTTTTTAAATACAGACTAACAAACACAAAACCACATGACAAATACAAATGAAGCACTGTGCTTAATATTTGCATGGCTGTGTAATTTTTTAACATAAAATAATATTCATTTAAGCATTTTTCATTCTCTAAAATTATCAGATTGGGCACGATGGCTCACACTTTTAATCCCAGTACTTTGGGAGGTTGAGGCAGGTGGATCTCCTGAGGTCAGGAGTTTGAGACAAGCCTGGCCAACCTGGTGAAACTCCACCTCTACCAAAAATACAAAATTAACTGGGAGTGATAGTGCACACCTGTAATCCCAGCTACTCAGGAAGCTGAGGCAGAAGAATCACTTGCACCCAGGAGGTGGAGGTTGCAGTGAGCATAGATCATGCCATTGCACTTTAGCCTGGGTGACAAGAGTGAAAGTCCATCACAAAAATAAATAAATTAATAAAATACTAAAATCATCACATAGGGAATAAAAATGAGATATTTTCATCATGTAACCCAGAATTGACCAACTATGTGATAAGTGGATGTCAAAACTAATGTGCTTATTCATTATGTAGTATTTTATAAGTTTTTAAGACACATACCTTTGAAAAGGAGATTAGAAGGGAGAACAGTTTCCTTTGTTTTTTCCATCTTTCTTCAGTAACATCCTATTTATTCAATTCATATGCAGTATTTGTCATGATGACTTTCCTGCTTCTAATTCTAGATTTATTAGTATTAGACAGGATCTATTGATTTCAACAAAAGATGGTAATTTATCTTAGTAACATTACTCTGTTGATTCCCATTTATTTTCACCCCGTGCAGAATAGTTATATAATTTTCTAATTCTTGGTTTTTAACTAAGATATTCACTTTAGACCATTTTAAACATTAGCTATTGATTTATCATTGCCTTTTAATAAGATAACACAAGCACTTGTGTTCTTTTTGTCTTGAACTCACATGAGCTTTAGGTTTACTCTTATTTTTTCAACATTGAAAACAATTTTATTTTTTTAGGTACAATTAAGTCTCATGTGTTTGTCTGTTATTAATACCAAATATTACACATTCAACACAGACATTTTACTTCCAAGTATGATGGTGTGACAGTAGGTTAGACCTTCTACTATAAACAACTGAGAAAACAGAAAAATATATAAGGTAACAATTATAAATTGGAAAGTAAGCAATGTGCAACTGCAGATTCTTAATGCAGAGAAATTTATGAGGTGAGCTCCACAATCTTCTCTCTATCAGCAGAAAATTTCCTAATGATGGCTCAGCAAGCTGGACTCCAAGCAGAATCATGATGGTTGAACTGAGATGAGAGAGAGAGAGATCAGAATTCATAAGTGTGCAAGCAGCTAAATTCTGCAGATGAGGTCACTTTAAGAGGAGCAATCCATGCACGGGGGTTCCTAGAAATGTGTGTGAGGTTTCCTCACAAATCTAAAGCTCAAGACAAGGTCTCATGTACACAATAGAAGACTACAGGATTTACGATACTGAGAAGGGAGACTCCTCCTGCTTCCCGGCCTCCACCTCCTCCTTCCCTCTGGATGGGAAGTAGGGTAACAAAAAAACAAATAAATAAATAAATAAAACACCAAAGAGCTGGGAAAATAACTCCCTTTCCATTCCCAGCATCTCTGGTATCTGTAAGCCTTAAAAGAGTTGCAAATGAATGTTATCCCTACCGGCTGGAGCTCGGCACTGGGTCAAGCCGCCAAGTCTGCATGGCCCAGGCTCCTTCCTGGAAACACCTCCACAAACTAATAATTTACTGCCTTTGTCTTGTCTCTGTAAGCCCCCTCCCCTGACTGTTCCTGCTCACGCTGCATATGAACTAGCAAATCAATGAAGCCAAAAGATTGTAAGGTCGGTTGTCAAGCCAATGGACAATGACCTAGTTTCACTTCAGTTACCCCTTTAGCTTCTAAGCCTATAAAAGTGGAGAAGAAGCTGATTCTCAGGGAGCTCAGTGAATGAGACTGTAGTCCCCTGCAGCTCCCGGCCAAATAAAATGCCACTTCCTTCCTCAGTTCAGTATTCAAGAGATTTGCTTCTCATAGCTCCTGCTTCAATACAACAGTGACTGTAAAGTTGAGAATCAAACAGAGACACAGGAGATCAAACAGTGCTCAGAGACATTGGTAGCTAAGTTCACCCAAATGAAGAAATCTCATTACACCTCCTTAACCCCTGTTCATGCAGTTTCACCAGAAAGACCATAGCTATGAGTAAGTGCCATGATCTAAAGGATGCCTACACTACCTCTTCCCTAGCATAGCCAAAATCAAGCCCTGCAAGTCCCACAAGACAGAGTTTGATTAAATCCTATGAAGTTAGATGTGCTTGAGAAACACTTTGGACTTCCCAAAGATCCTTTGCCACAAATGTTAGTAAAGCCTACATAAATAAGGACTGTTTGATCATCAAGTAATTAAACTCCTCACCAGAAGAAAATAAATGCACTTTAGAGCAAGTTAACAGAATCTGGAGTCTTTACAATGTCTCATCAACAACGTTCAGTAAAACATAATTTTAACAATTAGATATACAAAGAAACTCTGGACTGTGTGATTATTAGTAAAAGAAGCATTCAATAGATATCAAATCAGTGATAACCTGTGTGTAAAATACAGCAGACAGACAAGAAGTTTAAAGTAGATATTATTTAGTTCAAATAAGTAAAACAGTTTTATCATTATTTTCAAACTACTGAAACAAAAGTAGACAAAAATAAGGGGATAATAAGTGCAAATAGATGCAATTTCATCAAAGAGATGAGATTTATCAAGAATAAAAATCTAAAACAAAATATAATCACTGAGGGAAAATTTTCTGTGCTTCACAGTGCATTAGAGATTAGGTGAGAATCAGTGAACTTGATAACAAATCAATAGAAATGATACTACCTAAATGACAGAAGGAAATGCATTTGAGACAAAGATACACACAGTAGCAATTGAGGAACAAAATAAAACAGTCTAGTATACATGTAACAACAGTTCTGGAAAGAGAATAATAATGTGATTGGGGTAGGGCATTTTTTTGAAGAAAGAGTGGAGAATAATTTTGTAAATATGAAATAAGTAAATAAACTTGAAATATTAAACTCAGCAGAAAAATGTAGAAAATCTGAAAGCATTCAAAGAAAAAAAGAAATATTACATACAGAGAAACAATGGTACAAAATTCTAGCTACTCATCTGAAAAAATGGAAGTCCAAAAAATAATATTTTAAAAGGCTGTAAGAAAGAAAGGTACACAAATGGGGCCAGGCGCGGTGGTTTATACATGTAATCCCAGCACTTTGGGAGGCTGAGGAGGGTGGATCACCTGAGATCAGGAATTTGAGGCCAGCCTGACCAACATGGAGACACCCCATGTCTATTAATAATACAAAATTAGCTGGGCGTGGCAGTGCATGCCTGTAATCTCAGCTACTCAGGAGGCTGAGGCAGGAGAATTGCTGGAACACTGGAAGCAGAGGTTGTGGTGAGCCAAGATCATGCCATTGTACTCCAGCATGGGCAACAAAAGTGAAACTTAAAAAAAAAAAGGAAAGAAAAAGAAAGAAAGACAGAAGGAAGGAAGGAAAGGAGGGAGGGATGGAGGGAGGGAGGGAAGGAAAGATACCCAAACAACACTCGATTCTATCTAGCCTTGTCATAAAAGCAAGAGTAAAATAAAAATGTTTTTAGATGCATGAAAACTGAGCGATTTGGTTGTCTGTAGACCCTTACAAGAAATCCAAAAGCTGTTTTCATGCTGAAAGATATGAACATCAGACAGAAACATTGGTCTCCTAGGAGGAAAGAAGAGTGCCAATAAAGCTAAATAAGTCAGTGTGCATAAAGGGCTTCGGGATTGTTTTGTTTTGTTTTTATGACATTCTTAGGACATAACGGATGAAAATGAAATTATTAAAAATATAAAATGGGGTGTATAATACATATGGTAATACAAGATATGACAACAACGCATGAAGTCATGCTTGCATGTTGATAAGAGAGTAGATACAGAGAATTGTACTCCTATGGCATTATTTCATGTGAAAAGTCAGAAGTAGAAGTCTGAAACCAAAAATTGATAATTGTGAAGGGTGAAGCATGAAATACAAAGGTTGAGGTATGTAGAGCAAAGTGCAAGTAATACAATATTGACTCTAAATGTATTTTCATCAATTAATAATGCCTATTTTAGCCCTAAAATAACCAGTATGCATATCAAAGGAGGTATACTTAACAATTATTTATAGAAAATAAATAACACATGAAATAATTATTTGAATGTCAGCAGCATCCACGTTGAAATAACTGGTACTCAACTTTCCCCTCTTCTCTAAATAACAAAGAAACTGAACAAAATTTAAAATAAATTTAAAATTGATTGTTAACCTGAGATCTTCTTGGTTTTTAACCTGGGGTCTTATTATTTCTGCATGTCACCTTCTTGTTTATAGAAATGAAAGAACTATTCTTGAACAGGGATTCTCAAGTGCAATTATACAGATTGGCTGTGTTGAAATTATGTGAAGAATTCGTTTTGTTATCATTTTTGTAATACATATTTCTGACCTCCCAAAGAGTCTTGCTGAACAAGAACTTCTAGAGACCAGAATATTCTACTGTGCAACCTTGCATGGAAACTACAAATCTAAATGACCTTCCGTCTCTCTTAAAGCTCTTACATCTGACTTACTGAATAACAATTAATTTTAAACATATATTTGCAGTTTTATTTCCAGTAATAACATATCTTTAAGGATTTTTCTACTACTTATGAACAGGCCATTACAGCATCATTTAAATAGGCTTACTTATGAATTTAGATCTCTAATGACCTTTTCAATGAAATGTTTCATCTTAATACCCCTTCACTATAAATGTCTCATTACAGGGAGAATACTCCCAGGAGCTTATAGACGCCCTGAATTTACAAGGTCAGAACTATAAATGATAAATTGTAGCAGTTTGAGTGACACTACAAAATAAATCTTCAGAAGACTAACAATAGCACAGTTTTCAAAACCAAATAATATGGCTTTCAGAAAGCCAATATAAACACAAATAATTACAATCCTAGTAATATTTATGAAATTAGGGACTATTACACAATGAACAATGACCAAAAATACTATGCATTTAACATTTCTTTCTTTTTATTTTCCAGAGCATTTAAGATTACCTACCAGTGGAATATTACCTAAGAGTCCATTATCTGTTCCAAAAATTGATTCTCAATTAATCTACATTTCCACTTCTCACCTTAGCCAATATATCTCCAAGAAACAATGCTCACTGAGAACATTAATTCATGAAATTTGATTAGATGACACTCAGTGGACTCAAACTGACACTTCACCTCCTCTGGACATGTTTATTACACATTTGGTTTCTATAAATAAATAAAACTCAATGTATGTCCTAAGACTGTTTCACACATCATTGGAAACCAGGTCGTGACTATTTATTGTGCACTATGAACAGAGAAACGAAACACCTACTGTGTATTCACTAGGGACATGATCTGAATAACCCTAGTTATTTCTTCCCAACTAGGAATCTTTGAAAATACTACCTAGTGTTACATTTTTCTCAAATACAAATTTTGTAAACTGTAAATGAGTTCAAACAATATTTTCTGTTCAAGTGAAACAAACACAAAGGAAAAATATTACATATGCCAATTTACTCTATTTTCATATTTTTTTTCCTACTGCTCTGCACCTCCTCCCATACATAACAAAGATGAACCCACAGAGTGAACATACAAACACAGATACTCATAACTGGAGCACAGAGTGAATTCAGCACCATGTAAAGGAAAGCTATATACTCTGCATATTTTCATTTTTACGCAATGTAATGCCAATGAGCATGTTTCTATGACTAACCCACAGCAGTCTCTAAATAAACTACCTTTTTTTCTTATAAAAAAGCTGGATTTTACAACTCTGGAACTTATTTTAGCCATGCTCTTTTTTTAACAGTCTTCCAAACTAGTTTTGAATGAAAGAGTTCCAATCAAGACTTACACTGGGATCTTCCTTTTGTACATTCCACTGCATGTACCAAACACCTACAGAATTAAATATACTTTCTCTTTAATCTAAATAATTTAATAATCAATAATTTATGTTTAAAGAGGCAGGACATTGAAAAACATCGGTATCAGGAAATGTAGATTGAATAATAATTCAAGATTAAAACTTAATATTAACTATTAATTAATGAGATTCTTATAATTTGGGGGCAATAGATTTGTGGGCTATAAGCTTTTCATCCTACTAAGTCAAACTGGAAACCTGTGATTTTTATCATATATTTTTATTTGACATTAGTTCTAAACCTCCATACAAAAATTATATTATTTTTGTGTTAAATAATCAATTATAATTTGAAAAGAAAAAATAATTATTTTATATTTGCCTCATAGATTCCATTGCAAAATCTCTCTTTGTGTGAATCTTAGTGTCTATCAGCTATCATATTCTTTCCACATGAAGATATTTTAACCTTTTCTATTAGCACAGGCCTCTCAGCAATTCACTCTCTCAGCTTTTATTTGTTTGGAAAGGCTTTATGTTTACTTTTCTTTGGAATGATTTATTATTTTTTCTTTTATTTATTTATTTGACTTTTATTTTAGGTTCAGAGGTACATGTGCAGGTTTGTTATACAGGTAAACTCATGTTATGGGTGTTTTCTGTACTGATGATTTCAACACCCAGGTATTAAGGCTAGTACCCATTAGTTATTTTTCCTCGCGTCCTCCCTTCTCCCACCCTCCATCCTCTGGTAGGCCCCAGTGTTTGCTGTTCCCCTTTTTGTGTTCATGTGTTCTCATCATTTAGCTCCCACTTACAAGTGAGAAACTGTGGTATTTATTTTTCTGTTCCTGTGAGAGTTTGCTAAGGATGATGGCCTCTAGCTCCATCCATGTTCTTGCAAAGGACATGATCTTGTTCTTTTTTATGGCTGCATAGTATACCATAGTGTATATGCATGACATCTTTACCCAGTCTTCCACTGATGGGCATTTAGGGTGATTCCATGTCTATGCTATTCTGAACAGTGTGGTAATGAACACACACTGTGCATTGTATATTTATGATAGAGTGATTTCTATTCCTCTGGACATATACAAAGTAATGGGATCACTGGTTTGAAGGGTACCTCTGTTTTAAGGTCTTTGAGGAATTGTCACACTGTTTTCCACAATTGTTGAACTGATTTACACTCCCACCAACAGTATACAAGCATTCATTTTTCTCTGAAACCTCATCAGCACCTATTATTTTTTGACTTTTTAATACTAGCCATGAAATGATATCTTTAATGGGTAGAGATTTGTAAGTTGCAGAATTTATTTTAACACTTTAAACATGTCCTGTCATTGTGTCTGCCTTCCATTCCCTTAGGAACTGAATTTTTGTGTCTTACTGAAATTCATATCTTGAAGCCCAGACACCCAGAGTGATGTCATTTGGAGGTGAGTCTTTGGTAGGTAACTAGATTGAGATGAGGGCATGAGGGTGGTGCCTTCATGATGAGATTAGTGTCTTATAAGAAGAGAAAGAGAACAGAGTGAATTCTCTCTCTGCCTTCTTCTCCACCCACTCTCTCTCTCTGCCACCTCACTCCATTTTATCTCTTTCTCTTTCTGACTGTCTCTTTCTCTGCCATGTAAGTATGCAGAGATAAGGCAACTGTTTGCAAGCCAGGAATTGGGGCTTCGCAGACACCAGGTCTGCCAGCACCTAGGACTTGGATCCTGTAGCCTCAAGTGTGAGAAATAAATATCTGTTGTATAACCCACCTAATCTATGGTATTTTGTGATAGCATATTAAGACAGTAATTGGTACAGAGAAGTGGGGTGTTATTGTAACAACCTGTAAGTGCCTTATAGCTGGATAATAGGTTGTGGCTGGAAGAGTTTTCAAGTATGTACTAGAAAAAGCCAAGAATGATGTGAAGAATTTTTTTAAGTCAATTCTGGTGAGAGATCAGAAAGAAAAGAGGAGAGTTATAGAGAAAGCTTCCATTCTCTTAGAAAATACAAAGTACTTATGAATGAAATGTTGGTAGAAATGTGATCATTATGGTGAAGTTTCAAACAGAAATAGGAGTATGTTACTGGAAGCTGGAGGAAAGGTAATCCTTGTTATAAAGTGACACGCAACTTGGCTGATTTGATTTTATATTGTACAGCTTTTTGGAAAGTAGAGCTTGACAATGATGAAATTGTGTATTTAGCTGAGGCAATTTCTTTCCAAAATGTTGAATGAGTGAAAAGAGATAAATGAATTGAAATAGAGATTGTTAAGAAAAAGGAGGAACCAGAATTTAAACATTTGGAACATTATCAGCTTATTCATATTGCAAAACATAAAAGTGTGCTCAGAGGTTAACCTACATTTGATAAGTAGATTAATATGGGTGTGTAACAGGACTTAATCAGTCATCTCAACAGAGGCCAGGGGTAGAGGTGGGCTAATACCACTGTTGTAACCTGAGCGAGCTTGAAATCACCACTGACACAAAGAGTAGGCCAAATTACAGGGTCTTTATTGCTGGCAGCCGCAGAGGACACATGTCTCTCTAACCTGCGGCCCCAAAAGGAGGAAGTCAAGACTTTTTATGCCTGTATACCACCTCCTGGGCAGGGGTGAGGGGCTTCGGACATTCCAAGGGCCAGGGACTTTGGACATTCTGATTGTTACTTCAGTGGTTTACAGAAGTCAAGATAAGCATTAGTGTACACATTGTCGGGGTAGGGTGGAGATTACAGACCTTAGTTACTTATTACAAGCCACAGGGGCCAAGATGGCGTGGGTTTGGACTGCTTGCCTGTCACATTAGGGTTACAGAGAGCAGTTTCAACAGCAAGCTGAGGTATGGTCGAAGTATGCAGTTTATGGGGCAGTTACCATGTTACACCAGCAAAGGCACTGCCTATTTAAACTAAAGAAAACAGAGAAAGTATAATGAAATGAAGGAAGGTTGCCAGACTTCTTACATCCTACAGAACCAGACTATATAGCTATTAAGGCTCTGAATTTGTGCTGTTCTTCAAGGCAAGGGAAGAATTATCCTGAGGGTAAATTCAAAGAATTGCAATATTCCCACTACTCTTTGAAATGGCGGAGAAGCCCTGATGATCTCTGAACTGACTTCAGAAATCATTTTTCCCTTGTTGCATATATGTAGAATATATATCACTTTCACTATAGCCTTTTCAGGATAAGATACATGTCCCCTTCTAATTTCAAATTGGTCTAGAAAGATGTGAGAACAGATTAATTAAAAAAAAAAACACCATATGTACATTTTCAAAATCCTACCAGGAGAAAATATTAGCAAAGCTTTTAGGCTACTTTTTAAAGGAAACTTTAAGAAAAATCTTGGAATTAAATTTGCACATATAAGAACAATAATCAGTCATACCTAGGGTTCACCTTCTTGACCTAATCTAGTCTGAATTACTTCCTAAATACCCTATCCCCAAACGTAGGTATTCTACATGTATGTAACTTACTCTCAAAGAAAACTATTTTTTAAACTTTTTAATTAATTAATTTGTTTAAGTTGACAGATAAAATTGTATGTACTTGTGTACAATATATTTTGAAATGTATATGCATTGTGGAATGGTTAAGTCTAACTAATAACATATGTGTTACCTCACATACCATTTTAGTGGTGAGAATATTTAACATACACTCTATTGGCATTTCTCAGAAATACCAATATATCATCATTAACCATAGTCATCCTGCTGTACAATTGATCTCTTGGATTTATTCCTCCTCTCTGACTAATTTTGTATTATTTGACAAATATCTGCCCCATGCCCCACTTCCACCCTTCCCAACTGCTCCAGCCTCTGGTAAGCAACACTGTGCCTTCAGTTTCTACTTCCATGCGTTCAGCTTTTTTAGATTTCACATGTGAGTAAGATCTTGCACTATTTTTCTTTCTGTGTCTGGGTTACTTCACTTGGCTGATACCACCATATGATTCAGCAATCCCACTAGTATATTTAAGTTGACCCTTGAACAACATGGGGGTTAGGAGTAAAAAAAAAAATTTTTTTTTTACTACCTCCACAGTAAAAAAAAAAATTAGTGTATAAATTTGATTCCCCCAAAACTTAACTGCTAATAGTATATTGACCAGAAGCCTAACTGACAGTACAGTCAATTAACACGTATTTTGTGTAACTATTATACGATGCATTCTTACAATAAAATAAGCGAGAAAAAAGAAAATGTTAAGTAAATCGTAAGAAAAAATATATTTGCTATTCATTAAATTGAAGTAGGCCATTAAGAAGGCTTTCATCTCCATTGTCATTACTTTGAGTAGGCTGAGGGATAGGAGAAGGAAGAGAGGTTATTCTTGCTGTCTCAGGTGTGGGAGAGGCAGAAGAGTTGGAGCAGGTTTAAGGGTAGTCAGGAGAGTCAGTCACCCTTGGTGTAACTTTTACTGAAAAAATCCCTATATAAGTGGATCCATGCAGGTTAGACCTGTGTTATTGATGGGTCAACTCTATATCCAAAGGAAATAAAATCAGTATGTTGAAGCAATGTCTTCATTCTCATGTTTATTGGTCCGCTATTTACCACAATAATCAATATGTGGAATCAACCTTTGTGTCCATCAAGTGAGGAGCAGACAAAGAAATATGCTACATATCCTTAATGGAATACTATCCAGCCATTAAAGGGGCAGTATCCTGTCATTTGTGACAGCATGAGGAACCTTGAGAACATTATGTTAAGTAAATAAGCCAAAGAAGCCTATTTGGTACAAACTCTGAATGACTGTGTGAATTAGACCCTTTTCAATGACCCTCAATGTTTATGTAAGATGATTGAGATGTGATTTTTGTTGTGACAAGTTTAGTGTTGTCAGTTATTGCAACATAGCCTATGATATAGTTTGCCTGTGTCCCCACCCAAGTCTCATCCTGAATTGTAGTTCTCATAATTCCCACATGTTGTGGGAGGGACCCGGTGGGAAGTAATTGAATCATGAGAGAGTGCTGTTCTCATGAATAAGTCTCATGAGATGTGATAATTTTATAAAGGGGAGTTCCCCCTGAACATACTTTCCTGCCTGCCACCATGAAAAGCATGACTTCACTTCTCTTTTACCTTCTGCCATGATTGTGAGGCTTCCAAGCTGTGTGGAACTGTGAGTCAATTAAACCTTTTCCCTTTATAAATTACCCAGTCTCAGGTATGTGTTTATTAGCAGTGTGAGAACAGACTAATACAGCCTATCTTACCTTAACAAGTATACCCTTATACATTCATAAGTTTAGAAGTTGGTTTTTACTAATAGGAGACAGGGGTATATTAAACAATTGAAAATATAAAATGGGATTGGATTGATTATATTTAAAATAAATATTTTGTAACATGATGTGCTAAGGTAGATTAGGAATAACATTTAATAATATATCCAGAATATAAAAGAATCCATGAAATTTTATTTTTGTGTTTTATACAGTGTTCTTGAAAAAGATTGCTCATCCCAGAAAAATTCCATTTGCATTTAAAAGAACCACTATCATTTATTGACTCAGAAAACGGCTAACTATTCTCTAAACTTGGCATATTGTTTTGAGTGTACGTTTCACAGGTTTCTTGCAATTAGGTGTGGTCACGTGTCCAAATTTTGAAAGCTCATTTCAGGCTAAGTCCCAAGAAAACTTTGCAAATGTTTCCTCCTCTCCATTTGACATCTTTTTTTTTTTTTTTAATTTAAAGTAATATGAAAAGTCAAGTGTCAAAGAAGGTAGAGTTCCCGAATAACTCTATTGATCAGAACTCCTCCCACAATAAACTTTATGTAACCGTGTTAAGCCACACTTCTTAGTGTTAATGAACAATTCACTTAAGACATTGAGATGTCGGGGTTTATCTATTACAATGTTGAACTCACATGAACTAATTCTTTCACCCACAGAAATTCAGCTATTCTCAGTTCGCTTCAGGGAAACGCAGACCAATTTCATACCTAATAGAAGATTCAATTGCACAGACAAAGATGGAATGCTCAAAATGTAAAAGGGCTTGAGATAATTTTGCCAAAACTGGTATTTCAAAATATGTGTCTATTTGTCATGTTTTACATCTCAGAGCAAGTCACCTTAATATAATTTCTCTGTTTCTTAATAAGTCATTTGATCTGTTTCATGCTCATATTTTTGCTTTGTGTGTTCTTCTCATTCTACCTGTGTATTCCTGCATATTCTTCAGGACTTTGCTTCAGTGCTATCTACTCAGAGAAGTTACTCTAATCACCCTGCCAGAAGTTATACCCCATTATTTTATTATCAAACTTGGCAACTTTGTTGTTTCTATTATTTACTGTGCTTCTATTTGTTCAGTTTATTTCTGATTCCTAAGTAGAAAATAAACTACCTTAGGGACATTGTCAGGTCTTCCTGGTTTATTGATGGAATTCAAGTACCTAAGCTGGAAGGTAAGCTTAGAGATCATCTTTAGGAGTGTAGAGAATGCATTGGTCAGGAGTGTAGCAGGAAGCTAAATGCAAAGGGAAGAGGGTCCAGAAGGGAGCCTGTTGCTGATGAGGAATAAATGAATGCTTAGCATTGCCCTAAATAAGTATAAGAAAACAATAATACCTACATTAGCTTATCCGATTAGGAATCAAAGTAATGGGCGGGGATCATTCATGAATTAATCTCTGAGTAATTGGAGAGAAAAAGGCAACATTTAGTGATTGAAGAAATAGCAGAAATATATTATTAGTTTTACTTTTCCCCCATTACATTGGTTTTCCTATGACAGAAATAATTTATTTAATCAACGCTCTTTCTTAAGAATCTGATCCTGTAGCTACATAATGAGCTAAGTGTTGCTCCCAGAAGCAGCAGTAAAGTGGTAAGAGTAGGAAAATTATGTACCTAAATTAAGAAAGTGATTTACAGTAATGGCTCTGAGAGCAACAGAGTTAGCAAGGTGTGTTTGAGCTCCAGATATTTATTAGCTTATAGCAAACCAGCTCATAGCAGTAGAAACAGCAGGATAGTTAGAATAAAAAATCATAAAATGGAAGGAAACGTGCAGGAAAACGTAGTGAGGTGTAGAAAATCACTGAACTCAGAAAGAAGGGGCATACACAAGTGATTAAGAAAACAAATTTATAAAACTTTTCAAAAATAATGACATACCATTTACATTCCTAATGAATGTAAAATGTGTTTCTACAGCCGTTGCAAAACTACGAGAGATGAATAACGCTGTGACCCATGCAACAATTCCGGGGATCTATCAGTTCATATTTCCTAATTTTTTTCAGATTAATGTCTCATCTATTTCTTGATCAAATTAGCAGGAAAATGAGTATACTTATAAAAACCAATAAATATGGAAAGGACAAGAATAATATCACTACTTAAACCAACTTAATTGATCTTTTTAAAACCTGACATTCAGAACCATCAGAGTATACATTGTTTTAGGTACGTATGAAGCATTCACCAAGATAGACTGTATACTAAACCATAAAACAAGTTCCAATGAATTTAAGGGTTAAAATCCTGTAGATTTTTCTTCTCTGAGTACAAAAGTATTACAGGAGACATTAATCACAATATGTCTTTTTTGAGCTTTTATTTTTTTCTTCCTTTTTAACTGTGCAAACATTTTAAAGCAATATATTCATTTCAAAAGGGCTAATCTACTTTCAACAACCAGACCAGACGAAGCCCTGGAGTGAGAACTCAATACTTTACTATGGAACTCAGCATTACCTGCTGCCATTTCCATAATGTTCCTATTGTGTTGCTTTTGTATGTTGCTTTCCTTCTTACTGAGACTTTTGTTTTTGTACTGCTAGGATCTTACAGTTACTCTTCCATATTCCTCCATAAGCCAGAAAAAAATGGCCAAGCTTGGTCTACCAAGTTAACAAATATTTATTTCACGTGCATATGAATTGTAGTAATTCCCAAATTGTTAACAATGAAAGAAAAATGTCTCAAGTCTTGGGCTTAGGGATCTGGGGGACAGTAGTGGAAGTAATTACAGGGCTAGGGCTCCAGCCTCAGCCCCAACCTAAAAAGAAGCTCAGCTAAATCTGCACCTTCCACCATGGCACATGAAAGCAAATCTGTTCTAAAGAAGCCTGCTATCTAATTTTAAACGGTGATGTTTATTAATAAGGTCCACTTAACTGGAAAAAAAGCTGTCATGCTATGGACGAGAGCATAAAGAGAAATATATAGAAAAGAGAGAAAAGTAAAAAGAGAAGATCACTTGTCAATTTAACAGAAAAAATAAACTTTCCTAAAAATTGTTGGATAGAGATTAGATACTAACTTTCTGTATAAACAAATATGTTGGTTAAGCTATGTTTTATGTATAAAATTATATATTTACTTATTTTTGATAGTCATTGCCAATCTTTTTTTTTGAGACAGAATCTTGCTCTGTCTCCCAGGCTTGAGTGCAGTGGTGCCATCTCAGCCCACTGCAACCTCCATATCCCAGGTTTAAGTGATTCTCTTGCCTCAGCCTCCCCAGTAGCTGGGACTACAGGCACGTGCCACCAAGCCCAGATAACTTTTGCATTTTTAGTACAGATGGCATTTCACCACGTTGGCAGGGCTTGTCTCAACTCCTGGCCTCAAGTGATCTGCCCACCTCAGCCTCCCAAAGTGCTGGAATAACAGGCATGAGCAACTGCTCCTGGCCTAAACATTTGCTTTTTTTTTTTTTTTTTTGGTAAGCATTGTCATTAAAATATCTTAACCAACTATAATTTATGTAAAAAAATTATAATATGGCGGACACTGTTAAACATCATCACCTGATATTATACTACATTAAGAGAATATTAGATGGAAATTTGTATTTATTTCAAGGAATGAAGAGTGTTAAAAATGGTAAAGTAAATATAAAACACTGTTCACTTTTTAACTTTTATAACACAAAAATGAATAAAGTTATATAAAACATATATATATGCTATGCTTTCCAATATTTATAACACATGTTGAACTAAAAGTTATGCTAAATACATCACATAAATGATATTAGTTGAAGCTAGACTGTGATAAAGTTGCATATGGTAAACCCTAGAGCAATCAATAAAATATCAAAGAATAAAAATATTAATCATAAAATTTTGATTTTACATAATAATAAAAATATTCAGTTAATCTAAAGGAAAGCAGATAAAAACAAAGAATAAGATGCGGCAAACATAAAACAGTTTTATATGCTTAAAGTCAGTCCTGTTGAACATACATTAAATACAATTGGCTGAAATGTTACAAATATAAGATAGAGATTGCCCAGATGAATAAAAACAGAAGACCCAGCTGTATTATGACAAGAAAGTGTGTTAATATGGACAATGAAAGTTTAAAAATCTTTAAATAGAATAAAATACACTGAATAAACATTAATAATAAGAAAGTAAGAGTGGCTATATTAATGACAGATGTAGTGGGTTTCAGAACAAGGAATATTACCAGGCATAAGAAATAGTTTAATAATTATAATAATATTATTTTACAAAGACCAGGATCTTCAATGTATATACAATTAACAATAGAGCTTCAAAACACATGAAACAAAAACTGACAGAACAGAAAGAAGAAATACACAAATCGGTAATTTTAGATTGAGATTTCAGGACTTGTCCTCTCAGTATGTGATAAGTTAAAAAAACCAATAAATATGGAAAGGACAAGAATAATATCACTACTTAAGCCAACTTAATTGATCTTTTTAAAACACTACATTGAGAACCATCGGAGTATACATTATTTTAGGTACATATGAAGCATTACCAAGATAGACTGTATACTAAACCATAAAACAAGTTCCAATGAATTTAAGTGTTAAAATCCTGTAGATTTTTCTTCTCTGACTACAAAAGTATTACAGGAGACATTAAAAATATCTATTTGCTACCTATAAAATGTCTAAATATTGGAAGTTAAACAAAACACTTCTGATAACCTATGTTAAGCAAAAATTTGGAAAGGAATTTATAAAATATTTAAATTAATATAAAAAATATCAAAAGTAAATGTTTATATTATAAAAGAATAAAAGTCTCAAGACAACCAAACTTGTAATTAAGAACCTAAAAATAAAGTAACAAACTTAATATATTTGTTAAAAATAGTAAGTAGTGAGAGAAAGTTAATGAAATAATAAACAGGGAAACAGGAAAATATAAAATCAATGATTGGTTCTGCGAATAGGTCCAAGAAATAGTTAAAACTGATACTTATTTACATAAGAGTACATACTACATGACATGTTTAGATGAAACTCTGGAAATTGAGATTCACGTCTGTAATCCCAGCACTTTGGTAGACCGGGTCAGGCGGATCATGAGGTCAGGAGTTCAAGACATGCCTGCCTAACATGGTGAAACCATGTCTACCAAAAATACAAAAATTAGCCGGGCATGGTGGCATGCACCTGTAATCCCAGCTACTCAGGGGGCTGAGGCAAGAGAATCTCTTGAACCCAGGAGGTGGAGGCTGCAGTGAGCCAAGATCGCACCACTGCATTCCAGCCTGGGTGACAGAGCCAGACTCCGTATCAAAAAAAAAATAAAAATTGACATTCAATATTCAATCTATAGTGACAGTAAATGGAACATTGCTGAGTTTGAATTAATAAATTATTTGAGGAAGGAGAACAGGAGAATTTTCTGGGGTAATGAGCATGTTTTGACATGTCTCAATGGACTTACAGTGAGCTTTTTAGTATGTACATAACATATTAATGTTTATTTCTTTAAATAAAGGAACTACATATGTTTATATTTGAGATTCATTTTTGTATTAAGATTGATACTTAGAAATACTGTGTACTTGTTCAAGCAAGAGAAGTTATGTATTAGAATGTACTATATCCAAATTTATGATCTATAAATCACACACAAATTTAAATTATATAAATCTATTATGTTTCCATTATAGGACATTATTACTATTTTTATTGATAATGGTAGTCATATTAATAATAAACATGATCATCATTACAACTGGAATAATGAGAGGGTATAAAATATTACATGGCATTTTTCATTGGCTGAACTTCCTATATCGACATTTAAAGTTCACTTGGAAAATTATAGCTTCCCTGTATCTACTGGGAAATGCACATTTAAGACAAAGAAAATATGGTATGTTATTTATTTTTAAAGTTTGTCTCCATATGTGTTCCTGCTTCTGTTTTCATTCCCAAACTTTTTATTCCCATCTCCAGTTTTTTCTAATAGATAACTGCCTTCTGTGAGACCCTTTATTTAAGAAGCCAGGAAATCCTCAATATTTTCTTTACATTTTTAATTTTTTCTTACATATTTTAGTAAGTTTTTAAGTCTTTTCAAATTTTGTTTTAGCCATAGTATGTCACTTTATGCTTGAGTCAGGAAGAAATAAAATACTAAAGTATATTTATTAAACCAAACAAAACAAAAAATAAAGTTATTTTAAGTTAAATAAGATTTTTATTTATATGTTTTATATTATAAATTCTGGATATCAGTCATTTGTGACAATATTTTCTTCCATCATGTAACTTGGTTTTTTATTTTCTTAGTAGACTGTTACTCTTGCATATTTTTTCTTAGTTTTCTCATAGCTGAATTTCTCATTAGTTCCAAAATGAGCTTTTCACCTAAAAATATTTTTATATTTTTATCTTATACCAAATTATCACAATAAACCTCTTTAACCTTTTTCCTCTTTGTTCCAAGAATACTCACTAGTGGGGCCTGTGGCTGCAGTGTTTATCCCAAGTGAACTTGCCATAAAATATCTCTTTTATTATTATGTTTGCAACGGTCTAGTATATCAACTTTGGAAACAAAAGACATTCTTTTTATAGCATTCTGGTTTTAGTACTGGTATTACCATTTACAAAATACAGTAATTCTTGATCACACAAAATGTCAAATCCTAGAAAACATAAGATTCATTTGATGAATCCAATTTTTCCAAAATAGAATATTCTGATAATTCAGAAGATTCTTATGTTAGGTCTGTCTGGAAATAACTGCAAGAACAGTTTTCATATTTTATTTTTACATTGAAAATCAGGTTTGCTTCATTCTTAAAGAATGCATTTATGTAAAATTAAATGAACACTGGCAGTGAGCTGCATTTGTTTTTTTAAACAGGAAAATGGTTAATTAAAAAAAATAGATCTATGAAGCTGAAGTTGCGTGTACTTTTTCAAAATACAATTTTACCTAACTACCATTTTACTGTTTAAGTTTCTGTTCAAATATTTCCACATTAGTGTTTTCAAAAGTAAAGCAGTGATTTTGTTACCACTTCATTCTCAGTATTCAGCTCTGTATAGTAACCATATATATTACGTGTTTCTGGGACAAAAAAAAAAAATTCAACTAATGTCTAATTTTTCTACATCTCCGATTCATAGACTTATTCAGAGTCCCTTAATTTCACAATTGCAGCTCCATGGCACCATGTACAACTACGTGCTGAATAACAACATTCTTATCAACAATGGGATGCGTACAGAACAATGGTGGTCCCAAAAGATTATGATGGAGATGAAAAGTTCTTATTGTATAAATACTTCCCATTGTGTTCCAATTACCTATAGCATTTGGTACAATGACATGTTGAACATGTTTGCAGCCTACAAGCAATAGGCTATCACATGTAGCCTAAGTGTGTAGTAGGCTATATCCTCTAGATTTGTGTTAGTACACACTGATGTTTGCACAAAGAAAAAAATCACCTAAGAACATATGTTTTCACAATCTATCCCCATCATTAAGGAATGCATGACTGTATTTTGACAGCATGATATTAATGGCTCTATTAAGATTGTTTCAGGCCATGTATAATCCAGACTTTTCAAACAATCCAACTTCAAGATAAAAATAGAATTATATAATTATATTTCCAATAATTAATAGTAGTCCTCCTTCAGTAATAACTCTTGTCCCTGAAATTGGGAAAAGTTTAACTCATACTCAGAAGTGTCTTCTTAACTATTCATAAGACTTCTGGGCCTCTGCTCAGAATAAATAGTTAACAGATATATGTTTTCAATAAGTTTTCTTTTGCTATTAGGAATTTACCTGTGTTTTGTTTTGAATCCCCTTTCCCATTGCAGAGGTATTCAGTGACATTAAATTTTGAGAATCTACTTTACTATTATTAAATGTGCTTTTTTCTTGTGCCCAAGATCATACACGTAACACCATAAACACTGTTTCTTATTGCTTCCTAAGTCCTTAGTTCCATTTCCTTAGTTCTAATTGCTGTCACCTTCTGCTGCTGAAGTGCAGCACTAAAAACTCTCTTCCTTTAAAATACAGTTTTACTCCAATGCAGTGATATCCTTGAGTCTCATTTTTTGTCTCTGGATTGCTGTATATATGTATGTGTGCATTTACTTAGTGCAGTGATAATCTTAAAATTTCACACACAGTCTGCAATGGTTACATTATCAACATAAGCAGAACTTACTCTTAATCTGGAAATCCTGCATCATTTATCTTAAAAAAATAGAATAGATTTATTTAAGAAAATTTTTCTATCCATTTATGGGACATCTTTCAAGGGTTTATGTCCAAATCTTAGTATTAGAACAATTTACTTCCCTTTTGCTACATAGGTTTGCTTTTCTTCCCATGGATTTAATTATAAAATATCATTTTTAATCAAATATTTGTAAATGTTTAAATTAAAATTTATTTAATTTTAAATATTATTTTTAACAGAAGAGGTACGAATATTTCCACATTTAAAAGATCAGTTACAGCCATACATCGAAATGAGGAAAATCTGATAAAAACCATCATACCCTCTTCTAACAGTTTATTAGTAACTAATAAAGAAAGGAAATTTTCATGTTTCAATCAGTCAATAATCTTAATTTTTATAATATATTTCTGCTATTAATAGAAGTATTCAAATGCTGCCTTTTCGTAACAAAAATTGTTTCCCCACCGTGATTTGCGCCTCGAGTCACAATGAAATTTTAGTCATCACACGGGATTTTACTGCAATTCTGTCTTATTTTTTTTTTACCAATACCATCATCATTGAGCCTCTAAGATTCTACAGAGATCAGAAGACTTTTAAAATTTAATTACAATCTGAAAGTTATATTCTGACTGGAGGTGGAGAGAACTGACCATTCTGGTCAGCAAATGAATTCAAATGTGCAAATACATCCACATTTCCGGCTTTGGACAAGAAAAGGTAAACTAACTGATTTTAATCAACAGTAATTTATCAATAGTAATTTATCAAAAAAAAACATTCTTAAAGAGTATGTTTCTGTGATCGTCTATAATTCAGAGTGAAGAATGGGTCAATGTCTCTTAAGCAAGGTGAAATATCATACTTAACCAAAGTAAACTTGTTTTTAGAAGGAACAATTTATACATCAACAGAGACAGGGATTAGTGTAGTCTTTTCGTAATGCCAACACTGCTATCTTCCAAGCCTGAGGGGGTTGTTAATGAATGTATATCCCATGAATGAGTCTAGAGAAAGAATGTCTGGTGTCTTTGCTCTGATGACGAGGTACCAGTAATTCTTGATTCCAGTGACTATGCCAATTACTACTTTGAATCAAACTAAACAGTCTACAGAATTGAAAGGTTGACAGAAAGAAAGCATCATACAATAATTGATCTATCTAAGCATTTGGTGAAATTTTTACCTGCAAGTAAACAATTGGGAGCATTCGGGAGTGATAAAGTCACCTAAATCCTGACTAAACAATGCACCAGATGTTTAAAACAGACTTTGAAGATGAATAGTTAGTATTTTAAACACAAATGATTTTAAGAGAACTACACGTTCTTTAGTTTTGCTGACAATTTCCAATCTTTCTTTGAACTGAGGACCACTTTACTCTTCTCAATGGCAATAATGTGATATCTTGTGGGATTACAACTTAGATGCCAAACTTGTAAGTATGCTGTGTCAAACTTTTAAGCAGCTTTGTAAAAAATACATTTATCTTTTCTTTGTATTGGGAACAGGACAACTCTGCTATTTTGAAATATGCAATAAATTATTATTAAAACAACTTAACAGACAAAAGTATGCTAGAAACATCAATGTGTAAAGAAATATTTATATGTGTTTGAGATAATTATTTCATCAGTGATGAATCTAAATTCTAAAAACCACCTCTGGCCTAAATAAATGCACGCGCGCACACACACACACACACACACACACACACACACACTCATACAGGCAAGTGATACAATGACAATACTCATACCAAAGCAGCTTGTTAAAAGTAGAGCACTTATATGAGACTGGCAACTTTCATTTGAACTGAACAAAATATTTTGTTAAAACATATTTCAAAAAATGTGTTATCAGACATAGAAACAACTCTTACCTGATTGCCAATGAATTATGTAATTGGTCATCTAAAGTGAACTTCACCTTCCTTACTAACAGGAGAGTAAAAGAATAAGGGATTTTGACTGGAGTAACTTGGTCTATATATTTGAAGGAGTTCATCTTTATTACACACTTTGGAAAAATCAGAAATTTTATTCATTTTAATCTAATCAAACATAGTAATTTCAAGATGATGGGATTGAGCGATACACACATGCCATTATTTCAATGCAGGAAACTATCCTACTGATGTGCATTTCCTGCTGCCCAGGCTGGGGCCTGATGGCACTATCACAACTCACTGCAGCTTCAACCTCTCGGGCTCAAGTGAGCCTCCTGCCTCAGCCTCCTGAGTAGCTGGGACTACAGATACATACCAACAAACCTTGCCAATTTTTTAAATCCTTTGTACAGACAGAGTCTCCCTATGTTGCCCAAGTGGGCCTTGAACTTCTGGCCCCAAGTGATAGTGTTATATCAAAAGATAAACTGGAAACTTGAAGATTATCTGTTCAATTTCTCTAAATTTCTCCCTGCAAAATCCTACCTATTTTTATGTTATGTCATTTTCATCCCCATGGTGATTATTTATAGCAGTGATATCTCATTTGAATGTCTATTTTTTTTCAAATCCAGGCTTATTCCCTTCTAAGTCAATCTCCCTATCATGACAGAGTGATCATTCCAAAATGCAAATTAGATAATATCACCTTCTGGATTACAATTTGTCAACAGTTATTCAAAATCTTAAGCAAAATCATCCCGAGACCTTAAAATCTCATCTCTTTTCTACCTCTTCAGCCTCACTCCTTTCAATTACTCTTGCATTTGTGTTCTGTGCTGCAGCTACACGTAATGCTGTCATAGTACCCAAAGAAGCTATTTTCTCTTTCATCTCTCACTGTTCCGATATATTCAGCCTTTTGTCTGGAATAGTACTACTCAGAGATGGCCTAAAGTAATTTGCTACCAATCCAGCTATGATGCTATAAGGAACTTGCATCAGAACATAAATCAACTATTTCCCTATCCTACAACTCAGCTGAGATGGCACTTATATACATATAGACATGCATATGCAAACTCTCTCATATACACGTAAATATAAGCATTTCTACATTTTATATGTGTGTACATATTTACATATGTGAATATATTAAATATAAATATATAAGTATGTATACACGTATTTGTGTGTACATTTATATGTGTGTATTTATATCTTCACTGTTTTTCCTCTTATATTTTGTGCTTAATTATTTTTTATCTTTAAATATTTTGGGGGGGCTACATGAGATAGCTTATGTTTAAAATATTTGTATTTTAAACACTTAGGTGTGTGTATTTATGGAATACATGCGATATTTTCATACAGGCATAAAATGTGCAATAATCACATAAGGGTAAATGGAAGATTCATCACCTCAAGCATTTAGCCTTTTTTGTGTGACAAACATTCTAATTATACTCTTAGTTATTTTTAAATATACAATAAATTATTATTGATTGTGGTCACACTGTTGTGCTATTAAATACAATATTTTATTATTTCTATTTAAAGATACTTTTGGACCCATTAACCATCAACATTCTTCCTGACCAACTACATTTCACAGCCTCTGGTAAACATCATTCTACTTTCTATGTCCGTAAGTTGAGTACTTTTTTCACTTTTTCACTCCCACAAATAAGTGAGATCATGCAGTTTGTCTTTCTGTGTATGGCTTATTTCACTAGACATAACGATGTTCAGTTCTATCCATGTTGTTGTAAATGACTGCATCTCATTTTTTTTTTATGGCTGAATAGTACTCCCTGTGTATATGTACCACATTTTGTTTAGTCATTCACCTAGGTTGCTTCCAAATTTTGGCTATTATGAGTAGCCATGCAGTAAAAAAAAAAGAGTCAAGATGTCTCTTCAATAAGCTAATTTTCTTTCTTTTGAGTATACCTAGGCTTGGAATTGCTGGATAATATGGTAGCTCCACTTTTAGTTTTTTAAGGAATCTCCACATTGTTCTCTCCAGTGATTGTACTAACTTACATTCTCACCAACACTGTACAAAGATCCATTTTTCTTCACAACTTCACCAGCATTTCTTAGTGCTTGTTTTGTTTTGTTTTGGTTTTTGATAAAAGCCATTTAAATACTTGGAAAAATTCAACATTGAAGACATCGAATCCCAGTCTTTTATGAAAGATATGTTATTATTGATTCAATCTCATTACTTGTCAATGATTTGTTCAGGTTTTGAATTTCTTCATGGTCAGTCTCAGTAGGCTGAATGTGTCTAGGAATCTATCTATTTCTTCTAGGTTTTCCAATTTATTGTCATGTAGATGCTCATAACAGCCTCTAATGATCCTTTGAATTTCTACCTTATCAGTTGTAATGTCTCCTTTCATTTTCTGGCTAGAGGTTAATTGATTTTGTTTATCTTTTCAGAAGAAAACAGCTTTTTGTTTCATTAATCTTTTGTACTGTATTCTTCACTTAAATTTAATTTTTTTCTGCTCTGAATTATATTATTTCTTTTCTTCTATTAATTTTGGGTGTGATTTGCTCTTGCTTTTCTATTTCTTTAAGGTGAATCATTAGGTTGTTTATTTGAAGTTTTTCTACTTTATTGATATAGGTGCTTATTGCTATAAACCTTCTTAGTACTACTTTTACTGTATCCCATAGATATTGGTATGTTGTGTAAATGTTTTAATTTTCTTTCAATTTTTATTGAGGCACTGAATACTAAGAAGCATATTGTTTAATCTCCATATGTTGTGTTGTTTTCAAAATTCCTCTTATTGATTTCTAGTTTTATTCCATTGTAGTAAGAGAAGATACTTGATTTAACTTCAATTTTTAAAAATATTTTAAGGCTTTCTCGTGGCTTAACATATGATTTACTCTTGAAATTGATCCATATGGTGAGGAGAAGAGGTGTATTCTGTAGCTATTGAACAAAATATTCTGTAAATAGCTGTTAGATCCATTTGGTCTATACTGCAGATTAAGCCCAATGGATCTTTGTTGATTTTTTGTCTGGATGATCTGTCCAGTGCTGAAAGTGTGATATTGAAGTCTCCAGCAATTATTGTATTAGCATATATGTCTCTCTTTAGGTCTAATGAAATTTTCCTTATTAATCTGGAAAATCCAATGGTAGCTGCATACATGTTTATAATTGTTATATACTCTTTCTGAATTGGCATCTTTATCATTACATAATGACCTTCTTTGTCTCTTCTAATAATTATTTTTGATATCTATTTAGTCTGATATAAACAACTCCTGCTTTTTTTAGTTTAAATATTCCATTTGCTTGAAATATCTTTTTCATCCCTTGGTTTTTTGTCTATGTGTGTCTTTACAGGCAAAGTGTTTTTCTTGTAGATCATTTTTTTAAATCTGTTTAGTCACTCTATGTCTTTTGATTGGAGAGTTTAATCCATTTACATTCAATGTTAATATTGATAAGTAAGGAATTACTCCTGTCATTTTCTTTTCTTTCAGTGATTGTGATTTTCTCTGATAGTATGTTTTGGTTTCTTGCTTTTTGTTTTTTGTGTATCTGTAGTCAGTTTTATGATTTGAGGTTACCATGAAGTTTGTACATAATATCTTTTAACTCATTATTTTAAACTGATAACAACTTAACACTCATTACATAATAAACACACTAGCATACAAGCCAAAAGAAAACTAATAAAAACTCTACATTTTAACTTCATTCCCATACTTTTTAACTTTTCGTTGTTTCTATTTAATCTTATTATACTGACTGTGTCTCAAAAAGTTCCTGTAGTTCCTAATTTAGATTAGTTTATCTTTTAGTCTTTCTACTCAGAATATGAGTAATTTATACATGAAAATAACATTGTTATAATATTCTGTGATTTTTTAAATTTGTACTTATTATTACCAGTGAGTTGTGTACATTCAGATGACTTCTTTTTTTTATTATTATATTTTAAGTTCTGGGATACATGTGCAGGTCGTGCAGGATTATTATGTAGGTATACAAATGCTATAGTGGTTTGCTGCATCCATCTCCCCCACCACATATATCAGGTATTTCTCCTAATGTTATCCCTCCCCTAGTCCCCCACCCTGCAACAGGCCCCAGTATGTGATGTTCCCCTCCCTGTGTCCATGTGTTCTCATTGTTAAACACCCACTTATGAGTAAGAACACGTGGTGTTTGGTTTTCTGTTCTTTGTCAGTTTGCTGAGAATGATGGTTTCCAGACTCCCATGTCCCTGTGAAAGACATGACCTAATCTTTTTTTATATGACTGCATAGTATTCTATGATGTATATGTGCCACATTTTCTTTATCCAGTCTATCATTAATGGGCATTTGGGATGGTTCCAAGTCTTTGCTACTGTAAACAGTGCCACAATGAACATACGAGTGCATGTGTCTTTATAATAGGATGATCTATAATCCTTTGAGTGTATACCCAGTAATGGGATAGCTGTGTCAAATGGTATTTCTATTTCTAGATCTTTGAGGAATCTCCACATTGTCTTCCACAATGGTTGAAATAATTTATACTCCCAGTAGGTGAAGGATATGAACAGACACTTTTCAAAAGAAAACATTTATGCAGCCAACAAACATATGAAAAAATGCTCATCATCACTGGTCACTAGGGAAATACAAATCAGATGACTTCTTATTGCTCATTAGTGTCCTTTTTTCATATAGAACTCCATTTAGTATGTGTTGTAGGACAGGTCTGGTGTTGATGAAATCTCTTGCTTTTGTTTTTCTTGGAAAGTCTTTATTTCTCCTTCAAGTTTGAAGGAATTTTTGCCAGATATACTATTCTAGGGTAAAAGTTTTTTCCCTCTGCATTTTAAATATGTTCTGCCACCTTCTCCTGCCCTGTAAGGTTTCCAATAAACACTCTGCTGCCAGGCATATTGGAGCTCTGTTATATGTTATTTGTTTCCTTTTTCTTGTCGCATTTAGAATCGTTTTTCATCCTTGATGTCTGGGAATTTGGTTATTAAATGTCTTGAAGTAATCTTATTTGGGTTACATCTGCTTGTTCTATAACTTTCTGGTATTGAATATGGATATCTCTCTTTAGGTTTGGGAGTGGCTATGTTATGGGGCATTTTTGTTAATTTTTACAACCCAATAACTTTTCATTAATAGAGAGATTTAGGGAGTTTCCTGTTATTATCTCTTTGAATTAACTTTCTTGGCAGAGATGGTGCCTCACGCTGGTAATCCCAGCACTTCAGGAGGCCAAGGCAGGCAAATTATGAAGTCAGGAGTTTGAGACCAGCCTGGCCAACATGGTGAAACCTGGTCTCTACTAAAAGTACAAAAATTAGCTAGGCATGGTGGCAGGCACCTGTAGTCCCAGCTACATGGGAGACTGAAGAGAATTGTTTGAACCCAGGAGGCAGAGGTTGCAGTGAGCTGAGATCGTACCACTGCACTCCAGTCTGGATGGGTGACACGGCGAGACACCATCTCAAAAAAAAAAAAAAAAAAAAAGAATTACCTTTCTACCTGGATCTCTCTTCTGCTGCTTCAAGGTCAATAACTTTCAGATATGCTGTTTTGAGACTATTTTCTAGATCTTGGTGGGGATGCTTCAGTCTTTTTTATTCTTCTTTTGTCTCCTATGACTGTGCATTTTCAAACCACCTGTCTTCAAACTCAGTAATTCTTTCTTTTTTCTTGACAAATTCTGCCATTGAAACACTGATGCCTTCTTCAGTGTGTTAACTGTATTTTTTCAACTGCAGAATTTCAGCTAGATTCTTTTTAACTGTTGCAGTCTCTTTGTTAAATCTATGTGATAGGATGCTGAATTTCTTCTCTGTTTTCTCTTGAATTTCTTTGGGCTTGCTCAGAACAGCTATTCTGAATCCTCTGTCTGAAAGGTCACATATCTCTACCTCTCCAGAACTGGGTCCATGGTGCTTTCCTTATTTAGTTTATTTGGTGAAGTTGTGTGTTCTTGTACTTGATACTTGATGCGTGTGCGTGTTCATCAGGTCTGGCCATTGAAGTCAAGTATTTGTTGTAGTCTCTGCAGTTTGGGCTCGTTTGTGCTTGTCCTTCTTGGGAAGGCTTTCCAGGCATTAGAAGGTACCTGTGTGTTGTGATCTTAGTCTTTGCTCACTGTAGCCATGTCTGCATTAGGGGGCACCCCAAGTGCAGTAACGCTGTTGCTTTTGCAGACTCTTAGATGTACTGCCTTGGTGGTCTTGGGTAAGACCCTGGAGAATTCCCTGGAGAATTTTGCCCCTGGAAGTCTTGAGTAAAATCCAGGAGAATTTCTGGATAATTATTGAGAGAAAGTAAGGGAAGAGAACAAGAATCTCTGTCTCCAGGCCTTCCCTCAAAAAAAATAGAGTCTCTCCCTCTCTCTCTCTCTCCTCTCTCTTCTCTCCTCTCTCTCTCTCTGCTGAGATTCCTGTAGCTCAGGGAGTAATGACATGAACCCCCTGTGACCACCACCACTGGAACTGTGCTGGGTCACACCCAAAGGCAGCACAGCACTGTTTCTTGCCCAAGGTTCATGGTGAGGACTGCCTGGTTACCACCTGTGTTTACTCAAGATCCAAGGGCTCTACAGTTAGCAGGTGGTAAATGCAGCCAGTCTTGTGTCTCTCCCATTAGGGTAGTGAGAGCCTTCTGATCCCAGGTGGGCCAATATATGCCATCTGAGATCCAGAGACTGGAGTTGAGACCCTTAGGAACAGACCTGCTGCTTGGTTCTGCTGCTGCTAAGCTGACACCATGCCACAGTACTGGGTTCTTCCCTTCAAGGCAGTGGGTTCCTGCCAGAGGACAGTCTTTCCCAGTCTTTCCTCCCCTTCCTTCAAGCAGAGGAGTCTCCTCCCATGGCCGCTACCTTCCCAGGCCCACAGCAAGTACTACCTGGCTACCACTTGTGTTCACTCAAGGTCCAGTGATCTCTCAGTCAGACTATGAATAATGCTTCCAGGCCTGAGTCTCCCTTTCAGGGCACTGGGCTCCCCTCTTACTCAGGGAAGGTCTAGAAATGCCATCCAGGAGTCAAGGCCTTGAATTGAGAACCCCAGGAGCCTGCTTCTTACTCTCTTCTTCTGCAGCTGAGATAGTGCCCAAGCTGCAAGACAGAGTGCCCTTTATTCTTCCTTCTCCTTTAGTCAAATAGAAGTCTCTCCCAATAGTCACTACACCTGGGCAGGTACTGGGTTACATCTGAAGCCAGCATGAATCTGAGTCTCATCCAAGGCCTGTGAAGAGTGCTGTCTAATTATTCAGAGCCCAGGGCATCACACTCAACAGATGATGAATCCTGCCAAGACTGAGTTCTTCGCTTCAAGGCAGTGGCTTCCTTTCTGGCCCACAGTGTTTCGAGAAATGTCATTGGGAACCTAGGGCTTGGAATGGGGGGTGTCAGGACTCTGTTGACATCCTATCCTTCTGTTGCTGAACTGGCATCTAAGTTGTAAGACAAAGTCCTCTTTACTTTTCCCTCTCCTCTCCTCAAATAGAATGATGGAATCTCTCCTGCAGGGTGAGCTGCACTGCCTGGGGTGGGGAGAAGGGTAATGCAAACACTCCCCTGTCCGCCATGGCTGATTTCTCATTAGGTTACATGGCCTCCAAGTCCACTGGCCCCAAGCCCAGCACAGCACCAGGATTTGCCCAGGAATTACAGTCTGTGTGGCCTAGACTACATTTCAAGTTTATTTAGGACCCAAAACACTTTAGCCAACAGTGGCGGGGCTTGCCCTAACTCAGGTTTCAAAGACTAGGATGGGTGATTTGTCTTTGGCTAGGGCTGATATAAGTGTTTCATCAGCTCAGTTCTGCCCTCTGTTGCTATCTGCTGTGACAGGGCAGCTCTGAGTTCTAATGCAAAGTCGGGCAGTCAGTGCACTCTTCCCAAGTGCAGGTTCTCATGCCCTGTAGCTGCTGCTGAGAATAGGGGAGGAGTTTTACAGACTATTCAATACTGACTTTCCTACCCTCTTCATTGCCTCTTTCTTTGATATAATGTAACAGTCTGGTACTGTGATTGCCTGCCTCATTTTCAGTTCTTATAAAGGTACATTTTGTGTTTGGCTAGTTTTTCAATTTGGTGTTTTACAAGGGAACCCTCACTGCAGGCTTCTTCTACTCAGCCACTGTGCTCTACCCTTCACCATTTTTTTACCTGGGGAATTTATGCTTAAGTTTACAGTATTAGGTAAATCTGACACCTTCCAAATCAGACATGTATGTCCTGCCTGTTGGTGCCATATCTGTGTGGCTATTCTTTCTGTTTCTTTCTTTCATTCTTCCTCTTCTTTATTTTTCCTTTATAAAACTCCCTTTTTATGCTAACCTAGTATAAACTGTGTATCTTCCCTCCAAAAATTGTCTGGGTTTAGAAAAGATTACATGATTTGTAATTATTTATTAACCTGCAAATATAAGTGCCATGATGTGTACATGAATATGTGTACATGAATACATGCATATATTATAGTAAAATGATTATATATGTGTATGTATATTCATTTATGATATCCTCTAAATAACTGGAGTTTAGATAGTAATATATAAGCTATTTTAGATATAATATCAATGCCATTAGTATAAAATACATTTTATTGAAAATAACTGACATATATTTGAAAATTATGGGAGTACAAATAAAATCTATTAACTGATTTGTAAAAATGTTAGGCAATGATATTAAACTGTCTCAGTTATTCTCATGTTAGGTAGAAAACATGAATGTACCATGTAAAGCTTACGTTTCAATTATACAATAAAAGAGATTTTTACTAACGTAAGAATAAAATTATAAGTGGTCCATTAAGTTAAACAGAGTTGATGTGAAATAAAATTAAAAAAAATGGCCAGTATGCAGCAGCCAGACAATAAAGAGAAAAAGGAGTAATTTAAAAAATCAAATGGAACACCAGGCCAGTAATATTTACTAGCTGACTCAGCTATTGCTTACCCTTTTAAGCTCTAGTGATCTGAAACTGTCGATGTGAAATTCAAACCGCTACCTATCTAACCTAGTTAACAAGTAGTTTCTGATGAAGTTCTGTAGTTGCCAAGTAACTTGTGTAATTTTTATCTTATTAGCTAAAATCTACACAAGTTATTTTGTTTTGTTTAGGTAATTAAACTTAATTATAAATGACATTAGAGTTAGGTTAACATTACAGTTGATAAAACCCCAGGCAATTGGTCCTAGGGATATTTGTACTTATCTTTTATTCAGTGTACTGTTTGCGAGATGATTTATTACTGCCTTAGGCCTGAGATGATAAAATGAAAACTCTGAACTGAAGATATTCATTAATATCTTTGGGGACCTGAAAAACTGTCTTCAATCTTTGTCCTAAGATCATAATAAAACATACTAATGAGGGGCATAGAAACAGGAAAAAAAATCTTTTTTTCTCTTAATTCAAATATGATTGTTTCTCAAATAAATAATTAGAGGTGGAGACTGGAGGAACAAAGAAAGAGAAAAAATGAAGAGAGGAAAAGAAAGAGAAGGAAAACAGAAGAAAAAAACACAGGAGGGAAAGCAGTTGAGAAATAGACGAGAAAAATAGATGAAGCAAGTGGAGCTGAAATAAAAACAACAGAAAAGGAAAGTAGAGAAGAGGGAATAGGAGAAAGAAAAAGAAGAGGAGAAGGGGAATGGGGAACAGGAGAAGGGGAGGGCAGTAGAAGGAGAAATTGTAGAATTTCTTATAGCTAGTCAAAAGATTAATTTACTGGAACATGTGATTTTTCTAACTAAATTCGTGTTAATGGACATTTAAATATAGTATTTAAAACATATATTTTCAAGTGGCATGCCATTTCTAAATGAAGATAAAAATCTCCCCAAAACCATTTCTGATAAGTAATTGTTATTAACATAGCTAAATTCATCTGTTTTTTTGCATGCTTGTTTTTATTCATTGATTCTTTCAGGCTAATTGCAATACATTTTACCTCTCAGAATGCATTAAAATGTGTATTTTTGTAAACAAATTTAAAAACTTGTAAATTCTTATTTCAGTTCTATAAATTTTTACTGCATGCAGGTCACTAGAGTGCAAGGTTATCCAACAATATGAGCCTATAAGAACCAGGACTTTGAATACAGATGCATGAACAATGCCTTGTACGTAATAGTAGCTCAATTAACATTTGTTAAATATAGTAATACGTAAAAAAATGAAAGGAAGGAAGAAAATAAGAAAGGAATGTAATCTTTATATCTTTTTACCTAGTGAGTATAATATATATATTGATATATATGCATGTAGTAGCTATTATTTTGGTAGATAAAACATCAAGGTATATAATGTCACTGTGTTAGGCTATTCTTGCATTGGTATAAGAAATTCCTGAAACTAAGTAATTTACAAAGAAAAGACGTTTATTTGGTTCATGGTTCTGTAGGCTTTACAGGGAGCATGATGCTGGCATTTGCTTCTGATGAGTCCTCAGGAAATATACAATCATGGCAGAAGGCAATAGGGAGCCATTATGTTGCACGGTGAGAACAGGAGCAAGGTAGAGAAGAAGGATATCTCAGACTCTCTTAAACAACCAAATCTCACATGAATTAACTGAGTGAGAAGTCACTCATTGAGGGAATGGTGTTAAGCCGTTCAAGAGGGATCTACCCCCATGATCCAATATCTCCCACTAGACCCTGCCTCCAATATTGGGAATTACATTTCAGCAAGAGATGTGGAGGAGACAAACATCCAAACCATATTATTCCACCCTTGATTCCTCAAATTTCATGTTCTTATCACATTACAAAATTGAACAATCTCTTTCCAACAGTCCTACAAAGTCTTAACTTGTTCCAACATCAGGTTCAAAGTCCTAAATCTCATCTCATCTGGGACTCATCTCTTCCACCTATGAATCTGTAAAATCAAAACAAATTATTTACTTCCACAATACATTGGTGGTAGAGGCGTTGGGTAAGTGTTTCCTTTCTACAAGGAAGAAATTGACCAAAAAAGGGGTACAGGCCCCACACAATCTGAAAGCTGGGATCAAATCTGTTTGCTGTTCTCTCACCTTCCCTTACCTGGATATTTGTATCTTTCTCAAGTTCTGGAAAATTTTCTTACTGTGTATTTTAATAAGCCTTCTCCTTGTTCTTGCTCAGCTCTCTCTTGAACACCAACAATTCTTACATCTGGTCTTTCGAAATAAATTTCTATACTTCATAGCTAATCTTTGTTCCTTATTTTTCTTTTTTCTCCTCTGTATATTTTCAAATAGCTTGTTTCGGGGCTCAAGGATTATTTCCTCTACTTGATCCATTCTGTTATTAAGAGTCTCTAATGAATTTTTCAGTTCAGCAAATATATTTTTCAGTTCTAAAATGTCTGTTTAATGTTTACGTATTATTTAAATGTCTTTGTTACATTTCTCTAAAAAAAATTCTGATTTGATTTTCTTTGTTGTTTTGGAGATGACTGAGTTTTCTAAAACTACTATTCTGGATTCTTGTTCGGAAAGCTCATATGTAATTGTCTCATTAGAATCATCACTTGCGCCTTGCTTTGTCCACCTAGGTAGTCGTGAGTCCCTGTTTGTTGTTGTTTCTTGTGGGCGCACATCTATGTATTTGCCTTGAAAAATAAATTATTCATTCCAGTTTTCTCTGTCGAGCTTGATTTTGCTTTCCTTGGATATTTTTATTTAAAAATTCTTTGTGATTTCCCTGGTTATTGTAGTGTTTTATCCAAGTTGTTTCTTCTCTTCTGACACTAGACCATTCTCTAAGCCCAGATTTGCCTTGGCTCTACTAAATAGGCAAAGCATTTCCCATCTTGAATGGGGCGAGTTCTAATGGCTATATCATGGCAGTGTGGGAAGGCTGACTAGGGATTTGTGTCCAGGAGACCTGTGGAATGTACTTCCTATAGTGAGGTGCTGCTAGACGGCCACTCTGATTTGGCATCTCCTTTGGCTGAGTTTTAGAGCAGTTTCCAGGGCTGGTGTTGATAGTCCCAGTTACCCACTTTGTCTATAGCTGTCCTGAGGAATATTTTCCCATCAGGCAGTCATAATATTTCCCGTGAGTTAACGAAAGCACAAGTCTCCTGCCAGAAAATCCAAGAAGGTGAGTAAGCTGATTGTCCACCTAGATCTCATTTTTCCTGGTATAGAAACTACAACTCAGGTGAATATTTTCTATGAGCTTAGTGCTGGGCATATTGGAGGTAGGGATTTCAGAAATATGGAAGTCCAATTCTTTTACCATATGCTTAGATTTTTTTCAATGTTCTGTGACCCCAGGAACAGTCTCCTTCTCATATTTGAGTTTGAAGATATTGCTGGTGATAATCTCAGTGTGTATTTTTGGTTTTGATTTTCTGTGTGGGTGACCTTAGCCAACTCTCTTCTAAGCCATTATTTTGGAATCAGTTTTCTTTCTTTCTTTTTTTCTTCTTTCTTCCTTCCTTTCTTCTTTTCTTCTTCTTTTCTTTCTTTTTCTTTCCTTCTTTCTTTTTCTTTCTTTCTTTCTTTTTTTCTTTCTTTCTTTGCTTCTTTACCTATTCATCTTCAAGTGAAGGATCAATTAACTTTTGCTAAAACATATTTTAAAACCATAGACATGATTTGTTTGAAAACCATACTTGCTTTTAGCACAGTATTACAATGGTCTGAGTCTTTAGCCTGAAATGGTATTTCATGGCAATGTAAGTTAAAGATAATCAGTCCCACAGAATAATTCAAATGAGTGACTCTCAGTGTAATATATAATCATTTGTGCTTCAACTTGGGAGTCCTTGGCTGTCTTTATTGAATCAGGCCTACTAGAGTAGTGTCTTGGGCATGAGTCTTTTTAATTTTTTTTTATTGTACTTTAAGTTCTGGGGTACATGTGCAGATCTTGCAGGATTGTTGCATAGGTACCCACATGCCATGGTGGTTTGCTGTCTCCATCCCCCCCTGTCACCTACATGAGGCATTTCTCCAAATGTTATCCCCTCCCCAACCTCCCCACCCCCAGCTGTCCCTCCCCCCAGCCTCCCCTCCCCCAACAGACCCCATTTGTGGGATATTCCCCTCTCTGTGCCCATGTGTTTTCATTGTTCAACACCCACCTATGAGTGAGAACATGTGGTGTTTGGTTGGACATGAGACTGAAGAATATATTTTATCTCCTCTCTCTGTGGCTAATTAGGTAAATTCTTTTATTAGAGGAAATATTGTAATCAAAGTATGATTGCAAATAAAAGCCACAGTCTAGGCTATTTCTATAAGTAATCAAGTTGATATGTTGATAAAAAATGACGCCATTATAATTTTTTACTGTTTTAAATTTAAAGAAAGTAGATTCCCCTGCTCCCAAGTTAGAAAATGCACACTCATGACAATAAAGAGGAATTTCAAAGAAAATCTGTAGCATAGGACTAACAAAAGTGGACATGATTTATATGAGAAAAGGCAAATTTATATAGGGAAAACAGTACCACGTTACCCATGCAATAAAGCACTAAAGGGACATGAAATCATCGCGATAAGCTAAGAACAATCAGATGAGTTAATAAAGTTTTAAATCTCCTTTAAAGGAACACAAATATAATTTTTTAATAGAAATATGACAAATACATTGAAGATTAAGAAAAATGATTACTTAAGGAGAGGGGCTTGATATAGAAAAGAGGGGAAAGTTAACTTTCAAAATAAACATTTTTAATACAATTTTCTTTTGAATCATACAAATGTACTTATGAAAAAATAACATTACATTTAAATGAAAAAGAACTAAAGTATACAAATCACATCAAAGTGGTTCTGTATTGATGTGACGTATATAGCAATGGATGCTCTATTTGTATTCAAGCTTATTTAATTTTATTGTGCTTATATATTTTTGTCTGCATGTCTTCATTTATGCTTTTAACTTTTTTTTTCTCTACCCTTTAAAGTATATTTTTGGAATACTTCATTGCTTGTTCAGAAAGCAACTTATATTTTATCATTTCCCTAGCGGTGATGCTTTTTTAATTACCTTTTACAATACTTAAGGTCAATTTGCATTTTACTGGTTGTAATAAAGATTTGCTATGCATAACTTCTTTTACCTAAAATAAATTGTAATTAATGGTATTTTGTTCTGCATTGGATTTATCATAATTTTAAATGCGGGAAGTGTTTAATATATGCAGTGGGGTAGGCAAAATAAATAGAAGAAACAATCAATTTGCAATTGATTTTGGAACTGCAGAAAACCCAAATTCCAAGAAATGTCAGATAGAACATCTTTTGACTTTGTTTCTTGCTCTTTGTATTTTCCTCAAGTTTCTCAGAGCGATGTTTGCTTTTGTATAATTACTTTTAAAAGTTGTATGGTTGCCTCAATCTCATGCTTTTTATAGAATATTTTTCCATCAGAAAGAACACTACAAAATACCTTTTGAAAGTGCTATAGGAATGCTAATCATAATTTGGGCACTATTTAGAAAGCTCATTCAAGCATTAAAGTGTTGTGTTTTTTTCCCCCTAGGTTTAAGTAATTTGGCAAGATTTCTTGTTTTTCACTTTAAAAGTGTATTCACTCTTCTCTTTACAAAAACCAAGATCAGTTTCAAACTAACAGTGACTACTAGTACTCGTAGGATCTGTTGGTCAAGAGGCACACACAGTAAATAAAGACAGCATTGTAGCAATACCGTGGATATTGTTTCATTAGCATTTGGGAGCAGTTATTGTTTACCTGTATAGAAACATGTTTATTAATCTCACTGACAGCCTGGTATGCGTCCTTTAAAAATAGATATTATTTTTCACTTTGTAATGTATTTTTCTTAAATTTCATATGTGTTTTAAAACATAAATAAAAATTTATTATAGAAGCAACAATACTTTTAACAAATATTACCAACTTTATTGCCTAATTTGGGGAATTTTGTGGCGTTAAGTAATATGAAGTTACTCCTTGTAACTTCAAGTTACATCACATTGATGAGCTTTATGCTCCCTACTACTAAGAAAGAGACACAACATAGTGGACTTCTTTGAATTATGAAAGCAAAAATTGTAATATGTTGCTGTCCTGTTTTTATTTCCTTATATGCCCTCAAACCTGTCAGCTTTCCTTAGGGCTCACATTAAGGGAAGGTGCTTTCTAGGTGGACTAAGGAGATAATAGTTTTACAGTTAAGTCTTCATAATTATCCAGTGCATTAAACTGTCTGTGAAATTTTTTATAGACCATAACTAGTCACAATAAGAAAATAAAAGTCATGGCATCTGAATTTTTGGAGCAAAGGTAAAAGAAATAAAAAATGCTCCTTTCAAAAAGATCTCTAGCTATTACTCTCTGAACTGATTTTCTGGAAATGGGAGACTTGAGCAGCCATTCATAAATTTAACATAGCTGATGTGACTAGCCATGTAAATCACGTGATCCCAGTAGAATTCTGTTATCTAGGAGAATAGTTATACGAAAGACCTAAACAATTTTGGAAAAGTGTAGTTAAATTTTAAGAACAGTCTTCTCATCTTCCCACCTATCTTCCCAATCTTGTCATTCTGTTGTCTCTTCTTCAACCCGCATCTAAGATTGTGTGTGTGTGTATGTGTGTGTGTGTGACAATCCACAGATCCCGAGAAATCCAACACATGATTTCTGTGTAGCATGGCATTAGTCCTGGCTTAATGGGTTCCAGATGACTGTGGAGAAGGAAAACCCCACAAGTTGGGCAGAACTTCAATTATTATATGACAGGAGAAATACTAAAATATAGATCTATTCCAATTTACAATAGGGAGCAAAGCTTTGTTCTGAAAGATTGAAAGTGAATTTGTGCATTTTAAGGCTCATTGGTGATGTCAAGTCTGGAAGAGGCACTTTATTACCGGGGAAAATAAACACAGCAAAACACTTGTGGATATTAGTCAGCTATCAAGGGCTCCCCTAACAGTCTCATGAAGTGGATATGCTGGAACTGTTGTGGGTTATGTATTTAACCAGGAGTTTGAAAACATGGTCTTCGCACCAAAGGACTTGCAACAGGAGCAAAATTCGACAAATAGGATTTCATTAAACTAAAGAGCTTTGGCAAAGCAAAAGAAATTATCAGTAATCAGAGAACCTACAGAATGGGAGAAAAATTTTGCAAACTATGCATCTGTCAAAAGTCATTAGCATCTATAAGGAACTTAAACAAATTTATAAGAAAAAAAAATAGGGGCCGGGCGTGGTGGCTCATGCCTGTAATCCCAGCACTTTGGGAGGCCAAGGTGGGTGGATCACGAGATCAGGAGTTCAAGACCAGCCTGGCCAAGATGGTGAAACCCCATCTCCACTAAAAATAAAAACATTAGCTGGACATGGTGGTGGGTTCCCGTAATCCCAGCTACTCAGGAGACTGAGGGAGAGAATTGCTTGAACCCAGAAGGCAGAGGTTGCAGTGAGCTGAGATAGCACCATTGTACTCCAGCCTGGGCAACAGAGCAAGACTTGGTCTCATAAAAACAAAAAAAGAAACAAACAAAAAAAACCCAATAATACCATTAACAATTGGGCAAAGGACTTTAACACTTTCTAAAGAAGACATAAATGTGGCCAAAAAACATGAAAAACAGATCAACATTCCTGATCATATAAGAAATGCAAATCAAAACCACAATGAGATACTGTCTCACACCAGTCAGAATAGCTATTATTAAAAAGTCAAAAAATAACAGATGGTGGTGAAGTTGCAGAACAAAAGGAATGCTGTACACTGCTGGTGGAAGTGAAAATTGGTTCAACCACTGTGGAAAACAGTGTGGTGATGCCTCTAAGAACTAAACACAGAACTACCATTTGACCTAGCAATCTCATTACTGGGTTTATACAGATAGGAATATAAATCCTTGGACCATAAAGACACCTGCATATATATGTTTATTGCAGCACTATTCACAATAGCAAATATATGGAATCAACCTAAATGCCCATCAGTGGTGGACTGAATAAAGAAAATGTGGTACATATACACCATGGAATAGTATGCAGCCTTAATAAAGAATGAGATCATGTCCTTTGCTGACATGGGTGGAGGTGGAGGTGGAGGCCTTTATCTTTAGCAAACTACACAGGAATAGAAAAGCAAATATCATATCTTCTCACTTATAAGTGGGAGCTAAATGATGAGAACACGTTACATGTAGACGGAAACCACACACTCCCAGACCTTTCAGAAGGTAGAAGGTGGAAGGAGAAAGAGGATCAGGAAAAATAACAAATGGATACTAGGCTTAATACCTGAGTGACAAAAGAATCTTTATAGCAAACCTTTGTGACACAAGTTTACCTATATAACGAACCTGCACAGGTACCCCTGAACTTAAAACTTTTTTAAAAAACAAAAACAAAAACATGGTCTCCTATTTACTAAGCTAACTTGATTAAAAATCTTGCTAAGTACTCTTTTCCAGCAGCAACCATGAATCCTTGGCCACCTGCTGTGTAAAACTGTGAGTAAATAGATTTAGGAAAACAACCTGTTTTTTTTGGTAGCAACTATTTCAGCAAAAAGGCAGTAATTAATACGAATCTGAAATTTGTATTTTTTCTACTCATGCGTGATGTTCCTTTCTATAAAGATTCCCAGTCCTTAAAGGTCTAAGGTGAAGTGTGGCAGAGGCTGTTACTCCATATTTTATGTAACATTATGTTACTTGGAACCAAATAATTTCTGCTTGGACTACAAAATTTTGTAGGTGTTTGTTTGCTTGTTTGTTGGTGTTATATGGAAACAGCTGCTGCAGCTGTTAATTTCAGCTTACTTTTCTCCTGAGACCTAGTTTTTATACCCATGAGAGTTGGATGAAGGAATATTAGTATTATAGGCACCAGACTACAGTTACAATTACTACCTCATTTTGATTTAACTGTAGACCATTTTTTGATTAATTGCATTCTTCAGGCCATTTATATTTTAGAAATATTTCTGTGTCTTGTATTTTCTATTTTTTAATACAAATAGAGTTGTTTATATAATCTGTTTAATCTAGCTCAATCTTTAACAAATTTTCCCAGATGTGTAGGAATTTCAGATAAGGCTCCAACTGGTACTTTTTCATATATAGGATTAGATGTGCTTATAGCGTAGAAAGAATTAACAGTAAATCCAGTGTGTTCCTGTTGTACTCTTATAAAAATGAATTTTTAATTCTCAAAAAGTACTTCATATTAATTTATTAAACAGCCATTTAAGTACTTACTTCACAGTTGGAATGTTTCAGACTCTGAGATTATGCTCAAAGATGTGTCAAATATAAAATTCCATGTGTAAGAAAAATATAAGAAATTTTCAAAAATAAAAACAGAGATGTAAAGTAAGAGTGAAGTGTCCAGTGCAGTTATTCTGGTTTGGCTCAAACATTTATTCAAATCTTCTTCTCATGTGGCTTTCCTTTTCTGTAGAGGGCAGAAAACTATAAAAGAAATTTCTTCAGTTGATTTTCATTTGATAATGCAAATGTAATTTGGATCCCACATCAGAGACAAACACATTGAGATTTGAAATTTGAATGCAGACATATAGGATACGGTGCAGATATTTTATCAATGTGGAATGGAGCAAATGTGGCATGGTTCTGGAGCCAGAATTTGTCTCTGAGGCTGGCTGATTTGGCAGAGATGGCTTCTTGATAGTGGAAAATGTGGCATGGTATAGAACTCTGCAGCTGTAATAGCAGCTTCTTAATTTCGCATGTGATGTTTCATGATGGGAGGACAAAGTGCCTTTTGGAAGCAGTAATGGCAGCCAATTTATGCAGCTTGGAATGGAGGTAGTTCTAATACTTGTATACTCAATGAACAATGCCTCCTGATTTGACCAGCAGCTTCTTGATCACAGCAGGAGAAGCAGCTCCTTTGACAGTTTGGTTCTGCAGTGTAGAACCTAAGAGTAGATTCTGGAATTTCATTCTAGACCCTCCTTCAGCTATCTCAACAATTCTGTAAGCCATTTGACATACTTTGTAATAAATTCCTTTCTATTCTAATTGTGTATAGTAGAATCTGTTGTTTGCATCGGACCCTTGATCAATATGAAGTCCCAGAAAGGATATAATATAAAGAACCCAGAAAAGGACACATTTTAAAAGCCATTTTTTTTACAGTGATCAAGTTATTATGTTAAATAATAATTGGTCCAGATAATAGTGATTTATCTCTTTTCACTTTAAGTTAAATGCTGCTCCTTTTTCTCTGTACTGATTGTTGTTGCCTTGCCATCTGAAGAAACGGGAAGAATAGAAATACATTCAGCTACAACACCTGTGAGAAAACATTCTTTTGAAATGCAATATCATGTTTCTAATTTGCATTATTTGATTCCTCCTCAATCTGGTGAATGATCTTAAATCAAACTAAACTCATTTCCCACCTGATACTTGTATGTACATGCTCTTTATTCTTCTACTTAAAAAAAATCTTTACTGTTAAACTTTTTTTCAATCTTCACTCTTTTTTTTATTTTGAAAACATGCATTTTTAATATCTTAACATTCTTTGTTCTTGCAAATGTCAATGTCAATCTCTAATTTATTACACACATTTTCTTTACTTTATCGATTAAATATGTAGTTAAAGATATTTTCCAAATTCCTTTGTTTATAAAATATTTTATCTGTTTATTACTTTTCAGTGAACTCTGCAAATTAAATTCCCAGATTATTGAAATCATAGTTGTAAAAACAAACAGATTAACTTTAATATATTCATAAGGCCTTTTTATGGAAAAAAATTTAAAAAGCTTCCATAGTGTAACTATAATACTCATCAATATTTAAACTATAGTTCTAATTTGAAAACTAGGTAAAATCTCAAGTGCCAAAATTCTGGGCCACACTCAGGAGGCATCACTTTTCTTTACATCAGTTTTCCTGTCTGTAAAATGAACTTGTGATAGTACACATTTTGTAAGATTGCTGTTCCAATTAAATGAACATACACGCACATAAGTGCTTGTCGCATAGCTTATGCTATACAAATATCAATTGTTGTGGTAGTGCTGCTGCTTTGAGGAAGCCGCCTTTGAATGAATTTCAGGAAAGTAAACATTCTAATATTACTAATGAGAATAAATACATGGTTGATTGGCAGTAAATAACCAGCATAAGTAGTTGCATAAGTGATGGCTTTCCACATTTCACTATATCTGCAGCTCTGTTATCACCACGTTTTGTCTTCCCTTAAACTCACCAAGTTCATGATAAACTAATGCATGTGGTTTGGGTCTATTACCAATACTCATTACCTAAGAAGGAGGCTAATGTCTCCAGAGGAAGATGGTTCCAAGCTGGAAGAACATTGCCATACGATAAGATAAAATTCAAAGAGATCACCAAAATAGTATTGTTGGAATAGACATTGAGATTACCTTGAGAAACATAATAATTAAATGCAAAGGGAGAGTTAAGAGTATTGGAACAGAGGCATTGGAAGAACATACTCCTGAGCTAAAGAATTAGAATGAAGAACTCTCATAAAACTCATTCGAAAGCTTTCAGAAATAAACAATTTTATGAAAATGTTGCTAAGAGGCCTGGAGATTACAAGTATTAAAATCTCAATAATAGGAATACCAGAAGAAAACACAGGCAAATTGAAAGGAAAAAATAGTAATGATGGCATATTTTGCATAATCGAAGAATGATGTTTGAATCACATTAAGAATTCATAATGTGCCAACGGGACACCAAAAAATACCATACCTACACTTTGAGAAATTTGTAATAACTGTGGATCGAAAATCACATTGAGAAGGAGAAACTTCTCAGCAGAAACACTGGCTGCAAAAGAAACAAAAAGCAAAATACCAAAAAGAAAAGAAATAGGAAGCAAATTTTTCAGTGTTAAAACTACTTTCCATTTTAAATTGTCATTTGGTGAGAAGCACAATTAAAGGTATCAGTTAAGCTCTCATGTTTTCACCAACAAGCTGACTTGAAAGAAATTTTGGAGAAAAGTTGCAAGTTGAAAGTTTAACACAGGCAAATTAAACATAATCAAAGAGCCAAACAAATGTAAATAAGAGTATATGTATCTGAAAAATCCAACATGAAATTGTAGAAAGTGCCAACATGGTGTTGGAGAGACATAAGATAACGTATTGAAAAACTATATTAATGCTCTTGTCTTCCTTTGAAAATGCATATATTCTGATAAATGTTATAAATCAATTGTGGTAAAAAGGGCTCAAATATAGGTCTTATCTAGTTATAAACACACACACACACACACACATATATATACACAAGTGAAAAGCGGGCAGGAAAAATAAACTACATAAATGGAAAAGATAAAATAGTATCATAGAAAAAAGTCTTAACGTAATGAAAATATGGCTTCAGTACATCAATGAGAGGGTGGAAACTTAAATTCACAAAATAATCAGTTACTAATTTGTTGTTTACAAGAGACATATTTAAAATAATATATAGAAATTAAGAAAATAAAAGTTGATGAATATGTATGTGAAAAATAGAAATAATATTTTAAAGCTGGGTATGGAGAACAAAGTAGAAATATGGTGGCTTAATTTTTGCTCTGTCTTTGGTGCACTGTACCCCACTTGTCCCCTGGATTTCCACCAATTGCTCAAAAGAGAGCACTTACTTCCACCAACTTGCCTTATCATCTAATATCACCAGCCGTCCCTTGCTACCCAAGACTGAAAAGTGTCTCTTTGATGCAACTTCCATCAGATCTGCAATATTAGACATTTCAGTGGCTCGGTTACCCTGGTCTTGTCATTTGGACTCACGTAGTACCTGAATTCTTTTACCAGGTCCTGGTTCTGATGCAGCACCACACCATGAGTCATGAGATCAAGCACCCCAGAGGCAGCTCGGTTGGACCAGGTTACACATGATCAACACACAGGAGAGTGAACACAACATGAGGCGATATTAAAATATAAGAGGCAGAGGAAATGAAGAGGAAAGTGAATAGAATATCCTCATTTCTCCTTTGATGGACAGCTATTAGACATATTGGTTCACTTACTATGTTTTTTTTTGTTAAGCTCTGGTCAACTCAGTAAGGTGCCGTCTTGCATATGCTTCCACTACTTTCCTGTATCACGTCAGTTTTCCCAGTCTGAAGATTGTACTTCCAAATAAACTTATGTATACATATGCATATGTGTGTGTATATGTCTATGTAATAACTATATATATATCACATATGTGATATATCACATATGTGTATGTAAATGACTACAGCCTTCTTTTTCAAGAAATAGGGACTAAAACACTTGATACCAGAAAAGACCAGAGTCATATTTTGGATCTAGCTTTCTCACTTGTTAAAACAAGTCAAAACAAAACAAACAAACACAAAAATGGAAATTTATGCTTCTGTTTGCAATTTACGTGACCATAAAACTTGTTTGGCAGCTAAGGTTCAGATGAAAGTTGATACTTCCGCAGGGGGAAAGTGTCTATTGTACTTGATGCAGAATGGCAATGATGAATTTTTTTTTTCTATAAAGAAGCTGCTTTTGAAAGCAAGTGAAGCTTTTCAAAAAAAATTTGTTAGGTTAAGAAGTGTTAATTAGTTAGGTTACGAAGTGTTAATTAGCAACATAAATCATGCTGTGAAAGTGAGAGTGAAAAGATGTTTAACTAGAAATTCTTATCCTCTACAGATAATGAACAGACCTTGGTGAACATTAGCTTCAGGATCTAATAATAAAGTGTGAGAAGTAATCTAAAGCCAGAAGAATTGTGTTATAACAAAGTCAAATACCTGCTCAAGTAGGAGAGAGAACTTCAGTCCTAGCATGACAGCCTCAGAGTGCTGGGAAATATGAAAACCCAAAATCCCTGTAAAACTCCTTGGCAATCCGGTCACAGGGCTCACGCCTATAATCCCAGCACTTTGGGAAGTGGAGGCGGGTGGATCACGAGGTCAAGAGATCGAGACCTGGTCAATACGGTGAAACTCCGTCTCTACTAAAAATACAAAAATTAGCTGGGCATGGTGGCGTGCGCCTGTAGTCCCAGCTACTCGGGAGGCTGAGGCAGGAGAATTGCTTGAACCCAGGAGGCGGAGGTTGCGGTGAGCCGAGATCGCGCCATTGCACTCCAGCCTGGATAACAAGAGCGAAACTGCGTCTCAAAAAAAAAAAACAAAAAAAAAACAAAACAAAACTCCTCAGCAAACAGTAGCATTGTCTTCCCCTTTCAGAAAAAAAACAAAAATAACATAAATCAGATTTCCTTGCATAGTGACCTCACCTTGAGAGGTTTGGATAAAACAAAGTGTGTTCTTCTCAAGAATATCCAAACCAACTCTAATGTTTTTGTGGGTTCGAATTTAGCATCACTCAAATTTGAAAATATTGGTCCTTCTCCAGAAAAAAAAAAAAAGGGATCTAAATCCTCCCACCATAAATTGAGGAAAAAAAAAAAACTTATTAAATAAATATTTCAAGGAACCTGGATAACATGTATGGAGATGTATCTTTAGGGAGTTAGACCAGAGAAGGAATAATATGAGTAGATAAGGGAAAACACATTGAAAAGGGACTTATCTCTTACTACACATTAAGTATTCTGGCAAGGACAGACAGAGCTATCCTAATACAATGCTGTGCTACCACCTTGAATTCTAAGCATAATGATGCCCTATAGGAAACAAGGTAGAAATGTTGGTTTGTTGTTAATATAAGGCCTTGGAATTATCGGGGAGAAAGTAGGGAATATGAGAGTGGGTTTACTGTGTTAGAAACTGAGAATTTTCTTTTTTAAAGCTGACTGTTTCATTTTATTTATCTATATCTATACGTACATCTATTTCTATCTGTAACACTGTTTATATCCATTTATCCATTGATAGGCACTTAAGTTGTTTCCAGTCCTTGTCTATTGTGAATAACGCTGCAATGAACATGAGAGTGCAGTTATCTTTTGAAACAGTGATTTTAATTTCTTTGAATACATAACCGGAAGTGGGAGTGCTGAATTATATGCTACCCCTATTTTTAATTTTCTCAGAAACCTTTATACTCGCTTCTGTAATGGCTATACCAGTTTATATTCCCATCAACAATGCATAAGCATTGCCTTTTCTCCACATCTTCAGTAATACTTACCTTCAGACTTTTTGATAGTTGCTATCCTAACAGATGTGAGGTGATACAATATTTTTAAATTGCATTTTCCTGATGATTAGTGATGCTGAGCATTTTTTGGGTATACCTATCGGATGTTTGTATATCTTCTTTGAAGTTCTACTTCTTTGAAGTCCTACTTGCCTATGCTTGCTTCTCTTACTTGTGCTTTTGGTGTCCCATCAAAAAAAGTCATTGCCAAGTCCAGTGTCATAGAGCTTTCTCCTGTTTTCTCTGAGGAGTTTTGTAAAAACAGGTGTGAACATGAAGGACATTATACAAAGTGAAATAAGCCAGATGCAGAAATACAGATACTGCATAATCTAACTTAAATGTGGAATCTAAAAAAGTTGAACTCATAGAGAGCAGAAGGGTGCTTACAAGGAGTCTGGGGTGGGAGAAGAGGGAGATGTTGGTCAAAGGGTAGAAACTTGCACTTATAAGATGAATTAGCTCTAGAGACCTGTAATCAGCATGGTGATTACAGCTAAGAATAACATAATATATCCCAAAAATGTGTGAAGAGAGAGGATTTAAGCATTCTCCACATCAAGAAAAAAAGACAACTATGTGAGGGGGAAGGATATGTTAATTAGCTTGATTGTGGCAATTTTTAAATAATTTGTACATTTATCAAAACATCGCATTGTCTACCTTGAATATATACAATTCACATTTGCCTGTTATATATTAATAAATCTGAAAAATAAAGAAATAGAAAATTTTGCCTTACCATATTCTTTAGCAGGGCACAGAGATCACCGTCTTTCATAAAGCAATGAAGAATGGACTGGTGAGCGGGGCGCCAGCATCTTTTGAGACATTTGGTGTTGGTCATCCTCTTCTGTTAAGAGTTGACAATGGAAGATGTTGCCATGGAACGGAGTTCTCTAATTCCAACATGCTTTATGGAATTTCTTAATGGATCAGGTTGTGCACTTTTTATTTTCATAGGCAAGATCTTTTTTGTTTTGAGACAACGTCTTGCTCTGTCGCCAGAATCCAGGCTGGAGTGCAGTGACGCGATCTCGGCTCACTGCAACCTCCGCCTTCCGGATTCAAACAATTCTCCTGCCTCAGCCTCCCGGGTAGCTGGGACCACAGGCACATGTCACCATGCCCAGCTAAATTTTTGTATTTTTAGTAGAGACGGGGTTTCACCAGGTTGACCAGGATGGTCTCAATCTCTAGGTAAGATCTCTTTAATCCTTATATTATAGTAAGGAAAGCTGGAGGACTGACAACGTGCTCTTCAGGTCACTATGTTAACCCTTAGTAGTTCATAATGTCCCTAAAGGTACGATAGGTAGGGTGTTTAATCAATATAATCAAAACAAAACGGAGAGTCAGTGAGGTCAGTATCTCAGTCATTGCAATGGGAAACAGTGATTTTTCACCCAGGTTCTACAAATGACTCAATTAAAAAGCAGACAAAATTATTTTAAGAAAAGACATTTTATTGCCACCCAGAATATTTATAGGAAATATTATTCTGATACTTCCATAAAGAAATCTGTGGCAATTTCCCCAGATAACTGTCCACTTGAGAAAAGAAAATGCCCACGAATTCAAGAGGGGAGATAAGGCATCTGAGCTTAGTCTGATAGTAGGTAAACCACAAAATCTATAAGAAATAATGAACACTTTCATCTGTGCAAACTAAAAACATAGCAGGGAATATATGAATAATCAAGCCATAAATCCATATTTACACTCAAAATATTTGCCTCTTTGGGACCTTGGGATTTAGAAATCACACGGTTGACAAAGGAGAGGCTTTGGAATCATGCAAGGCAAGTTGTTGGAAGTGAGTAGGTAATAACGAATTCCTCTCCCCACCCACATATCCCCACAAAATGCCAGCATTCTTGAAATACAGGCTTCATGAAAGGATAGTCAGCAGGTAGCTAGATTTCACTAAAATTCACTCAGTGAAAGGATCGTCAGCATTTCTAGCTGAGACACAGAGACACATACACATACAAATGTGTCTGTATGTGTCTTGTTTTGTCTGGAATTTGAATGGAGATTTTTTTTTTCAAAAAGAATTTGAAATAAAAGCCTGTTCTCATAGTAATGTTTCGTTTTGTTTTCTTTTTGAAACCAAGTCTCTCTCTTGTCGCCCACGCTGGAGTGCCATGATGCGATCTCGGCTCACTGCATCCTCTGCTTCCCTGGTTCAAGCTCTGGAGTAATTGGGATTACAGACATGTGCCACCATACCTGGCTAATTTTTTTGTATTTTTAGTAAAGATGAAGTTTTGCCATGTTGGCCAGGCTGGTCTCAAACTCTTGACCTTATGTGATCTGCCTGCTTTGGCCTTTCAAAGTGCTGGGATTACAGGTGTGAGCCACTACACTCGGCCTCTATCAGCTTTTAATATTTAACTTAACCACTTAATCAGTGCTGAAACATGTCATGGAGGCCTTTCTGTTCATGTGTTAGTAAAACTTGGCCTGCCATACCTCGACACAACTTTACCTATATAACAACTTGCACATTTACCCCTAAACTTAAAAGTTAAAAAATTCATATGCAAATTTTAAAAACTCACCTAACAAGTCAAGTAAGAGACAAGAGAAACAGCAAAGGGGTTTGAAGACAGCTTTACCTATGACTATAGATGTGAAAAATCCTGAAGACTGATATAAACTAGAAAATTATACAATGTATACATTCTTTAACACATTAAATGATAAAAAATTATACCAATAAGTGAAAAAAACTAATTTATTCTACCACTATAATAATTTCTCTGTATGTGCTTCACCTGTTAAAGGACAATTACCACTATCCTAAAAAGCAATCACTATTCCTAAATCTGAATCACATATTAGACAAGTCCTTGATACTTAACTGCTAAAAGTTATTTTAAAAAATAATTGAGTTAATCAATAGTAGAGAAAAATAATTTATGCTAACAATAAAATGTAAAAACCGTACTGTTTATTCACATATGTAAATATATTTGCTACTGAGTACATCTTTCAATGATATAAAATTTAGCTTTCATAATTTTCTCTACCACAAATGTTTCAAAAACACCTTAAAATTTTATGTAGCGGCTAAAAAACCCTTTCGTTGTTGTTTCACCTTCAACCAAAATAATTTTCAATAATTGAGATTGTGTTGTATGTATGTGATTTACATAATCAATTTCAGTGCCATTCCTCAGATTTGGTTGTTTTTTACATTAGTGTGTAACTGCCTATTTTTCCAATGGGAGTTCAAAAAATGTCTCAACAAAAAAAAATATTTTTGTCTAAAGACAGAAATATAATAGGCTATGATCACAATCCCTTGTACTGTGTGTGTGTGTTTTTTTTTAGGCGATGCATATTTTTGCTACTGGGAATTCTATGAATTAGATGTTTGAACCTTAACTAATTATTTCCATTTTATTTTAATCACTGAAATATAATGTACTTAATATAGCAACATATGTACATGTTAGAAACCATTCTCTTCTATCTGGTATAATAGTCACATCTGTTTTCTTTGCCATTATAAATAAAATTTAAAACTATAAAATATGCAATTGTATGTTCAGTGAAATTATTTTAAAAAACAAGAACAGAAACATGTAAAATTCTCTCACATGGATTTGATCAAAACACTTATTTTTTTAAAACTTATTTTATTTTTATTTTTTAATAGCCTAAAGCACCGAGTATTCCCGAGCAGTCTCCCATCCAAGTACTAACCAGGCCTGACCCTGCTTAGCTTCACGAGATCAGATGAGATTGAGCGCATTCAGGGTGGTATGGCCACAGACCAAAACACTTATTTTTAAGATGGTCAATTTATGCTCAGAAAATTTTTCTTCTAAGCGACTACTTGAAATGAAGCTAGCACACAGGCCAACATATATTATTATAAGGCCTACATATGCATATCTTTAGTAGACTCAAAGAAAAAAAAAACCTCTTTAATTAATTAAATTATTTCATCTTAAATGAAGATTTTTAAATTGCTATTAATTACATTAAAATGATTTTTAAAGCAGTTATGAATAAAACAGAAGTGTTTGTATGAATTAGTGAAACATTTTAAATTTTATCCTGAATATTGTGTTTTTTGAGAGAAAATAGTTTGAGGATAAATATTCAGAGGAAAGTTAATTTTAAGTGGTCATGAAAATAGATCAGGTTGGGCACCCTGACTCATGCCTGTAATCATGTCATTCTGAGAGGCCTAGATGGGAGAATTGGGAGCACCGCTCTTGCCCAGGTGTTCGAGACCAGCCTAGGCTTATAGTGAGATCCTGTCACTACAAAAAAATACTTTAAAAAGTAGCCAGGCCTGGTGGTGTGCTACGATAGTACCAACTACTGGGAATAGTGAGGATGAGGAAGGTAGCTTGAGCCCAAGAGGTCAAAGCCACAGTGAATCACCATTTCACTACTGAACTCCAGACTGCACAACAGAATAAGACCCTGCCTCAAAAAAAAAATGCTTCTATTATTCAAGAATTTTAGAGATTTATGGTACTTATTTGATAGCATGCCTCATTTTACTTAATATTTTTATGTAATTGAAATATATTTTATAGTTTAGGTTGTAAGTCATGACTTAGATATTTGTTGGGTTATTAGTGAAATGAAGTTAGAATTAATAACCAAGAATTTTCCTTATGTGGAAAAAAATAGGAAACACTAGACATAAAACTGAAAGGAATGAATAAAATATTTGTATACATGTGGAAGAGAAATAATCTAAAATAAAATTAGCTGATTCAGAGATTAAAAAAGGAAAGGAGCAACTTGTTTCTGTATTATTTTTAACTTTCCTCAATTCTGAATTATGTATGAATAGTAATAATAATAGTTTTAATGATAGGATTTTAAAATGAAAATAATTACCAGCCTCTCTTCCCTGCTTCAGAACCATTTTCAGAGATAACCATTTTTTGAGTTTTTAATTTTTACTTATTTGATGATCAATTTATAACTTTGAATTATATACATTTTTTTCTTAGTCCTTATTGTAAAATTCCTTAGAAATAATACTGATTCACCACTAAAAAAAGTAGAGTCCACTAAATAAACAAACAAAAAGCTGGTCTCTTGCCGCACCTCTGGGCAGCGATGGGAGTTTTTAATGAGTTAAGCCATCTTGGGAAGCCAGTGGGCAGGGGAGTGTCTGGGCTGTATGGACACTTGCATGAATATCCACAACTATTAAACAGTGCATTTTGTTTACATCCTTAACATTACATATTGTTTATATCACACACACACACACACACACACACACACACACAGCTCTCAGAAGTACATATCTAAAGTTCGTAAATTTCCTCTTTTGTGTCTTTGCCCATTTTCTCCTGTGAAGCATGCATCCTTTTATTATTAATTGGTAAAATATCTATATGTATTAAAGATGTTCTTGTCTGTAAAGACAGAGAAAGTGACAAGTTAATCTTCCTTAAAACTAAATGGAAATACAAATATAAATGCATGACCTGATGTATAAAAAACTAAATTAAAATACAAGGGCCGGTGGGAAATTATGTGTTTATATATATCAAAATTAACAAAGAATTGGTATTGAGAATAAACAAAATATATTTTAAATGTAAAAAGTCCTACAAGCCAACAGAAACTAGTGAAAATATATGACTAAAGAACTCACATGTTGACATTAAATATGCATAAAACTGCTTGTCCAACTTGGTATTCTAAGAAGTGAAAGTAAAAGTAATGCTAATTCCATTTTCACACCCTTGTGATGGTAGGGAAAGGAAAAGTGTAACAATGCCAAGCATTGTCCAGAATGTGGGCAAATAATTCTCCCTGGTATTGCTGGTGATGGCATTAATTAGCAATTTCAAACACGCTTTTAAAATACTTATAAAACTGGAAAATGAAACTATATTTTACCAATAATCATTTTTATTCCTAGGAAAATAAAACATATTAACATCAGTGGTTTAAATATGATGATATATATTCCCATATTCTATCTGCTATCTACTAATAATTATTTTTTCTTTTTTGAGGCTTGGTTTATTTGCTATTGGCATCTCCAGTTGATCTATTTTCCCACATAATTACTCGTGGAATGTAGCTATTTAAGATTATTATTCAATTTCCCACATCAATAAATCATTGCTAGTATAACTTTGATAAACTTTTATGTTAAAATATACTTAAATTATAAACATCATATATATCATATGCAAATATATAATATACATTGCTATATTATAAATAAAAATAAATATGTTTATATTCTGTTACTACGTAATAAATTAATAAATATGTTAAAATATTATCAAATATTAAAATATTTTGATGTATCATTAAATACAAAACAACCTCTTTATGCATAATTACATTTTAATTCAATATTGCATTTATTCTCAAATAACAAACATAGATGATGCGTACTCTCTCCTCTCCACTGGGTTAGGCAAAGACATACTATAGATTTCACGACACGTTAGCATAGCTATCTAAGCAAATCTGATTTGGTTCACTTAGACTTATTCAAAGTCAGTGTTACGAAGCTCTGCTTACAAATAATATAGCAAACTTCACAGTTATCACTGTCTCCTGATACAAAATGACACAAGTTAGAGAGTTTTCAATCTTTAATAACCTCTGAATGAAAGAATAAAAAAATTATGGCTAACTCACTCTGGAAGCAAATATATTTTCCTGCCATACCTATTTTTCAGCTCATGAGAAAATAAGTTTGTGGCTTATATTAGCCTGCAGAACTAGCCTAAAACTTGTGTCTAAGTCCATTTTAACTTTTAGATGTAAACAAATTATAAATAAATACATATTTATTTAGGTAGGAATAATTATTTTCACTTACAGATTTGCCTGAAATCTCTTGAAGCTATTTCTGAATGTGAGAAATGTAACTGTGCTTGAAAATTCTCTAATGTATTAAAGTCTTTAATTCTGATGATATTTATACCTATTGTCTGGTTGGAGCAATATTTTTGTTTGCATTGGGGAGTACTCCATTTATGATACTTGGCAAGTTTCATCTGCAAAATGGTCTAGATCTCAGAGGTAATATCGCTGATTATCTTTTAACTATACAGCCATTGCTTCACTCAGATTTTCTACTTCTTAGTCTAATTCTGATAATTTATAATTGCTTAGAAATTTATTATTTCATTAATAATGCTCTTATAAGTGCATTGGTATAAGTTGAAGTCCGCATTATCCATTTTATAATCTTAGGCTGGGTATAATTTGATTTTATTATCATTCCTCAAGTTATTTATGTTTTCTCTCTTGATTCTGAAATTTCATTTATTTTTATGCATTTCAAATAAATGCCTTTTAATGTTGAATATCTTAAATATGTTAACACATTTCTCAGGAATCTAGAATAAATATTTAACACCCTTTAGAATAGAAGAAAATAATCATATTTTCATTCAAGATATCTGAGATGTCTTTTAGGGGCTCAGGATGGCAGGATGTTACTTTGGTGAGTGTTATGTTTTGTTGTTTTTGTGGGTTTTATTTCCAGAAAATATAAGGTTGAGTGGTTTCATTGCATGCAAGGCACTTTGCTATCTACTCTTTGGATAGGGGATGCTTTACTTCTTATATCTATGTATATATCAGGCTACATGAGTCTTGGCTCTCTTTCTCCCATCCCAATTCACATACTCATTTATCTGCAGCTATCAGGAGCAAGGAGAGTGGGGACTGACAATATGCAAGGTGTGACTCTCTTGGAATCATACTCTATATGGTTTAGTTCTTTCGCTCTTGAAACCTTTTCTCTTTCTTATTCCACACCTACTTATGACAAGAACTATTAACGCCTCTGGCACACACTGCTAGCTATCAATTCAATATCCATTATAGCTTTCTTCATTACTAATAGAAAGTATAAACTTCTATTTAGTCCAGAGATACACTGGGCAAAGCTAAACAAAGAAAATGAAAACTATATTTCAAGGACGCTTTTCCAAGAAATATTGCCATAGAACAAAATTTTGGCCACAGAGCTGTACAAAATGGAAAACCTGTTTAAAACAGAGTCAGCTGACAATTCTCTTCTATCTTCATTTCGTTTTTCTAACTGCCAATAACATGCTCCTGATTCCTGGAGGTAGAGGTATATTCCTGAGCTCATAAAGCAGAGACTCAACACTAATGACAGTGAAACAGAAAATGTTGAGAAGTCTACCACATTAATGAAATCATGAAATCCTGGGGTTACTGCATCAGCCTTATCTCTGAAAGTCTTGTCTTGAAGAAAAAGAAAACCTTCATTTGTTTAAGCTATTATTTGTTCAAGTTTTCTATTAGTCATAGCCAAATGGAATCCTACATTTCCATATGTAATTTTTATTTCATTGTTTAAATGTTTTCTTAAGGTTTAATTGATTCAAGCTAAACTGTACGTGGTCAAAATATGCAATGTGATATTTGTTACATATGAAACCATCTACTATAATTGAAATAAATGCATGTATTCATCATTTCCAGAAATTTGTTCACCTTTTTTATTCCTACTTACCCCTGCAAAATCTCCATTCCACGACAATCATCGATGTTCTTTATGTCGTCATATAAATACTTTCTGAAGAAATTGTGCAATGATACATCCTCATGAGCAGTATATAAGAAGTTGAATTATGTCTCATTGTAGTTAAGACTTTATGTTTTCATCTACTTTTTCCATTTTGGTTTTACATTGGTTATAGGATTCTTTTCAATTTAATTTTTGTACTTGGTGTAAGTTTTGAATCAATGTTTATTTTTCAGTATACAAAATATCATTTCCTTGAACTGCTTGTAGATAAGACTACTGTTTCTCCATTGAATTTGCTTTGCTCCATTGCCAAGGATCACTTGACTATGTATGGGTGGGTCTGTTTCTGTACTGTTTATATTGTTGTATTAATCGCTAAGATTTTAATTGGGATTGCTTAGATATTAATTGAGATTGCTTAGATCTATAAATCAGTTTGGGAAAAACTCTCCTACATACCTTTACACAGTGATTCCAGTTCTCTTAGCCTTGTTGAACTTCCAACTTCTATCCTTAATTTAGAGAGACTACAAGACTGTTTTCCTTGTAGTCTCTCTACCCTGTCCATTCTATTTTCCTCTCTCAGTGAATACAATTCTTTTGTATACATTTTTTATACATTTTGTACACAAAATATACAACTGTTATTAATTATACAGTTTGTCTCTTTTAGTGTTGTTGTAGGGAGAGTAATTTTAGTCCCTGATTCTCTATATTGATCCATTATATATAGCCTTCATTCCAGCATTTCATATTGAACTTTCATTCTCAGCAATATATTATCTGTTTTCTCTATTTCCAGGATTCCCCCAAATTTCTTTTCCACTAAGCATTGCATTGATAGCTTTCTAAAAAAGCTATAGATATTTAAATTTATAAAAATTAATACCATACCATTGAGTTGGCAATGTAGAGGTAAGTTATGTGCTCAGTCCATTATCTTGAAAGTGTATATATTAGAATGAACATATATTTATATACATATATGTTTGTAAATATTCATAAACATAACAATAATCTGCTTTTTTGACAATTATGACTTATACTTCTCATTTGATTAAAAACTCAGTAAAGTGAGTGACTTTTTACTGCATGTTACAAAATCAAAAGTTAGCAAAGAATAAGAGTTATGATATTTTAATTTTAGTTCTATATCTGCTAATAATTATCTATGTATCAAGTGGTTCACTTAATGTTCTGGATCTATAATCCTGCTTATAAGAGTTAGATAGTCACTAAATTTCTGTGTAGCACTAAGTCACTAATTTTCCAGCAGGAAATGATTGATGATCGTTTTAGGGGTGAGATCTACCTGGCTTTATATTTTCCAACTGTAAGATACTTTCCTTTATAAAGATATAGATCTGTTGTTTAAAATGTGAGCAGGGACACCGTCATAGTTTCTTCACAACATGCTTATAGTTTTGTTCTTTTTTTCAGTTTATCTGATCCATTACTTTTCCTTTTCAAGCTCTTACTGCCTTTGAAGTACTTGTTATTTAATTTTACTCTATATGAATTGAACTCAACATATTTCTTCTGTAAGGAAAAATTTGAAGTCTTATTTCTCATTGTGGTATAAAAGATTGATCTCCTGTTAAAGGGATTTCAAATATTGTTTGGAGAAAAGTTGCTTTGGAATTGAAGTAGTTTTCCAGAGGCCACAGGAAACATGTCGTGTAGATAAGAATCTAATTTACTTATATGCAGTATGATTCTTTTCTGCTGGGGACACATAAATCATGGTTTGCCTTATAGTGATACACTATTATAGGATTTTATGATCTCATGAATATTAAGTTAATTTGGGACTCTATAACTCAATAGATATTTAGAAAACCTACAGAACATGTAGATGATATTAAAAATAACACTTCAGAAAACAAAAAAATGTTAAAGATAAATTAATAAATAGTGAGAATGACAATGGAATCAGCAAGAGGTGAACTATAGGAAGAAATGCAGTTACACTTTAACATTTAAAGAGCTTGGAAGTCATCATTTGCATCCCCACACCAAGAGAGTATTAGTCTGTTCTCACATTTCTATAAAGACATACCTGAGACTGGGTAATCTATAAAGAAAACAGGTTTAGTCAGCTTTCAGTACTGCAGGCTATACAGACTTCTGCTTCTGGAGAGGCCTCAGGAATCTTACAGTCATGGCTGAGTTTTGAAGGGAAAGTCTGCAAGAAATAGCGAGTGAAGGGGAAAATGCTGCATACTTGCAAACAACCGGATCTCTCATGAGAAGTCACTCAGTATTATGAGAACAGCAAGGGAGAAATTGCCCCCATAATCCAATCACCTCCCATCAGGTCTCTTCCTCAACATTGGGGATTACAGTTCAGCATGAAATTTGGGTGGCAACACAAAGTCAAACCATTTCACAGAGGAAACTGGATAACCTAAAAATCAATGACTTTTTTTGAATTCTGAATCTGCAGGGAAAATTCCCGGCTAAAAATATGAGAAACCAGCACATCCTGAAAGAAATACCCTAGATCTGCTTAACTGGAAATGAAGCAGCTCGAACCCTAAACAGGTAGGAATATTAAAAAGAGTAATTTTGATCATTGTTAGTGGTTGAGTATGGGTTAATATGAGACTGAAAAACCACTGGGGGCCTCAGTCTTTCTACAAATCTCAACATATTTTCATGGTGAAGATATAAGAAATATCCCCTCTTGGTTCTGGCAGGTGGAAAAGAAAAGTAATCATTACAAAATAGACCAAGAGATTTCTCCATTGCAAAAGCATAAACTCCAGGGGGAAGTCATTTTTCTAATGCCTTACGACAGCCGTAGGAAGCGCATTTCTCCCCACTCCAGCTCTTTCTATCCTTCCTGTAACTAACTAAAGGAAAAAAGTCATCAATAGGAATCAAGTCAAGGAAATTGACAGAACACTGTAGACCTCAGTAGAGGTCTGTGGAAAAAAAACAAAACTAAACACAATTATACCACTGGAGAAATATTTATGAAGGACACTCTCCTGAGATGCAGGGCCATTTAAACACTGACTTAACAGGAAGATTATAAAATGCTCTTCTTTCAGACATCTTTTTCTTCACTAACTTGGTGTGTATGTAAAAACAGTTGATTACAGCTGAAAGAGCTGCAGAACTTAAACTCTTTCTGTGGAGCAGTACTTAATGGAAGTTCAAAGCCAAGGGAAAAGACGAAAAACAGGGACATGAGAAAATGGGTGACTCTGACAACTACAGTTACAACAAACATTAATACAACCCAACTCCTAGCATAAAACCTCACACTAAAGACCTTTTTAACTTAGTTCCCATAACCAAATACATCATGCTCAGATTTAAACAAAAAAATTATAACACACAAGAAAACTCAGAAAATGCATCGTCTGAGGATACAAAAACTTATCAGAAATAAATTCAATTATGTCAGAGATTTTGGAATTATCAGACTGGGAATTTAAAATAACTAAGATTAATATGTTAAGTGCTCTAATGGAAAAGTAGACAACATTAGAGAACAAATGGGTAATGTAGGCAGAAAGATAGACACTCTAACCAAAAATCAAAAGAAAATGCTAGAAATCAAAAACGCTGTCTAACGAAGAATGTCTTTGATGGGCTAGCCATTAGACTTTACATAGCTGAAGAAAGAATTAGGGAACTTGAAGATAAATCAAAAGAAACTTCCAAAACCTCCAGAAGAAAATTCAAAATTCAAACCTCCAGAGTTAAATAAACAGAATGACAGGGTGACAATATCAAAGATGGAGCATATATGTAATTAAAATATCAACAGGAGAAAAAAAAGGAAAGAAATATTTGAAGTAATAATATACATCAAATTGCAGATTCCAGAAGCTCGAAGAATAACAAGCAGAATAAATATTAAAGCACAAAACATAACAAAACAAAACAGCAGCAATAAAAACCAAAAAAGAAACATATTTAGGCATATTACATTCAAATTGCAGAAAAACAATTAAATGCTGCCAGATTAAAGCAAACATCTTAAATATAGAAGGATATGAAAAAGACTTACAATAGCCTCCTCATCAGAAGCCATGTAAGAGAAAAGAATGATCAGAAGCATTTGAAGTGCTAAAGAAAAATCCATCAATCTAGAATTTTCTTTCCAGCAAACTTTTTCTACAAAGTTGAAGAGAAATAAAGTTTTCTAAAACAAACAAAAACCGAGGGAATTTATCTCCAGCAGAACTGCCTCACAAGACATTTTAATAGAAATACTTCAGGCAGAAAGAAAATGGCATAGATCAGAAACTGTATTTAAAAAGAAGACCATTAGAGAGGCATGAAAGAATGTAAAATAAAATCCTTATTTTTCTTATTCTTATTTGATTTAAAAGATAACTATTTAAACCAATAATAGCATCTCTGTACTGGAAAATTATAGGATATAGATAAGTGAAGACAACGTGGCAATATTATAATATTGGGAGAATATTATAATATATGAGAGAAAATAATTAGGAATATTATGGTGGAAAGTACCTGTACTGCACACAAGAGAGTATTATTTGAAGGTGAATTTAGATTAGATAAAAATATTTATTGTAAACTAGAGGTCAGTACAAAAAAATTCAAAGGAAGTGCAACAGGTATGAAAAGAGAGCATATGAAATAAAATCAAAGAAGATATTCAATCAAAACCAGGGAAGGAAGGAGCGGAGGAAACAGAACAGCTGCACCGCATGGAAAACAAAAACATGGCAGGTGTGATTCTAACTATAACAAGGGTCATTTAAAAATGAATAGTTTGAATCCACCAAATAAAAGACAGAGATTGTTAGAGTTGATTTAAAAAAAAGATACAATTATGCCTTTTCTACGTGATGCTTCCATTAGACATAAAGGCTCAGATTAAAAGTAAAATGGTGGAGAAATGTATACCATGCTAGCACTATGCAAAATAAAGCTGGATTAGGTATATTAATTTCAGACAAGCCAGACTTCATGAGATGGAAGATGATAAGCAATAAAAGCACCAGTATATAATGATAAAGAGGTCAATTCTTCAAAAAGACATCATGATCTTAAATATTTCTGTATCACAACAGCTTCAAAATACATGAAACAAAACTGAGAGCAGAAAAAATAATCCAGTGTTATAGCTGGAGAATTCCACATTTTCTAATTACTAATGGTTAGATCAAGTAGGCAGAAAATCACTAAGGTTATAGATGATCAGAATAGCATTATGAATTGGCATTATCTAATTTACACGTATGAAAAAACAATACAATTAATAACACTTTAGCCAGAATAATGAGGAAAAATAGAGAGAGAAGAAACACATTAGCAACAATAGAAATGACAGAGAGGTCATCGCAACTGATCTCATCAACACTAAAAGGGTAATAAAGGAATACTATGAATAATTCTATGCCTGCAAATTTTATAACAGAAGAAATTGACCAACTGATTTCTTGAAAGATGCAATATACTAAAACTACACAAGGAGAAATAGATAACCAGACTAGCTCTTTAGAAGTCCAGCTCCTGGCCAAAATTAAAACAACATCAACAACAACAACAAAATATTCATGTGTGATCTTTCAGATCTGACTATAGGCAATTAAAAAGGCTTTACCTAGTAGTCTTCACAGTGGAAAGCTGCCTTCCCTAAACTAGACTTCGTGTACAGCCAGTACATTGCAATTTCGAAGAGAGTTGCAGTCAAGTACTCAGCACTGCTTGGCTGGACATGCTCTTGGGCATATCTGCATTTTTAGTCCAAGCCTGTTCATTTGGGCATATCTGCATTTTTAGTCCAAGCCTGTTCATTTGGAAAGCCTTGTTGTCTGAGGCATTTGACTTAGGTCTTTCTCAAGAGCCTCTGCTGAGACCTCCTTGGGGCAGGCCTGTGTTTGAAGACACTAATAACTCACTCTGACTCAGTACTTGGTGATTGTTCATTTCTAGCACTCTCTCTCCTCTCTCCCCCACAGCCTTAGAGTCCATAAAACTACAGGAGCCTTGATAGTGATGTCACTCTGTGCTGATACACCTGACCCTCCACCAATGAACTGGATGATCTGGGGAAATGGAAAATGGGAGAGTAGATATTTTCTCTGAATTTAGCTCTTGCTGATGCTATTGCAGTTTAAGTGATTAAAGCCTTCCTTCTTACTTTAATTTTGGCATGTTTTTGCTTTAGCTAACAGACACTTGGTTGCTCAGCTTTCTCTCTAGGTCGGCTGAGCTCTTGACAACTCTATATGTATTAAATAAATTAAATGAATAATTAATAACCTTCAAGAAAAAAAACACTAATCCTAGATACCATTGCTGGTGAATTCTATCAAACATATATGAAATAAACACTTTTTTGTTCACAATCTCCTCTAGAAAATAGATGCAGAGGAAACACTTCCTAACTCATTGTATAAAGCTTATATTACCTTAATATGAAAGTCATATTAAGACATTACTAAAACTACAGAACAATATTTTTCTCATAAACTTAAATGGGAAAAGCCTCATTAAAATATTAGCAAATTGAGTCAAACAACGCACAAAAATAATTATGCCCCATGAACAAATAGAATTTGTTCCAAGAATTCAAGGCTAATTTATCATGCAAAAGGCAATAATATAATTCATCATATCAACAAGCTAATGAAGAAAAACATGATCATATTAATTGACACATAAAAATGTATTTGACAAAATCCAACGCCAATTAATTAAAAACATTTCAGCATATGAAGATAGAGATCAATATGCAAAAGTCAGTTGACCTTTTCAAACTCCATCAGTGGACAATTGGAATTTGATGCTACAAAAGAAGTATCTTTCACAATAGCACCAAAGTATAAAGTATTTAGGAATTAATCTAACAAAATTTTGTATGGTTAATATGTAGAAAGTTATAACAATCTAATAAGAAAAATCAAGTCAATAGCAAAATATTTCATGTCATGAATTGGACTACCTCAATATTGTTAAGTTATCAGTTGTTTCTAACTACATTTATGGATGAAAGACAATTTGAATATTCCAGATAGATATTTTACAGATATTAATAAAATGACTCAAAAGTATAAACGGAATTGCATTTGAAAATGATTATAATTGGGAAAGCTAAAAGAAAAAGAAAGAGAGAATGAACAAGAGTCAGCACAGCATCGTGATTAGGATCATGGACCCTGAGCCCCACAGCCAAGGTTTCAATCTGGCTCTTCTGCTTACTATTTTAGCAGTGGTAGTTACGCTTTTATCACTTGAAGACTACCCAAACTTAATAGACAAAAACCTATTATATTTTTGAAGGGACAGTATTTTCTAAAGTATCTGAAAGAAAACATGACAATTCATGACCTAAAACAAAATGTGTGTCTCCAGATGTCTCTGCGTAATGTGAGCTTACAAAGTTTCTCAGAACACACAGAGTAGGTGGTATGGTTAGGCTTTGTCTCCCCACCCCAATCTCATCTTGAATTATAATCCCCAGGTATTTAGGAAAAGGCCTGGTGAGAAATGATTGAATTAAGGCAGTGGTTCCACCCCTGATGCTCTCATGATTGTAAGTTCTCACAAGATAGATGGTTTTACAAGGCAGTTTTTCCTGCTCTTGTTAGCACTCTCTCACCTGCTGCCATGTAAGATGTGCCTCTTCCCCTTCCTCCATGATTGTAAGTTTCCTGAGGCCTCCTCAGTCATGCAGAACTGTGTGTCAGTTAAACCTCTTTCCTTTATATATTACACAGTCTGGGGTATTTCTTATAACGGTGTAAGAATGAACTAATACAGTAGGTATTTTATAAAGTCCCTTCAGATAGAGCAAAAGTGATGGAAAAGAAAGAAACTTCAGAAGGGAAGAGACAGGGTCTTTGGAGAACAGGGTTTCTATTCCTGAAGAGAGGACCTTAGAAAGGAGTTTCCTGCCTCCATCCTCACTAATGTTTCTGCCAGGAGACATTTCAGAATTTCAAATTTTCTATAGATCAGTATTACTCTCCTACTTCACTTATCCAAGTGGAGTTATTTATTGTAAATATATTTTTCCTGTTCCAGCAATACAAAATGAATATAAGATTGACTGTTAGAAGAGGGAGCAAACTCATGCTTTTATTTCGTAAGGGTCTGAAACAAAGTGGTACCATCTGAGCCTGATGAATTGATAATGGCACCTATCCCAAAGTTCCTGAACTTTAAATTTGATGCAACGATGTCGTTACTGGACTGGGCTTTGCATTTTCTTTTCCACTGGGGATGAAGTGGGTGTATTTTACCTTTGGTGATAAGAAAAGTGGATTGTCATTGGAATTAATGTAGTTCATCAAATATTTTTCAATTTTGCTCTCTGGGTACAAAGATGATCTTCTTAGCTTTCTTAACATTGTGTGGTGCTGCAGATATGACACGTGTGTTAAGACATGAGGATTACTTCTGGGCCAGAACATTTAATTGCTGGTTTGAGATCCTTCAGAGACCTCTGTTGCTATGCACAGCAACCAGGAACATACAAATTGCTTATCACCCCAAAGGAATTAAATGACAATAAACTACTCATATATCACCAGATATTGTATGTAAAAACATATTTCTTATTTTAAGCAACTGATAAAGATTTTTTGTTGTTTTTCGCCACAGCATAATCTAGCCTATGCTGATTGATACAGGAATGATAAACAGATAACAGGTAGACTGATATATTTTTATTTAGATATGTATATGTATGTGTACACACACATACATATTCAGTTTGCTGGAAGTATATCTATAGGCTTATGGGTAGCTATGTTTACAGATATAGATGTGTATATATATATTTAAGATTAAGAAACTCTAATATGTTTATAGCTAACCAAAATTATTTATTAGAGAGACAACATGGAATTCTTCAGAGAAAGACTGTAAAACTGCTAGAATTCTGCCTTGCAAAAAGAGAAGGTAAGGGATTTAAAGCATAAGTGTAGACACTGGACTCTATAGATGTCTGGAGAGTTTATCTACAACAACATAATTCAGCTGTGAGGAAAAAGAAAAGTGGTGCATTATCAACTAGGCAGCTATTGCAGAGAACACACAATGGCCTTGATAAGAACAGTGAATATAGTGATGAAAAAAGTGGCTCAAGAACTATGTGGATGGAAATTTCAGAAGTTTGTAGAAATTGAGTCTATATATTGGCATAGAAGTACTTGAAAGTGCTTCTGAATTTCTAGTATAAGTGACTGAGAATTTGTAACATTGTTGATTTAGTTTAAACACAAAGGGAAGACAGGTTTGTGGAGAAAGAAGGAAAATAAACAGCGTACATGGAAAAGATTCCACAGTATGAAGTATTGCTGGCTGAATAGAACCAAACAATCAAGTTATTTTGAAGGTGAATTAAAATTACTAATACTATACATTATCGTCAGACATATTAAATAAATTTCATTGATGCTTTCAAAAGAATGAATAAATGTCCTTCTACATGTCTTACTTCTTTAAACTTATTTTATAATCATTGAAAAAACAAATGTATAAATAAATCTAAGTAGGTTAATTTTTATCTTTTCCCTGCTTTTGAACCATTTTATACCCTCTTCATTCCTTCTCTTGTATAAGCAAGTTTCATTCATTCATCGTTTTTTTTTTTTTTTTCCCAACCATCAGAACAATCACCCAAGAAGAATGATTATATTTTTTAATGTATCAAAAATCAAAGAATCAGAGATTAGGAACTTCAGAGCTAATAAAATTCAGAGGATGATTTCAAGCTCAAATCTGTACAATTGTACCCATATTATTAACCATTAACCCACAATGGTTAATAATAAACTGTGCAACCAAATGCCTTACAATACTTTTTATTTTTGTCATTGAGAAAGGCTTCCACTAGCATTAAGCCCTTTATGCCATCTTCATCACTGTTTACAAGTTTTCTGCAAAGTTCTGCGTCACTCTGAAAAGTAGTACATACTCCACTGGATAAGAAACTCCTCATCTAATCATTCCAAGAGGATTACTTCAAATCATATGACAAGGCAGCTATTGTCTCCATAGTTTCTATTATCCTACCACAGCTGTCTTGCTGGAAACAGCTGCCTGTATCAAAAGTAAAGCCAAGACTGTAGCAAACACATTTGATTTTGCTCATGAAGATAACTTGTTTTACTGTCATAAAGAATGACAATTGTATTAACATTTCGATAATGAGTTTTTAGACATAATGGAACTGATGTGGTCTAGGTGTTTATGTCTTCTTAATGCATCCCTGTGAGTGCTTCTTTAAAAATAGGATTCTTCTAATATCATCGTAACCATTAACACCCATGACATTTTACATTGTAAATTGTGAAGAGCTTTTTTACTATAAATCTCACTGAAGAATGTAGAGCTCACAACAAACCTCTGAAAGCTTTTATGTAGGTAAGCAGCATACTTATTGGGAGGTGAAAAACAAATAATTAATTTTATCAGGCGGAATGTTTGCCTTTAAATTGCGGCTGTATGTGAACTATTAGAAAAAGCAATCACCCTAAGAAGACTCTTCTTTTTGAGTTAGAAGTACACCAAACAAATTTGTTGAATTCAATCAACTAAAGAATAAATTTAAAAAAAAAAGAAACAAAAACAGCAGCTATATGAATGGACAGGTTAAATACTAGAACTTTTCAAGTGTTATTCTTTTATAGAGGTAGCTTCATTTGCCAGTTTAAAATTAATCTTCACATTATTATATATTCACTCTCATATAAAATATGTTATGTTAAGCAGGCAAATATCCAAATCTTAACTTATATTAATATTGAAGCTGACACAGAAATTACGGAAAAAAATAAGTACACTATGTATAAGTATCCCATTATGAAACAATATACCTTTAAATGTGAAGAACAGATAGTCTAAAGGCCTATGTGACCCCATGCCATTTCTCTCCAGAGTAAAGCCAATAACTTTTACAAAGGTAAAATTATATATTTTGGAAAATGAGCAGTAGTGTTGTGTTTAGTTTGGTGTTTGCCAATGTAGAGAATAAGAAATAAATTCGCATATTTGGAGATTTTCTGTTTCACAGGAAGACTGAAGCATTATTCTCACAAAATAAAACCACAATATGATTCGCAGTAAAAGATACTCGAGCTTATTAGCTCAATTTCTTTCACACTGTTTTTTCTGGGTTTTCGTTCTTATCATTGATGAAATTTATAAGAAGTTATTTATTATCATTTAACTATCATTATAAGTAAATTATATTTTTGTAAACTTTCTTGATTAAATGATAAATGCTTTGCATATTTTATTCAAATTTTAATTTGCAAATAATATTTTAAATCAGAAAGTACTTTCTGAGTACTTTCATGATATTTTCCAGTGAATTTTGTATGCTAATTTTAATGGTGTTTAAAATACTTTATTTACTACACCAATAAATAGGAAATACATTAGGGGGAATTGTGAGGGAAACATTCCTTAATTGTTACTATGTTGCACAATTTTATTTATACCTCTTATGGGTACAATATTTCTAAACTTGATTCAGGTTATTATTAATTATACACATATAGGGAGATAGAAGTCAAGTTTCGTTTTTAAAATATTTATATGCAGTTAATATGATAACATTTATTTCAAAAGACAATGACTGTCCTGGTGCTACCCAATGTCATTTTTATCACAAATCTATTTTCCATATGGGAGAAGGATAGCTTCTGGGGTTTATATTATATTCTTTTTGTTTCTTCATTCTGCATTATAGTGAAAAGGCACTGTTTAATAAATCCAGCTTTATCCTAGGACATATGTAAACAATATTTTTCTCTGCAAAAGTAACTTAGCAACATTTGGCCCTCTGTCTTTTCATTAATTGTTCATAATTAGCTCATCAAATAGAACCAAAAATACATTAATAAAAACTGTTACGATTTTGACTGATTGTATTACATCTACAAGGTAGTTATAGAAGTGTTCTTACTTTACAACATTTACTTCCCAATATACAGTCAAATCATGGTATGTTTCCCTATTTATTTAAGTATAGAAAAAATTTCCTGCAATGTTTCATAGTTTTCAATATATAGATATCTTAAAGACTTTTAGTTACATTTATTTCTAAGTATCTTTTCAATGTAATGTTTTAAAATAACATTTAATAAGTGTTTGTATATAAAAATGTCATTTATGCAGAAATGTAACAAATGAAATTTCTACTTGTTTTAATTTACGGATGTGCATTTTGAATTTTCTATTCACATAGTCATACTACCTATTAACATGGTCCTTTTGTTCCTCTTAAAATTATATATATATTTTAAAAAGTAATGTTTCATATGCTCAATTTAATATTTGCTATCTGTGATCCCTGTATCTCTGTCTCCTTCATGATCTCTGAAAGTTTAAAAATTCACTATAAAGTATGTTTGCTGCAGTATTTTCTTAATCAAAATTCTATATCAGATCAAGAAAATGCCAATCTATTTATTACATGATTTTCTGTATATGTTGAAATATTTCTGATTTTTGTTTTCTTAATGTGATTAATTCTCTAATTATATTTTAACATTCACAAAATCTTAGCAGAGCATGAATAAATCCAATTTATTTATTGTGTAAATATATTCACTCTCTTTAAAAGGAACTACTTTCTCTATATTCTATTTAGGGACATTTCATCTGTCTTCATGAATAATTGACCTCTAATCTTCCTTTCTTGTAAAATCCTTGTCAGTTTTGATAGCAAGTGCAGGATGGACTGAAAAAACACATTGGGAGAAATACTTCTTTATATTGTTTGGAGGAATTCTTGTAAGATTTGCGTTAGTTTTTCCTTAAATGTCTGGTGAATTGACCTGTAAACAAATCGAGACTAGCATCTTGTGAAAAGGTTTTTAATTAAGATTTATTTTACTTAGGCCAGGCACAATGACTCACACCTGTAATCCCAAAACTTCAGGAGGCTGAGACAGGTGGATCGCTTTACCCCAGGAGTTTAACTTCAGCCTGGCCACAGAGAGACATCCCATATCTAAAATAATAATACTAAAAATTATAATAAAAATAAAATAATTTATTTTATTTAAAAGTTATAAGACTTTATATTTTCTATTTGTGGGCTGTTTTTAGTAGCTGTGTTTGCTAGGAATAACCACTTTTATTTATATTTTAAAATGTATTTGCCCAATTTTCTTTATGTTTTGCCTTATCGTCATTGCTTTTAGGATATATTGTGATGTCTCCTTTATCATAAAGTATTATGCCTTCTCATAATTGGTTCCCAATACATATACCCCGTTTTTCATTATTTTGTTATTTTTAACAATGTTCCTTTTTTTTTTTTTTTTTTTTTTTGATGGAATCTGGCTCTGTCGCCCAAGCTGGAATGCAGTGGCGATATCTCGGCACTGCAACCTCCGCCTCCTGGATTCAAATGGTTCTCCTGTCTTAGCTTCCAGAGCAGCTAGAACTACAGGTGCATGCCACCACGCCCGGCTAATTTTTTGTATTTTTAGGAGAGACGGATTTCACCATATTGGGCAGGCAGGTCTCAAACTCCTGACCTCATGATCTACCCACCTCAGCCTCCCAAAGTGCTGGGATTACAGATGTGAGCCACCGCACCCGGCCCACAATGGTTCTTTGGTTTTCTTTTTATATTGCTTTCATATATTTTAGTTAGATTACCAATTATAGTCTACTTCTTCCTACTTTTCATTGGTTAGTATTCTTTTCATTATCTTATTGAGAATTATGCTTAGGCCAATGACTTTAGCCTTTCTTCCCTTCTAATATTTGCAGTTAAGGCCCTAAAATTTCCTTGGGCCTTGCTTTTTCTCAAGCAATTTCATTGCTATTGCTGTATTCTATAATTTTTAATTAAGTTTTAATTGAAGTATATTTATGCAATGAAGAACTTTGAATTTACTTATCTTTCATATGGGGATTACTTTTTTATAAATGTGTACATCTATGTCAACATAATACAGTTCAGAATATACAATATTTCCGGAATTGCCAAAGATTCCTTTGTACTGCTTTCTAAGCAATGGGGTCTTACAGAGATAATCAATAGTTTGATTTCTGCCACTATTTTGTGTGTGTGTGCTGGAACTTCAAATGAATGTAATATACTCTTTTGACTTTATTGCAATATAATTTTTTTCTTTGTGCCATAAAATCTGTGTGGCTATACAATCATATGTCAAGGCTACACTCAACTACCCTAACTCTGTTCAGCTTCCTGACCTACATATAGTTTTGCTACCATCTCACGCCAGTTAGAATGGAGATCATTAAAAAATCTGGAGACAAGAGATGCTGGAGAGGATGTGGAGAAATAGGAACATTTTTACACTGTTGGTGGGAGTGTAAATTAGTTCAACCATTATGGAAGACAGTGTGGCGATTCCTCAAGGATCTAGAAATAGAAATTCCATTTGACCAAGCAATCTCATTACTGGGTATATACCCAAAGGATTATAAATCGTTGTATTATAAAGACATGCACACGTATGTTCACTGCAGCACCATTTACAATAGCAAAGACCTGGAACCAACCCAAATGCCCATCAGTGATAGACTGGACAAGAAAAATGTGGCACATACATACCATGGAGTAGTATGCAGCCATAAAAAACTGAGTTTGTGTCCTTTGTAGGGACATGGATGAATCTGGAAACCATCATTCTCAGCAAACTGATGCAATAACAGAAAAATCGAACACCGCATGTTCTCACTCATAGGCGGGTGTTGAACAATGAGAACACATGGGCACAGGGGAGGGGGAGCATCACACACTGGGGTCTGTTGATGGGGACTAAGGGAGGGACTGCGGGGGGTGGGGAGGTTGGGGAGGGATAAGATGAGGACAAATGCCAGATATAGGTGACAGGGAGATGGAGGCAGCAAACAACCTTGTCATGTATGTACCTGTGCAACAATCCTGCATGATCTGCACATGTACCCCAGAACCTAAAGTACAATTTAAAAAAAAGGTATAGACTTGGAAATTTAAAAAAAATGTATTTAGAATCTCTCATAAATATATTTCAAATTTTTTTTAACCTAAGAGAATAAAATTCCTTTAAAACTTTTAAAGTTTCCTTTAAGGATGTGTGTTGTCGTTTTTTCTTTTTTTAAAAAAAAAATTATTAATTTAGAACAAGGGTCTCAAGAAGCACTTATTCAGGCCTCTAGATAGAGCATTGCTTCAGGGCAAATTCATGAAACTCTGAGGTATTCCTATTTCATCATAGGTCAGCTTTTTCCCTTTAATCTCATATTTGTTAGACTGTCATTCATATATATTTTTAGATTCACAAGGTTATTAAAGTGTTAACTGAAGCTTAGGTGGGAGCTACTGTCTATATGCAACAGTGGCCATTTTAGAAGTTGCTACATGTTCCCCTTGGTAAGCTGTTATGTCATCAAAGGCAAAAGTAAGTACCTTCTCTTTTAGAACAGAGCTGTTATTTGGTGATGCTATTGTCAGAATCAAAATAAATCTGTCAAAGTTGAAGAAATCATACTTACCACAAACCAAATTGAGGGACTTATTTGAAATAAGTTGTAACATAGGCAATGGGGAGGGGTTTGATTTCCCCATCAAGAAGGTGATACACTTTAAATCACATTTCATTGATAGACAGAAGTCAGAATGCCATTCTAAGCAGCACTAAAACCTTTTTTGTTATTGTGATGGAGAGCCCTAGCCAGCTTATAAATCAGATATAAATTTAGTGCACAAAGGCAGACTATATACCCTCTTCACGTATCCAATGTGCACTACAGAAAAGAACAAAATGCCATCAATCTTCAAAATCTATGGTACTGTAAGGTAAATTGCTAGTGCCTCATTCCTGCACTCGGATTTTTCGACTCAGGTGCCAGGGCAGTAAAGTCTGTAAAGAGAGCCTTATTCAGAGTCTCTTATTCCTATTCTTTGTCAGTTCTTTATAACTTCTATTCAAAACTCACTAGCATCCTCCTTCCTGCCTCAAGAACTATATTCATTATCTCTGATTCCAAATTACCGAATGAAGGATCAAAAATCTGTGGCTGACGCAGAGCAAGCTGAGATTTCAGGTATTCATCTGATAGAGCACAGCAGATACATAAGTAGGGTGACCGTGAGTCCCAGTTTGCTGGGGCAGTTCTGGTATATGCCTGTGGTTCCAGGGTCCCAGCTGTTACTCTTTGTCTCACACTCCCTCAGTCTGAAAAGTGCTACCTATGGTTTAGATGCTGGTGTATATCGCCTCCCTTGCCATAACCTGGAATTTCTATGGGGCCCATGACAATTCCTGATTCTAATATAGAATTTATTAATTAGGTGCTTGAATTAATATATGGACAACCATTCTCATATATAAAGTGAATTATAGATTCTGTTGGAATCTTTTCTGCTTTTAACAATTTCCCGTTTCCAGGTGAAAGAGAAATGAGACAGCAGGAATATTTTTCTTTGTGTTGCACGTGCCTCATTATTGATAGGAAAATCCCTATAAACATCAGAAGGATATATTCTTAGTAATTTTTTAGTTATGTTTTACATTTTTATATTACCAGGCATGTTAAAGAAAAGATTACAATCATGAGGAATTTTGAATAACAAGTAAATCTGAATTTTATTTTGAAATATTAATATTGATAGTCACAGAAAAAGCCATTTTTTTGAATTAACAGAGTTCTTATTTCATATTTAAACGTTATTATATTTCAAATTTGTGTAATATAATTCACATAATTAGTTATATATATTTATAGTGCCAAATAAAAATTAAACTATAGCTAACTATATTCAGATAAAATATTTAAGTAAACACAAAAGAGTAAAACATTATAATTCCATAAGTTGGATAGTTTCCTATGGATGTTTAATAAGATATGTTGTTGCTCTTAGGAAAGCTAAGGTTATATAGTATCAAAATGCTGGCAGTGCAAACTTTATTATCAACACTCAATGATATTGAATTTAATATACCAACTAGGTATTTCTAAAACACCTGTGTAACACCTTAAAGTTCTTTCTTGAATAATCTACTTTGGTATCCACTGCAAAGTTTTTGTTTTAATGACTTCTATCCAGTGCCCAAATCTGAGGAAGCAGGGAGGCCTGAACCTGTGAGGTGAAGCCGCTGTGTATCAAGTAGCAGTCAGCAGTCTGTGGACTTGCCAAACAAGAAGATGAACTTAATTGGCCAAATCTTGCCCTTAATTAAAATCACGCTGAAGTCAATGGGAATCGCTTTAACTTAGGGCGACATTAAATGCTCAATATCGATGTTCCCTCTTCATTACTGCAGCTCAACCATCAGTCTTTGAAAGTGCAAGGGAGCATTTTTAACCCGCTGCATACGCACAGGGCGCTAAAGTAACCAAACCTGTTCTGATGAAAAACTCAGGAGCATAAAAACTTACCCTTTGAATACGTAAGATAGTCTCATTCCCAAAACATATTTTGGCATGTAAAATAACATGTTTTGCTCATTTTTCTACTTGTATCTACCATCTCTGTGTATGTGCATATTCAGTTTTTATTCTATTACGGATATTATTGATTTTTATGAGTCTCTTTGAAGTTCTCTCTCTCTTCTACCTACCTTGTACTCCCTGGCGCATTTTTTCTTACATGTTTAGCTGTGACACTTTCACTCTAAGCTCTCCATTCTTGTGGTGCCTCAGAAAATGTCCCTTTACATACTTGTCCCATTCCTGTCTCTGTCCAGCAATATTCTACTTTTGCTTGTTTCTCAGTGCTTTCTACCCAGTGGCTTTTTTTATGTCTTCCAACTCTGGAGGGCATGGAAAAGCCATTCTCTGTTTTTCTGATTAAGCCACAGTCTGACCAGGCACTCTGTCCCCTGGCCTCAGGGGAGGGGAATTCCCTAAGTGTTCCTGCCCCTCCCCTTCGTTCTGTATTTCTGGATACAGGTTTTGTTCCTGCTTCTCTCCAAAAAGGAGTCTGTTTTCTATTTTTGCTCCCTTGTCCCAGCTGCAATAGACATTCTTCAGTGACTGCAGTGTTTGATTTCCTTCCCTTAACAGGATTAAGGCTTTTGACTGGGCACGGTGGCTCATGCTTGTAATCCCAGAACTTTGGAAGGCTGAGGCGGGCGGATCACATGAGGTCAAGAGTTCGAGATCAGCTTGGCCAATATGGAGAAATCTGTCTCTACTAAAAATGCAAAAATTAGCCAGGCGTGGTGGCACATGCCTGTAATCCCAGCTCCTCGGCAGGCTGAGGCAAGAGAATCGATTGAACCCAGGAGGTGGAGGTTGTAGTGAGCTGAGATCTTGCCACTGCACTCTAGCCTGGGTGAAACAGCAAGACTGGGTCTCAAAAAAAAAAAAAAAAAAAAAAAGAAGAAGAAAGAAAGAAAGAAAAGAAAGAAAGATTAAGACTTTTGTTCCACATAGTAGACAGGGAAGGAGGCTTAGGGACAAATTTTTTGCACCCTGCTCTTCTCCCCTTAGGCCTAAATCACAAAAACATTTTCTTTAAAAGGTGAGAAATCAGGTTTGAAACTTAGGAATTAACTTTAGCTTTGAGTTCCAAATTAAAAACTCTGTTCAAATTTGAAGTGAAGGCATCAGTCAGTTATCCATCAAAGATAGTGATCATATAACGAATAGGGGTGCTATTAGGTTTGTTTCAACAATACAAAAGTATTATCTGATTAAAATAAAATGTATTTTTATTCCCAGAACACTCTATTAAGTAAAATCATTTAAGGAATTAGCAAGTATAAATTATAGCTGAAAATATCCTTGTGCTTTGATAATTACATGCAAAAATTACAAGTGTGATAATCAAGCTATAGTTTGTGTCCTTTATTAAAAATGTATTTTCAATAAAATATTTTCTTTGAAGGTGCTAGACTCTTCTTATTCATATATAGATTACACATCCAAAAGCAATCTTGTCATTGGTCTTTTTAAAATTTTGTGAGAATTAATAGAAAAGTCTTTTAAAAATATTTTATTTATTCAACATATACTGAATAAATATTTAGTGAGAACTTCTAAGTCACATTTTTCTAGGTAGAAGGATTTGGATCAGTGAAAAACAATAATACAAAGGTATAACATCTACTGTCATCTGCCTTATTATATTCTAGTAAAAACAGAGGGAAAACAACTAAATACAGAATATGACGTCAGATATTGATGAGGACTATGAGGAGATGTAAACGCAGAGTAACAAGAGGGTAAGAGTAGGAAAGGTTGTATTTTAAACGGAGGGATGATGCCAGAATACTCCGAGGATTTTTCATTTGAACAGATATAAAGGGAATGAAGGAGCACATCAGGAGATGTGTTGAAAGAGAGTCCAAATACCCTAAGGCACGGCGGTGAACGTGGCAGAAAAGTGAGCAAGGCAGAAATTTTAGAATATAACATATTTTAAAATATTTTATTTTTATACATGTTTGTATGTGTGATTATATCTTTTTACATTTTTAATATGTTTTTTATTTGTGTAGATTTGGGGGCAGAAGTGCAGTTTTGTTACATGGATGTGTTACGTAGTGATGAAGTCGGTGCTTCTACTGTACCCATCACATGAAGACTGTACACTGTACCCAACAGATAATTTCCCATAACTCCTCACCTTCCTCCCACCCTCCTGTCTTTCTGAGTCTCTGGTGTCTAACATTCAACTCTGTACGTCAATGTGTGGTCATTGTTTAGCTCACATCTGTAAGTGAGAACATGTGGTATATGACTTTCTGTTTCTTAGTTATTTTACTTAGAATAATGGCCTCCACTTCCATCCACATTGCTGCAAAAGACATGATTTCATTCTTTCATATGACTGAGTAGTATTCCATTATGTACCACAATTTACTTATCCAGTCATTCATTGGTGAACACTTAGGGTGCTTCTATATCTTTGCTATTGTGAATAGTGTTGTAATAAACATACAAGTACAGGTACCTTTTTGATACAATAATTTATTTTTCTTTGGGTAATAAAATCCTGCTGGATTGTAGGATTGAAGGGCAGGTCTATTTTTAATTCTTTGAGAAATATCCATGCTGTTTACCAAAGAAGTTGCATTAATCTACATTCCCACCAACAACGTCTAAGTTTTCCCTTTTCTTTGCATCCTCACCAGCATGTGTTGCTTTCTGACATTTTATAGTTACCATTCTGACTGGTGTAAGATAGTATCTCACTGTGGTTTTAATTTGCATTTCTCTCATGATTAGTGATGTCAAGAAATTTTTCTTATGTTTTTGGCTATTTTTATGTCTTCTTTGGAAAATATCTGTTCATGTCTTTTGTCCACTTTTTAATTTTTTTTCTTGTTGATTTGTTCGGGTTCCTTATAGACCCTTGATAGTTCATTGTCAGAGGCATAGCTTGCAAGTATTATTTTCCATCTTGTAGGTTGTCTGTTATTTCTGTTGCTGTGTAGATTTTAGCTAAAATGAGTCCCATTTGTCTATTTTTGTTTTTGTTGCTTTTGCTTTTGAGAACTTAATCATAAATCCTTTGCTTAGGACAATGTCCAGAAGAGTTAGAAAATAATTATTTCATAAAGTAAAATGTTAACTCATTTAATCTTTATAACCCTAAAAGGTAAAGCTATTACTTATTTACAGATGAGAACACAGAGGCATGTTAGCAGTTTGCCTAAGGTTGCATATCTTGTAAATGTGTGAAGCTGGATTAAAATTCAGACACTCTGACTACAGAGTCTGATATTAGCCACAATACTATAGACTGCTTAGATTGTGTTTATGTGAGAAACATACATTCACCTGTCCAAACCCAAAGAGTAGACTTGGAGACACAAAGAACAGAGGAAGTGAGACTTTTAATGGAGGTCTTGCAAGACCGGGTGTCTAGTAGGCAGGCACACCTGGGGCAGTTACAGCAGGTAATTTATTTCTAGTTCACAAGTCCCTCCCCCCAGTTTCTCATTGGTCGAGTACTATGGGTTTACAATCTTCCCAAATGTCACCTAAGTTTCATTATCTCCCATATAAAGTTATACCCCTGTCTGCTTCCCCCACTCAAGTTTCAATTTCCCCAAAACAAAACTTTCTTCCCTTTACAGGCTGACCCCCCTCTCCATTCTGTTCACTTATTGTGACCTTCTAGGTGCATGGGCTGTGCAGTTTGTTACATCCACAGGCTGGCTACCAGTACTTAGATTTGTCATGCCTTGAAAATGTACAAATTAAAATGTTTTCTCACAGTTTATCCTTTTTTTTCTTTTTCTAACCTACTCACTAAATGCTCTTTTCAGATAGTTGTTTTCTTAGAGCCTCTCAGACTAAATTCATTACTTTCATATACTTGCAACGTACTTTGTACTAACCGATCTCTTCACACTCTTTCAGGTACATCTGAGGCCCTAGTGACCCCTCCCCAAAACAAGCATTGCATTTATCGATTGAAACTCATATTTCTATTGTAAACAGTGCCTCAATGAACATATGTGTGTATGTGTCTTTATAACAGAATTATTTATAATCCTTTGGGTATATACCCAGTAATGGGATTGCTGAGTCAAAGACTTGGAACGAACCCAAATGCCCATTAATGATAGACTGGATAAAGAAAATGTGGCATATATACACCATAGAATACTACGCAGCCATAAAAAAGGATGAGTTCATGTCCTTTGCAGGGACATGGATGAATCTAGAAATCATCATTCTCAGCAATCTGACACAAGAACAGACAACTAAACACTGCATGTTCTCACTTATAAGTGGATGTTGAACAATGAGAATGCATGGACACAGGGAGGGGGAACATCACATACACAGGCCTGTTTGTGGGTGGGGGAGCTAGGAGAGGGATAGCAGGGAGTGGGGGGATTGGGGAGGCATAACATTAGGAGAAATATCTAATGTAGATGAAGGGCGGATGGATGCAGCAAACTACCATGGCATGTGTATACCTATTTAACAATCCAGCATGATCTGCCCATGTACCCCAGAACTTAAAGTGTCATTAAAAAAAAAAAAAAAGAAAGTCATATTTCTGAACAACTGCAGCATTTTTTAATAACCTTGTGCCTTTTATTTTGAAAGTTTATTTTCTTCTTTTGTTTTCATTTATTAAAAATTAGGTATAATATTTTATGTCTGTTTTTGAAATATATATTTGAAATATATGTTTTTCAAATATACACAACTGAATTCAAGTTCTTTATCATTCTAGGAAAGAGAAAACGTAGATATTTATGCAAATTTTTGTTCCTAAAATTAAAGAAATTTAAAAGTTTCATGACACGTTTGGATAGTGTACTTCATCTAAGGTGTACGTTTTATGAGCAGTGAATGAGAAGTGGAAGATGGAGAAACACCTCTAAAATGGTGTGGGATCATGAAGGAATATTGATACAATGCAATAAAACAACCATTGAAGGATCCGAAATGAAGAATCAAACTTTTAAATCTGGTTCAGCCTGAAAATCATTACTGGTGATACATGGCTTAAAAAGAGCGATGGTTGGTTTGGAAAACTTATTAAGGAACGTTTTTGCCATACTTCATGCTTGAGATAATAGGGCTCTGCCATACAAAAACCATGGGGATATAGAAAAAAAGGTCCTGAAAGCTCAGGGACTGCTACGATTGTAAGCTTCAGTTCCGTTTTAATCTACAGGAAAAGTGAGACACAAAAGGTGATGTTATGTTTCTTTTATTTATTTATTTATTTATTTATTTTTAAAGATGGGGTTTCACCATGTTGGTCAGGCTAGTCTTGAACTCCCGACCTCAGGTGATCTGCCTGCCTTGCCCTCCAAAGTGCTTGGATTACAGCCGTGAGCCACCACGCCTGGCCCAGTGATGTTATGTTTCTATCTCAGGTAACATGAGGGTAAAATGAATGTCTCAACCTGAAAGTTTTCCTTTCTATTATACAGTAAATTTTCATCTAGAAATTTGATTTTCTGACTCTATTTACTCCTGTTACTATCGGCTATAAATATTACCTGTGTCAATCATACTGTCTACCAAAAATTAATGTGGAAATCTAGAAATCGGTTAAAATGCTTATAGCGATAGCGTGTGTTTTTCAGGTGGTAGTAAGGAAAGAAAGCCCAATGCTTTAACAAATAAACTCTTGTTTTCCAACTACTATAATCGGTAACATCAGTTAACTGTTACTGTGTAACATCACTGCAACATTTAATGGTTTAATACAAGAAGTATTTGTTTAGCTCAGGAATCATTGAATCAGTGTGGGCGTGGCAGGTCTGGGATGACCTTGGCTATGTACCTACTGCAGTCGGCTGATGCGTTAGCTCAAAGATATGATGAGGGATGTCTTTGTGGAGCTTGTATGGGCTCTTTCTCAAGTCTTGGGCCTTGGATGACATAAACCAGCTGATGGACCCTGTTCCATTTGGTTTCTCATCTCCGGGAAGCTAGTCTTTGCTTATTCATATGGAAGTTTCCGGAGTCCAAGAAAGGGAGCAGAGGCATGCAAGGCCTCTGAAATCTGAAGCAAGGAGTTATATAACATTCCTTCTGCGTCATTTGCTCTGGCCAAAACAAGTCACCAGATCAGCTCAGATTCCAGGAGTAAGGAAAGAGTCTCCACCTTTTAAAGAAAAGACTTGCAATTCACTCTGCAAAGTGTGTGGGCATAAGGAAGCCTGGATCATTTTAGCCACTCTTCTAATCTGCTGTTAATGGTCTTACATTCTTACATATTTATAGAGAAACTTTCTCCAGCAACTTGCTGCTCTGAGATTTTCCTTAACGAATCAATGGCTTTTGGTCTATATCATTATAATATTGGAAGCAATTTATTACAAGAAGTTTCAAGTCGCTTGCATATAATTTTGCTCTTCTGCTGTCTCTGTAGCATGCTTAAAAATTTGCACCCTTGGGCTTTGTCTCTTCTGGTTATTACCAACCTGTAATAAAGTGCATTCATTACTACCCTAATGCAGCAGTTAATTAAATTTCAGTACTAGTCAACTTCAACCAAGGTCATCTGAAGTCTGCTTCTCTTTTGACAGGAATCTATTAACATCATGAAACACCAAGCAAGTTAACAGCTACATTTAAAGTTTGGTTATTTTCATTTTTTTCTTTTCTTACATCTTAATAAATGGAAACACATATCAAACCTTACAGTTACGAATTCGAATGTCTTTCCCAGTAAATGACTTATTGATGCTGAAGTGATTAACCTTTCATTAAAACTTGATATAAAATTCTTCCCTCCATATATCTATGTTTATTACTGAAGCCCCAAAGGAAAATACATCAAACATAGGACAGCTTGGTTATTTAAAACACTTCTACATTACAGAGTCTCATAAAGTCTGGAATTTTCTAATTTCTCCTCAAGTCTTTCTGCTTCATAGTAAATTGTAATAGACTCCACAAACGGACATATATGTTTTGAAATGTATTCCACTATCCGCCTTTAGGAGAGATAAATGAAATTAACTAGCTACTATTCTATATGTCCTATATGACACCTAAATAGAGAGGTGTAAATAAATCTATTTTGGCAGAATGTTTAATCCTTTGAATTGATGTCATGTTTAACTTTATATATCTCTTCACAATAACTCTGTGACCTAATTGACACATATTGTATAAGGGACCCAGTTATTTTAGGACACAGTAGCCTGAATGTAAATGCAGTGTCACGATTTCTGTAACTGAGAGAAGTTATGTGTCTCTATCCAGAGGACTCGTTCAAAACTTCTGTCCTATTTATTCCTTTAGATCCACAGGGGTTGTGATCCTATAATCACAACACAGTTGTCAGCTAACATAGAAGCATCCCCTTTTACCTTGTTCTCTGCTCTGACTCTGCTTCTCTTTGATCAAATTTACTTTTCCAGGCCTCCAAAGGCCAGCAAATTCCACAGCTAATATTTCAGTGGGCTAAGGATGTTCAGAGCTGCCCACACATCCTGCTATGCCGCTATTGCAGCTAGTGCCAGTTTAATGCTGGTGATACCTGACAATGTCTGTCTACTAAGGGAGTATTGGCCAGCTCCAAGCTGTTCTGAATTTGCTTCTCTAAGATGGACAGCATCCTTTCCCCTGTGCCATCAACTATTACATTTGTAAAAACAAGCTGTCTAATTTGCTAGGCTTTAGAAAGTTTCATGTGATATTGGCTTTTTTGTTTGTTTTCTTTTTTACAAAAATAACCAAAAAAGACTAAAAGAAAATCTCCACCTCTCCACTGTGGTCATCTTTGCCTTTCCCATTACCATTCCCATTACCATTCCCAGTCTTCCCAGCCAACACTCTTAATAGAAGTAAGGCTGGCCTGACAACAGTCTCAATTGTGGAACACTGTACTCTACTTAGAACCTGATGACTCATGAGTACTGTTAAAATAAGAAATTTGTAATACTTATTTTTCTTTTCTGGGTGATTTTGCTGGTCATAAAATCTAGAGTATTCAAGACAATCCAAATGAGCTTTGAGAATATATTAACTTTTTACTCAAGTTTCTTGATAATGAAAATTAGTTTTAACATGATAGCAACTACCGAGGCAAGATTCCATTAGGACTTCGTAAGTAGCAAGAGATTCTCTTGCATTTGCAAAGTAAAAATATGAGGCTTAAAGTACTCATTTCTCATTGTTTTGAAAAGAACAGAAGTAGCAGAATAGTTCAGCAAAGCACTGTTAGAACAAGTTACAATTTCCAGATATAGAATGCATTCAATAACCCGTAATACAAGTTGGGATTTGAACTTTTAGTGTGAACTGAATGACAGAGACAGTTATTTCATTCCTTATATGTGAGAGCAAATGATAAAGCTGTCAATATGCCAGGCAATAGGACTACATCAAGGGGCAAAACAGACATGATGCCCGCCTGCCCCTTGTAAATATATATTAATAACAAAGACAGACATTAATGAAATAACATGAATATGCTTATTATAAATGGAAAGAGCATGCATGACAGAGGTGAGGAACAGGGATTAGATGCAATCAGTAACATTGGGGAAGGTATAGTGGAAATATACTGATGTGCTTATCTAGCATTACCTTTTCCTTTCTGCAGACCTGTCTTACCCGTAACTCAGATAATGGTCGTGGACATATCACCTGAAGTGGGCTAGCTGGAAATTCATTGAACAATGTCTTATAAGATTAGAGGCAATCAACGTGCTTTTCTTTTTATGCAAAATCATTTTTTAAAATTTTACTTTAAGTTCTGGGATACATGTGCAGAATGTGTAGTTTTGTTACATAGGTATATACATGTGCTCTCTTAAATGTGGAACCCAGAAAATCTGTGTTGAGGTCTCTTGAAGCATAAAGTTGATGTGTCCTAATGGGAATAAAATTGACAGTAAAAGACAAGTTAGGATAGAAGGTCAGGATAATGTGTCATGCTAGCCCTGAGCTTCCCTTTCAAATTATGAGCCAATAGTTTCATGAGTCCATACCTCCCCTCATTGAGGTTCGATTTGGCCATCTGTCACCAGCAAACAAAGAAGACAAACTTAATGCAAAAACTTGTAATTGTAAACATTACAAGTAACATCATAATACATGAGGATGGTTGTGAAAAATGCATGATTATAAGTGTTCTTCCAATGATACCATAAGATGTCATTGATGTTTGCTTTTTATAATGAAATCAGGTGTTTAAAATCTCTCTCTCAAAATAAAATATCTTGGCTTCAATTCATCTACTTAGTGATGAAGGTATTTGAGGGTGATTGATAGAAATATATCAGAAAATGATTTTGTTAGCTATTTCTTTAAATTTTAGCTGATACCATCATTCTCTGACATAAGGTAAAATGAAATAAGTGAGAATGAACCCAAGAAAACCGATGTGAATAATGATTTGGAAGATCAGGAAACATTTTTCCGGAGGCAGAAAACAGGTTCTGATGACTATGTCAGACAATTGCCTTCTTCTCAATGTCCCTAGTCAGTGTATTTAGAAGAAATTACCACTGTCTGCCACACTCCCATCCACTCCTTCCATTAAGACATTTATCTTCAGGAAAGAAGGCTTATGCCCCTCTTTGATGAAGTGTGAACAAAGGAACACTACAAAAATAATACTTTAGTTACTCTCTTAGATTTCTATTTTTGAGTCTACCAGATGTCATTAACGTTGGATCTACTATATATGACAGACTTCACTCTTCCTTCCCCTGATGAACCTAAAGTTTATCGTTACAGTGATATACAGACAATTATAGAAGACTTCCAAGCAATCCAGTTTCAGTTTCTGGGTAATGTAATAAAAAGTAATGATTAATGTATACAGAACCCTCCAGACCCCAGAGACTGTTTTAAGAGTTTTCTTTACATTATCTTACTTGATACTCACAGAAAACTTATATGCTAAGTACTCATGATTTCTACGTTTTACACAAGCAAACCAATGTCAAGCAGAGTAATGAGTTGAACAAAGACAGAGCCGACCTGTGGCAGGGCCAGAATTCACATCCGGGAGAATGACTCAACAGCCCATGCATATAACCAGTATCTTAAATCACAGTGCACAATATAAATCTATGTTATAGGATCTACAATTCCCAATTAATTATCCCTTTGCTTTCCTAGTTCTGAAACACTGCAGAAGTGAATGTAGGAATTAGCTGGAAACCAAAATGTCAATTTTGTTTTTGGGAAATATGCATTGATGTATTTCAACTTGATGCAACATATGATCTCCTTACTGTTCTTACTTTAATCGAGCCTGTCTAGCTCAGTATAAAATGCAGACGGACAGCTAACTGAACACTTTCCTGCAAGGGTGAGGGCTTAGCAAACCATTTGCTAACATGTCAGTGTTATTACCATCATTATTATTGTTATTTATTTACTTTTAGATGTGTTTGATTTTTTATCCTCATTGAATATCATGAAGATGTTAATTATGCTTCTTTTTCACTGAATCTTTTGACACTCTGGGAATTTTTAGTCTAAACTGGTACTCTTTTCTACCGTTATTATTATTACTATTATTTTGGATAATTTCAGGCATCTATTTTCTGAAGTCTAACATTCGGGGACTCTTAGATATTTCACATTGTCAATACATCATCTATGTCTATTATTTTTTCTGTCATAGTCTTAATTTTTTTCTTTGACTATATGCTTTGTGATAAAGTCAAATAAATAAGAAACAATTTTAATATAATAAATGTATTATATAAACAATGTAATACATTTCTTCTATTAACATTCTTTGTTATTATTATTTTAATATAAGCAAGCATGTTTTTGGTCTTTGAATATTTAGGAATCTTCTTGTCTCTGGAAGCTTGGCATTTGAACCAACTAAAACTGAAATTGGTGACAAGAGTGTGATGCTTTCATAACAAAATCCAGAAATAAGTGATACTTGTTTAATGACCAAATGAGAAACAAAGAAAAAAATAACAAAAGTCAGGAATTACCATATCTTCTTTTAGGCATGCATGACAAAGGTTAGTGGTGCTTAGACTTTTTTTTTCCTGGTGTCTTTACAGGTATTCTTATGAGAATTTGGGACCTATTTTCATTGGAAATGTAAACCATGAGAGTAAGATCCCAAAAGATCTAATAGGCTTATTCATTGTTTCTGAGTGATAGTGTGCTAAATGATAACATGCTTTTAAGATATTCTATGATGAGTAGAGTGTTTTTGAAGTGCTGGACTACACTAAAAGCGTACCAAGATTTTAAATGCACATAAAGAGATGGAGAAAGAGCTAATAAGACAGCCACTAACTTGGGCTCTTCACAGAGTGATGTACTGTACATTGTACTGAATGTAAGAAATATGTTTTACATATTTTGTTACTGTATGGGCATACTTTTATTTTTATTTGTTTAGGCAATTTTTAAGATATCTCAGAGCCCATTTAATAAGTAAAAGTAGAAATAAATGAATAGATTAATTAAATATTTACATAATTTTAATTCCCACTCAGTGCTTGCCGCATTGAAGGCAAATTAAAAATAATTATTTTCTAGTTATAAACATCAACCAAATATTTGGAGACTGAGATAAAATATATATTAAATAAAGGAAATTTGTTAATAATTTTTTCTTTTTTTTATATTTTATTGCACTTTATGTTCTGGGGTACATGTGAAGAACATGTAGGATTGTTGCATAGGTACATATATGGCAATGTGGTTTGCTGCCTCCATCCCCATCACCTATGTTTGGCATTTCTCTCCATGTTGTCCATCCCCAACTCCCTACCCCCAGCTGTGCGACCCCTAGTCCCCCTGCTAACAGATCCCAGTGTGTGATGCTCTCCTCTCTGTGTCCATGTGTTCTCATTGTTCAACACCCACCTATGAGTGAGAACATGTGGTGTTTGATTTTCTGTTCTTGTGTCAGTTTGTTGAGAATGATGGTTTCCAGGTTCATCCATGTCCCTACAAAGAACATGAACTCATCATTTTTTAGGGCTGCATAGTATTCCATGATGTATATGTGCCACATTTTCCCTGTCCAGCATATCATTGATGGGCATGTGGGTTGGTTCCAGGTCTTTGCTATTGTAAACACTGCCACAATGAACATATGTGTGCAAGTGTCTTTATGATAGAACAATTTATAATACTTTGGATACATACCCAGTAATGGGATTGCTGGGTCTAATGGAATTTTTATTTCTAGGTCCTTGAGGAATCACCACACTGTTGTCCACAATGGCTGAACTAATTTACACTCCCACCAACAGTGTAAAAGTGTTCCTATTTCTCCACATCCTCTCTAGCATCTGTTGTCTCCAGATTTTTTAATGGTCTCCATTCTAACTGGAGTGAGATGTTAACTCAGTGTGGTTTTGATTTGCATTTCTCTAATGACCATTGATGATGAACACTTTTTTCAAATGTTTGTTGGCCTCATACATGTCTTCTTTTGAAAAGTGTCTGTTCAGGTCCTTTGCCCACTTTTGAATGGGTTTGTTTGTTTGTTTGTTTGTTGTAAATCTGTTTTAGTTCTTGGTAGATTCTGGATATTAGCCCTTTGTCAGATGGGTAGATTGCAAAAATTTTTTCCCATTCTGTTGGTTGCCAGCTCACTCTAATGATTGTTTCTTTTGCAGTGCAGAAATTCTGGAGTTTATTTAGATCCCATTTGTCTATTTTGGCTTTTGTTTCCATTGCTTTTGGTGTTTTAGTCATGAAGTCCTTGCCTATGCCTATGTCCTGAAGGGTTTTGCCTAGGTTTTCTTCTAGTGTTTTTATGGTGTTAGGTCTTATGTTTAAGTCTTTAATCCATCTGGAGTTAATTTTAGTGTAAGGTGTCAGGAAGGGATCCAGTTTCTGCTTTCTGCACACTGCTGGCCAGTTTTCCCAACATCATGTATTAAACAGGGAATCTTTCCTCATTGCTTGTTTTTGTCATGTTTGTCAAAGATCAGATGTTTGTAGACATGTGGCATTGCCTCCAAGGCCTCTGTTCTGTTCCATTGTTCTATATCTCTGTTTTGGTACCAGTACCATGCTGCTTTGATTACTGTAGCCTTGTAATGTAGTTTAAAGCCATGTAGAGTGATGCCTCCAGCTTTATTCTTTTTGCTTAGGATTGTCTTGGCTATGTGGGCTCTCTTTTGGTTCCATGTGAAGTTTAAGGTGTTTTTTTTTCCAGTTCTGTGAAGAAGGTCATTGGTAGCTTGATGGGGATAGCGTTGAATCTATAAATTACTGTGGGCAGTATGGCCATTTTCATGATATTGATTATTCCTAACCATTAGCATAAAATGTTTTTCCATCTGTTTGTGTCCTCTCTTATTTTGTTGAGCAGTGGTTTGTAGTTCTTGAAGAGGTCCTTTACATCCTTTGCTAGTTGTATTCCTAGGTATTTTATTCTCTCTGTAGCAATTGTGAATGGCAGTTTGTTCTTGATTTGATTCTCTTTAAGTCTATTATTTGTGTATAGGAATGTTTGTGATTTCTGCACGTTGATTTTGTATCCTAAGACTTTGCTGAAGTTGCTTATCAGTTTAAGGAGATTTTAGGCTGAGACAACAGGGTCTTCCAAATATAGAATCACGTCATCTGCAAATAGAGACAATTTGACTTCCTCCTTTCATAACTGAATACCGTTTATTTCTTTTTCTTGCCTGATTGCTCTGGCTAGAACTTCCAATACTATATTGAATAGGAGTGGTGAGAGAGGGCATCCTTGTCTAGTGCCAGATTTCAAAGGGAATGCTTCCAGTTTCTGCCCATTCAGTATGATATTGGCTGTGAGTTTGTTGTAAAACCACATGATTATCTCAATAGATGCAGAGAAGGCCTTTGACAAAATTCAACAGCCCCTATGCTAAAAACTCTCAATAAACTAGGCATCAGCAGAACGTATCTCAAAATAATAAAAGCTATGTTTCTCTTAAGTTACCCAAAAGTGTTTTAATTTTAAACATTGAAAAGAGTATTGCCACTTACATCAGTAGAACTGAGTTCTACTTCCAGGACAAAATTATCTAACAATATAATGAAAGTTCTTAGCTTTTTACATATCCAAGAACATTCTATTGAAAATCTATAACCAGTATATAAATGCAAAATTTTTCTATATGTCAAAAAATTACTTTCATATTGAAAGTACTGATACCACTTTTCTGTAGGTATACTTAAGAATATATCAAAATATTGCATGTTTTAAAAGTTTTCAGTTATATTTAGATTTTTAGTCTTATCAAGCATGATAATTCAATATTAAAGGTAATAGATTTTGAAATTACACGCACATTTTAGTGTTTAGCATTATGTGAGGAGGTAAACAAGTGTAATGATTTCTCATTTTCCACATGATTACTTATTTTTGAAAAAAAATAATTAAACCACATAATAAAATATTTACAATTTAAATGAAGCAAACATCACTTAGTACATATGCTACAATGTGCTTTCAAATAGTGTCTTATATTTTTTTAAAGTTTTAAAAAGCCATCCAGATACAATACTGGGATGCTTAAAAATTGTTTTTCACAAATGTAATAAGAGGATTTGTGTGTACAAATGTGTGGCTTGAATGTCTGGAGAGAGTTAAAAAAAGGATAAATTAAATTTGTACTTTTTATATCACAAATCTAATATATAGTCAACTTCAGAAGTTTGTGAATTAAATTTGACATGCCTTTCTCTCTCTGGGAAACATATTTTTTCTCTCTCTCTCTTTTCTTCTTTTTGGATTAATATTTCAAATTTTATACTACATTGTCTTCTATATATCTTCTTCTGCCAAATTCTATTAGTAAAGTCTAGCTAAGTTTCCATTCTTCTCTGATGACCTCACTATTTCTTCACACTCAAATTCATAATTTTTAGTTAGCAATGTCTCTGCATGTGTGGTCAGCTGCATTTATTTTTAATTAATTACTTTATGTTTATTTCTGCATTTATCTTTCACTCTATGGAAGAAGGGAATAGAAACTTTGTTGCTGTATTGATCACATATTAATTACTTAATAAATGCTCATTTATTGTACTCTAATTGGCATATCAATAGCATGGGTAGAAGTTATTTACTGTCACCAAAATGGGCTTTCGATAAATGTCTAGAGAAATGAGTTAATAAATTATCAATTTTATAATATTTTATTGCCTGTATGTGGTAAAGGCCTTATTATATGTAGCAATTTGGGAAGACATGGAGCCTTTTCTGGCTATTTCATGATTAGGAATTTGCTTTGAGTCTGTCATAAATAGCTTTTATTATTTTGAGATACGTTCAATCAATACCGAGTTTACTGAGAGTTTTTAGCATGAAGGGGTGTTGAATTTTATCAAAGGCTTTTCTGCATCTACTGAGATAATTACGTGATTTTTGTCATTGGTTCTGTTTATCTGATGCGTTACGTTTATTGATTTGCGTATGTTGAACCAGCCTTGCATCCCAGGGATGAAGACAATTTGATCGTGGTGGATAAGCTTTTTGATGTGCTGCTGGATTCAGTTTGCCAGTATTTTAGTGAGGATTTTCACATCGAAGTTCATCAGTGATATGGGCCTAAAGTTTTTTTTTGTTGTTTGTTTTTGTTTTTGTTTTTGTTTTGCTGTGTTTCTGGGAGGTTTTGGTATCAGGAAGACGCTGGCATCATAAAATGAGTTAGGGTGGAGTCCCTATTTTCTATTGTTTGGAGTTGTTTCAGGAGGAATGGTACCAGCTGCTCTTTGCACCTCTGGTAGAATTCAGCTATGAATCTTTTGGTTCTGGGGTATTTTTAGTTGGTAGGTTATTAATTATTGCCTCAGTTTCAGAACTTGTTATTTGTCTATTCAGGCATTCAAATTCTTCCTCATTTTTTTCAGGAGGGTGTAGGAATTTATCCATTTCATCTAGATTTTCTAGTTTATTTGCATAGAGGTATTTATAGTATTCTCTGATGGTAGGTTGCATTTCTTTGGGATCAGTGGTATATCCTCTTTATCATTTTTTACTGTGTGTATTTGATTCTGCTCTCTTTTCTCCTTTGTTAGTCTGGCTAGTAGACTATCTATTTTGTTGAACTTTTCAAAAAACCAGGGGGCAAAAGCTGGAAGCATTCCCTTTGAAAACTGGCACAAGACAAGGATGCCCTCTCACCACTCCTATTCAACATGTTAGAAGTTCTGGACAAGGCCATCAGGCAAGAGAAAAAATTAAAAGATATTCCAATAGGAAGAGAGGAAGTCAAATTGTCTCTGTTTGCAGAAGACATGATCGTATATTTAGAAAACCCCATTGTCTCAGCCAAAAATCTCCTTAAGCTGATAAGTAACTTAGAAAAGTGTCAGTATACAAAATCAATGGCAAAAATCACAAGCATACCTATACACCAATAATAGACAGAGAGCATAATCACGAGCAAACTCCCATTCACTATTGCTACAAAGAGAATAACATACCTATGAATATAACTTACAAGGGATGTGAAGGACCTCTTCAAAGAGAACTACAAACCACTGTTCAAGGAAATAAAAGAGGACACCAACAAATGAAAAAACATTCTACGCTCATGGATAGGAAGAATCAATATAATGAAAATGGCCATACTGCACATGGTAATTTATAGATTCAATGCTATCTCCATCAAGCTACCATTGTCTTTCCTCACAGAATTAGAAAGAAATACTTTAAATTTCATATGGAACAAAAAAGAATGCCCATATAGTCAAGACAATCCTATGCGAAAAGAACAAAGCTGGAAGCATCACGCTACCTGACCTCAAACTATACCACAAGGCTACAGTAACCAAAACAGCAGGGTACTGGTACCAAAACAGATATATAGAATGGAATAAAACAGAGATCTCAGAAATAATGCCACAAATCTACAACTATCTGATCTTTGACAAATCTGACAAAAAACAAGCAATGGGGAAAGGATTCCCTATTTAATAAATGTTGTTGGGAAAACTGGCTAACCATATTCAGAAAACTGAAACTAGACCACTTGCTTGCACCTTATACAAAAATTAACTTAAGATGGATTAAAGACTTATATGTAAGACCTAAAACCATAAAAATGCTAGAAGAATACCTAGGCAATATCACCCAGGACATAGACATGGGCAAAGACATCATGACTAAAACACCAAAAGCAATGGCAACAAATGCCAAAATTGACAAACAGGATCTAATTAAGCTAAAGAGCTTCTGCACAGCAAAAGAAACTATCATCAGACTGAACAGGCAAACTACAGAATGGTAGAAAAATTTTGCTGTCTATCCATCTGACAAAGGGCTAATATCCAGGATTTGCAAAAACCATAAACAAACTTAGAAGAAAAAAAAAAACCTCATCAAAAAGTGGGCAAAGAATATGAACAGACAATTCTCAAAAGAAGATATTTATGCAGCCAACAAACATATGGAGAAAAGCTCATCATCACGGATCATTAGAGAACGCAAATCAAAACCACAATGCGATACCATTTCACACCAGTTAGAATGGTGATCATTAAAAAGTCCAGAAACAACAGATGCTGGAGAGGATGTGGAGAAATAGGAATGCGTTAACACTGTTAGTGGGAGTGTAAATTAGTCCAACCATCATTTAAGACAGTGTGGCGATTCCTCAAGGATCTAGAACCAGAAATACCATTTGACTCAGTAATCCCATTACTGGGTATATACCCAAAGGATTATAAATCATTCTACTATAAAGACACATGCACACTTATGTTTATTGCGACACTGTTCACAATAGCAAAGACTTGGAACCAACGCAAATGCCCATCAATGACAGACTGGATAAAGAATATGGGGCACACATACATCATGGAATACTATGCAAACATAAAAAGGATGAGTTAATGTCATTTGTAGGGACATGGATGGAGCTGGAAGCCATCATTCTCAGCAAACTAACACAAGAGCAGAAAACCAATTACCATATGTTGTCATTCATAAATGGGAGTTGAACAATGAGAACACATGGACACAGGGATGGGAACATCACCCACGGGGGCCTGTTGAGGGGTAGTGGGCTAGGGGGAGGGATAGCATTAGGAGAAATACCTAATGTAGATGATGGGTTGATGGGTGCAGCAAACCACCATGGCACCTATATACCTATGTAACAAACTTGCACTTTCTGCACATGTACCCTACTACCTTTAATAATAACAATAATAATAAGAAATTTGCTTGGAGAACATGCTTTCCTATATTTTTAGAACTACTGAGAATAAATATTAACATTTCATAAAATTCAGATACTGAGCAAAGTAGGTTCCACATTATGTAACAGAACAGAATAGAGGCCTCAGAAATACATAAGAGAAAATGAAGAATGTAACTTTTTTTATAACTAAATCATAGGCATAAACGCGTGCTTCTATTATGTGTTTCTCTATCTGCTTCATGTGTATTTATTGATTATTCCAGCCTGTTACCTCTTTCTTTTCCTTCTCACTATCAGTATTATTCTTGGCCAGTAGATGTCTTTAAAAGGATCCTTATAATAAACTATCCCCTCTTCTGAAACAGAAAAACAAAATCTGTTTTTCCATTGGCCACATATTTACCAAAGACAAAACTATATACTTGTCAAAGAATTGCCTAATGTAGTTTCAGTATGAATCTTCTTTGTGAAAGAAAATAAATGTTTTAAATTAATAAGAAAAGAAGAGCATGAGCCACTAAAATGGTTGCAACTGTTGTCCAATTTGATTACTCTTTTATTCATTTGGTGCTAAGCTTTAAATGATTCCCATTTGTTCATATTTCCCCTCTATTTTTTCTTTAAAATTTTGTTTTAAAAACCAAACATATAGCAAAGTTTAAAACATTTTACTGTGATCACTCTCATATTTAGCACCCAGAATCAACCTTTGCATTTTACTATACTTGTTTCACATATCTATTCATTTACCCAATCTTCTATCAGTAATACATTTTGTGTTGTATTTCAAAGAAAATTGCTGATAGTAGTTCAATTCCATCTTAAATTCAGCATAGATATTTAAAAATAGAGTTTAATATTTATTTATAGGTATTTAAGTAAAATTTACATTATGTGAAATACACAAATCTTTCTTACACATTACCTTATTTATGTCAGGTGCATGTACTTTAATCCAGATTTTCATCATGGTATAGAATATGAACAAATGTTCACATCAGTCATCATCTTTAACCCATTTCATTACAGAGACAATCATTATCATTTTTTTTGCTGCAAATTAGGTTTACCTGTTCTAATACTTAATATATTAATTAATGGAATTAGACATGATATATTCTTTTGGTAAGGTTTCTTTCACTCAGCATAATGCCTTTTATATTTACCTATATTGTTACACTAGTAGTTTCTTTCTTTTTAATTCTTTGAAATGAGTAGTATTTCATTGTAAGAATATACCACAATTTGTTGATCGATTCCTGTTGATAGGCACCTAGGTAGTTCCCAGTTTTGTGGATTATGAATAAAGATGTCATGAACACTCTTACATAAATTTTGTGTGAACAAGTGTTTTTGTTTCTGGTGAGTAAATACCTGCAAGTGCAATTGTGTATGATAGAGTAAGTATATTTTTCATAAGAAGTGTCTAGAGCTTTTTCCAATGAGATTTTAGCATTTTACATTACCACTACTAATGTATGAGAGGTCTTGCTCCAAATAAGCCTTCTAATTATAGCTCTTCTGGTGGATTTATGATGTGATTATACCCTATTTTAAACATATGTTTAAGAAAGTTTGTAAATTTTGACTTAAATTAATACAATATCTTATATTTACATCTAAATATGGAACACCTTTTAAACTAATATATCAGTTCCATTTTTTAAATTTATCTGGCAGTTAGCATTCTACAAATTTTTAATCGCTCATTATATTATTTCTTAAGTATTCGTGTATTTTGCTCACATATTTACCACTTACTTTCTTATTTTTGCAGCATCTCAAAACTTTTGTCTGAAATGACTTTGTTTTTTTACATTAGACTTCTCTCTCTTTTTCTCTCTGATAATCTAAGAAGATAAAAGGGCAGGCAATCACTACATAAAAATATTATATATGAAATAGAAAAATCACAACAATAGTTGGAGATTGTACATTTCTGTCTCAACAATTGATAGAACAAATAGTCAAAAAGAGTAAGTCTATAGGTCATAATACTAACAACTAACTTTACCTATTGACTTTTATAAACCATTGCACCCAACACCTTAAAAATTACACATTCTTTTTAGTGCACATTACTATTATGAATATAAACAATATGTTAAACCATAACTGGACCTTACATAAATTACGTATTTCTAATTAACTTGTCAGTAAAGCAGATGTCACAAATGGCTTATAAGGTATATTGAAACAAATAGAATACACATAGAGAACATGATAAAATTCATGAGTTGCATCTAAATTATCCTTTAAACAGGCATTAATAGCCTTATGTTATTGTGTTAGAGAGAAACTTGAAAACCAGAAACTTCATTTCATCTTGTAAAGGTAGAAATACAAAGGCAAATTAAACCAAAGTAAATAGAAGTAACTAAAAAATTGAATATAAACACAGAAATCATGGATAGTAGACAGACTAAGAGAACAAACAAAACTGATACTTTAAAAAGGTTAATTAACTTGATGACCCCTAAATATGACTAATAAAGAACAAGAAAGAGAACAGAAAACACTAATACCAAGAATTAAAAATGGAATATCACCATATATTCCACAGACATCGAAAGAATACATTTACGCCAATTTTGATTAACTGTATGCTAATTATTTCAACAACTAGATGAAATGGATACATTTCTCAGCTAAAACGCAACTTATTCATACTGGCACAAATATAAATACAAATTCTAAGTAGCCACATGTATATTTAACAAATTAAATTTGTATTACAAAATAGCTCCACACAAAATAATAACCCAGGAACAAGATATTTCACTGTTGAGTTCTTCCAAATGCTTAAGGTATTAACATTTTTAATATCACACAATCACAATTAGGATACTGCAACATTTTCCAAGTAATTTCATGGACTCAGTACAAAACTGATACCAACACCTGACAGAAACTGAAAGAAAAAATTTCCAGAACACCATCTCTTGTGAATTTAGATGTAGAAGTCCCATGAAAATATTAATTCATAGAATTTGGCAACTTATTTCTGACAAATGACAAATGAATTTGTATCCCAGAAATGGAAGAGTCATTACATACACTTAATGTACCACATTAAAACAGTGTATAACACAATTTAAATTATAATCTCAACAATGAAGAAAATATGTTGGACCAAATTCAACACACTCTCATGGCCAACAACCTCAGAAAATTTGAGATAAGTGAGCACTACCTCAAGTTGATACAGAGCTGTCACATAAAACCTCAGCTAATAATATACTTAATGATAAAATGTTGAAGAAGACAAAGATGCCCCTTCACACTACTTTTATTCAATACTGTATTGGGATGGTGAAGGAAACAAGAAAAAAAGGCTATATTGGAACAAAAAACCTTTGTAAGAGTAAATAATAAAATAAAAATAATGATTGGAAAGAATTAAACTTTTCTGTAAGTGAATTAAATATGGATGTGATATGAAAATTGAGATTGAAATCTAATATTACACAAAATCTTTGGTGTTTTACTGATCATAATTATACAATCATTCAAACTTTCTTCTTTTTTACCTGAATAAAATTTAGTTGAAAATATATTTAATATTTATTAGCTATTGTAACCGTAAAATTAATTTTAGTCAGGGCATAGTCAATTCTCTCATTCCATATTATATAAGAACCTGTTTATAATACCATTATACACATGGTATAACTGAAAAGAACATAAAATTACTAGGGCAAAATTAAATATAATCCACAATGGGAAATAAGTGTAAAAACAGAAAACTCAATTAATACAGTTTATGCTTGTAAACTTTTCAGAGGATGTATCTTTACCTTTCATATACTTTGTGTATATTTAGCTTGAATAGTTAAATCATATGAATGAGCTGAAGCTTTCATAATATATAAAGCATGTGAAAAGAGACAGGGAAAAATATATAATGCCTATCATAATGACAAAATTGATTACAGAAAAGAATGTAAAGATATAAATTGTTTCTCTTTATATTCAAGTTGAGTCAATGTCAGAATGTCCAATTTGGGAATATTACAAATAATGATTTAAAAATTTTTTTGAATAATAAGATAATTTATTAAATAAACTCTTTCTAGTCCTATTCTTCATGGGATTTAGAAGACAGCTACTACAGTGAACTCACAGTTGATAAGATGTTATGGGCAAAATAATTGTTAATTTTCTTAATCATGATTTAGATGTTGTATATGTGTATTCACCAAAGTAAGATTAAAATATGACACAATAAATAAATTATATGTGGAGAACATTTTATACTTTTTTCATTAGGGACAACAGAGACTCTTCAGGTATCTGGCTCCCAAGAGTTTATTGAAAACGCTTATAAATTATTTTGTTCTGTAAATAACATCTGTAAATTAGAAACACTTTACTCTCATCAATCTTCACTTGAAATATTCTTTTTTTAAAAAACCTTACTCTTAGAGATTATAAATCTCATTTAAAAATATCTGCAGTTGCCAAAAAGATAAAAAAAAAAATACGTATGTAATTAAATGTGTTATACTTGCCGAAGTTTGAAGGATGCTATGCTGTAAACTTGCGTGGATATGAAATTTAATACAAGTGGTATTGTTAAAAATATGACTATGGTTGATACCACGAAGATACTTAATTCCCAGTTGCCTCTTTTCATGAAGGCACAGGGTGTATATTTGTGTGGGTTTTCCAAAGCAAGGTTATATCAATATGAAATTTGAAAGTGACCAAGGAGTTATGTAGGTTAGTGTTAGAGAAATATGCCTATGAATCAAAAGTAGACAGTAGCACATAGGAACTGAAACCATGGGATTAATTGTCTCCAGATCTAGAAGCCAAACAACGAGGGAAGATTCTGATTCCAATATAGTAATTGATATTAAAAGGTTCCCATAAGTTTTAAGCAATTGAAGTGACGTTCAATGCATGAATCTCTTGTAAGCAGTAGTAGTTGATTATTGCTAAATTAAAGACCCTCGTTAAAAACTGTATATGTTTAATAGCACACACAAGAAGAAATAGGTGACAGAAAATGTGGGCAGAGCCTCCCAGGTAACCACTGATTGGACATGTAATATGCAGTATATTACCAAGAAAACAAACTCACATTAGCAATATCAGGCAGGGAAGAAAAGATAAAACTTGGTAGACGTAGATACTGAGCCCAGAGAGAAAGAGAAAAAAAAATCCTGTATTAATGAACCTGAAAACTGAAGTTTAAAATGCAGGAAGACAACAGCACTAATAGTGTCAAAAGTATTCAATGATCAGGAGATAAATTCACATTTAAGTAAATGCAATATGCAGAGCCATCCCCATGTAAGAATTGGACAGAAACGCTGAGCATTTCTTTGACAAAAAAGATAATTTATTTTTAAATAATTTCTTGCAAGAATATAAAAGTGCCCATTTCAGGGCCCTGGGGAGTAAATCGAACAAGAAGGATGAGTAGAAGCAAAGCCCAGGCTAGTAAATTTTTGCTTTTTTAGCATTGCTAGCATATGTCTCAATAGAACCAAATGGTCTTTTTTTAAGACACTATGATCCATAAATTCAACTATTTGTATAGTAGTCTATAATATGTATGTAGTGTCAATCCTATGCCCATTATGGTAAAAGTTATTAGAGAACAGGTCTAATAGAAAAGGATGGCTTATCTGTGTTTCCAATATTTTTTCCATGTAGAGGAAGCTGAATTTCTGTACCATTACAGTAGCCTCTCTCTACTCTTGTAAGCTCTCAAGCATTAAGATAAAGAAGAACCTGACACAGGCAGCTCAGCTCCTCAGTGATTGCAAATTGATTTCCTCCCCGTAAGAGGAAAGGGAATTGACAGCGTGGAAGAACAAAGGAACATTTTGAGATGATGGAAATGTATTCTATGATGTTTTTAGTGGTGATTACACTTTTACATTTGTTAAATTAGCACAGTAGTTATGTATGCATTTGTTAAATATATTGACTTTTTAAAATTACTGAATTAAAAAAAAATTTTTTTCCACAAGTAAATTTGGTAAATTTCATTGGCTATAAATTAGACTTCAAAAAAGCAGATAAAACAAATATATAATTCCATCAGCAGCTTGTCAAAAGGTAAAAATTTTAATAAGTACTGGTTGACCATATGACCATATAGATATATTGTTATACATTGTGTGAGTATGCACTGGAACATCTTTGTTACCAAAGGCTATGCTTAGCAAGGTATGGATAACCTAAAATTCAGTAATTTTATTTCTACTATGTATGCTAGAGACATATGCAAATAGACATGTATAAATATATTCACTGTCAATTTGTTTTTTATAGTAAAAGTGAAAATAACAATTTTTCTTTAGGAGGTAAGTGAATAAAGAGAAATTTATGCATGGATATTATGTTGACATTAATTATAGAGATTAATAGACTAACAAATATCAACTTGAATAACTATAAAGAAAACTGAATGAAAACTATTACTTTTAAAGAGCTGAAGTTCAAACATCAATGTATATACACATGTAGGGTATGTAGAAAATATATGTATGAGAATGCCACAACACTTCCATGAGAATCCTTACACATAGGCAGTGAAAAAAAATCTAAAAGGTTGAGGCTTTAGCTGTCTTAGTAATATGATTAATTTAAAATAATTTTATGAAGCAAATATGATGCAATTTCAATATTTGAGAATGCATGTGTATGTTTGTATGTGCTATGTGATTTCACACAACTTTCTGAATCTTCCATTATTTTAACATTTCATTAACATAATGTTGAAAACAAATTGATTAGTAGGTACAGAAAATAATTTTCACAGTAGGAATTGAAAGTTTTCCTTAGTATAAGAGTTGAAATCTTAGAGAATAGGATAAATATGTATATGATGACAAATAAAACACATTCATAACTAATTGCTCATCAATATGGAACTGAGGAAAAATTGGAAGTTCAGAGATTTGATAGTGTGTTGTCAAGAGAACAATTACAAGGCAGTTCAAAAGAAGGAAAATGGGAAATCTCAGAAAGAAAAATGAAATTATTCTTCGAGATACTTATTTGCTAAAGAAACTCTTTAATATGTTTTTATCTTATAAATGTATTAGTATTTTCCTTGACAACTGCCTTCTCTCTCTGTTTTCTGATTAGGAGAACAACACTTATAGTTTCCTGAAAATCATGTCATATATCCTGGGAAAAGATTAGTATTCTCAATATAGAATACTTGATACAGGTATTAGAAGGAATGCAACTTCAAACATTTAGGTAGGAGGCCCATAGGTTATATATGTATCGTGAGGGACATCTATGACTTAGAAGCATGAAGTATGTCTCAGGGAAGACAAATCTTTCTTTGGGGAAGGAAGGTAGAACAACAATAAATGGATTCGATGGAGGGGAGAGATATTAAATGGATAAATGATACCTCTTGGGTAGAATTATACAACTTAGGAAGAGAAGATAGAAAAGATTTGTTTGAAAAATGAATGTTTGTATCAAAGCTAGAATTTGTAGAATTTATAGGTTTCACCGTGAGGGATGCTCAGTGAAAAATATGGAGAAATTCCAGCAAAACAAATGTCTGTGCCTAAAGGCAGGAGAGAAAAATAAAAGACGGACACAGATTTAGGCCCATAGCAAAGGAAAGCTCTTAGAAAACAGTTAAAATTTTAATAACTTTAAAAGGCTCCCTCATAAGTATAGCTGAAAAATAAATGGGAAGTGGAACATAAGTGACATATGTCACTGATTAATAAAAATAAAGGACAGAAATGAATATCTCTGATATTATTGAAGTAGCACAAATGACTTACTTCTGGTAAATTTTACAGATGAAGTAAAGCAAGGTCTTAAGAACAGACATTGGCAAAGCAGCCATACTCCGGGGCACAGGCACTGAGAAAGTTAAGAACACTTTCTATGTCAAATTACTTAAAGAAGATATGAACACAAAGGGATAAAACGTTTTTCTTGAAGAAAAAGTCATAGGTTAAAAAAAATGCAAAGCATGAATCTCAATGGTAACATTGTCTAGGGAACCCTGTGGATAGAGAAATTCAGAGACAACAGGAAGTCAAGACAGAAGTATATACAAACCCTCTTTAGAAAGTATCCTGCTTAAAGCTGGGGTGCATTGTTTAAAGTGAAGTAGAGGTTATGCCCTACACAGTGTACAACTTCTGTTTAGTTGTAGCTTGCTAGGAACACATGGTAAGTACAAATTAAGTATATTATGCAGTTTACGATTCACAGTGGCAACCTCACAGGCACTTCCCCCTCTCTTTCATTCTTTCTAAACAGAACCATGATTTCATTTGTCCATCTCCTGATGAAAATGAGTTTCAAGAGGTGAATCATTATTTGAATCTAAACATTGTAAGTCCATTCTCATTTTGTGACAATAATTTAGGAGCACTGCAAACATAAACCATATCCAGCCAATGAGACATAAGCAAGATCATCTGAAATGAACTTCTGGAAAATTTTCCTCAATCTCAGAAGGAGATTTCTTTCCTCCCCTTCCCCAGAATTTCCAAAGTTTTATGCCTTAATGAAACTGTCACAAGTCCCCCAAGGGGAACCAAGAGCTACTTCTAATGAGGAGGAATGCTTGCATCTATAGATTCCGTTAGGTGCCTGCTGTGTGTCAAATATTTTTCTATTCATTTCACTTGCATTTTCCACACTTAACCTCCATATCCTCAGGACTATCTCTAGAAACATATATGCTTAAGAAAATTATCTTTTGCAAGAGTTTGCTAAACAGAGGTGGAAATAAGACAGCTTGAACTTAAGAATAGAGTAAAAATGGATATTAAGATACTTAAAATCTTGATTAGGAATATATATTGTGTCAAATCCTGGGGTAGAAGAGAACTATAAGTTGAAATCTTCAATTTCTTTCTCTTTTTAAAATGTGAATTAATAATCTGGGCTGTAAGTTTCTTTGTTGCTGAGAAAAATAAAAAGAAACTAAGTGCACCTTTCAGTTGCACTCACATGAAGCAAAGACTCTCTGTAGTTGAGAACATTTGGAATAGCTTCAAGAAGCTCCACAAATCAAAACTGCTTTCAGGTCTTTGCTACTTATGTAAAGGGAGACACGTTTACCTTTAACAGAAATGGGCTTTGTGGAGAGGAAAAGGATGGAGAGAAGATAGTCTGATGAGCATTATTCGCCCCCTCTTGGGCTCCCAGACTGATTTTGAGCTTCTATGGTCATTTTGATGTCTGCAATCAAAATCCAGGGAGTTTTCTAAAATCTCTAAGACAATATCAAATATTTGACATCATTCCTCTTCCAAGGGTAAGAAATATCTTCAATATTTGACATTGTGCAGTTGAACATATTGCTGTCTTATGTAGAAAAGTGGGTAGAATACGTCTCTCATTGTTTTAGAATTAGTTCCCCTTTTTCCATTTGCTATATTTGATCTCTATAATTCTGGTATGTGTTTGGGCATAGACTAGTGATCATACCACCAAGGTATTTTGTAACATTCAATCCTTCAAAACTTAGCAATGGGAAATAGCACAGGTGTCAATTGGACACAGAGAGATTTAAAGGAAGTTCTCAAATTAGAGTGAAGGTTGCAATCTGTCTACTGTGGACAAGCCTCATGTTTTCTGATCCCCATATCTTGATCTAGAGGCCTATGTGAAGTACATAGACTAACATTAGTTCAAGCTAAAGGGATCTATTTTTACCAAATAAAATTGTATTTGTTCAAAATACAGAATTTTGCTATAGATTTGAGATACCGCAGGTCCACCTCCCATGAGCCTTTTTTGTTACTTGCAGTAATAAGATCCCCTTATGTATTGGCAGAGTGTTGTGCCAAGGCGTCTTTCTAGTTTAATTCAGGAACCTCAAAGAGTAACAGATGATGAAGAAAAAAATATTGATATTAAGAGAATGAAGACCAGAAACTTTTTCCTTGTTGTTGTTGATGTTCTTTGGTTGTTTTTCACTAGAGATATTAACTAAGACACTCCTCAGAGTGAAATCCCAAAGCTGAAGGAAGATTTAATGAGAGAATTTTAATATGTACACTTGTGGCCTGGGTGGAAAAATGTTGTTAAGTGGGTAGCAAAATGTTTTCTCTGGGTATGAAGGAAATAGAGAACTATTCTGACATCCAGGATTGAGATACCTGGGAGCAGCACTTTTGCTGTAGACCAGAGGTTCCCAAACTTTTTCAGCTAACAGAGCCCTTACTCTGGCATGATTTTTTAAATGGTTCCTCTCAGTAAAATAAATACTCATCAGTTTCTTTAGTAAGTAGTTAACCTAAACAGTACAACCATTTTAAAAACAATACATATAGATTATAATAAAATATTTATTCCATTAATAAATAATCACGATGTCTTCTAAAATTGATATATTTACCTTTTTCACACTTCACAGTTTCTCAAATTTTGGAAGTAGCTTGGACACCAGTGTGCCAAAATTCTGCCTGTGGTTGCTTTCCCTTGGCTTTTATTATAGCAGTTTCTGAAAACACAGATTTGCAAAGACCATAATGCCATTGAAAGGAATTCAATGAGCATTAATGTTGAATTGTGAATTATCATGTGATGTCTGATGTTTAGTAACTCTGTTCAGTGTTGCTGTGTTTTTCTTGAAAATGTAAAATGCGATGCGTAACTCCATGGCAATTGGGTGAGTTCACTGTTGCAACCTGAGCACCTCAGCACACATTTTGGGAACTTCAAGCACAGGCATCGCTATCAACACTCTGGATATAAACCACACAGCTAACTCTTCCTCTAGAAATGTTAAACTGTCATTGATACCAATGCCTTGCCAACAATAGATATATATAAATATAAAATTTAAACAAACAATTGTACTTTTGATTTTAAGTTAATTGTAATGAATCTGGTGACTTAGCATGTGGTTATTAGTTTTAACCTTATAAGAATAAATCGCATTAGTAATTAACCTTTTAAACACAAATTTCCTGTATTATATTTATTTGTTTATAGAGCCCTCGTATAATATAATATGCCAAATCTTTATTAGAATAATTTTCAAATTCTATTAAATCTTAATATCTTCAATACATCTAGAGCTTGCCTTATGTATACATACACACAAATATATATATACACATATTTTGTTAGGTGACTAAGCTTATTGAAAATTAACAATCTACTGTGTGATTATTATGTGGCATATTAATTTTTAATTTAAACGCATTTAATGCTTTCTATGTGCCAAGCGGTATTCTAAATGTTAATTTGTTTCTGTCTCATAGCAACCTTATAAATTACTGTAATTTACATTGTTAAGCTGAAATCAAGTAGAACCATACCTTTTTATAAGATGCAAAGATGATAACTAACAATTGCTTATTTTTTGCTAGATGTGAGAAATGGTCTTAAATGCTTTAAGTATATTAAATACTTTAATATTTAAAATTACCATCATGCACCACATGACATTTCTGTTAAAGAGGGACAGCGTATATGACAGTGGTCCCATAAGATTTATAATGTAGTAAAAATCTTCCTACCACCTATTGATGCCACTGCTGTCATAATATCATAGCGCAAGGCATTACACACATGTCTCTGGTGAAGTAAACAAACCTACTGTACTTCCAAAAAATGTATAGCTCATACAGTTATGTACAGCACACAATGCTTGATCGCAATAATACATGACAATATTACTGGTTTGTGTTTTTATCTTATGTTTAATAATTTTTTAGAGTGCACGTTTTCCACTTATCAAAAAAAATAGGTAAAAATAGGCTGAGTCAGTTCCCTCAGGAGGTATTCCAAAAGAAGACATTGTTACCACGAAAGATGACAGCTCCATGCCTCTTACTGCCCTTAAAGGCTTTCCGATGGAACAGGACGTGGAGATGGAAGACAGTGACATTGATGATCTTGACCCTGTGTAGGCCTAGGCTAATATGGGTGTTTGTATCTTAGTTGTTAACAAAAAGTTGAAAAAGTTAAAAAAAAATACAAATAGAAAAAGCTTATAGAAAAGATACATGTAAGAATATATTTTTGTGTAGCTGAATAACGTGTGTTTCACTTAAGTGTCACTACAAAAAAAGTCAAAAAGTTAAGAAGATTAAAAAGTTTGGCCGAGCGCAGTGGCTCATGCCTGTAATCCCGGCACGCTGGAAGACCTAAGCAGGTGAATCACTTGGGGTCATGAGTTCAAAACCAGCCTGGCCAACATGGTGAAACCCCATATCTACTAATAATACAAAAAATTAGCCGGGCGTGGTGGTGCTTGCCTGTAATCCCAGCTACTTGGAAGGCTGAGACAGGAGAATCCCTTGAACCCAGGAGGCGGAGGTTGGAGTGAGCTGAGATCGTACCATTGCACTCCAGCCTGGATGATAGAGTAAGACTTGGTCTCAACAACAACAAGTTTATAAAGTAAATGTTACAGTAAGCTAAGATCAGTTTATTATTAAATAATTTACAATACTTTTACAAGTTTAGTATAGCATAAGAGTATATCATGTATGATGTCTACAGTATTGTACAGTAAGGTCCTAGCTCTTCATATTCACCACTTACTCACTGACTCACCCACAGCAACTTTCAGACCCATAGCTCCATTCATGGTAGGTGCCCTACACAGGTGTACCATTTTGTATCTTTTATATCGTGCTTTTACTATGCCTTTGTGTGTGTGTGTGTGTCTTTTAAAATTTTTAGTTTAAGGGCACATGTGCAGGATGTGCAGTTCGTTACATAGGTAAACGTGTGACATGGTGGTTTGCTGCACAGATCATCCCATCCCCTAGGTATTAAGCCCAGCCTGCATTAGGTATTTTTCCCAATGCTGTCCCTCCCCCACCTCACAGGCCCCAGTGTGTGATATTCCCCTTTCTGTGTCCATGTGTTCTCATTGTTCACCTCCCATTTTTAAGTGAGAACATGTGGCGGCTGGTTTTCTGTTCCTGTGTTAATCTGCCGAGGATAATGGCCTCTAGTTCCATCCATGTCCCTGCAAAGGACATAATCTTGTTCCTCTTTATGGCTGCATAGCATCCCACGATGCACACATGTACCATACTTTCTTTATCCAGCCCATCATTTGATGGGAATGTAAATTAGTTCAATCATTGTGGAGACAGTGTGGTGATTCCTCAAAGATCTAGAACTAGAAATACCATTGGACACAACAATCCTATTGCTGTGAATATACCAAAATGAATATTAATTATTCTTCTATAAAAAGACACACATGCATATGTTCATTGCAGCACTATTCACAATAGCAAAGACATGAAATCAACCCAAACACCCATCAATGACAGACTGAACAAAGAAACAGTCTTATAGAATGAAAACAAGATACCTGGAGCTGGGTCTACCTTTTTGTGAGTTACTGAAACAGAAGTTTGATTTTTTTTTTTGGTCATTGCACAAATTGGAAGGCTAAAAAGAATGGCATAATATTAAGTTTGGTTGGGAAAAGAAAGACCAGGGGCCCATCTGAAATATTCTTTTGATTCCACTGCGTTATTTAATACTCCAGAATGAGAAATGTGGAAAGGAAGACCAAAGACATCCATCAAGGAGATGGGTGGAGGGGCTCAGAACTGAGGATTCTCAACAAGCAAAAGCAGCTCTCAGAAACTAAGCTTCTTTGATATATCCAGATACACAAATATTGAACATTGTGTTACAATTACATATAGCATTTAATACAGTAACATCCTATACAGGGTTGTATCTTCAGAGCAATAGGGTATGCCTTATAGCTTAAGTGTATAGTAGGCTATACCATCTTGCTTTGTGTAAGTACATTCTATGATGTTTGCACAATGGCAAAATTGCTTAAAGACCCATTTCTCAGAGCTTATCCTTGTCCTTAAACAATACATGACTGTACATTAGGAAACTGAAACAGATTAATTCTGTGCCTTTGGCCACTAAATATCTAGTGATAAAGAAAAATAAAATAAAATGAAATGAGAGAGAGACGAGAGAGGGGGAGGATAAAGAGAAGAGAGAGTAAGAGAGAAGAAGGAACAACAGGAGGAGAAAGATTTGAGGCAGTTATAAAAATGCATCTAATTTTAAATATTAGAAAAAATCAAGGTCACATACAATGATAACAAAAAAGATAAATTCACTTCTTAATTATTTAACTTCACCATTTGATTACTTATCCTAGTAAAGCATGGAGTTCTTATTCAGTTTTATCATGAGATTGTCCATTCTTAGTTAATTTATTACCTGCTTTTATTTGTTGTATTTGTTTCTTCATGGAGTAATTTTTAAGAAACTATGCTTATTAGGGATAGTGAAAGCTTGATTTATATGTGTTGTTTTATTTATTAAATTCTAAGATTATGTGAATTATTATCCCCATTTTATCAATGAGAAAGTTAATCTTTGATAAGTTAATTAAATATTTTTTCCAAGTAATTATTGCTTAGCTTGTCCTGAAACAAAACAAATTCTTTAAGATCCCAAAGCTCAAATCACATCCACTACAAGATACACAAATACAGTTTAAATTACTTTACATGGTAACATTTTTTGTTTGTTTGCCTATTTGTTGGGAAGTTACTAGGATATATTTGTAATTGACCATTTTGTTCCAAGAATATAGTTACAATTTTGTGTCCTACAAAAATAGAATTAAAGGAATGAAGTAATCCTGGTGAGACAGTGTTTCTTCTACCTTTTAAAAAGGATTCAAACAGATTTTAATATATGACTATTCATATTTTCAGACTCTACAGAGAAAGAGCAGGTACCTCTTTCTTCAAATTGCTCTGTCATTTTTTAAAAACCACTTGCATTCTAAAACCATCTTCACTGTCAAACAAATCTCTCTCACTTAATTTTAGCTTTTTTCTTATTTTGCTTTCCAAGGACTTGAAGAGTGAATCTCTAAATCAATCTCTTTGCATGTAGGACAACAAGTGTTTTCTATTAACAGGTTAAGAATTTTTCCGTTTTTAAATTTTTTCTCCTAAGTCTCATATTCTAACTAAATCTCCTCTGTATGACCATTTTAGATTTATAATATCAGAAACCAAACTAGAAGATTACCAAACAATGTCTAAGTGTAATGAGAGGATCAGTTTAAGATTTCTACATAGTAGCTATATACCCAATGTGCTTGTGCTCTTTCTTTCTTTTTCTGACTTTCATATTTTCTCTATTTTTTTTTATCATAGGTGGGTTTTCTCTATAAGTATAAATGATTTATTCAGTTTGAATTATAGTTTCAAATTTATAGTAATAGTAACAATACTGGCCAGAATAATGAGCCATCTATTTGGTTGCTCTTTTATGGACATATGCATATGTTAGTTACTATATATACATTTATATTTCTCACATAAATTCTGAAAATCTCTCTTACTATCCCAATATTAAATAGGTAGGAAATGAGATTAAGAGAGGTCACTAAAATTGACTGTGATTGTACAGTTACTAATGCAGCCTGGGTTTGAGCCTCTGGTATGTGTGAATTTAATTTCCTCGAAATAATCATGTACTCAGAAGAGTATTGGGAATCCTTGCTGCCTGTAATGGTGGATAAAACAACGTATAATGAACATTCTCCTTGAGAACAACCAAACTCATTCAAATATATAGTTCAATCTTCTTAAAAATATCAAAGATCAAACCACATAATGAAGAATTTCTGGGCCATGATTTGATGGAAGAAGCAAGCAACAAACAAATAAACAAATAAGTCATACCAATAATCAAGGATTCTGAAAGTATTTATAATCAAGGAAGAAAGAACTACAATTGAATCTGATGGTATATGAATAGGTGTAGTGGTGAGAGTCTGTCAATGGAAGTAGAAAAAAACGAGATCTGAAAAATTTTGTGATTCTGATGAACCATTCAGTTTGTTAACTTAGGACCTAAAGATCTTTTTCATCAGTTAAGGTTTATTTAACTAGATTAAAGCAGGCTGCCATGCATTATAGCCTGTCTTTACATGGTTTTTACAGCTTCAGCTAAAAAAAAAAAAAAAAAAAAATCCCGAACTTACATTAACATGATCAAAGATTTCCTTAAATATAAATAAAACATACCATCTTTGAAAGAAGATATAATCACACAAAAGTGAAATAAACAAGGTAATTAGAAATATTTTTTTGAATCAAGGTCTAATATGGAATAAAAACAACCAGACATAAAAGGAAAACACAAGACACTGTAATTAAGAATGAGCAGAATCCACAAATTGAAATATTTCCCCAAGGACTATTTGGAAATATTGACCACAGCCTACAAGTACAAATTAGGATTACTATGTAGTAAGAAATAAAAGTCAAGTTTTCATACTTTTACTAGACTTGAAAACAATAAAAACAACTTTAAAAGGCATATATTTTCAATATTTCATATAAGTTCAATATTTAAAATATGAACCAATACACACCAAAACACAATAACGAAAATTAAAAATTGAGTGAATGTGTTTCACTGAAGTTTAGGCAGAGCTGAATGGAAAATTGGTGAACTAGAACATAGAGCAGATACAATTATCTACACTGCAGCACAGAGAGAGAAACAAACATAGATTTGCTTATAAAGCAGGTCTCAACAACGTTAAGGAACTAATAGCATACCCAATGTTTTTGCTTTATACATTGTAACCAAGTTGAAAATATTTATATTCTTAAAATTAAGAAAACAATTTAGAAATACTATGCTGATTCAATGAAAACCATAATAGAAATACGAAAATATTATAACTTAAAATACTATTCCAAAGAAGTTAAAAGAGGGTTTAGGAGCTCAGTTTTGAAAGTAGAAAAAAAATTTATTTAGAAAACCTCATAATCAAATCAGAAGACAGAACAATTATAGACTATTTTATATCAGTGATCAGCACACTTTTTCTTTAAAAGGCCAGAAAGTAAACCTTTTAAATGTTCTAGGCCTGTGATCTTCATTGAAACTACGAGAATATGCAGTTGTATCCTGAAAACAGCCACAGACAATACATAAACCAGAGTGTGAACCTGTTGCAATAAACTTCAGTTACCAAAGTGTGTGGTTGTGGTGGGATGAATTAGACCCAAGAGGCCTAAATTAATGATTTTTGAACTTGAAGATGAGAATAGCTATCAATCATTACGAGATAGATTTTAGCAGGAAGAGTATTAAGAATTCAGTGCTTATCATATTAAGCATGAGATGACAATTTAACATCTTAATAAAGATATTGAGACTGGCCTTTGGTAAAATATTATGCAATTCATGAGAGATTTGGCTGGATATATACATTGGAAGTCATTAATATAAAAATATGAGACAGTGCTGGAAAGTATGCAGCTAAACAGCTGGTCTTGCCTTCATTTAGGTTCCTCTTACTAAGGAAAAAAAGAGGCAAATTACTTGGTAAATGTCCTTATAAATATAATAATGAGAATTTTCCTGAAAACTAAACAAATAACTTTGCTAGTTGAAGGCTCTATCTGTGATAGGTTTTAAAAGGATATACCTGATTTATAATTGCTTTCAGTAAACCTGTAATCTATGAATTTATGTGGGTGGCCCATGGGATAGGTCATATAAATTTTTTAATAATCTGAATATAAATGATTTAATTTATTGACCACAATGGCTCCTTCTCTGTAAATAATCTCAACCTCACACATCACTTAGAGACCACTTGTGTTAATTTTTTTATTAGTTCAGAGCAGGTCCAGTGTAGAATAAAAGAACCACTGGAGCTGTGTTGATAGTCCTAGATGTCTTCCTACTTAAACAGATTCAAGATTTATTAGTCACCCTGATACTGGGTAGTATTTCTGTTTCATATTAGTCTAGCTAATAATATGAACCCGTGTATTCTTTGTAGCATCATTACATACGATAAGATTAATACAAGGTTGAGTTTAGTCAGAGAAGAGAACCAAGAACTGATATCCCTAAGGTACTACCGTAGTAAATGTCATACAGAAGAGAGATAATAGGCAAAGAGGACTGATATAGAATAATCAATAAGATAGGAGGAAAATTAAAGTGTAGGCTAAGCTAGAAGCCAACTAAAGACAGGGTATCTAGGAGGACAGAATGTTGACTGTGTCAAATGTCACACATAGTTATTGGAATTTAGCATAACAAATAAAGCACCTTAGTGACCTTAGGAAAAGCAGTCTTGGTAAAATGGTCAGAGTAAATGCTCAATGTAAGACCTAACGTGAGAGACTTATTTGAAGACAGTGAGTATAGACAACTATTTCACATGGAGTTTTTCTACTAAGAGGGGGAAGTTTATTAGAAATGAGGGTCAAAAACTTATTTAAGATAGAAAAAAGTGTTTAAATATGTTTCTCTGATGACTAATCTATTAGAGAGGGAAATTTTAGTAACACAAAAAAGAAAGTAGAGAAATGTTACAGCAATATCTGTGTAAGGAAGACAAAGAAAATTTAGGACATAGACTGAGTAATTGGCATTGCACCGGTAAATGAAGACTTCATTCCTCATGAAGGGCTTAAAGTTACTTTATACTAATATGGGTGATGGTAAATGAATAAGTGTAGAAGTGAGAGTCTGTCAGTAGTCTCTTGTAGTTGCCTCAACTTCCCAAGGAAAGAAGGAACAATAGTCATTAGATGAGGGTATGGGAGGTAGAAAATGTTGGAAATTTTAGGAAAGAAAAGGCAGTGTGGGATAATATCTAGAACAACAGGAGAACAAATAGAATGGCCAGGCTGGTCTCTAACTCCTGGTCTCATGTGATCCACCCACCTCATCCTCTCAAAGTGCTGGGGTTACAGGTGTTAGCCACCGTGGCTAGCCTCTATTTTAACAATGAGTAAACTCAGCCTGAGAGATTTTATGTAACTTGTTCAGATTTTAAAAGGTATGTCTCAGCAGTGTCAGGGGAAACAAAACAAAACAAAAACCCCAGAATATTGAACTTGTTGAAGCACTTGTACAAGTTTTTGCAGGATTCATTTACATACAAACAATGTGATAATTGCATTATTCATATTTATTTATTAGAGTAGATCCAGGAGGAATTATAACAGGCTACATTTTGCCAACCTAATTTCCAGACTGACAACAAATACCTTCTCCTTCAATTATTTAAATTAATGAGGTTTTACTTTATGTTTATAACTAAACTTCAGAAGAAATTTCTGTTCATGCCTTACTTTAAAAACGGCTTTGGGTCTTTGTGTCCTTTACGTGAAATTATACCTTGAAATTATTCAAAGATGAAGAGCTAAATTATCTCCTTTATTTCACGGTAGGTGACTAATTAATATTCATTGAGCCAGAATGCTGATTTCTGGATAAGTGAACGCACCCAAGATTCACTAAAGTTAAAGTAAGTACTTACCATCTAGTTAGGCGCTTATCTGTGTGGTATCAGTCTCTGTCTCCCTTCCACTTCCCTTTTGCCTTCTTAGACCCCCTATTGTTTCTTCCTGCTTCTTTCTTCTTCCTAATGAAATAAGCACAGTTAATTGTGTCACTGTGTACCTCCTGTTTCTTCCAATTGCCTATGTAAAAGGAACATTCTTTTTCTTTTTCAGTTTTTTTTTTCCTTCAAGAGGATCTTTACATCAAAATTAAAAACTCAGACTAAACCAGAATACATGAACACTGCATTTGCAAGTGACAATATTTTCAAAACAAGTAACAGAATACATGAATAAAAGTAACCGGCAAAATAAGATTTTTTAAAGAATAATTTTAATTACAGAACAAGCAATGTGAAGCAAATGGTTCAGGATTAGTTAATGCAACAGAACCATGATAATAATTTTGTGTGTCAGTTTCTCTGAGGTCCTCTTGGCTTTCTCTCCAAGACCTAACGCTGACCTCTGCTACTTTAAGCAACCTGATCTCCCATGATAATGCCCAGATAATTCCCAGGGAAAAAGAAAAGGGGAGAGATCTCGCTTTGAAAGTTGTTTCTTTCTAACAAAAATTTCCAGAAACTCCTGTTGTAAATTTCCCATCGGTACTGTTTGGAAAGGACTGTGTTGTATGCTGTACCTCAGCTGTAAAGAAGACTGTCCATGATGCATTTATCAAATTTCACTCAAAACTTGGAAGACGCTGAAAATGTAAAAGGAACGTCCACAAAAAGGTTACTAATTCATGTCACCTGCCATTAAATCTATGTAAATGTAGATATTACTGACGTAAGTGCCAAAAATGTATCTTATAAACACCATTTCCAAATGTACTGCCAGGTAATGGGCAAGTTCATAACAATCATTTTTTACTGACATTGGTAGTAAATAATGAATAGAGGAAACATCAGAAAATAATCCTTTCCCTCTGATACGGTTTGGATATTGTCCCCAACAAATCTCATGTTGAAATGTGCTCCCCAGTGTTGAAGGTGGCGCCTCGGGGGAGGTGTTTGGGTCCTGAAGGCAGATCCCTGATGAATAGCTTGGTGTCTTCCCCAGATAATGAGTTCACATGAAAGCTAATTGTTTAAAGGGCCTGGCACCTCCCCTCTTTGCTCCCTCTCTCGCCGTGTGACACGCCTGCTTCCCCCTTCACCTTCTGCTGTGAGTAAAGCCAAGTAGATGCTGTTGCCATGCTTGTACAGCCTGCAGAAACATGCGTGAAATAAACCTCTTATCTTTATAAATTTCCCAGTCTCAGGTATCCCTTTATAGCAAGCAACACAAATAGACTAATATACCCTTTGATTCATTTGTGCCTTTAAATTCACTGTTTTGATAACAACTACAATAACTTACAGTGTTATATATCTATAAGCGCTTTATATGAAATAATTAATCTTTACAAAAACCCATTGAGGTAGAGCTTATTATTATCCCCATTTTATAGATGAGCAAACTGAGTCAAACAGGGAAAAATAATTGTCTAAGATCATGATAACAACTACTCTGGCAAAAATGAGGAATGACCCAAGTACCTACAGAAATACTACTTCCGAATTGGTGGCTACATTATGGTGTTTAAATATATATTTAATATATATGTATTAAATACATATATTTTGTGTGTGTGTATGTATATATATTCATTTATTGGCAAAACATCACAGTTCTTTTCAATAGCAATAAAACTAGTGTTATTATTGCTAGTGTTTAAATAGAGGTGTATATATATATATACATATACGCATATATTATGGTCTTCTAGGAGACAAAAGATTTAATAAACGTTTTGGACAGCACTTATGTAATATTTGCTAAATGCCTGATAAAGCTTATTCATTTAAAGTTCATAAAACACATTGGTGGGTATTGTCATAATTTCTATTTCACAGACGAGAATGTTGCAGTATAAAACATGCCTAAGTGACATGATCAAGTAAAGGTGTTACTGCAGTTACTCAAGAGGCGAGCTGGCTAGAGTCTGCGTACCCTTAACCACAGTGTTACATGGCCTTACATGGCTGAATATAATTTTAGGAAGCATTGCTTTACCAATCACCATTTGGGAATCACCTGGTGGTTTCCTTCTCTTCCCAAACTTGGTTGTACACTGTTGCAAGTTTCAGAAATGCCATGTTTCATATAAAATTCCAAGTAATTCTTTACATTTAAACTTGAGCCTACAACTACTGTCACAGATACCATCATATTTTTAACCTTTTAAAAGCAAGTTTTTGTAAAAAAGAAAACAAAACAAAACAAAAATCTGCAAAGGAGGGGGTAATATATATCTGATATTTCTTTTTTTCTGAGTAGCAACATTGTAAATTCAACTTCTTCGATGATTCACCTGGTTTCTTTGACAAATGATAAAAACACTTTGGAATATTATTTAACATGTATACGTTTGGATATTATAACATGAATAAGGATTGCTGGTTACTGGGAGATAATAACATACAAACATGTACATTTGTATCATTATAGAAAAATTGTGCTTTTTATTCTCAACTGAGCATCAATGTTGCTGTCAATCATTCTTTACATCTCTGAGCTCATTTTGTCAAATGAACTTTCAATTTTCCATGAAGTTATTCTAAACTTATTCTGTTCTGGTATAGCCATAAGAAAGCTCCTTGTTTCTATGACATATCCTTTAGTTCTCTACCCTTGAAATAAAGGGGAAATGGAATAATCTACAGTGTAGAGCAGGTGTTAATATTTAGACATTTTATGAGTAATATCTTTGCAAATAATAACCTAGTCTCAGAAAAATTAGCAATATTGAAGAATATTGAAGAAATCTACCTTCTATTTTTCATTTTGGGATATGAAAGAAGATTTTAAAATCGTTCTCTTAGATGCGTTTTTATATCTCCTAACTAAAAACTTCTCTGGGAAATACCAAATTGCAAGGAACTTTAAATTATAGCACAGAATTGCTTTACATAATATAATTGCTATTTTCTTCCTGTAACATCTTTACACACTCATAATTTTCATAAGCCATTTCCATAGATTCTTCATGAACAGCTCATCTGGACTTGCACTTGACATAATGATGGTCCACTTTTCTCCCACGTCCCATAAAAATATGTTAAATGTCACTAATACCGTTAGGTGTTACATACCTAAGATGTAGCCAGGATTTCATGATTGTGATGGTTTATATTAAGTATCAACTTAATTGTATTGAAAGGTGCAAAGTATTGTTCCTGGGTGTGTCTGTGATGGTGTTGCCAAAGGAGATTAACATTTGAGTCAGTGGACTGGGAGAGGCAGACCCACCCTCAACCTGGGTGAGGACCATCTAATCAGCTATCAGCAAGTCTAGAATAAAGTAGGCATAAGACATTGGAGTGAGCAGACTCACTGACTTTTCCATCCTTCGTCTTTCCCCCGTGCTCGATAGTTTCTGCTCTCAAACGTCAGACTCCAAGTTCTTCAGCTTTTAGGCTCTTGGACTTACACTAGTGATTTACCAGAGGCTCTCTGGCTTTCATCCACAGACTGAGGGTGCACTTTCAGCTTCCCTACTTTTGAGATTTGCGGCCTTGGACTGGCTTCTTTGCTCCTCAGCTTGCAGACAGCCTATTGTGGGACTTCACCTTATTATTGACTTCACTGTGAGTCAATAATCCTTAATAAAACTCCCTTCATATATACATCTATCCTATTGTAACTGCCCAAGGGGCTCACATTGCCCACTGCTTAGACAGAGCTGCTTTCTCAAGACAGGGGAATTGCAATAAAGAAAGAGTAATTCACACAGAGCCAGCTGTATGGGAGACTGGAGTTTTATGGAGTTTTATTATTACTCAAATTAGTCTCTTTGAACATTTGGGGGAGAAGACTTTTTAAGGACAACTTGGTGGATGGAGGGAAGCCAGTGAGCCAGAAGTGCTGATTTGTCAGGGTGAAATCATAGGGAGTCGAAACTTTCTTCTTGTGCTGAATCAATTCCTCAGTGGGGGCTACAAGATCAGGTGAGCTAGTTTATTGATCTGGGTGCTGCCAGCTGATCCATCATGTGCAGTCTCTCAAAATACATGAAACACTAATTTAGGAATAGTTTAGCCAGGGTCATGATCTTGTAGCTCCAGCTGCATGACTCCTAAACCATAATTTCTAATCTGGTGGCTAATGTTGTTAGTCCTACAAAGGCAATCTAGTTCCCAGGCAAGAAGGAGGTCTTCTCTGTTAAAGGACCGTTATTGGCTTTTTTAAACTATTAACTATAAACTAAGTTTCTCCAAAAGTTAGCTCAGCCTACACGTAGGAATGAACAAAGACAGCTTGGAGGTTAGAAGCAAGGTGGAGTCAGTTAAGCTAGATCTCTTTCAATGTCTAAGTCATAATTTCGTAAAGTTGGTTTCACTATTAGTCCTGTCTTTCTAGGGAACACTGACTAATACAGATAATTAGTATCACAGAAAGTGGGTGCTGCTATAAAAATACCCAGAAATGTGGAAGTGACTTTGCAGCTGGGTAAGATGCAGAAGTTGGAACAGCTTGGAGAGCTCAGAATAAGGCAGAGAAATGTGAGGAAGTTTGGAACTTCCTAGAGACTTCTTGAATGGCTTTGACCAAAATGCTGATAGTGTTATGAGCAGTGAAGTCCAGAATGAACGGGTCTCAGATAGAGATGAGGACCTTTTTGGGAAATGGAGTAAAGTCACTGTTGCTATGCAGACACCAATAACATATTGCCCCTGCCCTCAAGATCTGTGGAACTTTGAAGCTGAGAGAGAGAATTTAAGGTATCTGATGGAAGAAATTTCTAAGCAGCAAAGCATTCAAGAGAAAGCAGACCATAAAAGTTTGGAAAATTTGCAGCCTGATGGTGTGACAGAAAAGAAAAATCCATTTTCTGGGGGGAAATGCAAGCCTGCTGCAGAGATTTGCAAAAGTAATAAGGAGACGAATGTTATACACCAAGATAATAGGAAAATGTCTCCAGGGCATGTCAGAGAAGTTCACAGCCATCCTTCTCATAACAGGCTCAGAGGACTAGGAGGGGGGGGGGGGAAAATGGTTTTGTGGGTGAGGCCCAGGGCCCCTGTGCTCTATGCAGTCTCCAGACATGATGCCCCGCAACCCAGATGCTTCAGCTCCAGCTCTGGCTAAAAAGGGGCAATGTACAGCTCAGGCCATTGCTTCAGAGGGTGCAAGCCCCAAGCCTCAATGGCTTACACGTGGTGTTGGGCCTGTGGGTATGCAAAAGTCAAGAACTGAGATTTGGGAATCTCTGTTTAGATTTCAGAGGATGTACGGAAATGCCTGGATTGGATGTCCAAGCAGAAGTTTGCTGCATGGTCAGAGCACTCATGAAGAACCTCTGCTAGGGAAGTGTAGAAAGGAAATGTGAAGTTGGAGCCCCTACACTGAGTCTCCACTGGGGCACAGTCTCGTGGAGCCATGAGAGGAGGACCACCATCCTCCAGACTCCAGATTGTTTGATCTGCTGACAACTTACACTGTGCACCTTGAAAAGCCACATTCACTCAACACCAGCCTGTGAAAGCAGCTGGAAGGGAGGTTGTACCCTGCAAAGCCACAAGGGTGGAGCTGCTCAAGACCATGGGAACCTACCTCTTGCATCAGCATGACCTGTATATAAGACATGGAGTCAAAGGAAATCAATTTGAAACATTAAAGTTTAATGACTGCCCTATTGGACTTTGGACTTGCATGGGGCCTGTAGCCCCTTTGTGTTGGCCAATTTCTCCCATTTGGAACAGGTATATTCACCCAATGCCTGTACCCACATTGTTTCTAGGAAGTAACTAACGTGCTTTTAATTTATGGCTCATAGGCAGAAGGAACTTGCTTTGTCTCAGGTGAGATGTTGGACTTGGACTTTTGAATTAATGCTGGAATGAGTTAAGACTTTGGAGGACTGTTTGAAGAGCACGATTGTGTTTTGAAATGTTAGGACATGAGATTTGGGAGGGGCCCTATGATGTTTTAGCTGGGGTGGAATGATATGATTTAGCTGTGTCCCTACCCAAATCTCATCTTGAATTGCAGTTCCCATAATCCCCATGTGTTATGGGAGATATCTGATGGGAGGTAATTTAATCATGGAGTAAGTTCCCCTCATGCTGTTCTTGTGATTGTGAGTTCTCACAAGATCCGATGGTTTTATAAGGGGCTTTTCCCCTTTGCTCATTCTCTCTTCTGTTGTCCTATGAAGTGTTGCCTTCTGCCATAATTTTAAGGTTCCTGAGTCCTCCCCAGCCATGCAGAACATTGAGTCAATTAAACCTCTTTTCTCAGGTATTTCTTCATAGGAGCATGAGAATAGACTAATAAAATGATGTTTGTTTTATGACTTTTGTTTTAGAAACTCACTAGTAACTCACTTAAAACTTTTCAGCTATATTTTCTAGTATCAGTCCTAATAATAGAACAACAGATGCATTTTTATTATATTACATTGCCTTGCACATATTTTATACCTTATTCTACAGACCAGAAGCTTATCCAAGTTAATTACTTTAATGTTTCACTCAGATCTATTCATCCTGCTAAAGTAATCTCATGCCATAAACAAACATATTGATTTTGACTCTAGAAGGCTTTTATGGTGGGTTTTCTAATATTCTCATGTTCCTTTTGTAATTAAGCCCACTTTAACTACAGACTCACCATCTTTTTAGAAACACAGGTGCATATGTGAATACAGTCATATTGCTAGGAGGTATAACTGTGTATTGAATTTGCAAGTCATTTTTATGAAGAGCTCTTGTTTATTTTGTCTGCTCTGCTTGTTTCTACGATGGTTTTATTAAACAAGTAATAAAGAAGTGTAGGTACAAAAGGGTATATATGGAAGCATGTAGGGTACCTCACATGCTGAATATAAATGTGCTGCTGAGAAAGCATAATCACAAAACAATGAGGTGAGAAACTTTTGCCAGCAGATATTCATAGCAAATACAGCAGTCCAGGCTAGGACTGAATCAATAAACCCCATATGTGACCAGATAGCAAATAATCTTTACAAACTCAAAGATCTTTGTTTGTATTTGCCTTGATTTTTCCATTATACTTCATAGAAATGGATTTGTGTCCTTTCCATATATTGGAACGGTTACACAGTAGACAATCAGTGCAGTGGGTAACGTGAAGGTAAGGTATGATGGGTTAATCGTTACTACTGGGATTTCTCTCCCAGTATTTGTGAATATGCACAGTGTTTGAACCCAGTATTTCATCACAGCATTTCACACAAAATGGAGAATCAATAATAATATTTACTATCAATACAAAGTGATAGACTAATCATTATATTAGCATAAGGTTGCAATGAATATATATATTTATGATGAGGGGGAAGCAGTAAGTACCCTCTTTCCACATTTGTGCTAAGTATTACTGTGATGTCAGAGAATATGTAGACTATGTGACTTTCAAGGGGAAAATCACATGCACTTATTCAGCCAATTAGAAGCTTGCTGGCAGTCCTTTGTACCTTCTAATATAAAACTGTAAAATTCTGGTAATGTTTTTGCTTGTGGAATATATGTATGGGGTCTGGTGTGAATACGGCTACACTCTTCTTCCCAGAGCATGCAAACAACAGCTGGCTCCAGGCTAGGACTCCTCTGAAGTCAGTTGTAAGTCTGATTGAAAGAAAGAACAAAGAATGAAGCAGAGGTATAGTCTCCTCTCACAAATGCCTTTAGTACATTTAGACATTTTGGATTGAAAAAACAGTCACTGAAGTTTAGCACTTCAGACTGATTTTGAAAGACCCGAAGAACAGAGGCCAAGTTTTAATTGCTTAACCCACGATATTTCTTCCAATACACGTCTCTCCACACTGAAGTCTATGTCTTCCTGTCTTTTCCTCTCAAGGCCTCAAACTATATGAATAAATAAATCGTTACAGCATAAAGTGATTCTGATTAGGAATAAAAAGGGGCTTATTTTTCTGGGATGACTTGATACTAGTAAAAAAAAGAATTTTCAAGAAGTAATTCTACATAAAATAACCATGGTATAAATAACACACAATAAAGATAATGCCGTATTTTGGGAGCTCTAATATTTCAGAAAATCTTAACTATTAAAAATAACTGTCTCCAAGAGGATAACTTTAAAATCAAATAATAGGGGCTTGCTGTTCATTTGAAACGCTATTTCTTGATTTATGGCTCCCTTTTCATCTGCAATATGAGAAACGGCTCTGCCTATTCTTCTTTTCACAAGCATAGGCATATATGATTATTGATAGCCTCTCCAGACGTCCTACAGACATTCTCTCATGATTGACACCAACATCTGCATTTGAAACTAACACTTGTAAAGACGTCAGAATGTAAATATTCTACAGTAGTGAAAGCTGGTTTAAAAAAGTCTAAACTTTTTTCTTTTTTTAAATAACCAGGAATATATAACAGTGCCATGACATTACACAGGAGTTCTTGAGATCTACAGTTTTGAAAAGTAGTAGCCCCATTTATTATGCATGTACAGTGCCAGAATTTATTTTTTAAAAACCCATAAGACATTCAGTTTTTAAAATAGAAAAGTGATTCAAGAATACAAAATACTTTCTGCTTATAGATTTTGCAATTGATCATTATTTAGTTTTGACAATCAGTGGCTAAGTCAGTCATATGGAAAACAAATACTCATAAAATAATGCATTTGATCATGTGAAACATTGTTTAAAATATGATGTTAATTATAGGAGAGAAATGTGTCTATAATAATAATAGTTCAAAGTTTGGCACTGATCAAGGAGAAAAAAGTCTGTCCTGTTTATGTATTAGACTATATTATTTTTACTTATTAAAATTGGTCTCAAAATTTTATAGTGAATGTTCTTATATAATGACTGATACAAACCTGTTTAAATTTATTAATGTTCCTATTCTTAATGTGTATTTTTAAAGATCACAACAGAATAACCAGCAAGCAGACATAGTTATTTATAATTTTATAATATTTTTAGGATAGGGGACTAGACACAACTGAAATTATGGCTTTTTTATTGTTAAGAAAAGTTTTCTTGGCTGAAAATCAGCATTTTTAGGAATAAGAAGGCATTTTTTTTAATAAAAAAGAATAATGTGAACTGAAAGGTCTGACTCTCATTCTGGGAATTCAAGTGTGTGTTTTATCTGGAGAAATCATTTGTGACTATCATATGGAACAAGAGTGAGGTGAACAAAGATGGTAAGTAAAATATTTTGACTATTCAACTTACTTTACCATCAAATTGAAAATTGCTGCTTCTTCACAATATCAAATACCTAGACATTATAATTTTGATTTTTGCAGCAAAACGTGAGTCAGAATACCTTATAAAACAGGTGTCTATCTGGGCCCAGAAATCAGAATTATTTCATGGAGTTTATTAATGTACAGATTCTAGTCGTGGCCCTAGATCATGTATTTAAAAACCAAAACATTGATGGATTTTATTTTTCTAGAGCAGATTTAGATTTACAGAAAAATTGACTTGAAAGGACAGAGTTTCCATGTGTCTTCTCCCTCTCCACTCTGTTCTCCTGTTATTAACACCCTATGGCTAAAATTAAGTGTGTTCTATTTGTTACAATTGAACCAAAATTGATACAATTTAATAATCAAAGTCCATCATTTGCATTAGGGTTCATTCCTTATACTATACACTTCCGTGGGTTTTGACAAATTAATGAAATTTGTCCAATGATACCTCGATCACAAGATCACACAGAACACCTTCCCTGTTCTAAAATTCCCCTCTACTCTACTTGCTCTTCTTTCTCTGAACTTCTGAAAACACTGATCTTTTCACTGTCTCCACAGTTTCTCCTTTTCCAGAATGTCATATGGTTAAAATCACAAAAACACATACTCTTAAGAAGCTCCTAGGGAATTTGATGAACTGACAAAGGAGGTCACCAGTAGAGTTGAATGTGAAAGAAGTGCCCTCGGGCTCCAATGCCCACTGTTGTACTAATCAGTGTAAATGTTGCCGATGTATGTGAGGTCTAAGAAGATCAAACTTTAATGAACTGAATAAACTCAGAAGCCAATAAGTAGAATAGAATATTTGGATTAGAAAATTAGATAATTGTGTCGATAAGCTTGGAGATCTATTCCACAGTGGGGTTATAGAAGAGCACAGACATTAAAACGGGAAGGCAGATGACTGGCTAAGGCATGTTAATATAGAATAGGCTTCTATGTAGTATTATAAATATAATAAGTGTGACAGAATACTTCTTTTAAGCATATTCCTACACTTAACAGTGTAGGGCAGAAAGTGGGAAGGGGGAATGAGGAGAGACAAATACTAGCAGGCACAAATGGGATAATGGAATTTCTTATTGTAGTGCCAAGAAAATAGGTAGCAGGTGGGAGTGGTGGCTCACGCCTGTAATCCCAGCACTTTGGGAGGCCGAGGTGGGTGGATCATGACGTCAGGAGATCGAGACCATCTTGGCCAACATGGTGAAACCCCGTCTCTACTAAAAAGTACACAAATTAGCTGGGTGTGGTGGCGGACGCCTGTGGTCCCAGCTGAGGAAGGCTGAGGCAGGAGAATTGCTTGAACCCGGGAGGTGGAGGTTGCGGTGAGCTGAGATCGCACCACTGCACTCCAGCCTGGCGCGTGACGACAGAGCAATACTCTGTCTCAAAAAAAAAAAAAAAAAAAAAAAAAAGTTGCTGTTCAGAAAAGTTGGTAGACAATACTTTTCAAAATACGAGCTTCGTGGGGGAATAAAAAATAGCTATTCATAAATAAAAGATACATCTATAAAATATGCATTTATTGCAAGAGGAAAGAAGGTTACATGAAATACTAACTTGAAGGAGGAGTGATGCCTGAAAGTTTCACCCGTTTGAATCTACTACATTTACATTAAGATCTGGAAAATAAGAAGCTTCTGAATAGGCAACTACTAGCAATTTCTTTTCTTTTCTTTCCTCAATGAATGTCTAAGTGAGCGTTAATCTTTAATTTTAAATAAAATGCTTAGGTTGAGAACACTAAAAATACAGATTAGGATAATAGCATGTAAAGGTGAAGTAGATTATATATATATATAAATCTCACCTACTGTAATTTTTGTTTTTAATGATCTCATGTCTCATTCATCCTTTTTACTTTTTGAGACTTTATTTCTTATTGATACATAATATATGTACACATTTTGGGAGGTATATGTGATAACTTAATACATTCATATAATTTGTACAAATTAAATCAGGGCAACTGGGATATACATCACTTTAAATATTTGTCATTTCTTTACAATGGAAACATTTAAATGTTGCTCTTCTAGCTATTTGGCAATACATAATAAATTATTGTAAACTATAGTCACCCTATTGATCTACCACACACTAGGTCCTGTTTATTGTATCAAGCTATATATTTGTACCCATTAATCAACCTCTCTTCACTTCTCCCCTGACCCTTCCTGGCCTCTGGTAACCTCCAATCTATTCTCTGTTTTCCTGAGATTTATTTTTTAGCTCTGGAAAATAAGTGAAAACATGCAATATTTGTCTTTCCGTGCTTGGCTTATTTCACTTAACATAATGTCCTCCAGTTTTATCAGTGTTGGTGCAAATGACATAATTTCATTCTTTTTTATGTTTGAATAATATTTTATTCTGTATCTATAGGCCACATAGTCTTTGTTAATTTATCTGTTGATGAAAGCTAAGTTGATTTCAGGTATTGGCTATTGCAAATTGGGCTGCAATAAATATAGGAGTGCAGATATCACCTTGATATACTGAATTTTTTTGGGATATGTACCCAGTAGTGTAATTTCCAGATCATATGGTGGCTCTGTTTTTAGCTTTCTGAGAAAATTCCATATTGTGTTCCATAGTGGCTGTACTAATTTTCATCCCCATCAACAGCGTATGAATATTACTCCTTCTCCACATTCTTGCCAGTATGCCTTATTCCCTGTTCTTTTGATAAAAGCGATCTTAATTGAGGTGAGATGATATGCAATTGTGGTTTTGATTTGCATTTATCTGGTGATTAGTGATTTTCAGCATTTTTCACTTAGCTGTTAGCCATTTGTATGTCTTTTTTTGAGAAACATCTATTCATATCGTTTGTCAATTTTTAATCAGATTATTTGTATTGTTTGCTATTGAGTTGTTCAAGATTCATATATTCTGGTTATTAATCCTCGTTTACAGATATTTCCTCCTAGTCTGAGGGTTTCCTCTTCACTTTGTTAATTGCTTCCTTTGTTGTGCAGAAGCTTTTTAACTTGATATAATTCCATTAGTCTGTTTTTGTTTTGGTTGTCTGTGCTTTAGAAATCTTACACAAAACACCTTTGCCCAGACCAATGTTCAGAAGCATTTCCCCGAAGTTTTCTCTTAACACTCTCACAGATTCAGCTCTTGGATTTAAGTCTTTCCTCCATTTTCAGTTGATGTTCATATATGGTGGGAGATAAAGGTTTCATTTCTGCATCTGGTAACGCAGTTTCCCAGCACCATTTATTAATCAAACTATCCTTTTCCCATTGTAGGTTCTTAGTGCTTTTGATGAAAATGAATTGGCTATAAATACATGAGTCAACATCTAGTTTTTCTATTCTGCATTATTGGTCTATGTGTCTATTGTTATGCCATACCATGCTAATTTTATTACTATAGTTTTGAAGTTTATTTTGAAATCTGGTAGTATAATGCCCTCAGCTTTGTTCTCTTTGCGCAGGATTGCTTTGGGTATTCAAGGTCTTTTATGGGTGCATATAAATTTTAGGAACTGTTTTTCCTATTTCTGTGAATAATGCCATTGGTATTTTGATAACTATTACATTGGATTGATAAATTGCTTTGGGTACTATTGATACGGGAGTTAAGAACAAGTTACTTAGGCAGATAGTGAAGGTACAAAAGTCTTCAGTAAGGTTTTTCTGTTAATGAAAAGCAGCAGCAAATCATTTTCCTTTCTGACAAAGAACAGCCTGTAAAATCCAGCTGCAGACATAGACGCTGGCAGTTGTGCCAATCATGTTCAAGATGGCATCTCCATCTTCCCTTCTCTTTGTCAACCACTTATACAGTAAGGAGCAGATAAGATGACACCAGTCAACTGGAAAGCTTGTCTGCATAATAAGGTTAGGGTGGGACTGCCAGCCTTCCCTGTCTACTACGTAAACGTCACACCCAATGGAACCAATCTGTGAGCACTGTGTAAATCAAACACCACCTCCTTAAGCCTCACTATAAAATCTAACGTATTGGCCACCGGTCAGTCTTTTCCACTAGGAAGTCCCCTCTCTCACTAGAGAGAGAGAGATGCTTTAATTTCTCTTTCTTTCCTTTTCTTTTGCCTGCTAAACCTCTGCCCCTAAACTCCTTGTGTTTGTCAGTGTCCTAAATTTCCTGATACGTGATGAGAACCTCAGGTACTTACCCTAGACAACGTAACTGCTTCAGTGTTGTTATTTTAACAATACAAATTCTTTTAATCATGAGCTTGAAGTATCTTTTCATTTTTTTGTGTCATCTTCAATGTCTTTCCTCAGTGTTTTATAGTTTTCCTTGTATATATCTTTCACTTATTTGATTAAATTTCTTCCTAAGTATTTTTATTCATTGTAGCTATTGTAAATGGACTACTTTCTTGATTTCTTTTACAGGTAGTTCACTGTTAGCATTTATATATCCTGCTGATTTTACTATGCTGCCTTTGTATCTTGCAACATCACTGGCTTCATTCCAACAGCTTTTTTGGTGAAGTCTTTAGGTTTCTCCAAATATAAGATCATGTTATCTGTAAACAATGCTAATTTGACCCCTTCTTTTCCAATTTAGATGCCCTTCATTAATTTTCTGTCTTAATTACCCTGGCCAGGACTTCTAGGATTATGTTTAATGTAAGCGGTGAAAGTGGGCATCCTTATCTTATTCAGATCTTAGAGGAAAGGACTTCAATTTTTCTCTATGTTGTATGATGTTAGCTTTGCATTCTATGGTGCTTTTTCTCACACTCCTGGTACAGTCAAGGTACAGGCACATTCAACCAGATACTTAATGACAATCTTGAAAAGATGATGGGGATCATTTTTGTTAGTATAATAGGTTAAACAAACACTTCCTATTATGTGGTTGTTTCTTCCTGTCCGCCTGAGCTGCCTCAATTTCATGTAATTAATAAATCTGATATTTCAGAGCTTTTAATAGCTTTATAACAATATCCTATTTGGTAAAATAGCCAGAATTATAATTTCCCTTGCTTGTACACAAATCATAATTTACATTCCTGTCTCATAATCTTTCCACCTATGTGCTATGGCAAATGCTAAGAGCCTCCACATATGTACTGATATACATAAATGAAGAGGATATATTTGTACGTTATACTGAGAAACAAAATTATTTGAAAGAAAAGTGTTTATTTTTGTTTATTTTGTTTTTTAGGAATCATTCCTCATGATTTTGGATAAGCTAAAAAGGGGCAGGGTATCAAAGAGAATAATTACTGAAGTTAGCATTTAAGATATCAAAATTGATCTTGTCTTGGAGTGTTAATAATGCATCAAGTTTCCCATAACAGCAATAAATAATGACAATAATAATGATAAAATAAAAGGTGATTTATACCAGATATTAAGTCAAAAACTATAGTCATATTAAATTTGCACATAAATTATTTGTTAAGCATTGGTATACTTTGCAAAATACGTACAAATCACAATCCAAAATAGCGAAAATATTAAGTCAGTCAGGGATATAACTTTTATGGACTTACATAAACTCTGCATTTGTATCTGTCAAGAAGGCCATATCAATAATTTATCAATAACGTATGTTCTTAAACGCCAATAATTGACATGTCATTATAATACTAACAATTACCAATGATGTAAATTACATGTCTGTTTCATTACACATATAACATCCACTATTTAATAGTAAGAATAATCATATTATATAAAAGCACAATATTCAATATTAAATAAAAGCTTACTTTTATAACTTCATGAAATAGGTGTTATAATTTCAGCAAAGAGAGTTGAGTCTCTCCCTTTATTTTACTATTGTTCCATCTTCCTTGTTCTTTCATTACTTTATGTGCTCCAGAATTATTTACACAATCTCCTGTGTCTTATCTTTCCAGCTGGTTATCCTGAAAAGGTTTTCCCACATTATCATTAAATAGTAATCATATATGTAAGATGAAAACATTAAAATAAGTGTACAATGTATAAAATTAGAGTAAATATCTTCAATAGTATATTAAAAAGACAACATGGGGAATTTAAAGAGTTTATGGAGAAAATGGTTAGAGAGGTCATAGTCTTAATGTTGAATAGTATTTCATTTGAAGATAAGGAATAGGAAAATATTCTTTCCAGTGCATTGTAATATTAGTAAAGGCAATAATAGGATAAAAGCAAAACTGAGCTCTAAGTGCTACCTATGGAAACACACATATAAAAATGATGGTGATACAAAATTGAGGAAAGTTTGACCACTAAACAAAATATATTTTATTTTATACTGTAAGCCATGGAAACTCTGGAAACTCACTTAATCCATGTCTGCTTCCTGAGCACCTTGCTTCTCCCCTCTCACCCTCCTTAGATAATGCTAACAACAGTAAAAATATCACTTTGAGCTTTCTCATTCCTCACTGAAAACCAGAGAGATAAAATAAAGAGATGGTAAGTATTTGTGGGCAACAATTCTCTATAGGTCGTATTCTCAAGGAAAGCTAAAGTATGTATGAAATTTGCTTTGTGAGGTGGACCACATGGAGGAAAGAGTGAAATTGAGCCAGTTTTGTAGTATAAGATAGAGACCAATGTTTTCATCACTACTATTTTATTTCATTAGATGTTAATAGCCAAGAAATTTCTGTATCTACTGATATAACAGGGAAGATTCTTGAAATGATACTTGCTGTTCCAGAAGTCTCAATCAGCCACATGACCCTAAGTCTTTTGCATGCATATTTTTGCACCAGAAATCCTTGGGACCAGCAAATCTTTGGATTGGTGAATGATGTAAGAATCACACGGCTTAAAGAGAAACTCCAAAAACATGAGTACATCAGAAAGCTTATACAACAGAAAATATTTTTAGTATCTGAGTCCTCTTGAAGGTGGTGGTGGGGGGATAGGATTAGAGATCTCAGCACAATGTACATATGTATTTCTCTCATGCATTTTGAAAATCAGAGTAAAGTAGGTCTCACAAAGCACACCCTGCCAAAATGGAGTAACTACAACTAAAAGCAGAAAAAGTTAATGTTATCAAAAGAAAATGTGAGATTGACCTCTCTGTTGGTAGCTTTCTGAGGCTTCAGAGAGAGCTGGAGGGTAGACATAATTCAAATATTTCCAGGCTCTACATTTAAGTTGTCCATATCAAAATACTGGTCAGAAAAAGAAAAAATAAGAGAAAAAAAGAAAACTCTTTAAAAAAAAATACTGGTCAAAACTTGGCTGCACTTCCCAATGGATCCCATGGTTCAGATGAAGGAGATGTCTGGCAACTGAAGGGCAAAGTGGGATTAGCAGGTTCTCTAGTCTGGGTGAAAGAAATATAGAGGCCAGTGTCCTAAAGGTGACCGTGCAGACCAGGGAAGACAACGATAATCTAAATACAAAATCCTAAGAAATTAGCTAACCCCAAGACTTTAGGTTAGAAGGATAAGAGGAAGAAAGCAATACTGAATGAACTAAAGATTAATGCCAAACAAATAGATTTAAACCCTGAAATGATTTTTTAAAATTTCAGAATTGGAGTAAGGAAATACTTTGAAATTGCTAGATTATCTTGCTAGGGAACTGAGCATGAACTAAAGTTTATTATATAACCACAAATAAGTTACATCAATTCTGTGAACACCTGAGTTTTGATTGTGTATCACATACATTTCTGCACTCTATTTTTCAGTTTTACCCAGGATTGTTCTGTCTTTTAAAATTTCCCTCTGATTCTTGTTCATTTAACCTCCGCAGAAACTCATTACTCTCAAACTTCATGATGCATTAGCCATAACACTCTGATTCTGCCTTTTCCTCTCAAAAAATACCTTGTTCTGGACCTCTCGCCCGTCATCATAATTGCATTTACTCCATCAAAATTTACATGCCCCTTGTGCCATTATTTCTGACTAAGAAAAAACGCTAGCATAAATCACTTCTAAGCCTGCCATATAAATAATTAAAAAGGTACCAGGGTTGCTTACCCTAGAACACCTGTGGCCTTTAGATATTTAGACAGTAGTTATTTTGAAATGGAATTTGATGAGGTGTCTTCAACTGAAAATTGGAACATTATATCTGCACTTACTACTTAAAGTGTAAAGAGATATCATTGAGCCTACTTCAAGACTAAGAAATGCTGGAGAACCCACTAACATTGTCTTATTAGATACTCTTTCCACTGCCTACATGTACGTAGGGTGCCTTGAAGTGTGGCAGATATTAATAAGGATCTAAATTGTTAATTTTATTTGACATGCATTAATTTCTACTTTAAAGACTGAAACATTATGAAATATTTAATAAACACAAACATTTTCCTGTTCACACTATATTTTATTTAAACCACTTCATTGTATATGATAGCACGGTTTTATTACACTCTGAGTCTGGCACTTACATTTTTCTGGTAGTATACACATAAATGCAGTCATGCACCACATAACAACATTTTGGTCAATGATAATCTGCATATACGATGGTGGTCCCTTAATATTAAAATTAAGCTGAAACTTAATTTAACATCTTGATGATTCTCACCCTGTGTTTGCATCTGCTAATATGTGTGTTTGTGTTTTAGTTTTAAGAAAAAAGTTTTAAAAGTAAAATAAATAAATAATTTAAAATGTAGGTAAAGTAAAATTTCTCTTTTGTTTTCTTTTTAATGTAGTTGTTTGTGATTTTGTGTTCATTTGGAGTACTTCAACATCTTAACTGATATCGAGACTTCTCACAGAAATATTCAGTTCTCATATTATTGTTAACTCAGTATTTCTGTGGTAGAACAAGTGCTGAGACTTTCTATTCTGCCATATTGCTAATGTCATTCCCACACATATATTGATTTTAAAATGAGAAAACTCTTTTAATTCAGAATAGATTAAAAATACAAAAATTGTGACTATATAATGAGAGGTAATTTTCTAAAAACTTCAATAGGTATACATAATAAATGCCATGTGAAATTTGTTAGGATTAATAAAGTGAAAAAGCAAAAACTATTTGTATATAATAAAAGTGATAATATAGAGAAATATTTAGAAGATACAGTCTTAATTTGAAAAGTAATGCCTTTAAAAAATAAAAAGAAAATTTAAAAAATTAGTCATTTGCAATCAAAATTAAATATTTAACACAAAAAATTAAATCATATTTAACTAGATCAAAGTGTGTGACTTTTGCCAGCTATCATATGAGTTGGTCCTTACAGAAGCTAAAAACTATTTTCGGATGGATAATTAGTAAAATACACTGTTTATTTGTTTTATGAAAGTTTTGTTAGGCAATTATAAAGTCCAAGAACATTTTCAGAAGTAAAAAAATCAATCAAGCTGTTAATTATCTACTAAATATAACATATTTTCACAATAGCTCTAATTGATTAGTTTAAAATATGTAATTTTGTTTAGTTACAATTAGCAATGTGGTACAAGAGACTTTGCTAATTTAATAATTTGAGTACATATTTTCTCAAAGTACTTCATAATTAAGAAAAAAATGTTGCTAATTTGTAGCTTAAAAATTGAGCTCATGTCATGAATGTTTTAGAATCTATGGCATGTCAAGAAGAATCTCAACTAAATATAAAGAGTTAGTTTTGTGATATATGATGCTTAATTTATTTTAGTTTAAAAATTTGGATTTGAAATTTAAATATATATTGGGAAAAATGTATTGAGTTTTGTTGAAATAGATTCTATAAAATACTGATAGCTACAGTTGTTGATAGCATTCAGTATATACATGCAGATACTAAAAATCATCACTAGTTTACGTAAGTGTTGAATGCAATAAAACATAATAAATTATATGATGTTGTTTGCCAAATTTCATTGACTCAAAAAATACAATTATAAAGCTTTAATATAGTGTAATTAGATACTTTGTGATATATATGTGTATATATAGTACTTTTATTGTATGCCTTGTGATATATACGAATTCTTTTATGAAAACACTAACAATTTCTTCTTTAGGCTACTGTGAAAAAAGTAGGCATGAGAAGAGAAGGAAATGGTTGAGGAGTTTGCAAAGTAATTATTCTGATATCTTGGTCAGATATGAGGGTGTATTAGTCCATTTTCATGATGCTGATAAAGACATGCCTGAGACTGAGAAGAAAAAGAGGTTTAATGAACTTACAATCCCACATGGCTGAAGAGGCCTCACAATCATGGCAGAAGGCCAGGTGGAGGAAATCACGTCTTACATGGATGGTGGCAGGAAAGAGAGAGAGAACCTGTGCAGGGGAACTCCTCTTTTTAAAACCATAAAATCTTGTGAGATCCATTCACCATCATGAGAAAAGCACATGAACGACTCTTCCCCATGATTCAATTATCTCCCATCAGGTATCTCCCATAACACATGGGAATTATGGGAGCTACAGTATGAGATTTGGGTAGGGACACGGAGCAAACCGTATCAAAGGGATTGAGAACTATGAGTGGAATTGTTTCCAACATGGACTGCAAATCTGGACTAAACTATCAATAAATATTTCAATTTAGACTACAATAAAATGTTTCTAGTTATTCAAAAATATGAATTTAGAGTTCTTAAACATCACATTGTAATCATTATTATTTTATATTATTACTTTTTCTTATCTTTTAAGAATGTTATTTTAATAAATCTCTACAGTATTTTTATATGAAAGTAGCTATACTGGACAAAACCTTAAATACTACAAACGAGATTATGTGTCCATTGGGATACATAATTTTCATTACCATGTCATGTTTTTGAAGTCTGGACTTTCTGAGCAAATGCACTGATAATTTCTGCAATAATATTTGCATATTTGCAGAAATATATTTCTTTTACAAGTCTATGCTGAGGGGGAGTAATGCTGAATATATTTTTGAATCTCAGAATTTTGCTATGCATAACACATATTCTTAGAAAATTTACATATTGTCTTTCTGTCTGTTAGAGAGGGGGAAACTTTTTATAGTATAAATAAAGCCTTTCTCCTCAGAAACATTCTAGGACAGTAAAGTCTCATTCTCCATCTGGAGATGATGTTTTTATATTCCAGCATAAACACAAGCTCTCTCTTTCTCTCTTAGACAGAGAGGTCATCAGTAGACCTAAATAAAGTCAGTGTTTTTTAATTATGTGTTCCTCTTTTGCAATGCATCCCACTGCATGTGCAAGTATTATCTAGCCCTTAGTGTGGATACTGTTAAGTGTATAGTCAGGTAAGATCAAGTAAGTGCCACAATTAACAGCATGTTAACTGTGCTAAAATTTTCTATTTCTCTCCAGGTATATAATATGACAACTGTTCATATATTTCTTCTTTGCTACACTGTATTGTGAAGTAAGTAAATATGTCTAATTTGCCTTTTGCAAATTTTGTCCAGAATAGTAACATATTAAAAGGGTAATAAAAACACATAAGCTTTGTTGTCTATTGAGTCCACCTGTTTATAAATTTAACACAGTATTTTAGAGCTTGGATAAATGTGTTGATATTTGAAATAGTAGGCCTGCTTAATTTATAGACTGAAATATGTCAAACATAAGAATAGAAATGCATCTATAATAGACATAACTATTTCTATAAAAAATCTAAAGGAATTCTGTTAATCATCTTGCTTTTGAAATAATTATGTAGCAATGAACTCATTAAATTCACAATTGGCTACAATTTATAACTAATCAAATCAAATCTGGAGGAGTTATACAAAGTGAGAAAATAAAATCAAACTTATTTCTAATTTAATATATTTTATAAATGTAAGATTTTATTAATACGATAGTTAATTTGATATAGTGTTACATTTTATATTTATTTCAGTAAGTATGCATTACTTTCTAATTTCTAGGATTCTACTGATATTACAGAAATAACTTTTTGGGGTTTTTTTTGTTGTTGTTAAGGTCTTTTACATTTCCTTGAAAATGTAAAAGTGGACCCTTGAAAACTCTAGGTCCACTTCACATAAAGACTAATAAAAAAATTCTGCATAAGATCTGACTTAGAATCTTGATTTACATAAAATATTTTCAGTATAACTCTGTAATCTCCAAAGCTATCTAGATTATTTTACTAATTTTCACTCTGTGATGGCATGTGGATGAATGTCCTTACCCCTTGAGGGTGCTATGGCTAGCATCTTCTTCTATAGATTACTTCAGGTGACAATGCTTGGAGCACTGATTATTTACTCCTAATTTTATAAAAGAACCTTATCTCTGAGACATCTTTATTTCATAAAAACAACAGCACATAATACATACAGAAAGGGGACTATTTAATTAGTTGGTGTTAAACTGGGAAATCTAGGACAAATTTATGATAGATCTAAAAAGGAAAGCCAGAAAACTTGAAGGCTGATGATAGGCTCAAGTTGCCTAAACAGCCAACATTATAATAGTAGATGTTATGGAAAATATAAGCCTCCTCAGTGAACATGAAACCATGTTAGGAATGAGTTATCAAAGTATTTTTATTTCCAGGGATACTTTAGTGTAAATCATGAATTGAAAACATAATGATGAAAACCTAATGACACTTAAAAAATGTGATTTGTAATTTTGTTTTTGATATTTTTGTCTTGTTCGCCTGATTATGTGAGAATATTTTGTTTTTTTAGTTCTGTGTAGATGTTGTTTAAAGGGTCTACATAAAATATGAGTTGAAAACAATAAAAACTTTCATGACAGTTTTTGCGAAATGCTACAATTTAAAATCAACTTTCTTGTTTTTGGTCCTTAAATGCAAGTAGTGTTACAATATATTTAATTTTCAAAAAGCCCTTAAACTTCGAATACAAAATGGATAAATCAGTTGCCTTGGAAACTAAAGAAGTTCTTAGCTTTCTAAATACATTATCAACCCATTATCACACAATCGTGATAGTACATTTAAATAAAAAGGTAATTGATTTTATGGTTGTATTGTTTTTCCTATGTAGTATAATATAAAGTAATACTTATAAAATATAACATATAATACAAGATGTTTTAAAATGAAATCATTATAGCCTTTGACACACACTTGAAATTCTTTTTTCTTCCTACTAGAATTATTTTTTCAGAAATGCATACATTTTTATTTATGCTGTTTATATTTGTATGCATTGAACTATAATTCTTTCGTGTAAAATATTTTGTACCTCTCTTTTTAAAGTTATTTTCTTTTTAATTCTGAAATAAAAACTTTTGATTATATTGGATGAAACACAATTACCACCATTCTCTCTTATCATGCTCCACAGTCAGTATATTCTCTCTGAATACAAAGTGTTCCTTTCTTTTCATAATCTAGAGTTCTTACTGGTCATCTCCCATTAGTTGGTATTAAATTCAGAAAGTCGTAACATTATACCTCAAGTCACAGTTGCTTAAAAAAGAAAGATGCTACTTTTTCTTTCAGTTACAAGCAGTCCTCACATAGTTGGTCTAGAACTAAAATGATGCTTCTTGTTAGAGACAAAATTACATTTATTATTTGCTTTGTCTTTCATGATATTCATTCCCAGAGTAATGTCTCCGACTAAAATGATGTCTGGAGCTGTAGGCATAGAGTCTGCATTTTAGCCAACAGGAAAGGGGACAAGATGAGGATAGAAATCACTCCACTTAAAAACAACAACAACAGCAACCAAAACAAAAAACCCATGCTGTGAAAGTTGTACACGATACCGTCCTTAGAAACTAAACTACAAAATATAAACAAGTTTAAAAAACATAAAATTGTCTCTTCATATTGTACAAGACACAGAAATAAGTCTTTAATTCTGCATCTATATATGAATGTTATAAATCAAGTTTGATTAATCAAAAGAAGATCCAGGAACTGGAGAGGATCAAAGTTTTACCATAGCTGATATGTAATGCAGAGTTTATATAGCAATATACATGACACGTATCTAGAGATTATTATTTTCAGACCTTCGATAAAACCAAAGCAAATGGTAAAAATTAATGTTTTTTTTAAATCAATTCTTATTTAGCTCCTTAAGGAAATACGGCTCATTCACCTCATATAAATAAATAAGCAAATAGCAAAAATATGTGAATTTTTTTTGCTTTCTATTTTATTGATTGATTGATTGATTGAGTCAGAGTCTCACTCTGTCGCCCAGGCTGAAGTGCAATGGTGGGATCTTGGTTCACTGCAACCTCTTCCTCCTGGGTTCAAGCAATTCTCCTGCCTCAGCCTCCCAAGTAGCTGGGATTACTCGCACCCACTAACACTCCAGGCTAATTTTTGTATTTTTAGTAGAGATGGGGGTTTCATCATATTAACCAGACTGGTCTCGAACTCTTGACCTCGTGATCTGCCAGCTTCAAATTCCCAAAGTGCTGGGATTACAGGTGTGAGCTGCTATGCCTGGACTTCTGCTATTTCATTTATGCCATTATGAATAGAATGTTTATAATTTATATTTTTAACTAAACTATAATCTAACTAATCTTCAGAGGATGAGATTAATCTTTAGTAGAGAAAAATTACTACTTATTCTAAAATAATTTTAGAATTGTCAGCAAGCAATTATTAACTACAAATTCTTAGGCACTATGTTTATTCTTATTTCTTTCGGTTACTTGATAGTTCCATCAATAATGAGATATTAATTTGAAATCCCTATTCAAATTTTTGTTGGTCCTACTCTTATAACTATAGTTACTACTTTGAATTACTTAATAAGCAACAAATATTCTAAAGAACATTTATATCACACTCTGTGATTTCAGAAGATTGCCATTATAGATATTGTTTAATGATAACACAATCAAAGAATTAATGATTTTGTTTTTTCAGGAAAGTTGATTTTAAAAATGGTAAAAAACATCTTAAAATGCAACAAATGTTTTTACCATGAAGTTCATATTTCTTTACTGAGCTGCAATTTATATAAAATAAAAATTACCCCATTTTAACTGTACATTTGAGTGAATTTGTATGTTTGCAAACAAGTTTAAAATAGTCTCATACCCCAAGAAGTGTCTTCATAATGCAGATTGAGCTACTCAGTAGTGTATATGTTAGAGAACCATTAATAATAATTTGCTTCCAAGCTAAATAGCAAAAGTCTTATAACTGTTTTTGTTTATTTGTTTTAAATGAACAAATGTCTCATAGTGTAAAATTCTTAGAAAATCCTCTCTATTGCAACCATTGCATACTTCCTCTTAATTTTTATTTTTGTGGGATATTATGAGGATATGTAATCATTTGTGTGTTACTGCAGAACAGGGACTTTCTGTATTAACTTTGTTAAGGACTTGGGAATCTGGGTTAAGAAAAAGTCTTATGAAGTTCATTTATACCTGTCTATCTATCTATGGAGAACTTTAGAGGAATTTACTTAAATCAGAAGATATGTGTGTATTTGTTATGTGTGTGTATATATATATGTGTGTGTGTGTGTGTGTTATATATATACACGTGTGTGTGTGATACATATATATATATATATCAGTGAAAAATGAAAACCAGGACCTGGAAGACATCAGAATGCCAGACCACCCTGAGCCACCAGGTTGTATCTGGTCCTTGGAGACATCTATCTACTTTCCAAAATTTGAGTAAGTGAACTCAGAAGTGTTTCCAATTTGTATCCAAAGAGAAAGGGTTTTCAATCACTTTAAACGGGGATAAAAGGTGACAGCTGCATCTGTCTAATGTATGTAATTATATACAATTTATTTTTCTCTTTGTACCATAGAATTTTTTGTGTGGGACATTTGGGAATTTCATGTTATTGCCAATGTGGTAAGAAGTGATGTGTGGGGTATCATTATTTGTTTTTTTAAATAAACCATAAAAATATTTCTATGATCCCAATACATTCTGTGTACTTGAATAATAAAGTTATTTAAGATGATGATTAAAAACCCAAACACATCAAAATTCAAAACTTCACTTGAAGGAAGAGACATGAGCAAATCTCTATAATCGTTCTAAGTGAATTATATCCTAATTTTGTTCAAGTTATGGGAAATAATATAATTAAAATATTTGAATGAACTTCTCTGATTTTGAAACAATAACACCAGATTATTCTTAATTATTTAAAATAATGCAAATCTGGGCAACATATGTGAGATAAAATATACAGGACAAATGCTTTTCACCATTCAGTAATGCAAGACTGCAGTTTCAGAAAGGCAGGAAACAAATGACGCAAGCCCCCAAAATATTCCATCTCTCTGCTTGTGTTCTAGCTCTTCACTGCACGGCAAGCTCTAATTTAAGTAGAAGGTGATGATCTTGCTGAGCTGAGGCCAAGGTTAGAGTTCAGAGCAGATTAAGCAGAGTCTGAGCAGAGTAGAGCACTAGAGAATAGAGTATTTCCCAGAGGGGGGAACCCTAGAAGCTTGAATAGGGTTTCTCTGGGATTTCTTGGTCAGGAGCTGGGCAATACATGTTCAGACCAACGTCACGCATGAGACTTACCAGAGAGAAGTTGCCATGGGATTGAAAACAGAAGAGAAACATCAGACATCAATCGTTGCTGTGGAAATGTAGGATTCCAGAACTTTCATAATGTACAGAATGTATTACCACCCATAGCATTCAACTGCCACAAGAGAAAGGCTATAACAGAGCAATAACAGACCACACCTTAGTCTTAGATTACTCTAAATTTATTTTAAGATTAAGTCCCCTGCAAAATCCTCAGGATGGAAAAAACTGAAGGCTAAGTCCTACGGTGTTCAAGGGACTTGGAAGACTCCCTTAAATTTTTTTGCAGATAGATATGCCTGTGCTCAAGCAGCTTTTAACATATGTTGAAAAATAATGCTCTTTCAATAATAACAATTTAAATAGCTTTCAATGTATCGTCAACAACATATTGTCCAAAATAAAAACTACAAAATGCAGGAAAACACAAACAAACAAAATACAACTTCTCAAAAATTTTAATAACATGATAATACAGACCTAAATCCAATGACTCTGATTTGGATATCAGAAACAAAGACTTAAAATGGGCCAGGTGCGGTGGCTCACACACATAATCCCAACACTTTGAGATACTGAGTGTGTGTTAGATAATTTGAATTCAAGAGTTTGAGACCAGTTGGATCAACATGGTAAAATCACATCTCTACCAAAAATACAAAAAATTAGGTGAGCGTGGTGGTGGGCACCTGTAATCCCCCAGCTACTCAGGAGGCTGAGGGGGAGGTTGCAGTGAGCAGAGATCGTGACACTGTACTCCAGCCTGGGAAACAGAACAAGACTCTGTCTCAAAAACAAACAAACAAAAACAAGAAAAGAAAGATTTAAAAGCATTAAGTTTGAATGTATTCATATTACTAATGGAAAATAAGATCAACAAATTAAAGTAAATGAAGTAATCAAAAGATGGACTGACATAAATAGATCTCAAAAATATACTGAAAAAAGTCAAAGAATACACATTGTAATATTTTACATACACGGAACTCTAGAACTGGTAATACTACTCTATTGTTAAAAATCACATCCGCAATTTCCTGGTGCCATGATGGGAGAGATTGGCTGCAAAGGGGAACCAAAAAGCTCACTTAGGGGATTGATAGAAAGGTTCTATATCTCATTAGAGTGGTGGTTATATCAATGAGTATATAAAGTGTGCACTTAATATGTTTGCATTTTAATATTATGCAACGTATGCCTCAATAAAGTTAAGAGAAATAAGTGTAATCAACAATTTTCTAATTTGTGAGTCTGTCTTCTTTGTGAAATACTGTCTATCTTTAACCAATAATGTCTAAACCTTATAACAAGACACATTTCTCATGTTTTAAATGGAGGAAGTGGAGTACACAAAGTTTTAAAACCTGGTACTACTGATTATTAGGAAGAAATTTAATGTCACAGCAGTTATCTGAAAACAGTTATCCTCCTTTGCTATGATCTGTCGCTTCACACGCCCTAGGGTGTTTTTAGAGAGTTAGAGAAGATGCTAGTATAACTGTAGGAAAATATGCCTCTGCTAACACTTAGAAAAACATTCTCAGACCAGTAGCAATTACATCCTCATAGGCTTTGACTTGTTTGCCTTAAAATTGAGGCAAAAAAGTCTCATCTATATATAGTCGTTGAAAATATGCCAAAATTTTCGCGATTTCTGGAAGTGAGAAAAAAGATTTCTTCTTTTAATAATACTTAAATGTTTAATTGCAATAACTAAGTAACAAACAAAAGATCAAATGTTAATTGAAAAATCCATATAAAACATTCTGTCACATGTATCTTTTGAAAGAAGATTTTTAAGTCTCTTGCTTAGTTTAGAAGTATATATTTGCTTGTTTTCTTGGCTAATTTCTTTATTATATTGAAGAGGTGTTTTTTTTTTTTCAGAAGTTCTCTTCAGATTTTTGTTTTGTGAAACTCAATCTGTTGAACAAAAACACTTTTTCCTACTGATTGCTTCTTACGAACTTAGTAACACAAACTTCATGACAGAAAACAATTAAAGTATTATGATAGTAATAAACATTTTGTTCTCTGATTGCATGGGGTGGCTATTAATATTATCTCTGAATTAAAATATTGTGACCTAGCTTTTTTAAAATCACCTATTAGAAATATTTGTCTTCAAGTAATATAGGCTGGTTATTGTAAATCTGTTTAGATAGAAATAAATATACTCATTGAATATAGGATATTCCTTTTTTTTTCTTTCACTGAGAATAAACAGAAAAGATGGTTTCTTGTTAATGCTATGAAGTTTGGTTAGGGTTTCCTTTGACATCTTTTTTTAACAATGTCTCTCTCCAAGGCTATCATTTTTCCCCCACTGTTAGTGACAGTATTGAAGGCTATAGAAATTCCTCTCCTGCCACAGCTTTCAACTATTACATAAGATAAGCTCCAAACTACAGTATTCTGGACCCTCTAATGAGTCTGATTCAAATCTCTACCTCCCAACCTATGAAGAGACCCTGTGAGAGATGGTTGGCGAAGAAACATTACAGTTTCTACATTGAGAGTTCTAAAAATGCTTTCACATTTGTAAAGTCAACCTATCATTCTATTATTAAGCTTGAAGAGGTTAATCACTTTTTCAATGAACCATACAAAATATCAGATGTTAAATATTTATTATTTGTATGTAAATGGTAATAAAATATCCGAAAGATTAATAGTATATTGGTCTCAGGGACAGTCCCTTGATACAAGCATGTATAATAACAGTACCATTTTATCTGAACATGATGGCATATAATGAGTTGGACACATGACTCAAGCATGTGTTTTTCTTACTATCTCTTTTCTGGTTGAAAAGACTCAGGCTATTCATTGGTCTTCTTTTCTTATTAAACGTTAACAGTACAGTCAAGCAAAACTAAGTGGAAGAAAAAAGAAACAAAATTATCCTACATCTTTGTTACTAAGATGCTTTATATAATACATGTGTCATAACAAAACAATCCCCCACACTATTTGATATAGTTTAAATAGCATTTTATGTGGCAACTGTTATTTTATTAATTTTTCTTGTAATTTAAAGAATATGCATTCATTAATTCATCAATTTAACACATTTATTGAATGCTAGTGTATGCAAGGCACATGTCAGCTTCTGCAATTGCAGCAATAAAGTTAAGAAAATTATGACTTCAACTCCCAAAGTATAGAGATTATCTCTCATATCCAACATAATTTAAAACAAAGATGATTACCACCATTTGAAGTAAACTTTTCAGACTTTGGAAATAAATAAAAAGTTATGTAAAATAAATTGTCACTCAAGAGCCCACACTGATTCTTTGCTTTATAAAGGTCCCAGATATGTGGGTAGCCATAGAAGAAATGAAGACAGTTTACTTGGTCATCCAGTTCTAAAGTTGGAAGGGCACAAAATGGACACATGAAAGATAGAAAGCAGATTAACACATGGCTCTTATTTCCTATAAATCAGTCTTTGGTGAAAAAAGACTGTAAAAATGGAGCAATGAAAACCAGTGATTACCAAATTACACCACCAAGAAATTGCGTCTTAAAGTGCTTCATTTTAAGTCAAACTCTCCTTTGCATTAAAAACTTGAATGGAAAAGTACTTCTGGAAAAAATAATATAGTAAGATTTTTTTTAGAGGGTGTGAAGCATTTGAAGCCTTTGGTTACTCCAAGTCAACCCTATTTCCTATGTAGTACTAAGATTATTAGTGGTAAGCTGATTGGCCCTATTTTATGTTAAAAGAACAAAGAGAAAACTATGACAGCTATTAGATGAGAAAGATAAGGTGAAAACAAACAAAAAAAAAGATGATGAAGAATGTAAGACAAAAGACATATATGTGAAAAAGAGGCAGAGGAAAAGATTAGAGTTCTCCTTGACTTCAAAGAAAATAAAAAATTAACAGATCTGGCAGTGTTCATACATGCACACATTTACATATATACATCACAAACGCAAATGCATAATTAAAACTAGTGAAATACAAAGTATTTGATGAAAATATGGATTAGATAAGAATAAAACATGATTTTCTGCTAAGTATCTCCCTTTACAAAAATAATACATGCCATATGTAATATATCTTCTTTCAGGATGTCATATTTTCTCTCTAGGAAATCCTCATCTGCTAATGAAAAATCGAACATGAACCAATCTCATGATGTATTTCCAACCTCAGACCCCTCCTTTCTTTCACTTGCTTTCTGCCAATGACAGATGTCTTCATCACATTTGAATTCCTGACACAGTTGAAATGCCTTAGGCTCTGTAAGACAGAGATTAGGACTTAAAAAACTCTGTCTTCTTTGCCCAGAAGAGTGCCTAAAACTCTTACAGTAGATGCTCATTAAATGTTGATTGTGTTAAAACATAGATACAATTTTAATAAAATGTCAGCAGCATAATTTTCCAAGCTTGGTAGATTTTTTTTCTCCCCTAAGTCCTGAGGAGACTGGAGAAATACTTTCATCATATTTTAGCAGGAAGTGCAGAGATCACAGGACTAATCATATTGTTAAGTTCAATAAGTAATAGTTAATAAGAAAAAATATTTTTTGAAATATTTAGTCAAATGTAGGAATCAAACTCCCATTTTCTCCTAATTTTACCAAAACATGCTTAAAATTGTTATTTATATATATTTGGACCAAAGCAAGTGATTCCGTATTAATCAATCATAATTTATTTTTCACCAGGAAACAAGGAGATACACTAAATACATTTAAAAAACCTATTGAGAGAAATATATCATAGCAATGAAGTTATGACATAAAAGAAATGTATAAAATCAGTCTTATAAAGAAGCTTAACCCAAATAAAATATATTATCCACACGAATGTCACAAAATTTTTTTTTTAACTTTAGCATGTAATTTTGGTGTTTTATTTTTCTAAACAAGTATTTGCATTTGTAGTATGAGACAATACAAGATGCTTAGGTATATAATAATATATGTTCATTTAATTGAAATGTTATGACTGCACTACATACATATGAAAGTCAATTAGTTTTACAGGACTCAAGCTAAAAGCTAATATTCACTTTCCACATCTCACCTTTCCTCAGTTTCATTTTTAGAGAAGTAAACATTTTAAACTCATTCAGTATTCTATTCTGCTGTTTCTCTACCTATCTTAATGGCATCTTTGTCTTGGTAACACTTTTTGCAAAGTTCTAGATATTTTCAATTTATTTTCGATCCAAGATTTTAAAGATTTAGCTCTCTTACAGTAGGTGCCCATCTGTCATACCTCAGCATAAACGTATGTCAATGTTCCTCTCTTTCCATCATGTCCCCATTGCTATCATATAATTTTAGATTAAATCAGTATTCAGTGTTTAGTACATTTTTCCCCCAAACCAAAGGTATGTAAGATATTTCTTGTTTAGTTCAATCATGTTTGCTCCAGGAGTTCATAACCTTCCTTACATGTTCCATAAATACCATAGATGCTGGAGAGGATGTGGAGAAATAGGAACACTTTTACACTGTTGGTGGGAGTGTAAATTAGTTCAACCATTGTGGAAGACAGTGTGGCAATTCCTCAAGGACCTAGAAATAGAAATTCCATTTGACCCAGCAATCCCATTACTGGGTATACATCCAAAGGATTATAAATCATTCTACTATAAGGACACATGCACACGAATGTTCATTGCAGCACAGTTTACAACAGCAAAGACCTGGAACCAACCCAAATGCCCATCGATGATAGACTGGACAGGGAAAATGTGGCACATGTACACCATGGAATATTATGCAGCCATCAAAAACGATGAGTTCGTGTCCTTTGTAGGGACATGGATGAACCTGGAAACCATCATTCTCAGCAAACTGACACAAGAACAGAAAATCAAACACCGCATGTTCTCACTCATAGGCAGGTGTTGAACAGTGAGATCACATGGACACAGGGGAGGGGGAGCATCACACACTGGGGTCTGTCAGGGGGGAAATAGGGGAGGGACAGTGAGGGGGTGGGGAGTTGGGAAGAGATAGCATGGGGAGAAATGTCAGATATAGGTGATGGGGGAGGAAGGCAGCACATCACACTGCCATGTGTGTACCTATGCAACAATTTTGCATGTTCTTCACATGTACCCCCAAACCTAAAATGCAATAAAAAAAAACACCATAGATTCAACCTCAAATTCTAGAATGAAATTATAATTATACTTTCAATAATTCACAAGTACTGAAAACTTTGTGTTTTATTTTTTAAATGACTATACCTCCCTGCCTTCCTCAGCCCTCTGACCCTCATCTGGAACCTATTTTCACTCAAAACTTACTTTCCAGATTTAAAAAGTTACAGCCTTTCTCTTGACCCCAGAATTTTCATCCCTTCTCTTTGAAGGTCAACCTCTCTTTTCTTTCTCTCATGTCCCTGTTCATCTTTTTGTATCTTATTATGTTGCTTGATATAATTATTTTCTCTAACTAGAAAAGTAAATATTTTAAAAGGACCCTTTTGGTTTACTTTGGCCCTCAAATAATGGTTTACTAGATTCAGCTATCTAGATTAAAAAGTATTTTCTCTGAGAAGCATGAAGAACTAGATATCTAGGTCCTATGTGATTCCTGAATCTTCTGTATATACTCTTTCTCTTCACACATCTTTTATTTTTCTGTGTTTAAAAAATTCAATTACTAATGTATTGGCATAAACCTTCTTTTTATCTATGTTTAAGGTACTTCTATCTTCATACCTATGTTCTTTTTTTTCTGGGAAATATTCTTGTTTTAGCTCCTTGATCATTTTCTCCTTCTGTTTCCTCTACTATAGGATTCTCTATTTTTTAATAGTAAATTTTTCTGAAATTTTAAAATTCTTTTCAGTTTTATTTTCTAACTATATTATTATAAGTTTTCTTTTGCTGGTGGACACAGCCTGTCTGGCGCAGCAGCTAAGGTGATGCCAGCTGCAGGGGCATGGTTGAGGCTATGAGCTCCATGGAGCTTGCAGGAGCTGGGAACAGGTGGGAGTCCCACCCCTACCTAGTTAGCAGGGCAGGAGCTCTGTGCTCGCAGGCCACAGTCACAACTGCCCAGCGATGGCTCTGGACCCAGGTACTGCTGTGCTCTTGGGGGCCCAGGAAGCCTCATCCTACCCCTGCATGCTCAGAAGTGGCTGTTTCTGCTCCCCTGGCCTCTTCCCACTCCCAGTGCCCAATCCTGTGTGGAGCAAAGTTGTGGCTGAGCCCAGCTGCTGTTGCAACCCAGCTGGGTGTGCTCACCCTTGGGGTGGTGCTCCCATGCCAGTCCTCTGACATCTTGGCCCCCTATGGACTTTGGGCACCAACAAGTGTGAGAGGAAGGCCAGGGGGCACTGAGGGAGGCCTGGTGGGGACCTGAACGTGCCCCTCAGCACAAACAGCCTGCATGCCATCGTTGGTAGGTTGATGATGGAAGGCAGACAGATTCCACAGTAGAAACTGTCAGGTTTCCTGTGAAACCCCATCTTCACGCCAGGAACGGCCTGAAGGATGGGGGACCCAGCTACTAGTTCCAGGCAAAGTCCACAGCTTGAAGTGAAAACTTCATTGAAGACCGTTGGCCAATCAGATGGTGCTTTTTTCGGGAAATCCATTGCCACCCATGGACCAATCAGCATGGCTTACTCTCTTTGAGCCCATAAAACCCCAGACTCAGCCAGTCTCAGACCTTGTGACTACCACTTGTAGGAAGGAGAACCCACTTCAGGTTTCCTCAACTCATCATCAGGACAACCTCCCTGTAGAAGGGAGCCACACTCTCTGCATCGCATCTCCACTGGGAAATGGACATTCATCAGATGACCTGTCTGTGGAAAGGAGCTACCCACTTCTGGTCTCCTGAAAGCTGTTCTGTGGCTCAATCAAGCTCCTTTCTGCCTTGCTCATCCTCCAGTTGTCTGTGTACCTCATTCTTCTTGGTTGTGGGACATGAACTGGGTACTCACCTGGCAAGACTGAAAGAGCTGTAACACAAACAGGGTTGAAACATGCCCTCTGCTCTCCATGTTGCAGGTGACGAGAAGGAGAGAAGAGCTGCAGCCCTTTTCAGAGCCCAGACCTACGTGCTCCCGGAGCCAGGGCTGTGACATGCTGTAACACCCTCTTTGGGGCTTTATAACTCCCAGCATCTCCAAGCTTTCAGGTGCCACTGCATTCCCCTTGTCTAGATGCTGGTGTCCACAGCAGAAGCCTTCTGGTCCAGCTGAAGCATCACATGGAGCTGGCACCTGTGCTGGCATTTAGAGCTGCCCACCCTGCTGCAGCTAGCATGCCTGGCTGTGTGCAGTGGCCAGACACCATGCTGGCTCACTCACACACCCCTTGCTACTCTGCCCTTGGCTCGCTCTTGGCAGGCATGGCATCCAATCCAGTAGTGTTAGCCGAGTGCAGCCTGCCAGGCCAAGTGGGCAAAATGAACCCAGCAGGCATGAGCAAAACCCAAGCAGAGGCACTGCTGGCCACAGATGTTTCTGGCTTGTGAAATGGCACCCTAAGGAGCCTGTCATACTTTCTGAAATGTATATCTTGAGACCATTCTACACTCTTTAAATGTACTGTTTTTATAGTATAGTGCTCTGTTTTTTGTGAAAGTAATATCTTATTTTCCTTATGTTTATTTAGGTTATCTCTTAAGATTATTCTATACTTTCTAAATGTACTGTTTTTATAGCATAGTACTCTGTTTTTCATGAAAGTAGTATCTTCTTTTACTTACTTTTATTTAGGGTATCAATGATCAGATTTGTTGTCATTTTTCTTTCCTGGTACATGCACTATTTCGTATCTCTGTTTCCTTTAGGCTTATGTTTCTTTGTTTTGTGTTTTATTGGTTCTTCTTTACCTGATGCATGCTTTGGTTTGTTTTTCCTATTAGAGGATTTCTGCAAACATCTGGTTACATTTGGCAATTTAAAAAATATTTAATAGAAAGGTATTAAAAATTTGCAGGGAATCTGTGAGCATTGCTGGGGCATCCTGACTAGAGAACTTACGGTTAAGTTGCTAGGCAGGCACACAGTCATTTCACTTGATGAGTTCCAATCACTGGCTTATTGTTCTCCTCGGTTCCAACAGAGAGGTATCTTTGTCTTGTTTCCAGTAGAATGGAGGTGAGAGTGGAGTGTGAGTGAAGCAGGAGAAATTTGATTGTGTGTTTACTGTAGCCAAGGGAAAGAGATTGGAGAAACTGATCACCTTGACTTTCACATTGTTGGGAAAAACAGCAAAGGAGAAAGGACTTATAGAGTGCCTACATAAACTGGTCATAAGTAACATATGAAGAAGGAACAACAAACTGCAGAAGGCTGCAGGAGGCCTCTGAGGAGGAAGGCCTCTCCATGCCTTATGTTCCTGTGCAGGGTGACCTAACCTCTGTTACTAGAAACATTGTGCTCATGGACGTAAAACCCTTTCTTAGCACTATGATGTAGCCAGACTTGTAGGCTCCTTGTAAGGCCCAAGTTCCACCAACTGTACATAGAAAATAAGTTAAGATAACCACATGTTCTTGTTTTATAAAACTCCCAAACCACCACTGTTATCAATCGTTAGGATGATACATCATTTCTGACTCACTAATTCAGTTCCAGCTCACTGATTCACTCCACCATCACTCCACCCCTACCCTGTAGATCAAAGTGATTGTAACCGAAAAATAGCATGGATGATCAGAGCTCGGCCTGATCTGTCTCCTCCAAAGTAATAAGTGATGGCCCCCTGGTCCCACTGTCTCTCTTAGTCTATCTTTTTCTCATTCCTTTGTCGCCACTGAACTCAGGGTACCCATGGGTGATGTAGGGCTGGCTCCCTACATTCTGGTGCCCAATGTGGGGCTTATGGATTCCCTACACACATGACTCCCTGTATTTCCTATATAATATCTCTGTCTTCACCAAGTTAAAATTCCTTAATCTACTGCATTGCTGTTTTAAAGCCTGCAAAGAGAAAACTTCCAAAATTCTGGCAGGTAGAGAAAAGGGACCTAGTAATTTTATTTGTAGGATTCAAACAATGCCCCTGTTTTCAGATACGCTTTTACTCATGCTTTTAAATGGATATATATAGTGCCCAAAATTGCTGAAATCATTTGGAGTTCCATTGTGTGATACAGTTTATTTCTAGGGTCTTCGTTCTCCTATTAGACATTTATGTTTTGGTTTATCAGGTCCAATATGCCAGTTAAAACATGTGCATATAACTTTCATGTTTGTAGCTCTTTTCATTATGTATCTCTTATGCTTAAATTTGCTCACCCACAGTCTTTTGTAGATTAATGCGTCATCAAAAAAAATCCCCTTACAATTATTTTATTGAGGTTTCTTCAAAGAAAAAAAGTGTTCATGTTTCTCTGCTTACATAGAAGCCTTTCTATTGGTATGAAAAATCCTGTGGATCTATACTCAGATTTAATAATATTTCTGATACATTTATCTCTGAAAATAAATATAATTAAATATGATGGAATAAAATACAATGGAATAAAATATCTGAAGTATGCAGCTGTTTCTACTATATTCAAGATATTGAGCTTTGTATTGAGTACACAAAATTTAATAACAAATCAGAATGAAGAACTTTTTAATATGATGAAATATTAAACTTAGAAAATATTTGATCACAATAATGCTTGTCTCATATTTACCCATGAATACTGATCAAATGATACCATTTGCATCTGTCATGGAAGAATATGTTTTGTCCTTAGTGATTACTCGGCACAGTTGCCATTCGTTCACGTTTTTAATATATGTTTTCATTTTATGTTGCTTGGTTGAACTGTGCATGCCCTGTTTTTCTCTATTATAATTTACCAATTTTGATAAACAACTTTTTAGAACATTATTGTTAGCGATTATCGTTATTGAGAAGGAGCAAAAAGCAAAATTTTACAACTTAAAAAATATAGATGGTTTTACAGATTTTGGTTAAATTTACCTTAACCTTTATTTCAGGTAGAAAGACAATTTTCAGATAAACAAGTAGCATTCTTTTCTCCACTAAAGTGTTCTATAATTAGGAACATATGCACTGGAAATGACCAAGGGTACAAAAATGTGTGGGAATTTAAAAATGAGAAAATAATTCAAACGCATATTAATAGGCTGATTTTTAAGCTAATCTATGTTTAAAGTTCATTTATATATGTCCTATTTTTCATAATGGAAACAAGAATGAAAGAACATAGTAAAATGAACTAAAAATATTAGATCATTAAAATAATAATGATTCTTTGTTGACTTCTCTTCCAGATTTCATGTCACTGCAAATAAAACCATATTTTTCATATTAAAAGCATAATATAGTTGATAAAAATAATATCAACACAAAATTAATCATAAAACAAAATTGTACTTAGATGGAGCATCTGACATTTACACATCCAAATTTTTAGTTATCTGTAATAACGTATCTGTTGTAAAAACTGTTCATGTAAACACAAATAATTAGAATGAAGAGATACCATTTTGGGAAGAAACACACACACACACACATGCACGCACGCATGCACAAAAATAATCCCAGAATATTTATTTGAATGATTCTTTGTGACATTAAAGGACCTTATTGCAAAAGCATTCCAAGAACTGTTCCTCAGCATGAATCGCACATCTGGGAAAAAGCATGCACTTTTAAGTGATGCATGTTTGAAGGGTTCAAACATAAAACTGTCTTTGCTTTGGTAGCTTCATTAGAGAAGAATTATAATGGCCTATTATCTTTTTTTAGATTATGGATTATGCATGTCAATGAAATTATTGTAAATGAAATGTACTTTGGCCTTTAACTATATGGTATCAATTTTCAGTTCTATTATCTTAGGTTGGTAAATTCAAATGGAATATTTTATACTTAAAATTATAATTAATCAATACAGATTTTGAATAATGATTATCTTTAGATGTGTCGTGAGAAAAAGCAGCATATAGAGTTCATACTGAAAACAAGAAAAATAATTTTATTACATATTTAAATGATTTGTAAGCTTATTTCTAGCACGTAGTGCCGTTATTCAAAATTATTTGTCAAAATAAAATTGATCAAAGTTTTATGTTTTATCTAGAAATTGTATTGAAAGAAGTAAAGGTATTTATAAAGTTTCTACTTTAGGGTCTCCATGGTTTATATATGACCTTATAATACCTATACATTGTAAATTATAATTATAAAATGTAGATCAAAACTGTATATTGCAAACCATTGAACAATGTTTTACTTTCAAAAGTTTTACTATTGCTGGATTGTTTATAAGTCTTCTCAATGTGAACACAAATTGGAAACATCAGAGAGCTAGGGAGTTAATGAGATTTTAGAAGTAAAGAAAAGGAAAGCAGCAAACATTCACATATTTTCCAATGAACAATTATTAATAGCAAAATTAGAGAAAGAAATGTTAAAAATTTGAAACAAGGTTTCTGCAGATTTGATACTGAGGAAATGTACTTGATAAACTTTGACTTTCAAGAAACTTCTTTCATCCCTCCATTGCTTAAGCAACTGGCTTTTTGTCGTTGTTTTTAGTTTCAATCCAGAAAGTCTAAGCCCTATCATTGAACAGAAAAAGACCAACCTTCAAATTAGGGCCAAACATTAAATTATCCATAACCCCACATGAGTTTTTTAGCTATTAGCCTAATTATTGAAAAAAATTGTTTTAAAGAAAAAAATATTATTAGAAATATACTGTTTACACAAGCTGTATTTATAATACAAACTATTTGATGAAATATAGCTAGAAATAGATATAAAATATAATTCATAACCCATTGGAAACATGTCAAATAAAAGAAATAAACTAAAAAATTATCCAAATATTAGAGGATATGAAGCACCATATTTAAAATACATATGATTAAATTGTAAAATAAAGAACAAAATGTATTGTTTTGACATAGAACTGTAAAACATAAAAGTAACACAAATAAAAATTCTAAAAATAAAAATAAAGCAACATTATATAAAATTAGAAATGAGCTAAATGAGAATGGCAGTATATTAGTCACAAATAAAAGAGAAAGAGTGACTTGAAATATTAGTCAAAAAAAAATTTTGGGGATAAAGGCAAAAATATTAGAAATAACAACAACAGTAATGAAATAAATACATTCATTTATTACATGTACAATTTAAATCTCACAGAGAAAATAATATGAATGAGCAATACATAGAGATAATATTTATAATGTTTCCAAAACTAATAAAAGACATTAGACCACAAAATAAAGAATTATTAAAAATCCCAAGTAGTATGTATACAAAGCATACAGAAATTTGTCAAAGGACCTAAAATTATGGCTGACATCTAAACAGAAATCTGTTTAACAAGTTGTGAACCAGATACTGTAATAAGAAAATTGGTATCAGATTTTATTTTATAAAAGTGACAGTATGACATTCAATCTCATACTGTTCTCTTATTTGACTTCTATTTGATTACATAAATCAACAATTATTTTCTCATACTTAATAAAAGATAACTTTATTTGATTGTCTTTCTGATATTTTGAGAGTAAATGTGTGTGTGTCAATTCAAGGTAAGAGATCTGAGAAAAGAATTTTAAAAAGGAAGTTCAGTGATGAAATCCATTTACTACCAGGGTTTATGCACAATAAATGTAGTCTATATAAAAGAATTGGTTACCATATTCATTTTTTTCTTTTTAAAACATAGACTTTGTTAGCATAGCTTTAGATTTACAGAAAAATGGAGAATACAGTTCAGAGAGTTCACATACACTCTATATCTTCTTGCTCCTGTTTTTATTACATCAGTATGGTACAGTGTTAAAATTAATAAACCAATATTAATAAATTATTCTTATTAAGTTTTCTTAGGCTCCTCTTGGCTGTGACAGTTTTTCAGATCTTTCTTTTTTTTCATAATTCTAACGGTTTTGATCAATATTGGTCAGCTGTTTTGTAGAATGCTACTCTATTGGAATTTGTCTGATGTTTTCTCATTATTAGAATAGGGTTCCAGGCTTTGGGGGAGGAAGACCAGATAGGTAAAATACACTTTGCATCACCTATTATCAAGTGTGAATACTATCAGCATAACCTACTGATGCTAACCTGGGTCACCTGGCTCTTCTGCTGAGATTTGTCTATTCTCCCTACCTGTTTAATTAATCATTTATCTACATTAGTATGCACTCGTGGGAGCAATTCTTCACTTTTCAGTGCTATAATATCCCCCAGAATAATCTTATGTATCTCCTTTCCCAGTCCTAGAATAATACATTTTTCTGTGGAGCCCTGGGTGCCGGGAGTGCTCATTGCTGCTGGTGTATTATTGTTCCTAAGCCCTCTCAGCAGACAGAGTGAGGAAATACGTATGTGTAGGTTGAGTTTTAATCAATCATTAGATAAAATAGGTGTTTTGTCTTAAGATTGTCTGTGCTCTCAGACTTGTTTGGTGTAAAATATAATATATATATATATAATAAATAAATATATATATTTAAATTGTATTTTAAGTTCCTGCATTCATGGGCAGAACACGCAGGTTTGTTACACAGGTATACACATGCCACAGTGGTTGGCTGCATCCATCACCTCGTCATCTACATTAGGTATTTCTCCTAATGCTGTCCCTCCCCCTAGCCCCCCAACCCCTGGTGGTCCCCGGTGTGTGATGTTCCCCTCCCCTGTGTCATGTGTTCTCGTTGTTCAACACCTAGTTATGAGTGAGAACATGTGGAGTTCAGTTTTCTGTTCTTGTGTTAGTTTGCTGAGAATGATGGTTTCCAGATTCATCCATGTCTCTGCAAAGGACATGAACTCATCCTCTTTTACGACTGCATATTAGTCCATGTTGTATTTGTGCCACATTTTCTTTACCCAGTCTGTCATTGATGGGCATTTGGGTTAGTTCCAAGTCTTTGGTATTGTGAACAGTGCTGGAAAAAAAAAAAAACTTACATGTGCATGTGCCTATAAAAACAACAATTTATAATTCTTTGAGTATATACCCATTAATGGCATTACCAGGTCGAATGGCATTTCTAGTTCTAGGTCCTTGAGAAACCACCACACTGTCTTCCACAATGGCTGAACCAATTTACACTCTCACTAACACTGTAAAAGCTTTCCTACTTCTCCACATCCTCTCCAGCATCTGTTGTCTCCTGACGCACATGCACACGCATGCTTGCACACACACACACACACACACACACACAACATATATATAATTGCACTTGCACTTTAGGTTCTAGGGTACATGTGAGAACATGCAGGATTGTTGCATAGGTACATACATGGCAATGTGTTTTGCTGCCTCCATCCCCCAGGCAACTATATCTGGCATTTCTCCCCCATGTTATCCCTCCCCAACATCCCTAACCCACGCTGTCCCTCCCTATCCCCCCTCAACAGACCCTAGTGTGTGATGCTCTCTTCCCCTGTGTCCATGTGTTCTCATTGTTCAACACCTGCCTATGAGTGAGAACATGTGGTATTTGATTTTCTGTTCTGTGTCAGTTTGCTGAGAATGCTGGTTTCCAGGTTCATCCATGTTCCTACAAAGGACACAAACTCATCGTTTTTTATGACTGCATAATATTCCACGGTGTATATGTGCCACATTTTCCTTGTCCAGTCTATCATCAATGGGCATTTGGGTTGGGTCCAGGTCTTTGCTATTGTAAACAGTGCCACAATGAATATACGTGTGCATGTGTCTTTATAATAGAGTGATTTATACTCCTTTGGATATATACCCAGTAATGGGATTGCTGGGTCAAACGGAATTTCTATTTCTAGGTCCTTGAAGAATTGACACACTGTCTTCCACAATGGTTGAGCTAATTAACACTCCCACCAACAGTGTAAAAGTGTTCCTATTTCTCCACATCCTCTCCAGTATCTGTTGTCTCCAGATTTTTTAATGATTGCCATTCTAACTGGTATGAGATGGTATCTCAATGTAGTTTTGATTTGCATTTCTCTAATGCTCAGTGATGGTGAGCTTTTTTCATATGTTTATTGGCCTCATATACATCTTTGAAACGTGTCTGTTCATATCCTTCGCCCACTTTTGAATGGGTTTGTTTGTTTTTTTCTTGTAAATCTGTTTTAGTTCTTCGTAGATTCTGAATTTTAAAGATCGCCATTCTAACTGGCCTGAGATGGTATCTCAGTGTGGTTTTAATTTGCATTTCTCTAATGATCAGTGACTATGAGCTTTTATTTTTCATACGTTTGTTGGCTGAATAAATGTCTTCTTTTGAAAAGTGCCTGTTCATATCCTTCGCCCACCCACTTTTTGATGGGGTTGTTTTATTTCCTGTAAGTTTGTTTATTTGTAGATTCTGGATATTAGTTCTTTGTCAGATAGATAGATTGGAAAAATTTTCTACCATGTTGTGGGTTGCCTGTTCAATCTGATGATAGTTTCTTTTGCTGTACAGAAGCTCTTTGGTTTAATTAGAACCCATTTGTTTAGTTTGGCTTTTGTTGCCATTGCTTTTGGTGTTTTAGTCGTGAAGTCTTTCTCATGCCAATGTCCTGAATTATACTGCCTTATTTTTCTTCTAGGGTTTTTATGGTTTCAGGTCTTATGTTTAAATCTTTAATCCATCTTGAGTTAATTTTTGTGTAAGGGGTAAGGATTGGATCCAGTTTCAACTTTCTGCATATAGCAAGGCAGTTTTCCCAATACCATTTATTAAACAGAGAATCCTTTCCCCATTGCTTGTTTTTGTCAGGTTTGTCAAAGATCAGATGATTGCAGGTATGTGGTGTTACTTCTGAGGCCTCTATTCTGTTCCGTTGATCTATATGTCTCCTTTGGTACCAGTACCATGCTGTTTTCATTACTGTAGCCCTGTAGTATAGTTTGAAGTCAGGTAGCATGATGCCTCCAGCTTGTTTTTTTTTTTTTTTAAGAATTGTCTTGGTATGTGGGCTCTTTATTGCTTTCATATGTAATTTAAGCTGGGTTTTTTTTCCCCCCCCCCCCAATTCTGTGAAGAAAGTCAATGAAAGCTTGATGGGGATAGCATTGAATCTATAGATTACTTTAGACAGTATGGTCATTTTCATGATATTGATTCTTCCTAACCATGAGCATGGAATTGTTTTCCATTTGTTTGTGTCCTCTCTTATTTCCTCGAGTAGTCGTTTGCAGTTCTCCTTGAAAAGGTTCTTCATATCCCTTGTAAGTTTTATTTCTATGCATTTTATTCTGTTTGTAGCAATTGTGAATGAGAGTTCACTCATGATTTGACTTTCTGGGTTTTTTTGTTGTTGTTGTTATTGGTGTATTGGAATACTTGTGATTTTTGCACATTGATTTTGTATCCTGAGACTTTGCTAAAGTTGCTTATCAGCTTAAGTTGATTTTGGGCTGAGATGAAGGGGCCTTCTAAATATACAATTATGTCTTCTGCAAATAAAGACAAATGACTTCCTCTTTACCTATTTGAATACCCATTATTTCTTTCTCTTGCCTGATTGACTTGGCCAGAATGTCCAATACTATGTTGAATAGGAGTTGTGAGAGAGGGCATTCTTATCTTGTACCAGTTTTCAAAGGGAATGCTTCCAGTTTTTGCCCTTTCAGTATGATATTGGCTGTGGGTTTGTCATAAATAGCTGTTACTCTTTTGAACATACATTCCATCAATACCTAGTTTATTGAGAGTTTTTAGCATGAAGCGGTGTTGAATTTTTTTGAAGGCCTTCTCTGCATCTATTGAGATAACCATGTGCTTTTTGTCTTTGGTTCTGTTTATGCGATGGATTACGTTTATTGATTTGCATATGTTGAATCAGCCTTGCATCTCAGGGATGAAGCCGACTTGATCATGATGGATAGGCTTTTTGATGTGCTGTTGGATTTGGTTTGCCCGTATTTTATTGAGGATTTTTCCATCAATGTTCATCAGGAATTTTGGCCTGAAATTTTCTTTTTTAGTCGTGTCTCTGCCAGGTTTTGGTATCAGGATGATGTTGGCCTCATAAAATGAGTTAGGGAGAATTCCCTCTTTTTGTATTGTTTGGAATAGTTTCAGAAGGCATGGTACCAGCTCTTCTTTGTACCTCTGGTAGAATTCGGCTGTGAACCTGTCTGGTCCTGGACTTTTTTTGGTTGTTAGGTTATTAATTGTTGCCTCAATTTCAGACCTTGTTATTGGTCTATTCAGGGATTCGACTTCTTCCTGGTTTAGTCTTGGGAGGGTGTAAGAGTCAAGGAATTTATCCATTTCTACTGAATTTTCTGTTTTATTTGCATAGAGGTGTTTATAGTATTCTCTGATGTTAGTTTGTATTTCCATGGGATCCGTGGTGGTACCACCTTTATCAATTTTTATTGCATCTGTTTGATTCTTCTCTCCTTTCTTCTTTATTAGTCTGGCTAGCAGTCTATCTATTTTGTTGATCTTTTCAAAAAACCAGCTCCTGGAATCATTGATTTTTTTGAAGTTTTTTTTTGTGTCTCTGTCTCCTTCAGTTCTGCTCTGATCTTATTTCTTGTCTTCTGCTGGCTTTTGAGTTTGTTTGTTCTTGCTTCTCTAGTTCTTTTAATTTTGATGTTAAGGCATCAATTTTAGATCTTTCCTGCTTTCTCTTATGGTCATTTAGTGCTATAAATTGCCCTCTACACACTGCTTTAAATGTGTCCCAGAGATTCTGGCATGTTGTGGCTTTGTTCTCATTGGTTTCAAAGAACATTTTTATTTTTGTCTTGATTTTGTTATTTATCCAGTAGTCATTCAGGAGCAGATTGTTTAGCTTCCATATAGTTTGGTATTTTGAGTGAGTTTCATAATCCTGAGTTCTAATTTTATTGCACTGTGGTCTGAGACACTGTTTGTTATAATTTATGTTCCTTTGCAATTGCTGAGGAGTGTTTTTCTTCCAATTACGTGATCAATTTTAGAATAGATGTGATGTGTTGCTGAGAAGAATGAATATTCTGTGGATTTTGGGTGGAGGGTTTTTTATATGTCTATTAAGTACACTGGGTCCAGTGCTGAGTTCAAGTCCTGTATATCCTTGTTAATTTTCTGTTTCATTGATCTGTCTAATATTGATAGTGGGGTATTAAAGTCTCCCGCTATTATTGTGTTGGAGTTAAGTCTCTTTGTAGGTCTCTAAGAACTTGGTTTACATATCTGGGTACTCCTGCATTGGGTACATACATATTTAGGATAGTTAACTCTTCTTGTTGTGTTGATCCCTTTACATGCATGTAATGCCCTTCTTTGTCTCTTTTCATCTTTGATGGTTTAAAGTCTGTTTTATCAGAGACTAGGATTGCAACTCCTCCTTTTTTTTTCTTTGCTTTCCATTTGCTTGCTAAATCTTTCTCCACTCATTTATTTTGAGCCTATGTGTGTCTTTGCATGTGAGATGAGTTTCCTGAATACGGCACACAGATGGGTTTTTATACTTTATCCAATTAGCCAGTCAGTTTCTTTTAATTGGGGCATTTAGCCCATTTACATTTAAGGTTAATATTGGTATGTGTGAATTTGATCTTGCCATTTTGATGCTAGCTGGTTGTTTTACCCATTAGTTAATGTAGTTTCTTCATTGTGTAAATGGTCTTTACAATTTCGTATGTTTTTACAGTGGCTGGTACTGGTTGTTCCTTTCCATGTTTAGTGCTTCCTTCAGGAGCTCTTGTAAAGCATGCCTGGTGGTGACAAAATCTCTCAGTAATAACTTGTCCATAAAGGATTTTATTTCTCTTTCGCTTATGAAGCTTAGTTTGGCTGGATATGAAATTCTAGGTTGAAATTTTTTTTTTTTAAGGATGTTGAATATTGGCCTCTACTCTCTTCTGACTTGTAGAGTTTCTGCCAAGAGAGCTGCTGTAAGTCTGATGGACTTCCCTTTGTGGATTACCTGACCTTTCTCTTGCTGTCCTTAGCATTTTTTTCTTCATTTCCACCTTGGTGAATCTGACTATGTTGTGTCCTGGGGTTGCTCTTCCCGAGGAGTATCTTTGTGGTGTTCTCCGTATTTCTTGAATTTGAATGTTGACCTGCTTTGCTAGGTTGGGGAAGTTCTCCTGGATAATATCCTGAATAGTGTTTTCCAACTTGATTTCATTCTCCCCTTCACTTTCAAGCACAATGATCAAATGTAGATTTGGTCTTTTCACATAATCATATATTTCTTGGAGGCTTTGTTCATTTCTTTTCACTCTGTTTTCTCTAATCCTGTCTTCTCACTTTATTTCATTGAGTTGATCTTTAATCTCTGATATCCTTTCTTCTGCTCGGTAAATTCTGCTATTGAAACTTGTGTATGCTTCACAAAGTTCTCATGCTGTGTTTTTCAGCTCCATCATGTCATTTATGTTCTTCTCTAAGCTGGTTATTCTAGTTAGCATTTCATCTAACCTTTTTTCAAAGTTCTTAGCTTCCTTGAATGGGGTTAAATCATGCTCCTTTAGCTCAGAGAAGTGTGTTATTACCAACCTTCTGAAGCCTGCTTCTGTCAATTCATCAAACTCATTTTCTGTCCAGTTTTGTTCCCTTGCTGGTAAGGAGCTGTGATACCTTAAAGGAGAAGATGCATTCTCATTTCTGGAGTTTTCAGCCTTTCTGCACTGGTCTGTTCCCTTCTTCATGGATTTATCTTCCTTTGGTCTTTGAGATTGATGATATCTTCCTTTGGTCTTAGAGTCTCTGTGTATCTGTCCTTTTTGTTGATATTGAAAGTATTTCTTTCTGTTTGTTAGTTTTCCTTCTGACAGTCAGGCCTCTCTGCTGCAGCTCTGCTGGAGTTTGCTAAAGGTCCACTCCAGACCCTGCTTACCTTGGAACTACCCACGGAGGCTGCAGAACAGCAAGGACTGCTGCCTTTTTCTTCCTCTGGTAGCTTCATCCCAGAGGGGTACCCACCAGATGCCAGCCAGAGCTCTCTTGTATGAGGCGTCTGTCAGTCCCTACTGGGCAGTGTCTCCCAGTCAGTATACATGGGGTCAGGGAGCCACTTGAGGAGGCAATCTGTTCCTTATCAGAACTCGAATGCTATGTTGGGAAATCTGCTGCTCTCTTCAGAGCTGTCAGGCAGGGAGGTTTAGGTCTGCTGAAGCTGTAGTCACTACTGCCCCTTTTCCCAGGTGTTCTGTCCCAGGAAAGTGAGGGTTTTATTTGTAAGTCCCTGATGGGCTGTTGCCTTTATTCAAAGATGCCTTGCCTAGCAAGGATATCTAGTGAGACAGTGCCTGCAGCTGGTAAGCTGTGTTGGGGATCCACCCAGCTCAGATTTCCCAGCAGCTTTGCTTACACTCTGGGATTGAAACTGCCTATTCAAGTCTCAGCAATGGCAGTTACCCCTCCTCCTACCAAGGCTGTAAGTCCCAGGTTGAGGTCAGACTGCTGTGCTGGCTGTGAGAATTTCAAGCCAGTGAATCTTAGCTTGCTGGTCTCAGTGGGGGTGGGACCCACCAAGCCAGACCATTTGGCTCCCTGGCTTCAGCCCTCTTTCTAGGGTAGTGAATGGTTCTGTCTGACTGTCATTTCAGGTGGCACTGGGGTATGAAAAAGAAAACTGCAGCTAGCTTGGTTTCTTCCCAAATGGCCACCCAGTTTTGTGCTGGAAACCAAGGGCCCTGGTGGTTGTGTAGGTACCAGAGGGAATTTCCTGGTCTGCAGGCTATGAAGACTGTGGGAAAAGTGCAGTATCTGGGTCAGAGTGCTGCAAACGTCCCTAATGGCTTCCCTTGGCTAGGAGTGGGAGATCCCTGGCCCCTTGCACTTCCCGGGTGAGGTGATGCCCCAACCTGCTTTGGCTTACCTTCCGTGGGCTGCACTCACTGTCCAACCACTCCCAATGAGATGAACCAGGTACCACAGTTGGAAATATCGAAATGACTCACCTTCTGTGTCGATCTCACTGGGAGCTATACACTAGAACTTTTCTATTTGGCCATCTTGCCCAGGGCCATATTCTTTTATTTAAAGAATAATAATATGACAACCATGTAAGTTTTTCTTTGCAAAATTATCAACTAGATCTAATTATTGGTAAAGCTGTAGGAAACTTTGTTTTAATCAGAAGTTCTTCCTTTCTCAGACAGATCAGCAAATATGTGTGAGTGTTGGAAAACAAAATTTAAAAAGTCTGTACTATGAATACTAATCTAGATAATACCTTTTTTATAAATCAGGTTTCAAATGTAATTGCTTCTTGATAGACATCTTAGCTATTTCTTAGAACTCAAAAGCTACTAAGTTATAAAATAAAACAGGTAATGCCAACAAACAGTTAATCTCATTACTTTGGCCAGAAAATATTAAGAATAAGTGATTAACATATCTTTAAAAAAAATCTTTTTTCTGTGGAAAATATATTGATTTATTTTAAAATTCAATATTTCATATTCAACATGTAACTACCAGTCAAGAGAAAGGATTTTTAATTTTATATACTGTTATTAATTAAACTCTTATTCATACTAATTATTAAAATTGTTCTTTTACTTTGAACACTGATACGGTCTGGCTTTGTGTCTTATCCAGATATCATCTTGAATTGTAATCCTGTTATCCCCCGCATGTTGTGGAAAGACCAGGTGGGAGAAAATTGAATCATGGGGCAGCTTTCCCCATGCTGTTCTTGTCATAGTGAGTGAATTCTCATGAGATCTGATGGTTTTACAAGTATCTGACATTTCCCCTGCTGGCAGTCATTCTCTCTCCTGCCACCCTGTGAAGAGGTACTTTCCACCATGATTCTAGGTCCCCCTAGCCATGTGGAAATGTGAATCAATTAAACCTCTTTTCTTTATAAATTACCCAGTCTCAGGTATGTCTTCATAGCAGCATGAGAACAGACAAACACATATCCAAGACATATGGCTCTTTAAACAAATATATGCCTGTGTGACAGAGGGAAACAACTTGGATAATATTGAAACTGTTAAGAATATCTAAAATAAATATGTCATCATCCCATATTAAAGAAAACTATGTAGAGAAAAAAAGAAATGCACTTAAGTATTAATTATTTAACAGAAGTTGTATTATATGGATGTGAGCTATGGTAGCAGTTTGTGTTCAGTATATAAATTTAAAAAGAAGTTGATATTTCATTTCTCAATACATTATGTTGAATAAAATTAACTGAACTTAGTACTAACCATAATCTTTTAAGTATGATTAAAGGCTACATCTTGCATTGATTATATCATTCATCATATTTATCTTCTTTTGTATTCATTTATCCATGTACTTGATTTATTTATGTTTATAAAGCAGAATTGAATATAATATGCTGATTAATATTTGTGATAACATTGGCCATAATGTGAACGGTAAGATTACAACTCATTTAATGAAATGGAAAGACTTATTTAGTAATCTGCCTCAGTATTTCAAATTCTTATTTTTATATATAAGATATATGAAAGCGTACATGTTTGAACTGTTTAAAAAGTGAATTAAATTTAAAGACTATGATGTCCATTTGTTGTCATATAGATTCAGTGGACAGAAAAATCCTTGAGTATTTTATTATTTAGTTCACATTCATTGTATCAATATGGATTCATTGTATCAAGAGTGTATCAATAATCTTTCCCCTCTCTTCTTCTTCTCTCTATATAAATACATTTGAATGAGATCAACAATTTAAAAATGGTTATATGTGAAATCGATACACATCCATGACTGAAATTAAGTTCCCCTCCTCTAAATTTGAAAATAATCTTACAATAAAGAACCTTAGTTTTGAACTTAAATCACAAAATGTGATATTTGTTGTTTTTAAAGTTGGGTCAAATAATTTTTAAGGGTTTCTTAGAAGTTTCTTATCACTACAATTTGATGTACTATTTAATCTTAGAGCATTTAATAGCATCTTCAGTGACTTTATTTCTTCAGTCAGTATCTTTTGTTCATAACTTTTAAACAAATTTTACCATTCTAACTTATCTAATAATCATATCAGATTTAAACTGAATAACTGCTTTCTGATTTAAAATGAATAAGAGCTGATTAGTAAGCTTTTTCAAGGGCAAGAAAAATCACCAAGATCAAGAGCTGGATAGTATAACTGAAATTAAACATAATAACTCAAAGATGGAATTTTTCAAACACTAATTTTTGTATATTTTTCTTTAAGTAGTCAGTATTTATCATAAGAAACTGTTTAGTCAAGAACAATTTTTTATTGTTGTTATTGAAAAGATAAACAAATTTGCTGCATATTACCTAGAAAACATCAAATTTATAAAATATATTAGTCACTGAATAAAATGAATTTTTAAAATTGCAAAGGCCTGCACATAGTATAAAGTTTAACTGTTTGTATTATTTGACTCTTTTTTTAATATATATATATGTATATGTGTATATATATATATATAATTGTGTTTTAGGTTCTGGGGTACATGTGAAGAATATGCAAGATTGTTGCATAGGCATATACACGGCAATGTGGTTTGCTGCCTTCCTCCCCATCACCTATATCTGGCATTTCTCCCCATGTTATCCCTCCCCAACTCCCCGCTCCCTGCTGTCCCTCCTCTAGCTCCCCTCCCACAGACCCTAGTGTGTGATGCTCCCCTCCCTGTGTCCATGCATTCTCATTGTTCAACACCCCACCTGTGAGTGAGAACATGTGGTGTTTGATTTTCTGTTCTTGTGTCAGTTTGCTGAGAATGTTGGTTTCCAGGTTCATCTATTTGACTCTTAAGTAAAGGAAATACTGGATATATGTCCTAGTAAATTATAATAAGTTGAAAGCATTCATGTGTCCTCCCTCTTCTACCCCACTAAGATAACTGTAAAACTATCTTTCAAACATGGTGTAAATCTGTAAGTTCAAAGAGAACAGGATATTGCAAAACAATAGAAACTAGAAAACAGAATAAAGAACAGCATTGGTTTTTAAGTTGTAAAAAAACCTGTGTATTAAACCAGTAATGGGAAACTCTGGAAGCAAATAGATTTGCACTCAAGAACCTCAAAGAAATCCAAAGAACTTCAAATTGAGGGTGAAGGTGGGAAATAAAATGGAAGAATTGGATAAAAATCTGTTTAAGAAGGAGATAGAATACCAGATAAACATTTCATCCCACCCTGGTACAATTACATAAGACTAATCTTTGGAAAGGTATAAGAAAGTACTATTAAAGTGGTAGAATTGAGGGATATGAAAGGTTTGCTGAAAACAAGATGTTTAGCGAGGATGTTCGTAACGAAATGTAAGACTTCCAGGCAATATAATACAAGAATATGTATAGAAGATGAAAATGTACTTTTCTGGAGATATTACTTACTGCCTCAAGGCAGATAAAAGAGATATGAATTAAAAATTGGCTTGGAGATTTCCCAGTGAAAGAATCCATATATCTTATTTTAACTGAAGCCGTTAGACAACAAGCATCATCCATGCTCAGGAGATCTAATCAATACTTAGAAACTCATTCTCAAATATTAACAGAAAACAAGGAGTCATTAGACATCCGAATTAAACCCTTAATAGAAAAGACTGAAACAAATTGAAAAACTGGGAAAAACAAGGATTTTTACAAAGAGATGGGAACTTTAAACAGTTATTTTATTAATATTCTCTGAGTATTCAGAGGAAGTAATGGATCTATCAAAAAGGTACATAAATGTCTATGAAAGGAATATTAGGGAAAAAATATAACCTCTCATGTGTTAAAAATATAATTTCAGAGACAAAAACACAACAGAAATGTCAAAAGGTAAGTTTGTGGAACTATCCCAGAATATAAAAAATACAAGAGAAAGATGTATAATAGATTAAAAAATAGATCAGCCAAGAGACTCAATATAAGAATAAAGTGAGTTATAGAAAGAGAATAGATAAAATTCAGAGGAAGAACTATCAAATAAATTATTCTAGCACATTTCTCATAAGTGAGGGAACTTTCATACTAAAAATGTTCATTGTTTCTACTGCTTACCCAGTATTACACATAACCACATATGTCGTAATTCAAGTTTACCCAGGAACATGGCCTGAAAAAAAAACACATGTACAAGAAATTTGTTTTGGAAAGACTTTCAAGAAGCACCAGCAGGGAATATGGAAGCAAGATAATGGCCAGGTGCAGTGGCTCATGCTTGTAATCCCAGCACTTTTGGAGGCTAAAGTGGGTCATTCATTTGAGCCCAGGAGTTCAAAAAATAATTCTGTATTTTCATAGAGATAAGGTTTCGCTGGGCAAATAGTGAAATCTATGTATAGATTTACTCTATACATAAATGTATTTATTCTGTACAAAATAAATATATTTATTATCTAAAAAAATACAGAAATTAGCTGGGAATGGTGGCATACACCAGTAGTCCCAGCTACTTAGGACGTTGAGGTGAGAGGACTGGGAGGTCCAGGTGGCAGTGAGCCATGATAGTGCCACTGCACTCCAGCCTAGGTGACAGAGTAAGACTCTGTCAAAAAAAAAGGAAGGTATAAACATATGTACTATTTAGCAGCTAAACTTTTCCAAAAACTAGGCAAGGCCAGGCTGGGAGACTCTAGGAAAGAGTAAAATTGTGCCTTAGAATTATGTCAACTGAGGAGTAACGTAGACGGATTATATCTAGCAACATTCTACTCATCACTGGGTAAGGACTGACTTTGGGGACTTTAAGTATGTGGCAACTTCGGCTTGTTATGCACCTAGACCAAGTGTAATATAATGACCAGAAAAAATCCTCAGGCAGAAAGATGCAAGTAACATAAAAGCAATCTTAATTTTGTATAGGTGAGTGTTTAGATGATATAAGCAGAGAATTCCAGTGTCAACAGCGCACAACTTTTCACACCCAGATACCCTCATCTGAAAACTGTTTCATATTAATTCCACTCAAGTTCATGAATCACTCTTCAAGATAGTGGCCTTTGTACTTTCTAAAATAATAATAATAAACTTTAAAAGTACATAGAAGAGGAAGATTAGACGACAAGTGTTAAGAAAATTGGTCTCAGGGTCCTAACTGATACTGTACATTTTTCTCCTACACAACACATTTTATATTTCCTTGACTTCCAGTCAGCACTTCTGCTGGTATAGTTAGCTTGTCCAATGGTGTGATCCAGATATTCAAACCTGAAGGGTGAGCCCCTGATTACTGTGCCCTTATCAGAAACTATTTGCTATAAATATTCACTCACAGATATCACGGAGCACATGAGCACCAAGAATCACTTCAGTAAGTCCCTTCAAGTTTCAACAAGGTCTTCCATGTCTTAATTATTTAGTAGTACTCCTCTTCTTATGATAAACAGAATCCATTATAGGGAAACTCCTTTTTTTTTTTTTTTTCCAGCTGCTTTACTATCATGAGGGGTCAAGATGGCTAGAAAGCTGTTGTAGCTTTAGGTTGATTAGAAATTGCCGTGTATGTACCTATGCAACAATCTTGCATGTTCTTCACATGTACCCCAAAACCTAAAACACAATAAAATATATATTAAAAAATTTAAAAAAAAGAAAGAAATTTGGCCAGATCATTTGCTAGAAATATTCTTCTTTAGTAAATGGAGTCTCTAGGCTGATAGAGGTAGGAAGCAACATTTCCCAGTGGGTTACTGGAAATGATGGTAACTGGGTGTCTACTGGTGCTCATTGCTTTCCAGATCCATGTATTTAGCTCCGAGGAATACAGCTATGCTTAAAGTCTTTTGCTTCAAAACATATGTCACATTTTGAAGAAGAGCACTCAAGTATACAGAATATCATTCACAAATTGGCATCTTAACTGCACCTTCAAAAGCCATTCTGACATTCTAATAAATCAGTAGCATCCAGACGGAGATGGTAGGATCAAACATTTCCATGTTTACATGTCAATTCTAGCAATTCTTTTTGCTTTTTCTCTTTTTTTTTCTCTTTTTTTTTGAGACAGGGTCTTGCTCTATCACCCCAGCTGGAGGGCACTGGTACAATCACAGCCTCACTGCAGCCTCAACCCTCGGGGTTCAGGTGATCCTCCACCTCAGCCTCCTGGATAGCTGGGGCTATAGGCGCTGCCACCACGCCTGGCTAATTTTTTTTGTAGAGTTTCTTTTTGCCATGTCGCTGAAACTGGTTTCAAACTCTTAGGCTCAATTATCTACCTGCCTTGCCCTCCCAAAGTGCTGAGATTTCAGATTTAAGCCACTGTCACCAGGTTGGTTTGCTTGTTTTCACCTAGGCTAGAGTACACTGGCATGCTGTTAGCTCACTGTAGAAACCTTGAACTCCTGGGCTCAAGCAATCATCCCTCTCAGCCTCCTCGGTAGCTAGGACTGCAAGTGCTAATGACCATGCCCAGTCATATTTTAAAATTATTTTTGGTACAGACAGGATCTCTCTATGAGGCCCTGGCTGCTCTCGTACTCCAAACCTCAAGCAATCTCCCTACCTGAGACTCCTGAACTCTGGTAATTTTTTTTTTAACTATTAAATTGGCCCCTTGGTCTAAGGCAATGCTAGGCATGATCCCACAACCATATTTCAGATACTTCACATACTTTTACATACTGGAGTTTGCTGAGGCACTAGAGTCAGGAAAGTCAAAGTCATACCTTAGATAAGCATTAAATATATTAATCGTATGGCTGGATTGTGTTTTTTCTAGGAGATAAGGAACATAAAAACAATTAACTTGTTACCAAATAGCTGAACTGTATCACATTGAAGACACAGAATTAGTCTTGGCTGCTCATTGAGTGCGCATTCCCAAAGATGTTTAAAATAGACCTTAAATAGATTTAGAAGAAGATGTAGCACAGAGTTGGGTTCATGCCCTACCCTGTCTCTGCTTCAATAGCTGCCATTTTCAAAGGGCCATTGCCCAAAGATTAGGATGACCTAAATGACAGAAGCTGAATGACCTATGTGAGCAAGTCATTTGTCCATACCGTTGCTGGACAATTTTCTGATAATTGGCAAGAGACAAAAAGCCTTTTAGAAGTCTTTGTTCTTCTCATCTTATTCCTTTCAATCCTATAAGCCAAGCATCTGAAGCTACTGTATTGTAAACATTATATATCAATGTTATACTAAAACATTTAACAAAATGTTTTATAAATGAGTCACAGGAGTTTGTTCAAAAATCTAAAATATTGAAAAAATCGCTAGAAAATGTGAAAAATTTAGGAGAGATAACTGTTTGTATAAAAATACAGTAAATTATTTAAAAATTATACACCTAATTATGAAGCAGATCAGTATATGATAATACAGAGTCTTTTTCCAAGACACTAGGAATCATAGCTGTGTGTGTGGAGGAATTTGTATTATATGTATGTAGACAGATAGACAGAGAGACAGATTTGGAATATTCTAGTGAGAGTAGGGAGTCCATTTTATAATTTACATTTTTTGTATTGTGTTGTTTTCAAAATCAAAATCAGTGACGTGCTTTGTAATTAAAAACTATAAAATGCATTTCAAAATTATGTCAAAAATGCCCAAGCCTTAAAATATTTTAGATTGTCTAGACTTGATGCAACATAGTCACTGACGCAAATGTGAACATGAACCAGAGAGGAGAAATCACAAAGCAGCCAGTTTCTCTTGCTCATGCATTAAATACTTTTGGAGTCCTAGAAACTATCGTGAACCGAAGGAAGGCAATCCTGTGTTGCCATGTTGGCTGTGATTGTTGGTTTTATGGAAGGAACAATTGCTTCATTTTAATTATTTCATTTCTTATAACACATTGCTTATTCTCTGAGCATACAATTTATATTTCATGATAGTTTAAGATGTTATATTGCACATGATCCACATTTCATTGATTTATTTTTAGAAATCAGAATGCTAGAAGTAGTAACTCTTCTGATGAGTTCCACTTGAAGCTGTAGAACAAAATCTCTCTTAGCAATTCCAAAGTGGACTTGGTGGTTCTGAATGGTAAGTTGCCCATTATAATCTTATTAGTAAGTTACAAAACAATACTCTGCACTAAGTACAAAGTCATAAAATCATAGTTTCTCCTTTTTATTTGAACATTTTGTGAAGGTGTCTTAGCTGAGCAGCATACATCATTGCACTGAGAAAATTAGTGTCCGGAAATGTTAAGGGGACAATGAAGCTGTTAAATGCTGTTGGCATCTTGATCATCTTTAAGTGTCATTTAAAACATCATCTTAGGTGCCTGAAAGGAAACATTTATATAATTACAATCTATACTACTTATCTCTAGTGGCATACCAAATTAGTACAATTTTAGTAGCTTAGCAACATGTATATATGTATAGTTCAAGAATTTGATCATCGACTGGAGACTTCTGCTTCAGGGTCTCTCTCATGGGACTTAATCAAGGCATTGGCCAGGACCAACACTATCTGACAGTCTGACTGGGGGGAAGGATCCACTTCTGCACCACATACATGGAGTTCGACTTCGTCTTTTGGATTGTTGGACTTTTTGGTGGTGGGGAGGTCATGCTCAATTCAGTTCCAGTGTCACACTCCTCCCCAGTGTGGTAACTTGCCTGTGAGGGAATGAGCTAATAAAAAAGCCATAAGTATACAACATCCGCTCAGGAGTGGCCTACCATCACCTTAGCCATATTCCTGTTGGTTAGGATCAAGCCTCAAATCTTGCAAAATTCATTTAAGATTCATCCATTCTGTTGCCTGAATCAGTAGCTCCTTCCTTTTTATCGGTGAGTGATATTCCGCCATGTGGATACACCACAGTTTGTCTGTTCACCAGTTCAAGGTAAACTTTGTTATTTTCAGTTTGAGTAATTATGAATAAATGTACTATAAACATTCTTGTACAGTTCGGTGTGAAAATAAGTGCTTAATGCAGTTGGATAAATACCTAGGAATAGTATTTCTGGGTCTTATGGTGCTGGTTAATATTATAAGAAGCTACAAACTTTCTTCCAAAGTGGCAATGCCATTTTGCATTCCCTTTAGCAAGGAATTATTGTTCCTATTTCATATTTTGATAGATATACAGTGTGTTCCTTAGCATTGTTTCTTTTTTTTTTTTTTTTACTAATAACTACTAATGTTGAATGAAATTTTATTCAATTACTCCATTTTTATATATGTTTTTTGGTAAAGCACCTTTTCAGATTTTCTTTAACCCAATATTTATTATATTCATTGGTCTTGTTGTTTCTTTACTTTGAATTATAACTGTTTTATAATCTGTATGTATTTCAGATAAACATCCTTTAGCACATATGTATGTAATTCGCATGTCATTTCTCTGTCTGTGATATAATTTTTCATGATTTTAACAGTGTGTTTCAAAAGTTAAGTATTTAATCAAAATCCATTTAATACATTATTATTTAGTTGATTGTGCTTATGGTTATATGTAAAATCTCATCATCACACTCAATATTTTCTTCTAGAAATCCTTTGGTATTGCCTTTTATGTTGGATTTATGAACCACCAGAGTTGATTTTTGTGTAACATGTGGGGTATACTAAGGGGTTTATTATTTGCATATAGAAATTCAGTTCTCTAAAAACCATTTGCTTAAAAGATTATTACTTTTTGCTTGAATTGCCTTTACAGTTTTGTCAAGAATTAGTTGGCTATATTTATACTGGTCTATTTATAGACTATTCTGATTGAATAATCTGTGGCTAGCCTTGATTAACACTATTATTTTGTTCACTAAAGTAGTTGTCTAGTAAGTCTTGATATTGGGTAGTGTGGGGTCAACAAGCTTCATTCTTTTCTGAATGTTTTTGACTACTGGAATCCCTTTGCCTTTCTGTCTAACCTTTAGAGTTAGCTTGTTGACATCTACAAATATACTTGCTGTGATTTGAATATTAATATTTTGAATCTATTTGGGGAGGACTGACACCTAAACAATATTGTTTTGCAATTCAAGAACATCATACATATAAATTATATAAATATGTAAATATATATATATATATATTGATTTGTTCATCAGTGACCTGTGTTTTTCAGCATAGAGATCTTACACATACGTTTTTTATTTAAACATAGATACTATGTTTTGGGGGAGTAGTCATATGTATGTATACATGTGCACAGTAATAGAAATTATTTTCTTAATTTCATATTTCATTGCTAATATATAAAATATAATTGACATTTTTAATTGCCATTTTATATTAAAACATTGCTAAACTGATTTAGTTTTCTAATTCTTGTTTTGTAGGTTCTTTGGAGTCTTACAAAATCAGTCATGTCATTTGAAAATAAGGATAGCTTTAGGCCCTTCTTTATACTCTGCATGCACGTTATTTATTTTCCTTGGCTTTTTACGTTGGCTAGAACTTGTAATAACGTTGAATAAGAATGATGTGAGAGAATTGGTAACTGCAATAGGATGTTAGGATGTTGATACAGTCATGGAAATTGCATACACTGTTTATGTTCCATCTTTCAGGGATCATTGCAGATCCTCCCTTTTTGTGGAGTTTATTCATAATGATTGTTCATTTGTTTGTTAAATGAAGAAAGATGAATTAATTCACTGTTACTCCATTTGCTTACAGTTGAAATATGACAATTCCTTTAAGAGAAAAACAATGTTTAATGTCAGACATCGATTACAGTTAAAATAAAAGAACTTGTAGAAAGTTAGCGAATGCACAAAGTTTCTTATCATAAGTAGGGTAACGCCAAGATTAAAAATGAAATTTAAATAAACTCTTAACTTTACATGTATTTTGTAGCATGTAATAAAATTGTGTAATTTAAATATTTATAAAATTAATATTTTTATTTAGCTACTCACATAGACTCTGATTTACTAAAACAAATTAACTCCATATTATTTTACTCTTTTGGGTCCATAATAGAATTTTTCTGATGGTTCTCTTTAAAAGATGCTCACCTGCTGCTGTGTGAATTGGATCCTAACCGGCCACGGACTGGTACTGGTCCATGGCTGGGGCTTCAGGACCCCTGTCTTATTCTATGTTCTTCAACTCTCATCAGAAAGACCTGCCTTTATTTCACTTTCCACTGAATGACCCACTTCCTGAATGCAGTAAAACTGTACCTTACATTGTCTCTTCAACCTGTTTTTTGTTTCAGACAGAGTCTCACTCTGTTCCCAGGCTGGAGTGCAGTGCAGCCATCTCAGCTCACTGCAACCTCCACCTCCTGGTTTCAAGCGATTTCGTGTCTCAGCCTTCCAAGTAGCTGCGACTACATTCAGTGTGTTTTAAATATTTACGGTGGGTTTTTGTTCAGCAGAATTGACCTTATTAATACACTTATTTTTACCACGAGTAGTCCCAGAAAACAAACCGTAACACAGAATTCTGGGGATAGGTTACTCAACTCTGAGCATTAGCACATTATGGCTTCCTTGTGGGTGATATGACAGAAATAATTTGTATGGGAGTAAGGTTATTACATGTTGTTGCACAGGTGATGTCGTAGATGAAGGAAAGATTTAGGAAAATCAAGTAAAACTTCTGCATACGACTGATAACTGCTGCATAAAGCTGATGCAGCAGAAATTGTGACTACAAAGATTGTAGGATGAGCTTACATTACAGAGCTTTAAGAAATTAAATAAGCATAAGCGTTGGGCTTTAAATTCTCTGCTTAAAATAGTAATAGAAATACAGAGCACTTTGTGCAGATTTTAAAACAATATCTTACTTTCTAAATATTCAAGGCATATATACTTGACAGTCATGCTCCAATTTGAATGTGGTAATTGCTGAATTAAAAGTCAAGTTTAATACCTAAAACTGCCAAATTGATTGAGATAAGGTTTTGGCATTATGGGGTAAGCGAGAGTAACGTAGGCTTGGCTTGCAGACATTAATGTGGATAAGATGAATAGAAGATCTTTGAAACACAAATCACTCATCCTTATGGCCTCCTAACCTATAAGGTAAGGCTGATTCCTAGAGGAGAATTATATACAGTCTTGTGCAGGAAGAAATTGCCTACACGCTAAATGAATTGCAAGATCTTGTAAGTCTTAATAGCAAAAACTGTGTGAGCTTGTGAGGGAATATACTTAGGAGAAATTGGCTGGAAGATAAGGCTGAATTTGAGTAAAATTATCTATACAAAGGTAATTAATTATATTTGGCAATGTAATATACTAGCTCAAGCAGATGGAAGTAACCTTAATATTTTGCCTGGTTCAATAAATGAAGTCTGGATTTAAGAATGTCATTTACATTACATGATATAAGGGGCAGAACTCAGTCTAATATAGAGTAAAAAATGTGGAGATGCAAATAGTGTATTCAATTTGTTATGTAAAATTAACTTGCCTTTCACTAACAGGTGTTCACAGAAAGGGCCAGAGGACAGTCCTTTCTACAAGACATTGCAAAATACGATAAAGAAGAAAGAGCAAAATGGCAGAGGAGCCTACACAGTTTGTTCCCTCCACCCTCAATGTCCACAGGAACACCAAATTTTAAATAATATATACACACTGAAAAGCATCATCGTGAGAACCAAATATCAGGTAAGCAATCACAGTACTCAGTTTTAACTTCATATCACTGAAGGAGTCATTGAAGAGGGGAGGAGAGGTAGTCTTGAATTTCTGATGCCACTTCTTTTTCCTTTGTCAGTGGCCGTGCTATGTAGAGAGAGAATCTGTGCACGTAGGGGGAGGCAGAGCACAGAGACTGGGGGACTTTACGTTGAACTCAGTGCTGCCTTGTCACAGTACAGAGCAAAGCCATGCCGGACTCAGCAGTGAGCCCATATGTGGAGGGAGCATTAGACCAGACCCAGCCAGAGGGGAAATTGTCCATCCCAGCAGTTGGAACTCAATTTTCTCAGCAAGATTTTCCACCACAGGCCAAAGTACTCTGGGGTCTTAAGTAAATTTGAAAGGCAGTCCAGGACACAAGGACTGAAATTCCTAGAAAACAATTAGTACTAGGCTAGGCTAAGAGCCAGTAGACTAGGGTGATACATGATCTAGGGAGATACCAGCCATGGTGGCTAAGGAAGTGTTTGCACCTCCTGTTCCCCAAACACAGGCAGCGCATCTCACAGAAATGAAAGTGACTCCTTCCTTCTGCTTATGGAAAGAAGAGCAAAGAGCAAAAAGGACTTTTCCTTGCATCTTGGATAATAGCTCAGCCACAGTAGGATAGGGCACCAGGCAGAGTCATGAGGCCACCATTCTAGGCCCTAGCTCACAGATATTTCTATACGTACCCTGGGTCACAAGAAATCCTGCTGTCTTGAGGGGAGGGACCCAGTCCTGTCAGAATTCATTACCTTCAGACTAAAGAACCCTTGAGCTCTAAATAAGCAAAAGCAATACCTTGGTAGTATGTTGTGGGCCTTGGACTCTGCAACATGCTGGCTTCACATGTGACCCAGCACATTCCCAGCAATGGTGGCTACAGGGGAAAGACTTCTTGCGTTTGAGAAAAACAGGGAGAAAAATAAAGGGGACCTTGTCTTGCACCTTAGGTACCAGCTTGGCCACAGTGGAGCAGAACACCAAGGAGGTTCTGGGGGTCCCTGAGTTCAGGTTTCAGCTCTTTGACAGCATTTCTAGATCTGCCTTTGGCCAGAAGGGAGCCTACTGCCCTGAAGGGTGAGTCCCAGGTCTAGCAGCATTTACTACGAGCTGATAATAGGGCCCTTAGGCTTTAAGTGAACATTGAAAGTGGCCTAGAACACATGGACACAGGGAGGGGAGTATCACACACTGGGGTCTGTCGGGGAGAAAGGGGAGGGATAGTGGGGGGGTGGGGGAGTTGGGGAGGGATAGCATGGGGAGAAATGCCAGATATAGGTGATGAGGAGGAAGGCAGCAAATCACACTGCCATGTGTGTACCTATGCAACAATCTTCCATGTTCTTCACATGTACCCCCAAACCTAAAATGCAATAAAAAAAAAAAAAAACTTGTAAGCAAGCTATATTTAAAAAAAAAAAAAAAGAAAGTGGCCTAGAGAAACCTTCCTTTGGCTGGTGGTGGTGGAGGTCATGGGGAGAGGTGCCTCTTCCTGTGGAAAGAGGAGGGAAGAGTGGGAAGGCCTTTGTATTGTAGACCAAGTACCAGCTTAGCCACTTAGAACATCAGGCAAATTCTAAGCTTTCTGATTCCAATTCTTGGTTCCCAGATAGTACCTCTAGACCCTCCCAGAGGGTGAGGAAACTTGCTGCCCTTAAGGGAAGAACACAAACCTGGCTGGCTTCACCATCTGCTGGTCATAGAGCCATAGGACCTTGAGTGAACATAGGTGATAACTAAGTAGTGGCTACAGTGGGTCTTGGGCAAAACCCAGTGTAATTCCAGTGGTGGTGGCCCAGGGGATGTTGGGATCACCACACCTCTAGTTCCAAGTGGCTCAGCACAGAGAGAGATTCTATTTGTTTGGGAGAAAGTAAGGGAAAAGAACACAAATCTCTGCTGGTAATTGAGAGAATTCTTTTGGATCTTGTTTAAGACCACCGAGGTTGTATCTCTACAAGTCTGCAAAAACCACCGCATTTTTTAGCTTGGGGCCCAAGTCCCTTTGAATACCTGGAAAGCCTTATCAAGAAGGGCAAAAACAACATGTCCAGACTGTGAAGATAATGATCAATACCTTACTCTTCAAGACTTAGGCACTGATTAACATCTATAAGCATCAAGATCATCAGAAAAAATGACCTCACTGAATAAACTGTTACTGGGGGAGCAATTCTGGAGAAACAGAGATATATGACCTTTCAGACAGATAATTCAAAATAGCTGTTTTGAGGAACTCAAAGCAATTCAAGAAAACGTAGAGAGGAAATTCAGAATTCTATCAGATAAATTTAACGAAGAGATAGAAATAATTAAAAAGACTCAAGCAGAAATTCTGGAGCTAAAAAATGTAATTGACATACTGAAGAATGCATCAGAGTCTAATAGCAGAATTGATCAAGCAGAAGAAAGAATTAGTGAGCTTGAAGGCAGCCTACTTAATATTACACAGTCAGAGGAGATGAAATTAAAAAAAAAAATAGTGAAAAACTGCAAAGCATGACTACAAGATCTGAAAAATAGATTCAAAAGAACAAATCCAATACTTCCTGGCCTTAAAGAGGAGATTGAGAAAAAAATAGAGATAGAAAGTTTATTCAAAGGGATAATAACAGACAACTTCCCAAACCTAGATTAAGATATCAACATCCAAATACAAGAAGGCTATAGAACACCAAATGAAATTAATCCAAATAAGATTACCTCAAGGCATTTGATAAGCAAACTCCCAAAAGGCAAGGATAAAGAAAGGATACTAAAAGCATCAAGAGAAAAGAAACAAATAATATACAATGGAGCTCTAATAAATCTGACAGCAGACTTTTAAGTGGAAACCCTACAGGTCAAGAGAGAGTAACATGACATATGTAAAGTGCTGAGGGGAAAAAAATACTTTATCCTAGTATAGTATATTCAATAAAACTAATCTTCAAGCATGAAAGAGAAATAAAGGACTTGCCAGACAAACAAAAACTGAGGAATTTCATCAACACCAGTACTTTTCTACATTAAATGCTAAAGGGAGTTCTTTAATCTGAAAGAAGAGATTGGCAAGAAAAATCATCTAAATGTACATAACTCACTGGCAATAGTAAGCATACTGGAAAAATACAGAATATTATAACATTGTAATTGTGGTTTGTAAACTATTCTTAAGTAGAAAGACTAGGTAATGAACTAATCAAATGCAACAACTGCAACAACTTTCTAAGACGTAGTACAATAAGACAGAAAGAGACAGAACAAAAAGTTAAAAATCAGCAGGATGAAGATAAAGTGTAGATTTTTTATTAGTTTTCTTTTTGCTTGTTTGTTTATGAAATGTGTTAAGTTGTCCTCAGTTTAAACTAATGAGTTATAAGATAGATAGTATTTCTAAGCCTCATGGTAATATCAAATTGAAAAACATACAATAAAAAAAGAAAAAAGAAAAAGCAACAAATTATACTACCAGAGAAAATCACCTTCACTAAAAGGAAGAAAGGAAGGAAGGAAAAAAGGAAGAGAAGACCAAAAAACAACCAAGAAACAAATAACAAAATACCAGAAGTAAGTCCCTACTTATCAATAAGAGCATTGGTTGTACATGGACTAAACTCTCCAATAAAAACACATAGAGTGTCTGAATGGATGAAGAAGCTAGCTCCAATTATCTGTTGTCTGCAAAAAACACACTTCACTTATTAAGATACACATGGGCTAAAAACAGAATGATGAAAAAAGATATTTTGCAGGGACACGGACGGAGCTGGAAGCCATTATTCTCAGCAAACTAACAGAGGAACAGAATATCAAATACTGCATGTTCTCACTCATAAGAGCTGAACAATGAGAACACATGGACACAGAGAGTGGAACTACACACACTGAGGCCTGTTGAGGGCAGAAGGGGGAGGGAGAGCATCAGGATAAGTAGCTAGTGCATGTGGGGCTTAATACCTAGGCTATGGGTTGATAGGTATAGGCAACCACCATGGCACAGGTTTACCTGTGTAACAAACCTGCACATCCTGCACATGCATCCCAGAACTTAAAATAAATTAAAATAATTTTAAAAAGAAATACTATCTTGAAATATCTAAAATAAAAAAGTTCATACATCATGAGGATAAAAGTGGCAAGCAAAAAAAAAAAAAAAGAAAACAAACAAAAAAAAAGAAAAAGAAAAAAGATATTTCATGCCAATGGAAACCAAAAAGAATAGGCATTGCCTTCATAAGGAGCAAAATTGGTTTCAAGACAAAAATTGTAAGAAGAGACAAAGAAGGTCATTTATTCATCTATAAAGATAAAGGGGTCAATTCAGTAAGAGTATATATTAATTTTAAATATATCTGTGCCCAACACTGAAGACTCAGATATATAAAGTAAGTATTAGAGCTAAATAAAGAGATAGACCTCAAACATCTGGCTAATTTTGTATTTTTAGTAGAGATGGGATTTCTCCATGTTGGTCAGGCTGATCTCGAACTCCTGACCTCAGGTGAGCCACCCACCTCTGCCTCCCAGAGTTCTGGGATTACAGGCGTGAACCACCACGCCTGGACAGAAAAGCAAGAGCAATCCAAACTCAAAATTAATAGAAGAAAATAAAAAATAAATATTGGAGCAGGAATAAATGAATTTGAAATGAAGAAAACAATATAAAACATCAATTAAACAAAAAGTTGTCTTTTTTTCTGAAAAGATAAACAAAATTGGCAAACCTTTTTCCAGACTAATGAAAAGAAGAAAGAGAGAGACCCAAAATAAATAAAATTAGGGATGAAAAGGAGACATTACAACTGATATCACAAAAATTCAAAGGATAAGTTGTGGCTACTATGAGGAACTGTATGCCAATAAGTTGGAAAATATAGAATAAATGAATAAATTCATAGACACATACAATCCACCAAGACTGAATTACGAAGAAATTCAAAACCAGAAGTAATGAGATCAAAGCCATAATAAAAATTCTCCCAGTAAAGAAAAGCTCAATACCCAATGATTTCACTGTTGAATTATACTCAACATTCAAAGAAGAAGTAGAGAATCCTTTCAAACTCATTTACAAGGCCAGTATTACCATGATACAATAACCAGGCAAAGACACATCAAAAAAGAAGACTATAAGCTTATATTTCTGATGAATATTAATGTAAAAATCCTCAACAAAATACTAGAAACCAAATTCAACAATACATTAAAAAGACCGTTCATTATGACTAACAGATTTCTCACAGGGATGCAAAGGTGGGTCAACATATGCAAATCAATCAATGTGATACATCATATCAACAGAATGAAAGACAACAATCATGATCATTTTGATTGATGCTGAAAAAGCATTAGATAAAATTCAACATCCCTTCATGATAAAAACTCTCAAAAAATTGGCTATAGAAGGAACATAACTCAACATAATAAAAGCCACATATAACAGACCCACAGCTATTATCAAACTGAATGAGGTAACACTGAAAACCTTGCCACTAAGATCTGGAACATGATAAAGATGCTCGCTGTCACCACTGTTATTTACATAGTGCTGGAAGTTTGAGCTAGAGCAATCAGGCAAGAGAAAGAAAAAAAGAGCATCCAAATTGGAAAGGAAGAAGTCAAATTATTCTTGTTTGCAGATGATATGCTCTTATATTTGGAAAAGCCTGAAGACTCCAAGAAACTATTAGAACTGGTAAAAAAAATTCAGCAAAGTTACAGAATACAAAATCAACATACGAAATTCAACAGCATTGCTATATGCCACCAGTGAATAATCTGAAAAAGAAATAAAAATGTAATCCCATTTACAATAGCCACACATACAATTAAATACCTAGATATTAACTTAACCAAGAAATGAAAGATCTTTACAGTGAAAACTATGAAATGCCGATGAAAGAAATTAAAGAGGACACAAAAATTGGAAAGATAATCCATGTTCATGGGTTAGAAGAATCAATATTGTTAGAATGTCCTTACTACCTAAAACAATCTACAGCTTCAATGCAATCCCTATGAAAAAGACAATAACATTCCTCACAGGAATTTTAAAAAACTATCCTAAAATTTATATGGAACCAACCACACAAGACCCAGAATAGCCAAAGCTATTTTGAACAAAATTAACAAAACTGGAGAAATCACATTACTTGACTTCAAAACTGCAGAGTTGGAGTAACCAAAAAAGGATGGCACGGGTATAAAAACAGACACAGACCCCATAGAAAAGAAATCAGTAACAGCAGAGGAGTGTGAGGAGGCAAGTGAAAAAAACCCATAAGGAAGAAAAAAAAGCAAAAGCCGCAGGAGGTTTCTCAGGAGAATGGAATGGAAGACCCGTCTACTTCTTTCTCCAAACCGAAGAAAGAAATCTTTTTCCAAGGAGGAGTTGATGAGTAGTGATCCTGAAGAAACCACTGGCAGCCCCAGTCTTCCCAAGAGGAAGAAATCATCGCCCAAGGAGGAAACAGTTAATGACCCCGAAGAGGCAGGCAACAGAAGTGTCTCCAAGAAAAAGAAGAAATTCTCCAAAGAGGAGCCGGTCAGCAGTGGACCTGAAGAGGCTACTAGCAGCAAGAGCCGCTCCAAGAAGAAGAAAAATTCCGTAAAGAAGCCCAGGAAGATTAGAATGCAAATGGACATTCTCCAGGAGGTGGGGCGTACCATAGTCCAAGGTGACATTCCCCCACCCTGTGTCCTTTTCCCCAATAAAAACAAACTCAAAAACAAACAAACAAAAAAACAAACAAACAAACAAAAGAAATCAGTATATTGAAGAGATGTCTGTACTCCCATGTTTATTACAGAACTGTTCATAATAGCCAAGCTTTGGAATTAACCTAAGTGCCCATAAAAATATGAATGGATTAAAAAAAGTGGTACCTATATACAATGGAGTACTATTCAGACATAAGAAAAAAATAAAATCCTATCATGTGCAGCAACATGGATAGAACTGGAGGTAATTATATTAAGTGAAATAAGCCAAGCTTGGAAGACAGATGTAGCATATTCTCACTTACTTGTGGAATCTAAAGATCAAAACAGTTGATCTCACATAGGTAGAGAGTAGACAGATGGTTATCAGAGACTGGGAAGAGTACTGGGAGTTGGGGGTAGTAGGGGAGGTGGAGATGGTTAATGGTTACAAAAAAAATGAATAAAATGTGATAGCACAACAGGGTGACTGTAGTCAATCATAATTTCATTGTACATTAAAAATAATCAAAAGAATATAATTTGCTTGTTTGTAATACAAAGGATAAATGCTTGAGGGGATAGATATCCCATTTTCCATGTTGTGGTTATTACATATTGCATACCTATATCAAAATATCTCATGTTCTCAATAAATATATACACCAAGCATGTTATTTAATCAACTGAGCCATCACATTAGACCTACAAAAATTAAAAATTAAAAAAACCTGTTAGTGACATGGGCACCAGCATTTTTGGGTAGCTCTTTAAATTGGGAATAATGATAGGAAATGTCACCTTGAGATAAGGGCTTTGTTTTCAACAGGAACGATGGCATACTTGAGTGGTAGAGGTCAGGTAACTGAGTTAAATAGCAGAGACAACAGAGGTGAAATTATTATTAATTGGTAGCATGGATGGAATGTTAAACATTGACACTCAATGATATGTAGTTGCTAATTGACCATATAGCACCTTTAAATGTGAGTTAGGTGGTAGGCTAATACTTTATTTATTAAAGAATTGGACTGTTTTAATTGCTCTCATAGGAAGTCATGGCCACTAAACTATTTCCTACATTAAACCAATAAACTGACCCACATCTGCATGAGGAAGAACATCCACATCTCCATATGTATACGCTGTAAATTTTCTTCCAAGTCGTCTGCAAGGGACCTGGAGACATATACCATAGAGACTCTTCTAGTGACCAAGAATTATCAGGAATAAATAACTCTGTATAGATTCTAAGCCCTGAGTATCCAGAATATTGTGTTTGTTTTATTTGTCTGAGTAAATGTTTGCAGAGTCCAAATGGTAAATAAAGCTTTGACCCATAGTATAGAGATTCTCAGGATGTAACAATCAAACTGCTGTGTTTGCACAGATCTAATTATGCACAGATCTAATGCTTTTATGCCAGACACTTGCAGAGTCCCTGCATTTGGCTCCCGGACAGCTATGGTATATTACAGTAGAAAAGGAAGAGTTAAGTAAGAGACCCTCAGAACTTTCCTTTATTAAAAATATAGTAAATTATAAGCAATACTTCATTCATTCCCAGAGGAATTGAATAAATTAGTGGCAATATATAAGACATGAGTGATACATGCATGGTGGTTGTTTTCAGATCTCCATTTAACTGACATTTTTGGCTGGTGCAAATGCCACATGGATCTTGCTACTTCAAACTTAAGCAGATGATGACTAAATCCAGCTGCTGTTTTACAAGTTGTTCTTTACCTAGATTAACTCAATCCCTAGTAAGTGCTGGCAATTATATATTTCTCCAAAATGATTAACGGGGATGAAGACATGCAATTTACTTTCATCAGATAGGAACAAAGGTAACTCTACCCTTTCTCTCCTAGGGTTGCATCAATTCTCATAGTCTCTGTAGAAAACTAGTTGTAATGGAATACATTATCTAAATATGATACTGAATATCATGCTGTTCTATTACTGATAATACCAAATGATGGGATCTAGTAAGCAGAAGTAGCTACCAATCAAATACCCTGGGAAAATACTTGCCTGTAGTGGTAAGAGATAAATGTACTGAGAATTCCAGGTCCTAACACAAAACTAGTTTCTAGAGGTCAAACAATGAACACGTTGGGAAATTCCGTCTATAGTGAGAGACACTGCGCTAACACTAAAATAAAGAGGCAAACTTAATCTTGGGTCTTTTCAGGTTTTAGACTCAAAATAAACCAAATTGGGTTATGTGTTCTGACCCATTATCAATTAACTCATGAAGCTGCAAATTTTCGAGAAGAGCTCAGAGGAAAATTAGTCACTGTAGCAGGTTCAGACCAAAGTGAAAGTTTCCTGCAAAGTGGGCCTCATAAACCAGTAGATAAAATGGAGCTCATAGTGCCATTCATAAATAAGCGATATTTTTATGGCTTCCTTAAGCCTACCACAATAATCAGGTGCAGATTGTGAAGAAGATTTTGCGACAGTATAATGCAAATATCACTCTTCTAGTGACAACTACATGTATGTGTTGCTTAACGACAGAGATATGTTCTGATAAATACGTCACTTGGCAATTTCCTCATGAGAACTTTATAAAGTATTCTTACATAACCTAGATGGTATAGCCTACTACACACCTAGGCTGTATGGTACAGCCTATTGCTCCTAGGCTACAAACCTGCACAGCATTTACTGTAGTGAATACTGTGGGCAATTGTTACACAATAAGTACTTGTATATCTAAACATATCTAAACACATAAAAAGAACACTAAAATTGCAGGATTATAATCCTGTGGGTGCCACTATCCTATATGTGGTATGTTGCTGAACAAAACATTGTCATGTAGCACATGACTATGTTCTCTTTTTGAAAAGCAATATCTGTCCTTCTACTGAGCATTTGTAGAGGGGTTATGACCAAACTAGTACCTCATGACTATGATAGGTGAACTGACATCTTGAGTGAGTGAAATTTTATAAGCTGAGGAATTACATTTGATTTACAGCATTCCTTTTCTGCTACCAAATTAAAACAGGAGGAAATACATTTGGAAAATGTAACATTCTCTGTGATGTCTCCTACTACTTCCATCACCAAGTTTAATGAAGGCATCTAGAAAACGAATAAATCCGGGATCACTGAAGACTCAGATTCTTCAAAATGAAAGTTTGAATCACCTCATCAGGTAAAGAAACCTGACCAGCTTAGATCCTGGCTGTGTGCAAGGTGGTAGAAGCAAACCAAATAAATGTTAACCACAGCCTCCCGGTCAGCACAGATACGAAAACTATAGCACGTAGGTATATTTCTGTTACTGGTACATTAACTAGCATTTTATTTTTGCTCTTTCTCTCTCTTGAGATAGGATGCTAAGCTATACAATCTAGACCTGCTAGAGGAAAGGTGGACTTTGGTTTGGATATGACAGATGACTAAAGAGAGATTGGATTTACTCTTCCTGGAGAAAAGATGAAGTCATTCGTAAATGATAGGTATTTGCCTATAGTTAAGAAGAAGCATAAAAGGCTAAATAAAGATTAGTTTGTGTAACATAGTCACAATTCGTGACCCTCACTTCATTTTTGAGTGTCACACCTTAGTGTGTAAGGTTATTTGATTATCAGAGTAGTATCTGTTTGTTATCTGTTGATAATTAACAGTAAGTTTCTTGGTCTCAGGAACTCTGTCTTGTTCACTATTAGGGGTATCTCAGTGCACTCCTAAACAATATTAGATTTTAAATCTCATTTGTTCTTTTGGCAAAGTGTTGAGGTAAAGACCTTCTTGATACATTATAGTCTATTTATTGTAAATAATTTTAGTTTTATCTTTCTAAATTATATGTATACTAGATTTCTCATAAACATAATGAATATATGAAATTGTCAAAATCTGGAACATATATTAAAACCTACCTACCAAGCACTTGTTTATTCTTGAGTAATTTTTTATTTGCAAGATACATAAAAATATTTTCAGTATTATAGATCATAGTTATTGGCTTTAATATCAGAATTTGAAAGTATTAGTTAATATTGCTATTTTTCTTTAAAATTATTTATATAATTAAGTTAAATAAAGACTATGTTGAAAGAACTGACAAAGAGCTATCTACATGCCTTAAGTGATGATCTTTGCCATCTTTTAAAGTACATGATTAAAACCAATGAAGAGAGGTTTCTAGGTAGTGCTGCGTGTTCTCATCATGAACAAGAAATCTAAGACTATGGTGTATAAATAATCTGTGGCATATCAGGAAATGTTTATCTCCTCTCTTTGTGACATTTTAGTTCAAAATACCATACTACTCATGAATACTTACTATTAACATGCCCCAGGATATATTTAGAAATAAATGATGGCAGTGGTTCTCAATTCTATAGATGGTAGTTAATCTCTGGTCTTTTATTGCAAAATGATCCAACAAATAGAGTGAGCTTGACATTTAAATCATCTAAAGATAATTCTGACAATGTTTGGTAGAAAGATTGAAACTTCCACAGGCTAGTAGACGTCTCAATTTTTTTTTTTTTTTTTTTTTTTAAGAAATGAAAGGTTTCAAAGATCAAAGCTGAAGCAGCATACATGGGAGCCAATCTATTACCAACAAGAATGTCTTCACTCAGAAACACTTTCTGCCTTGTCACTTCTGACATTCGTCTTGAAGCAAACCATAGCAGTGAGTTGCAGAGCTGACATTAATGCTTTTGTCATGATGAGTAGTCCTACTAAACTGCCAAAATGCCAATAAAAAGGAAAACATTTTCATGTTAACTAGTAAGAGAACCTAATAAATAAAATCTGATTACTATAAAAGTAACGTGAGTAATTAGTAATATTGAAATACTGCCTACAACTTCAAGAATCACACAAGTGTGAAAATAACCAGAGTACTGTGCCACACTCATAGGAACTAACGTAAAATAGTATCTTAAATTTTAGACTAGTTTCAATATAATCAGTCCCTGTGCTACAACATTTTATTTCCTTTATATTTTGAAACTGCTTAAAGTGTAGCATAGTGAAAAAAAAATCTTTTACTTTGTGGAGATTTTCCTCCCATTTTAAAATAAAAAGGGTTTATGTATCTTTACATCTCTGACATTAGACTATCTACCATGCAAATAAATGCCAAAATATATGTTTTGTGAATGAACAAATAATGAAATGGTACATAAAACAATGTAATAGCATCTCTGGTTTATTTATGCATTCTTCTAAGTCTTTAATTTGTTATACATCTTTCTATGATTTATTCTACACTCTTTGGAAACTCTACACTATTCAAAATAACATTTTTGAAAATTCCTCTCAGGAAGAAAAGAGCTCTATTAGATAATTAACTATACAATCATTTCTGTAATGTAGAGAATGTTAGGTAATTGCAATGATCGTTACAAATACTACTTCACATAAAATATATCTACAATTCAGAAGTACATCTGCAGGGTGAAGTCCAATTGCATATTATGGTCTTGGCTTAAATTATAGGGAAGAATATTTCCACATTCATATAAATGCTTCTATCTTATCAATTTATTATGTATATTTTTAACTAACTACAGTATTTTTGTATTTTCTTTACAGTGTTCTTATGTTTTACTTTACAGTTGACTATTGATTAACTTAAAATTGTACATCTCCAAAGCTGGAAATTTTTGCAAACATTATGGTACCTGAATGTAACAGGTGGCATTTGCCTCTGAGGTTTTTTTCCTAAGTAACCATCTACTCATTTCACATAGAAAAGATTCAACTTTTGGGAAGACCTAGACAGTCTATATACATATATAGTTATATGTATATATATATATACACATATATAGTTACATGTGTATATATATATATATGTAGTTATAGAATTTATATGTATGTATAAAATTCTGTAACTATAACTATATATACACACATATATGTGTGTGTGTGTGTATATATATATATGTATACAACTAATTCTTACTTTATGAGTGCACAGTAGTATTATGGGCAAGAGATATTTAAGGTTATTGCTTTTTTAACATTACATCTGCATTAGGTTGGAATGATTTTGCATCACCACAGTTATCAAGTTATCAAGCTAATTATAATTTTCAATACAAATACTGGTAAAAGCATTAGGATAAGAAGAATCTGTGACTCAACCTTATTAGCAAACTAATCCTCAGTTTAAAAAGTCTTTCAAAAAGTGTGATATATTAACCTAAGATCCATGTTTAAGCATGATATGGAAGGTATGTGATCATATTGTATAATCTAACACATTGAAAGTGTTTACCACGCCATTTAGTTGAATTACAACTGTTAACTTCCAATTCAGTGCCGGGACTTGGGACACATAACAGACAAAAAATGAGCACTAAATGGTTATAATTAGCCAGTCACTCTGTTGATTTTTATATATATTATCCTCTCTGTTGCTTATAGATGTTTCAACTGTGATATTTTTCTGACTATACCATTAGGCAATAGGGCACATAGAGATTTAATAAAGCTTACAATGTAAGTATTAGCTAAATCTGATATTGAAGCCTGAATCATCTAACACTTCCTCAGTTTTATTAGCATGACAATTTTCTGTGCATACTAGCTTTAAACATCCTAGCAATTACTTCAGAGTCTATTCATTTCTTAGTTTAAAAAACTTTAATACACAGTAGCCTAACTCAGAATGATATGCCTCAGTTGGACAAAAAAACTAACAATATTGTTACTCTTGTATGTGGTTGGATAAAATTCTATACAAAATACTAGCAAACTGAGTTCACTAGTATACAAAGAGGATTATACGTCATTATAGGGTGAAGAGTATCCCTGGGATGAAAGAATGTTTCAACTTAAGGAAATCAATAAATATGATATGTGACATTAACAGAATAAAGAATAAATATCAACATCATCATACAAATAGACACAGAAAAATCACTTGACAAAATTCAAAACCCTTTCATGATAAAAATTATCAACAAACTATTAATACAAGGAAATTACCTCTGCATAATAAAGGCTATCTATATAAGTCAAGCTCCCAACTAACATCTAACTCAATGGTAAAAATATCAAAGTCATTCTTAAAAGATGAGGAAAAAGTTGAGGATACCCACTCCATTTAACATAGGCTGGAAATCCTAACCAGAGTGTTTAAATAAGAGAAACAAATTAAAGTCATTCAAACTAAAAAGTAAGAAATAGAATTGTCTATGTTGGCAGGTAACCATATTATGTAAAAAACCCTAGACTTCACCCCTCAAAAAACTGTTAGAACTCATAAACAAATTCAGTAAATTTGAAGAATATAATATCAACACACAAAATCAGTTACATTTCTACACACTAACAATTAACTATCTGAAAAGCAACTTTAAAATTTTTGATTTACAGTAATATTAGAAAGAATAAAATACTTCTGAATAAATTCATCCTAGGAGATGAAATATCTATGGTGAAAACTATAAAACACTGATGAAAGAAATTGAAGAAGACACAAACAAATAAAGAGCCATCCCACTCGAATGGTTTGGAAAAATTAATATCATAAAATGTCCATAGTACCCAAAGCAATCCGCAGATTCAATTCACAGCCCATCACAATTCCAATGACATTTTTGATAACATTAAAAAATCCTATCATTTATATGATACCACAGAAGATTCTGAATAGCTAAAATAATGTTGAGCACGAAGAAAACTGGAGGCATCACACTTTCTGGTTTCAAATTCTATTATAAAGATCTAGTAATTAAGCTCTAGCAATTAAGACAGTATAGTACTGGCATAAATACAGGAGCATAGACCAGTGCAACTAAATAGAGAATCCATAAATAAATCCACACATGTAAGTGCAACTGATATGGTGTCAAGAATGCACAATGAAAGAAAATAGTTTCTTCAATAAATGGAGTTAGGAAAACTGAGTTTCAAATACCAAAGAATTGAAATGACCCCTTATTTTATACCATACACAAAAATTAAGACAAAATTGATTATAGACTTAAATGTAAGACCCAAAATTGTAAAACTGCTTTAAAAAAAAAAACCATGGAGGAAAATCTTCTTAACATTAGACTTGGAGATCTCAGTTTTGGATATGACATCAAAAGCATAGGCAAGAAAAGCAAAAGTAAAGTGGGACAACCTCAAAGACATTTCTGCATGGCAGTAAAACAATCAACACGATTAAAAAGCAACTTATGCAATAAGAAAAAAGTTTTCAAACCAAATATCTACTAAGAGATTAATATTCAAAATATACAAGGAATTCATACAGCTTAACAAAGAAAAAATAAATCCAATGGATAAAAATGGCAAATGACCTAAATAGACATTTTTAAGGAAAACATACAGATGGCCAACGGGTATATTAAAAGGTGCTCAACATGATTAATCATCAGAAAAATGCAAGTCAACACCACAAGGGGCTATCACCTTATACTTGTTAGGATGGCTATTTCCAAAATAACAAGTGTTGCCAAGGATGCAGAGAAAAGAGACCCTTTGTGCACTGTTGGTGGGAATGTATATTAGTACAGCCATTATGAAAAACAGCATGAGGCTTCTTTAAAAACAAATAAATAGAGTTGCCATATGACCTAGCAATCCTACTTCTGGGTATATATTTAATAAAAATAAAATCACTATTTTGAACAGGTATCTGCACTCCGATGTTCACTGAAGCATTACTCATGATACCCAAGATATGAAAACAATGTCAGTGTCCATCAGTGGATGAATGCATAAAGAAAATGTGGTATAAGATACAATAAGATATGATTCAACTTGAAAAAGAAGTTGTCTTTTGTAACAACATGTATGAACCTAAAGGACATCATGCCAAGTAAAATAAGTCAGACACAGAAAGACAAATATGATCTAATTTCACTTGTATACTTGTATATGGAATCTAAAAATGTTGACCTGGTAGAAATAGAGTTGAATCATGGCTATCATGAGTTGGGAGGTAGAGGAAATGTGCAAATGTTGGTCAAGGTGTACAAACTTTCATTTATAAGGTGAATGAGTCCTAGAGAACTAACGTGCAACATGATGAACTGTATACTTAAAGGTTGCAGAGAGGTAAAACACAAGCATTTTGACCACACAATCACATAAATAGGTTTGGTGATAACTATGTAGCTTGGTTGCAAGTAAGCATTTTATAATGTATACATAGATCAAAACAGCAAGTTGTGTATCTTAAATAGATATGATTTGTATTCATCAAGGATACCTCAATAAATCTGAGGAAAAAGGCATTCTTTGGATAAATTGCACTTATTGCCTGATCCTCAGGAGCTCTAAACTAACCAATAGACCTCAGTGGCACCATATATTCTGAGGAAAAATCATTATATCGGAGCAGTGTATGAAAAGTTCTAAGACTAATTCACTTCCTTCTCCTTAGAGCCCTGTTACGCTGGTAACATTCTGTTGGTCCTTTAGGGGACAGTTAGAAATAAGACTTACAGTAAGTGCATTTTCGTGGTATGATTGGAAATTTTTTCAGGAGATAACATAAATTCTCTTCTATTTAGGAGGTGTTGGATCTCTGAACTTATTCATAGTTACAAATTGAAAGAGGGACTGTTGTTCTTCATAGGATTCAAACTGTTATCTCTGCCTGAAAAATCTCTAGTTTCTTCATAAATGAAGTGGTCCCTTAGTGAACCACCCAATTATTTTAGTTTTAGGGAATACAGTATTATTGAGTCACAGACATAAATGTTATTTAAACCTGAGGTCTAATTTGTCTCTGGAGATTATAGGCTTCTATTTGGCTTCTTCACATCTGATAATGCATCATTTCCATTAAAATCGAGGAGGAAATGTCAATGGGAGTCTCTCCTACGTGATACCAGCAGTTAGGAGAGAGAAAGTGCAATACTTTTCAAAGATGCTAGTGCTTCCCTCATAAACTTTCTCAATAGCATGAGCCAGGTCTCTTTGGGGATATGTTTAACAGTGGATAAAAGGATCATATTTCAAATACCATCCAGCATTCCTGTACTTCCAAATCATTTTAGTCATTTGTCTACATTAAAATAGTTAATGTTTGATACCCCTTGCTTCCCTAGAGAATTCCATTATACAGTCCATGTTTTAGTCAACTAAATGCTTACAAATAATGTACTGAGTCAGCATTTTTGGTGGTTGGACTTATGCTGCTAAAATGGCCACATCAAAAATTATACCCCTCCCTTCTCATTTCTTCATCCTGACTTCTGAAAATTGGTTATAGTAGTATGTACATCACAAGGTTATTTTAATGATTGAATAAATTAATATTTGCAATGCTCCAAAAAATGTATTTGTGAGACTATTGCTATGGAACTGTTTGCTGAACAAAAACGTATAGATTATGTAAGAGCCTTTGAGTAGTCAAATTTTTTTTTCTTTGTCCTTTTGATCTCACACTTTTTCTAGATGCTTTTCTAACTCTTAGTTTCAATTAAACACATTCACAGTTAAGGAAAATATAACTCAAATTTTTCCTTGTTATAAAAATTATAGTGTCATTCCTTTATTCATTTAATGTTTTCTTAATACTATAAATGTGAAAATATTATATGTAAATACAATATCTTCTCTTTAGAAATTTCTAGGAGAAAAGAATAAACTAGAATGTAATATGATAAACTTGTAACAAAAATGTGATCAACAAATAGCCAAAAATAAAAGCATAGTGTTTTGTGGTTTTGAACACAATATCAAAAAACTGTTTATATTGACTGTGACATTTATTCTATATGTTAAATGATAAATAAGATATTAAATGACAAGAGAAAGATAATTTGGTGTTACCAGAGCACATGTTTTATAAGAACATATAGAAATTGTAAGGCTGAAACCAGATTAAATATTCCTTGAATATATTAATGTTTCCCAAACCAATCTTCAATGATATACAAGAATATAATCAGTGGCAAAGTAATGGAAACAAAACTTTTAGTGGGCTAAACAGATAGAAGTCAATTTTTTTACCTCACACTACAACATAGTTATTCAGAGACTGGAATCAGTTGCTATCACAAATTCTTTTAATAAACTAGTTTCTGTTTTTCTAGTCCACCAATCTTCGCATGATGGCTTTCTTTCTCATTTGTGTTGTTTTGTGAATGTACTGATGTCTTCTGCCTCTATACATTACAATTCTAAGAAAAGACAGAAAAAAAAACAACAGATGAACAGCAATAGACACAATTATAACCTTTTATGAAACATGATTATTGGTAAAATCTTCTTTTTTATTCTCCCCTGCCTTTGATTTAGAATAATCCGTGTTGTCCCAGCCCTACCTTATCATACAAATGCTTTCCCAAAATTATGCACCATCATACCACTTACATCTCATTGGTTAAAACAGAATAGCCATGCTTAACTGCACGGAATCTGGGTAAATCATTATTTAGTTAGACACATTAATGCCTCAGAAAGGATCAGAAGAAAAGGCAGTGGGTATTGGATAAGAATTGCCATGCTATGTTCTAATTCTTGCTAACAAATCTCTGAGCTTGCTAAAAATACTAGAAGTGATTTTCTTTCAATAACACAATTTCCCTGTCTTTTAATGAATGCTTCCTTTTGACTGCATGGGTCTGCTCTCAATTATAGATTACAGCTGTTTGCCTAATATGTGAGCATCACCACTCTGTAATTCAGAGGATTAATGTTGAATCTCTTATTATAGACACATGATACTTTTGAATTGTGCATCCTTCAGCTTGGCGTGCATTATAAATAACAGGCTATACATTTAGGACAACAGGAATTCAATTTGAATTACATTATTTAAACATTCTTTTCTGTGCCATAAACTCTCCATAATATATTACCATACAGTTGACTAATTAAATCTACAATATGTGTAATTATGTTACTCACTGGTTCCAAGTTCTTTCAACAATGAAAAATGAGGCTAAACTTTCACTGACCTTTTTATCTATAGCCTTTGTGTGTCTCAATAAACCTTATATATTTCTCAATAATCAGAATAATTTTAAACAAAATAATCCCACTAATTTTATATCACTTTATAGTATTTTTATAGTGTTTTCAGCATTAATAACATATATAAACACTTGTAAATAATATGCCTGTGCTATTATGGCAAAATTTCATGTATCTTTAAAACCATACACAAAATAACAATAAAAAATAATGGGATTTCCATGTCTGCTAATACTTTAACACTATATTTACTAAAAGAGAGGTCCATAATTATTATAAATAATGAAAATGTTTAAAATAATCTCTTCTAATATTAAATTTTTGATTGCTCTATTTCAAATATACAGTCATAATTTTCCCCTGCCATGAGCTAACAGAAAGAATCTATATAAATTATAGAAGCAGGGTTCTTCATTTGCTTAATGTGTTTTCCTTCTTAATTTTCTTAGTAATTATCTGAAATAATCATTTTAAGCTAATATACAAATAATATAATATAATAACATTATCTGTGTCAGTCATAGATAAATTGCATTTTAGAAAACTCTATGAGAAAATAAAGGCAATATTGACAACCACTATTTAGTAAAGAAATAAAGTTATATTTGTAGAAATATCGTTGCTGGACAAATAGATATGGATATCAATACATATAGGTACAAATAGGTACTGATTTGTATATCTGTTAAGTATCTTGTATTGCTAATACTTGTAATGTGGTATGCTGGATTTGTTTTCTTTTAAATGTCTACATAAAAGCATAGAATTTCTAATAAATGTTTTTACTTCTCCAAGGGATCATCTTTTTCACCCCTGAGGGCATACAACTACACTTAGGGAAAACTCTTTCCACTGGTTACCATATCTAAATTTGATATTATTTACCTTACATTATCTTGAAATATTTCATTTTATAGCCTAATTGTTATACAGTTGACCCTTCAGTAACATGAATTTGAATGGCACGGTTCCACTTTCACAGAATTTTTTTCAACCAAACTGAGATGACAGTATTTGTGGGATGTGAAACCCACAGACAGGGAGGGCAGATTTTCTTACATGCAGGTTCAACAGGACTTACCCGAGGAGTTGAGAATGCACAGATTTGGTATATGTGGGGGATCCTGGAACCAATACCTCGTGTATACTGAGGGATGACTGTATAATCTATCTTTATTTGCACATTTGTTGCAACTACTTGTATATTCCTTAGTTCCTCTGTTGATAAATATTTCTCCAAGGTAAAATTTAATTGACCCAAACCATCTCTAGGTATCTTTGAATTTGTTTAATTCATGTATTATTTAACCTTTTAATTAAGCTTAACATATTTGATTCTGAATCTTCTCGAAGATAATTGAATCTGCCCTACCACCTATTTTTTACTGTCCTTAAAAGCAATAGAAAACATTTAAGTACATAATAATTAAAAATTTATTTATATAGTGACTTATTTGGAAACACCATTTTTTAAAAATTGCTCTTTTTTTAATAACAGATGACCTATCTATTTTCATAACTCCAATATTTAGATCTATATTAATTGATGACATCACATTCTCTTTTTTTCACAATGCCTTGAGACATGGACAATGTAGAAATAATTAAGAAATAAATGAGTACCCTCAGAAAGTTAATTTCAATAATGTAGCAAAGCAGAAACTAGAATGTAATGAGTTGAAAATTGCAAAGTAGTTGATAAATAGAAGGAAGAATGTGAAGAATGACATTTTAAGTGGTTTTATAATGAATTAAGAGAGTTTATTTTCAGAGTGTATTAGAATCAAATAAATGGTTTTAGATTCTGTTAAGCAGGATATTTGAAGCGGAGATCATTTTAGGTAAGGCATTAGGTCACTAAATGTTGGGGAGGTGGGAGGGGATATAAGACAATTAAAAGCTCTGTTCCTAGACTGGAATATCTAATTAGAAATACTGGAAATAGAATACTTTAAAAGACATAGGCTAATTCAATAGAAAGGAGTCAAATATTATTACTGTTTACTGTTCAATTTACTTAGTAGCTACAAGATTATCATCAAAAGAAGAGTGTGTAAAAGATTCAAAACAATGACAGAAGGTTATTGAGAGAGGTAAATCAGTATAGCAATTTAATATTGTACTTATATTAAAAAAAAACACTTTTTTTGTGTATTAGGGTTCCTCCATGACACAGAACCAATAGGATGGATGGATAGATAGATAGATAGATGAAAGATGATAGATAGACAGATAGATAGATAATAGTGATAGAGATAGATGGATAGATAGAGATATGTGAGAAGGGATTTGTTAGGTAAATTGGCTCACATGATTGTGGTGGCACAGAAGTCCCATAACAGGCCATCAGCAAGCTGGAGACTCTGGGATGCTGGTAGCTTGGCTCAGTCCAAGTCAGAAAGCCTTAGAACAAGGAATGCCAATGGTACAACTCTCAGTCCAAAGCTAAAGACCTAAAAGCCACAGGGGGTGGGAGTGAACATGGAAGGTTGTTCTAGTGTAATTCCTGAAGTCTCGAGGCTGAAGAGCCTGGGTTCATGATATTCAGGGGCAGGAGGAGAAGAGCTTTTCCATCTTGAGGAGAAAAAGAAAATCCTTGCCTTTGCTTTATTTTTCTAGCTGGGCCCCTATTCTATTGAATGGTGCCCACCCACATTGAAGGTGGATCTTCTCCAATCCATCCACTGATTCACATGCCAATCTCCTTTAGAAACACTCTACAGACACACCCCGAATCAATGCTGTACCAGTTCTCTAGGTACTCCTTAATTCAGTCAAATTGACTTTTAAAATTAACCATTACAGCTGGGAACAATATTCTGCTCTATTTTATTTATTTATTTGTATTATACTTTATTTTTTGATGTTCTGTATCATATCATACTATTTACTACTTATCAATGTTAATTCAGAAAAACTTTCATGACTCTGTTTAAGTTCAACTCTAGTAATTTATGGGCGTAAAGCAAATAATTGGCACTTTAAAACATGTTTGCCTTGTCCTAATACAGACATTCTTTTTAAAAAGTTAAAAATTGTAACCTTTATCATGCCTATATTTTAAAATCTGTACTGTAACTGGCCTTCCATCTAAGTGAGATAACATTTCGGTCTAATAAAAAGAGAAGTTCAGAGTCATATCCATGTTTATTGTTTGACCTTAGGAATTATGTATATATTAAACTTTCGTTTCCTTGAATATAAACCTAGACTAATAATGTATAATGGCCATTTTTGAACAGCTACTAAGTTCAAGGGAGTTTGGTCTATCTTAACTGACAAGAAATGCAGAAGGATTTATTCTCAATTTTAGAAGGATTTTAACAAGTAATTTATGATTTGGTACACGGTGATAACAGTGAAGTATATAGCTCCTGGGAAAGATCGCTATAATAACAGATATATTCCAACTTGTTGCTACTAAAATTCTCAATGGTAAGTGGGAGCTAAATAACGAGTACACATGGACGTAAAGATGGAAATAATATACAAGGGGGAAGAGAAAGAGTAGGAAGTGAGGTTGTGTAAAAAAAATTACCTATTGGATACACTCTTCAATATTAGGATGATATCTAATCATCTTAATATTGAACACTAGAAGCCCAAACCTCACCAATACAAACTGTATTCATGTTACGAACCCATATATGTACCCCCCACAATCTATAACTTAAAAAAAGTAAAATGTACATAGTTATATATATGAACTTAATAATGCTGCAGGCTAGTTTCTGATCATTTTTGGCAAACAATAGAAAAAAACATAAAAAATACACACACAAAATAAAATTTAAAAAGGCTTTCTTGAGGACTGGGTCTTTTTTGTTTGTCTAACAACTTGACAACTTTTGCCTCTTAAAAGTGGTCTTTAATCCATGAACATTTAATTTAGTTATCAATATTATGTAAATATACTACCTGTTCTTTTTTCATTCTCTTCTGCATATTTTTGGTTTAATTGCTATATTTTATCTCCACTGGTGGATTAGTATTTAAATCAATTTATTTTATTTTTCAAGTGTTTGTTCTTACATCCCTGTAACATATCATAGTCTATATAAAAACACTATTGTGCCATTTGAGCTATAGTATAAACATTGTACTGCCATTTCCACCCTTTGTTCTTTGTGACATTTTTATCATAAGGTTTGCTTCCATGCATGTTACAACTCCCATACTATGTTACTAAAATTTTTCTTTTAAGCTCACAATATGTCAATACTATTATATTTCAGACAGTGTAGTATCATTTAAAGATACAAGACATACAATAAATGGTGTTTTATATCTTCTCTTCCCTTATTTTGTTCCAGTCATAGCTTTTTTCATTTCTTTGTGTAGGTCCACATTTTCATCAAGTATCATTTTTTCTTTGGCCTAAACTGCACTCCTTAAGTCCTTCTGCAGTCCAGGTCTGCTGACAATGAACTCTCTTAGCTTCTGTTCTCTGAAGAAAGCCCATATTTTTCTATGTCTTTTCAAAAACATATTTTAGATAAATATAGAATTCTAGATTCAAAATTTTTACTTTCAGTATATTAAAGTTTCTCCATTGTCTTCTGGCTTCTAAAACTTTACAGGAAAAAATCTGTCAAATTCTTATATCTGTTTCTCTATAAGTAAAGTTTCCCTTTTTCTTTCAATTGCTTTTAAGAATTTTCCTCATATTTAGTTTTCAGCAACTCAACTAAGATGTCATTTTTAAAAATATTCTTTGGTTGGTGTTTGTTGGACCTTTTTCAGTTGTGCTTTGCTGTTTCCTATTAAATTTGAGAAAATAAATAGTCGTTATTTCTTCAAATAATTCTTCACTTCTTTCCCTTTCTTCTCTGTTTGGCATTCCAAATTTGTTATCAAAGTTCCTAGATTTTCTGTTATCTTTTGTTCATTCTTCTGCATCTTTATTTTTGAGTTTCTATCATTATTATGGACCTATTAACGTCTATTGATTTATTATTTTATTTTCTTTCTGGATTTTAGTTTGTTTACTAACTTTTTGAAGGAATTATTTTTCTGTGATGTCCTCTAGATAACATTATTTATGTAACAGAGTATATTATCTAGATTTCGTATTTAGCTCTTTTTGTTAGAGTTTCCAATGTCTCACTGAAATTTCCCATCTGTCCTTATCTGTTTCCAAATTTTTCACTAGATTCTTTAGCATCTTAATCATATCTCCATAAACTAAAATGCCTTTAGGATAGATCTAACATCCGGGTAATTTCTGGTGCTGTTTTATAATCTCTGTGAAGGTCTGAAATGCAAGATTTGTCTCTGTATTCTTATGCATTTTTTTTTCTCAGTAGCACACTGTTATTTCTTGTTATATAGCATAAAGCTTGTTGTTGGGTAAATTAATGTTTTGGATTGGCCTTGCCAGCTCAGGTTCTGGAAGGTTCTGTGTGCCTGACATTGGGAGTGGGACTTTGTCAATGATCCTGTACATTCTCCAGACCACTGGGGTATTACGTTTGCGTTGTGTTTATGAACATCTGTGGGACTAAATGTCCTCCCCCTTCCTCTAGAGATAAAGGACTTCTGATTTACATCAGTGCAGCATCATGGATCTGATTAATTTCACTACCTCTTTCACGGGATCAGGTAGATTTGCTTTAAATCCTCCCCCAGTGAACGTTTGTTTGGGAATAGGGTTTTCTGTCCTTTCTTCCATGTCAAGTACATTACTTGCTGTTATTTTCTTGAGGCCAGGAGTTCTAAACCAGCCTAGGCAACATGGCAAAAACCCATCTCAAAAAAGAAAAAAATGCAAAAATTAGCTGGATGTGGTGGTGTACATCTGTAGTAACAGTTACTAGGAGGCTGAGGTGGGAGGATCAATTGAACCTAGGAGGTTGAAGCTGCAGTGAGCTGAGATGTGTTATTTGCTGAAACTCTAGCAAACGAGCAAGGGTGGCTTTCCCTCAGCAGCTCTGTATCTTTGTCAGAGATCCAGAGTACTGATATTTTCTGTTCCTCTAAAAGTGGCTTTTAGTTTTATCACTGTATGAGAAGAGTCTGAGGACCAGACAGTTTTGTTTCAGTATACCATCAAGGGTAGTTTCTCAGATTGCCTGCTTTGTTCTTGACTCTTTTTGGTAGTCCATCATCAGGACCTGTAGGAAAGAGCTGCTGAGTGAGTGTGGGCTCCAGGCGTGCCTGTGACTGCTGGGCATTCCATACGGTCTCTACAACTCGTGTTCAGGCTTTTTATTTGCTCATCTGTTTGTTTTTGAGACAGGGTCCCACTCTGCCACCCCCTGCTGGTGTATTGTGGGGCAATCTCAGCTCACTGCAGCCTCAACTTCCTGGGCTCAATTGATCCTCCCACCTCAGCCTCCTGAGTAAGATGTACAACACCACATCCAGCTAATTTTTGTATTTTTCTTTTCGGAGAGATAGGTTTTTGCCATGTTGCCTAGGCTGGTTTAGAACTCCTGGCCACAACTGATCTGCCTGCCTTAGCCTTTCAAAATGTTGGGATGACAGGGATGACCACTGTGCCTGGCTGCTAAGTTTTAAGAATATGGAAAGCTTCAGCTGTTTTATTTCTTAGTTTTTGTAGCAAAGTTTGGTACTACTCTGGCAAAAGTAAGACATTGTATTTGGCCCATGTGTCCTTGGAGGGGCTTTTCACATCTTGAAATTGAATTCAAATGATGTCCTTGCAATCATCATCCTTTGACTGGCTCAGAAAATATTATTATTTTGAAAATATTTCTGTCTTTTTCTCTTTGTTATAGAAGGATTGAAATTCGCATGGTTTTTTACATCTTAAGCAGAATTTATAATTTTGTTTGTTGTTTGGTGTTTTAAAGTTTTATGTTAGTCTTATTTTCAATAATTATGGTGTACTCAGTTTTGCATCCTGAAATGTCATATAATATCATAGTGGAGTCAATTATACATGAAGTAATTATGTGCTTTCGTCTGTTTATCTTAGAAAATTGTGTGTGTGTGCACATTTGTGTGTGCACGTGGGTATGTGTAAACAGGTGAAGATAAGATGAATTGAAATGGGCAATTACACTTTATGCCTATTAACTAAGATACCTGAAACTTCTTTACCATCAGTTGATTGCAGTTCTCCTTGAATATCAAAGTTGGAACATACCACACTGAGGATGATGCTAGTGTTTTCACAGTTCCCAAAATTAAGTCCAGTTTTTCACCTGGTATTGAACAATCTCTTTGAGAGGTGCCACTAAAGAGATTAATATTGCATCTCATGAGTATACAAGAGATTGTGTTCAAGAGAAGAACATATTTTAATAGTAAAAAACTAAATGACTAGATTGGATTCCAGAGAGGAATCATATCAGTAGCACGTCTTTACTGGCAGGTCTCAAAGAAGTTGTTTAAGAGTAACTTGACTGTGATATTTGCATAACTTGCTGACTTTACAATTTGACCCTTACATAGACAGCAAACACACTGTGTAACTTTAGGGTTGTATATTACATTAACCTGTGTTGTTTGACAGTACCTCCTAAACACAGTCTATAATTACACTGAAATCGGTTCACATCACAATAATGATACTACCAGGATTTTTTCTAGTAGAATATTGAGAATGAGAACAAAAGCCCAAGTCTTACTTCAGTAATTAATTTTTTCTCTGACCTTGAAGAGGTAATTTAATCCCAGTTTTCTTTTCATGTAAATATTAGGGTGCTCCATCTCTCTTTAAAAAATCATGTCAATTAAGTAGGCAATGGCTTAGATCCTTCCAGGTGTATAAACTACTCCCTGAGTGTAAATTACGTTGTACTAACTGCATTAAGTCACTAGTGCCTGAAATTCAGTGAATTACTGCTCTACTGCACTAAATGTTCCCCTAATGACTTAAAAGAGTCAATGTACTTTTTACAATATTGAGCTTAAATACTAGGAGTTTTATAATGTTTTTTACAAAACTTGAAGAGAAGCATATTAACTATGTGTAGTACATTTTCTCACTACTTGTAGAATACAAAGCTAATAGGAAACTTAAAAACTAATTAGACTGTACAGTATACCCACTGCTTTTAGTTTACAAGACGTATTTTAAAGGGAATAAAAAATATGCAAGTTAAGGGTGCTATCTGAATTCATCATGCTAAACAGAGTTCTGGAGCATAAAGCAGAGTGCCCCAAAACAGCTGGTGGCATAATACCTGTCAAAATACTTGCTAATTAGTAAAATCCAAGAGTAGTTAGTAAACGTAGTTATCCATACTTTCAAATTGAGTGTATTTTAAGGCTTTGAAACATCACAATATATTATCATTGAAGAGCATTTCCTTGAGACGTTAATTTTGTACTGAGAATGTGCTTCATTTTTAGATAAGTTTGACTACATGATTAGCTATTTAATAGTATTTTGTAATTTGATCGTAATAGTTTATTGTTATTAGTTGTTTCCATGTGAATTAATTTCAAATCTGTTTATGTAATTAAGGATATAATCTAACTTGAATGTTATTCAGAATATCATTACTTCTTAATCTGATTCACAACTGCAACAACATACCAGCAGTTTTAAAGTGTCCTCACATTTTCAAGCCTCATAATTATACCCGGTTGGCTTCATTTCCTCCTCCCTGATATAAGGGCAACAAAAGATTGTGTTATTCACTCATTTTTTTGTCTCCTCTGATTATGGGTCCCTACTCTTGTGGAATCACCTTCATTTCTAATCAATTGCATATCTCATTCACATCCCCCATAGTTAAAAAAAAAATTTAAATACATTTTTATACATATCTGTCATAGTCAAGTGTCAAAAACACAAATAATTAAATCTTGACTGTTAAGTCTATTTTATCTCTTAGAATATCTATCAGATGTTCCATCCATCTGTCTGATTTGACATTCCCAAATGTAAGTGGTTCTGTAATCTAAGTAATATGTTTTTTATGTTAATTGAAATTTCTTATTTCTAAGAGACTCAACACAAATGTATGGCTTACTTCAAAAAGATCAATTCTGAAAGTTCTCTAGAAGGACACATCATGACATACAAGAAATAGCAGAGGAAACCGTAAAAATAAAAAAACACATTGGAAGGTATGAAGGCTTATCTTTCATTGATCTCTGGAGGCTAAGGGCCTCAGAATGGGAAAGGAGTTACTGGCAGCAGAGGGAGAAAACCCTAGGAGAAGAAAGACAGTGCGAATGCTGCTTGTTTGCTCTGGGTCTTCAACAGTGCTGCTCATGCCTACTACCACATCCAGATGCTATTGCAGGTGCTCACAGCAGTTACCAGGGCACTCACAAACATTGCCACGAATTTCTGAGGAAACAAATGACCTTAGAAACATTTTCATTTTATGTATACGTGTCTGTATGTCTGTATAGCTGGTATCTGTGGAAGAAACAATAGAATTAGTCAAGCAACCTGCTGCAATCTCTAATGAAATACTTGACTCAGACAATGATTATTCATGGTTGAAATGATTCACTGTCACCTCCTGAGCACACTGATCAGTCTTAATATCATAAAAAATAAATAGAAAGGTGTGGGCTTTTTGAAGTGAAGCGAGCAGCACAATCCCATCTATGTATTTTTGGCAACGTCATTGTACCTAAAACTTGTCAATACCCTAAAGCTAACTTTTACTCAGGGGAAGTGTGAGGACTATATGAAGTGTTAATGAAGCAAAGAGGCAATTCAGATAGCATGACTTTGAAGTGGATAAATGACCCAAATTGCCACAAAAAATTCAAAAGCAGTGAATTTGAAAGACGGGATTGCTGTGAATTAAGTGAAATGTAAGTAGTATAATTGTAGGAAATTAAAGGCTCTCAGATTTTTCAAGGCTCACATAAAAGTCTTAACCTACTGAGATTCTTCACCTAACCACCAGAATTAGGTCTATAGTCATTTCTTCAGATAATTGCTCAGATCCTAAAGAATAGTAAAACTCCTCTTATCTCTTGAGAGGGCAAATTGGTTGCAGTGCCAGACAGTCTCCACATTAAGCTCCCAAGGTGCTCCTGAAGAGATATTAGCAAATCAAAGAACTACAGTAAGGAGGAAACCCTTTCAAGCAAGAAAAAAAGAATTACTTCTATCCTCTTTATAAGAAAAAAAACAAAACAAACAAACAAATACATATTTTATTTCTTACTCTTACAGAGTAGGTGGCTACTCCTATACGATAATTGACTTGGCCTTCATGGGTCATCAGTGTGTAACTAGGGTAAAGGGAGGGGGAGTTACACACTTCACACTTGATATTGACTCTGAGGTATTAATAGGAAATCTGTGTCTGATTGAGCATGTTTCATATGAGTATTTAGGATAAAATTATTATTCAAAATTAATAATGATAATATCTATTAAAGAAGCTAATATGCCATAGAGATTATTACACTCTTGCCTGGAATTCAAATTTACCTTCTTATTTTACTATTTTTACCTAAACATTTTCTATCCACTATTGTGTGTGAGTATGTGTGTGTGTGTGTGTGTGTGTGTGTGTGTGTGTGTGTGGATCTGTGGTATGTGCTTGGAATTCAATTCTTTGCATTCCCAGCCTTTCAAAGCTTTCATAATGGCCTTTTCCAAACATGATTTTCCAGATGAACTCAGAATCACAAGTTTCATTGTTATGAACTGAACTCATGTTTTATCACAATTTTCTTGGCCTAAAGAAAGTTTAGGGCAGAAGAAAAATGCAAAAGAAGATTTGAGAGATAGGCGAAATGTATACCCAGATATTAGAGTATTTTTTTTTCATTTTGAATATAAAATTCTGGTTTATTGACATACACTTGTGTGTAAAGTTGTTTATTAACTACTCTTAAAATTGCAGCATGTCAGTGGTATAACATATTCCTTATGCTCAAAATAACCATTACACATCTATTAGGATCATTGATATATATCTTGTAGAAATCAGGTAAGTTTATAAAAATATGATGAATGCATCAAAATCAATCAAAATAAGCTTACATAAAGCACTTATTTACTTTATGATTTTAAATCAGAAATTCAAATACAGTCAAATTCATAACTGAAGAAATATGATGACATTAATTTTCTTCATTAATTGTCTGACTAGAAATATAATAATTGTCCTTAAATATTTTTGAACATAGGAAGAAACATAAGTAAGGAAAATAAAATCAACCACTTGTCTTCTCCTCTGGTAAAGTCACTGTTAAATTTTTGGGTATTTCCCTCAGGACTTTTTAAATAATTGTGTGTATGCACATATATTTATATATAATTTGGATCATACTACATTACTTTGATATAATCTTAGGACTGCATACAGTTTTGTAAGACACTGCCAGGCAAGAGAAGCAAATAAAAGACATCCAAATTGGAAAAGAGGAAGTCAAATTATCTCTGTTCATTGATAATGTGATCTTATACGTAGATAATTCCAAAGATTCCTCCAGAAGTCTCCTAGATTTAATAAATGACCTCAGTAAAGTTTCAGAGTACAAAATCACATAAAAATTTGTAGTATTTCTATACATCAATAACGATCAAACTAAGAAGTAAATCAAAAACTCACTCTCATTTACAACAGCTACAAAAATAAAATTACCACAGAATACATCTAATCAAGAAGGGTGAAAGATTTCTGCAAAGAGAAGTGTAAAACACTAAGGAAAGGAATCATACATGATAAAAACAAGTGGAAAAACATCCCATGTGCATGGATTGGAAGAATAAATGTATTTAAAATAACCATTGTACCCAAAATAATATACAGATTCAATGCAGTCTCTTTCAAACATTATTTTTTCCTCTAACAACTTAAATAAATTTGAAAAAAAGATTTAATAAATTAGAAAAAAAAAACAAAAAAACCTAAAGTTCATCTGGAGTAAAAAAAGAGCCTAAATAGCCAAAGCAATCCTAAGCAAAAAGAACAAAGCTGGAGACATTATATTACCTGATTTCTGATTATACTACAAGGCTATAGTAAACAAAACATGACAGTGGTATAAAAATAGACACACAGATTAATGGAACAGAATGGAAAACCTATTTCATATTGAATCATTCCTAGAGTTTCCATTTCTCTACCTTAATTTATTACAACTTCTTTTTTTTATTATTATACTTTAAGTTCTGGGGTATATGTGCAGATCGTGCACGGTTTCTACATAGGTATACACATGCCATGGGAGTTTGTTGCATACATCCCCTGTCATCACCTGCATTTCTCCTAATGTTATCCCCTCCCCAATCCCCCCACCCTATGCTATCCCTCCCCTAGCCCCCCACCCCCAACAGTCCCCGTGTGTGGTGTTCCCCTCCCTGTGTCCATCTGTTCTCATTGTTCAACACCCACTTATGAGTGAGAACATGAGGTGTTTGGTTTTCTGTTCTTGTGTTAGTTTGCTGAGAATGATGATTTCCAGCTTCATGCATGTCCCTGAAAAGAACACGAACTCATCCTATGCAAAGAACATGAACTCATTTTATGGCTGCATAGTATTCCATGGTGTATATAAGCCACATTTTCTTTATCCAGTCTATCATTGATGGACATTTGGGTTGGTTCCAAGTCTGTGCTACAGTAAACAGTGCCACAATAAACATACGTGTGTGTGTGTCTTTATGATAGAATGATTTATATCCTTTGAATATATACTCAGTAATGGGATTGCTGGATCAAATGATATTTCTATTTCTAGATCCTCGAGGAATTGCCACACTGTCTTCCACAATGGTTGAACTAATTTACACTCCCACCAACAGTGTAAAAGTGTTCCTATTTCTCCACATCCTCTCCAGCATCTGGTGTCTCCAGATTTTTTAATGATCAATAGTCTAACTGGGATGAGATGGTATCTCAATGTGGTTTTGATTTGTATTTCTCTAATGACCAGTGATGATGAGCATTTTTTCATGTTTGTTGGCTACATAAATGTCTTCTTTTGAAAAGTGTCTGTTGATATCCTTTGCCCATCCACTTTTTGATGGGGTTGTTTGTTTTTCTCTTGTATATTTGTTTAAGTTCTTTGTAGATTCTGGATATTAGCCCTTTGTCAGATGGGTAGATTGCAAAATTTTTTTCCCATTCTCTTGGTTGCTGGTTCACTCTAATGATAGTTTCTTTTGCTGTGCAGAAGTTCTTAAGTTTAATTAGATCCCATTTGTCTATTTTGGCTTTTGTTGCTATTGCTTTTGGTGTTTTAGTAAGGAAGTCCTTGCATATGCCTATGTCCTGAATGGTTTTGCCTATGTTTTCTTCTAGTGTTTTTATGGTGTTAGGTCTTATGTTTAAATCTTTAATCCATCGGAAGTTAATTTTTGTATAAGGTGTAGGGACTGGGTCCAGTTCAGCTTTCTGCACATGGCTAGCCTATTTTCCCAGCACCATTTATTAAATAGGGAATCCATTCCCCATTGCTTGTTTTTGTCAGGTTTGCCAAAGATCAGATGGTTGTAGATATGTGGCATTACTTACAAGGCTGTTCTGTTCCATTGGTCTATATCTCTGTTTTGGTGCCAGTACCATGCTCTTTTGATTACTGTAGCCTTGTAGTATAGTTTGAAGTCAGGTAATGTGATGTCCCTAGTTTTGATCTTTTTGCTTAGGATTGTCTTGGCTATGCAGGCTCTCTTTGGTTCCATATCAAGTTTAAGGTGTTTTTTTTTTTTCCAATTCTGTGAAGAAGGTCAATGGTAGCTTGATGGGGATAGCATTGAATCTATAAATTACTTTGGGCAGTATGGCCATTATCATCATATGGACTCTTTCTAACCATGAGCATTAAATGCTTTTCCTTCTGTTTGTGTCCTCTCTTATTTCCTCTTATTTGTAGTTCTCCTTGAAGAGGTCCTTCACATCTCTTGTTAGTTGTATTCCTAGGTATTTTATTCTCTTTGTAGCAATTGTGAATGGGAATTCACTCATGATTTGGCTCTCTGTTTGTCTGCTATTGTTGTATAGGAACGCTTGTGATTTTTGCACATTGATTTTGTATCCTGAGACTTTGCTGAAGTAGCTTATCGGCTTAGGAAATTTTAGACTGATATGATGGGGTCTTCTAAATATGCAATTATGTCATCTGCAAACAGAGACAATTTGAATTCCTCTTTTCCTAATTGAATACTCTTTCTTTCTTTCTTTTTTTTTTCTGCCTAATTGACTTGGCCAGAACTTCCAATACTATGTTGAATAGGAGTGGTGAGAGGGCACCCTTGTCTTGTACCAGTTTTCAAAGGTAATCTTTCCAATTTTGCCCTTTTAGTATGATATTGGTGTGGGTTTGTCATAAACAGCTTTTATTATTTTGAGATATGTTCCATTGATACCTAGTTTATTGAGAGTTTTTAGCATAAAGGGCTTTTGAATTTTGTTGAAGGCCTTCTCTGCATCTATTGAAGTAATCATGTGGCTTTGTCTTGGGTTCCATTTATGTGATGTATTACTTTAATAGATTTGCATATGTTAAACCAGCCTTGCATCCCAGGGATGAAGCCTACTTGATCATGATGGATAAACGTTTTGATGTGCTGTTGCATTCAGTTTTCCAGCATTTTATTAAGGATTTTCACATCAACATACATCATGGGTATTTGCCTGAAACTTTCTTTTTTAGTTGTGTCTCTGCCAGGTTTTGGTATCAGGATGACATTGGTCGCATAAAATGAATTAGGGAGGGTTCCCTCTTTTGTATTGTTTGGAATAGTTTCAGAAGGAATGGTACCAGCTTCTTTTTGCATGTCTGGTAGAATTCAGCTGTGAACTCATCTGGCCCTGGACTTTTTTTGGTTAGTAGGCTATTAATTGTTGCCTCAACTTCAGACCTTGCTATCGCTCTGTTCAGGGATTCAACTTCTTCCTGATTTAGCCTTGGGAGGGTGTAAGTGTCCAGTAATTTATCCATTTCTTCTATATTTACTGATTTATGTGCATAGAGGTGTTTGTAGTAATTTCTGATGGTAACTTGTATTTCTGTGGAACCGGTGGTGATATCCCCTTTATCATTTTTTATTGCATCTATTTGATTCTCTTCTCTCTTGTCCTTTTTATTAGTCTGGCTAGCAGTTGATCTTTTTTGTTGATCCTTTCAAAAAACGAGCTCCTGGATTTATTGATTTTTTGAAGGGTTTTTTGTGTGTCTCTATCTCCTTCAGCTCTGCTCTGATCTTAGTTATTTCTTGTCTTCTGCCAGCTTTTGTCTTTGTTTGATCTTGTTCCTCTAGTTCTTTTAATTATGATGTTATATGCCCTCCACTGTTTTATTACAGACCTTTAAATGTTAGTCATAGTATGTGTAAATTCTCTATCCAATGATTCACTATTAGTGTCATAGCTGAGTCTGGTCCTGATGATGCTTTGCCTCTTCACACTATTGTTATTTTTTTAGCTTTTTGTCCTTTAAAATTTTATTGTTTTGTTGAGATCCAGACATTTTTCTATGAGATTATGAGACTGAAACAGGTCTTTGGTGTGGGGATTTTGTTAATTTGGCTAAGAGTTGTACTGTGTTTATTTTGTGTTTTTACTATGAGTACCAAAGCCTTTAAGATCCTCTAATGCCCTTGGTTTCTTTCTTTGTTTCTGACTTTTCGCTTGACACTGGGCTTCCCTGTTAACTCTTTCTTTTAAAGTATTTGTATATTGCAGGTTTTTTTTGTTTTTTTTTGTTTTTTTTTTTTTTTTTTTGAGATGAAGTCTTGCTCTGTCATGAGGCTGGACTGCAGGGGTGCCATCCAGGCTCAATGTAACCTCCACCTCCTGAGTTCAAGTGATTCTCCTGCCTTAGCCTCCCAAGTAGCTTGTGCTACAGGCACATACCACCATGCTCAGCTAATTTTGTATTTTTAGTAGAGATGGTGTTTCACCATGTTGACCAGGATGGTCTTGATCTCTTGATCTTGTGGTCCGCCCTCTTCGGCCTCCCAAAGTACTGGGATTACAGGCATGAGTCACCACGGCAGGCCATACTGTGGCACATTCATCTGTATTCCAATTTATTGTATTAAAGTCTATTCATATGATGGTGAGGTTTGGGTTTATTATGTTCCAGTGAAACCTCAGTCTCTTAACTTTTAATAAGACTGTATTTGGGATATGACCTTTACAAGCTTTTTTCAAGCTATATATACACATATATACGTACATATATATGTATGTATACAGTGTTTCCCATCTTGTTCTTAATGTATTGACTCCTGTTTTCTCTATATTTGTGCCCCACTCCTCCTCTGTTAGGAAGAATAGGAAAGCTAGAGTGGGTTACAGTGGATGGACACACCTTCCTCAAATTGGAGTAAGACTTTTTTTTTCCCCTGGAGATTAGGCCTTTGTCATTGAGTAAGATCTCGACGTATTTTACAATGGTTAATGTTCCCTTTCTTTATTAGATTTTTATCTTTTTTCAAATCTTCTTCATGAAAGCCTAGTAGGGTTCCTATACATTTTTAAGGACTGGAGACTTGTGTTTCTCACTGTGACACTAGACCACCCCTCAGCTTCAAACAACTCACCAAAATGATCACTATGGCTCTAGCAGTTTCTGCTCCAAATAAAATAATCTCAGTTAATGTATCTGTCTCAATGCACCCGCCTTTCTTGATTTTGGAGTGATTTTTTTTGTACTGTGACCTTAGTTTTCTAAAGGGTTCAAGAAAATTTGTTGATTTTTCAGCTTATCTAGACTTTTCTTGTAATACTCATGGGAATAATTACTTCAAGTTCTTTACTTGAAGTATGTTGAAGCTGAAACAAGATTTCCTGGATCACTTATTGGAAGCCAAGACTATTGTATATGAGAACAACTCACAAACTAAAACAGTATGAGGAGGACAGTAGAAATATTTTTCAAAAATGACATTAGCAGTATGTGAAAGCATATTCTAATCTTACAATTATCACTTCATGGAACTGCTATTTAAATTTAATTTTCATTTGTGTCCACTAATCCAAGTCACTAGAAATATAACAATAAACAACAAACCCAAAGAACATCAGTTTTTTTGATAAAATTTATTAAATTTTTCATTTAATCCAAACTTCATCCTCTTTTCTTTATCTCATAAGAAGTTGTTCAATTAACATAACAAATCCAGACAAAAATATACATGATTTTAACTGATTAGTGTGTTCCATTTTAAGTCAAAGAAATATAGACAATTATTTGTTGTGATGGAAGAAATTATAATGATACTTGAATTAAGAAAAAAAGTATCAAAAATAGAACAAAAATCCCTTGTTCAGGTTATGAGGTCATGTTTCCAATTATGAAAACTTTTCTGCCTTATTTGAAAGATATGTCAGATCATTGGTATATAAGTGGGTATTATTACTACAGCAAACAGAAATGGACTTTAATGAATAAATCAATAAAAATTTTAATTAAATAATTTTAGGAGTTCACAAAGTTAACAAAAATGTAAAAAATGTCTTGAGCTTAGTGGGAATAAAAAAACACATGGCTAATATTCCATTTGTAATGAAGAGAAATGAAAATCAAGAAAATTAGAAAACTGTCATATTTTTGATGATATTAAATGATTTTGTTAAATATTTTAACAGACTTAAAAGCAGTACATTTATGTTTACATGAAAATATGTTATATTCTTGAGAGATACATTAAATCATGGGATCCCCAAACCCCAAGGCTGCGGACCAGTGCTGGACTATGGCCTGTTAGGAAGCAGGCCTCACAGGAGTTGAATGGTGGGTGAGGGAGTATTACCACCTGAGCTCTGCCCCCTCTCTGATCAGCAGTGCAACATTGGATTCTCATGGGAGTGTGAATTCTATCCTGAACTGTGCATGTGAGGGATCTAAGTTGTGTGCTTCTTGTAAGAATCCAACTAATGCCTGATGATCTGAGGTGGAACAGTTTCCTCCTGAAACCATTCCCACCCCACCCCCCATCTGTGGAAAACTTGTCTTCCAGGAAACTCATCCCTGGTGTCAAAAGGTTGGTGACTGCTGTATTAAATTATTAATGAATAAAATACTACGATGCCTGGGATATCCTTCAATAATTCAGGAGAAGAACTGTAAAGGGATGAAGATAAAGTATCATTGTCTATGATATAATCATTGTACAAGTTAGGTGATAAGTGTATAAGTTTTATTACACTATTATCTTGTATTACTTAGATTTAATCTTTCCATAAAAAGAGTTGCAATTGAGTAACATGCAATAATGCCCTTAACCTAAGTAGACATCATATTATATTAAGTCATTAAAATTTCAATTTCCATTCATATAAAACAATTAAGATAAAATTATCTATGTATGTTAAAATGAATGTTTTATTTGTATTGCTTTGAAATTGTTTTAGAATTTATTTCCCAAAAGTTTATGCCAAGCTTGTCCATCCCGTGGCCCATGGGGTACATGCGGCCCAGGACAACTTTCAATTTTCCCCAACACAAATTTTTAAATTTTCTCAAAACAGAAGGAGATTTTTTTGTCCACTTTTGGCCCAAGACAATACTTTTTCTAATGAGATTGAGGGAAGCCAAAGATTAGACACCCTGGTTTATACTACCTTTTATTTTAATAATTCTGAAAGATTCAGTTAGTCTTTAAAGATCTCTTATCACAGATTATAAAGACTACATTATATCACGTGGACATTCTGTTTTAGGTAGCATATTATGGTCTTCTACAGAGTTTAACTTAAAGTGTGTGAGTAAGTAACAAGTCTAGCTGACATCAAGAATTATTGTTGCTCTCCTGTAGTAAGAAAGACATTTTATCTTTTCTCAAAATCTCTGAAATTTCAGGAAAATGAATTATATGAATATAATTTCAAACATGCCTTTTCTTCCAAAGGAATAAATTTCAGAAGTTTTAAGCAAGGCTAAATAAACTATAACTAATGAGGAAAATAATTTAATACCACTTTCTTAATTTTTTAACCATAATTTCTATCCCATATGGGATATTTTTGTTTATATTTATCTCAATTGTTGTTTAGTACATGTCTTTACTCTCAATTAAGTAACAATTTTAATTAAGAATCAATACAGTTTTAGTATTATTTGGATTCTGAATCCTTCAAAATTATATAATCTCGCTAATGTATTTTCACGATAAAATTGCTTTCACTGGATAAGATTCTCAATGTGCAATTGTTAAGTAAGAACGGCCTAACTCACTGAACTCTGATGTAGAAAATACAGATCCCAACATAACTGAAGACATCGAAATGTACTTTACATTAGAGATTTGACTTCAAAGAAAAAGTGGGCATATTTAATAAAAAATTACTCTTCTAACTATAGTTTAGAAATCTGACTATGAGAAGAGTTTAATTCTACATGAATAGAATAATTATATAAAGAAAATGTAAAAGTGACAAAATGGTACATAAATGGAATTTCATTTTAAACCTAGCTTTCAAGTCTTTAAGGTGAAATTTCTCTAAAGGAAGAATTGAAGAGCATTTGAAATACATGTGATTCCCGTCTTAGAAAGCCAGTCCTTAGAAAGCCAGTTCCATTCTCACACATTTGAAAAAAGGTATTTATGTGATAATCATATTCTGGCTTAATTTTTTTATCTTTATTTTAAAGAGATTTTATTCTCACTTAAAAAAAGTAAACATATACAATTACATTTATTGACTCTCCATAACTCAGATTCCTATTCTGTCTTACAAGTAACACTGTTTCCAGAAGATAAATATACAGATGAGGATAAATATACAGATATTTTGTGCTTAGAAACACATGTGAAATTGTAAAAACCTAACTGATAATACACATGACTTCGTATGCTCTATTTGCAACTTGAATTACTAAGCTTTCATTAATTATGAGATCATATTAAAATTAACTTTTCGTGCACTAAAGTTTTTGAAAGTATTGGTTTGCACTGTATGGTATTTTAGATTTGTGCGATTAATTGTCTTCTTAATTCTAAATTAAGTTTGCCATGGGTTTTAAATGTTTTTCAGTCATTTTGTATAGATAGTATGCTTTTTCTTAAATTAGGAATCATAACTCTGAGTGTCAGCCATTAGATTTTTTGTTCCTTATGTATCATTAGAGGGATTACATGTCCTACTTTTTTTTTGGGAAAATTCTGTTTTACATATGTTGGTTTTGAATTTTTTTTGTTTTATATTTGGTCCCAGATTTTTCATATTTTCTCTGTTATGATAGGTTGTAGTTGCATTAATGGAGCTTGGAGGGGCTTATTAGGCTTCCGTTTTGTACTTTTACTTCTGTGATAAGGCCTAATCACATGCAAAGCCAAGCCATCAAGTACAGATGTTGGAGAGAAAATATGTGAGATTATATAGGTTCAATATATGTTAAATGTTTGTGGGAAATAAGAGTCTGGGTAGTCTTGTATTAGATTGCTAGGAGTTTTCTGAAAATTATTTTTGTCTTTTTTTTTTTAATTTCAGTAGCTTTAGGGGTACAGTGGTTTTTGGTTTCATGAATGAATTCTGTAGTGGTGAAGTATGAGGTTTTAGCATACTCCTCACCTAAGCAGTATACATTGTACCTAATATGTAATTTTTAAATCTCTCATCCTTCTCCCACCCTCTCCCCTTCTGAGCCTCCAATATTCATTGTTCACTCTATATACCTTTGCATGATCATAGCTTAGCTCCCACTTAAAATTGACAACATGTGATATTTGGTTCCTGAGTTACTTTACCTAGAATAATAGCCTCTAGTTCTATCCAAGTTGCTTGCCGAAGACATTATTTCATTCCTTTTATGGCTGAGTAGTATTCTATGTTTTATATGTGTGTGTGTATGTGTGTGTGTGTATACACACACATACACACACACACACACACACACACACACACACACACACACACACACTACATTTTCTTTATCCATTGCTCAGTTGTTGCATACTTAGTTTGATTCCATATCTTTGCAATTGTGAATTGGGCTGCGATAAGCATATGCATGCACGTGTATTTTTGATGTAATGACTTCCTTTTCTTTTCCTTTGGATAGGTACCCCATTGTGGGATGGCTTGATCAAATTGTAATCTACTTACAGTTTCTTAGAAATCTCCATACTGTTTTCCATAGAGGTTGTGCTAATTTACATTCCCACTAGTCATTTATAAGTGTTCTCTCTTCACCATGTCCGCAGCAATGTATATTATTTTTTGACTTCTTAATAATGGCCGTATTTGTAGGGGTAAAGTGGTGTCTCGTTGTGGTTTTAATTTACATTTCCCTGATGATTAGTTATGTTGAGCATTTCTTCATATTCTTTGGCCATTTGTATACCTTCTTTTGAGGGCTGTGTATTCATGTCATTTGCCCACTTTTCAATGAGATTATTTGATTCTTCTCTAGGGTAATTTGTTTGTTTTCCTTGTTGATTCTGGATATTAGTTCTTTCTCAGATGCATAGTTTCCAAATATTCTCCCATTCTTTAGGTTGTCCATTTACTCTGATGAACATTTATTTTGCTATATAGAAGCTTGTTAGTTTAATTAGTGTTGCAAAAACAGCAAAGGAGAAAGGACTTACAGAGTGCCTACATAAATTGGTTATGAGTAACATATAAACAAGGAATGACAAACTGCAGAAAGCTGCAGGAGGCCTCTGAGAAGGAAGGCCTCTCCATGCCTCACGTTCTGGTGCAGGGTGACCTAGGCTCTGTTACCATAAACACTGTGCTCAAGGACGTAAAACCCCTTCATAGCACTATGATGTAGCCAGACTTGTAGGTTCCTTGTAAGGCCCCGGTTCTATCAGCTGTATGTAGATAATTGGCTAGAGATAACCATATCTTCTTGTTTTGTGAAACTCCCAAACCGCCACTGTTATCAATCCTTAAAATGACACACCAGTTCCGGCTCACTGATTCAATTCCAGCTCACTGATTCACTCCACCATTACTCCACCCCTACCCTGTAGATCAAAGTGATTGTAACCAATAAAGAGTGTGGATGATCAGAGTTTGGGGCCTTCACTGCCTCCCCCAGAGAAATAAGTGATGGCCCCCGGTCCCAGTCTTTGCACTCTTAATCTGTCTTTTTCTCATTCCTTTATCGTCACCAAACTCAGGGTACCCACGGGTGATGTAGAGCTGGCTCCCTACAAATTAGGTCCTATTTTTTTATTTTTGGTTTTGTTAAATTTTCTCTTGGGACTTAGTCATAAATTCTTTGCCTACACCAATGTCCACAAGAGTTTTTTCTAAGTTCGCTTCTATTAGGTTGGTGCAAAAGTAATTGTTTTTGCCACTGAAAGTATTACTTACCATTGAAAGTATTACTTGCCATTGAAAGCACTACTTGCCATTGAAAGGATTGCATTACTTTCTATTAAAACCAAGTCTAGTAAAACAAAATTTTGGTCAATAAATATATTTCAAAAAATAAAAGAAAAAAATAGTGTCCCAGGTTAATCTAACTTATATAAAAAAACTGCATTACTTTCAATGGCAAAAGCTACAATTACTTTTACACTAACCTTGTAATTTTTGTATATGATGAGAGATAGGGATCAAACTAGGCAAAAAGGGAACATATCTCAAAATAGTAAAAGCTATACATGACTTACCGAAAGCCTACATCATACAGAATGGGCAAAACTTAAAATAATTCCCCCTTAAAAACTAAATATTCTTGATATAGTGATGGCCTAATTTCTTCCATGAAATACACCAGCAATTTATGTATTTTATAAACTGTTTTTTTCTAAAGTTTGAAATTAAACATTTCAGCAGCCATAAGCTTAAAAAAAGAGAACATGCACACATGCACACACACACACACACACACAGACACACACACACACACACACACACACACCCTAAATTGTAGGACAATTAAAACGTAGGTATTGAGTTTCTATTTTATCAAGTATGAATTAATAATGAGTAACTTACACAAATATTCATTCAATATCCGTTCCAAGGGCATAATTATCTCATTGATTGTATAGACACCAGAAGAAATAAAACTGGGAACTGAAAAATAACTTTTCTTTTAGATCAAATGACTGATCTGGTACAATATAAATTTTAAAAACTAATATGAAGACCAGTTACTTATGCTTGTAATTATAAAATGAATACAGAGTTTAATGGAACACACCATCATGAAATAAACAATATTTTTACTCAATTAAAAAATTCTATGCTTGAAATTTGTTGTGGTACGTATTTAATTTAAAACACAGCTAAACTGTGATACTAGCAATCAAATGGAAGTTCTTATTTCTAAAGTTCACAACTATTTTTACATATTGATACTTAAAAATATTAGAATCACAATATATTTGTAATAAAGCTAATGTGAAATATACATTTATTTATATAATGTATAATATATTCTCTCTCTTGCCTTATACCAGTTGAATTTTAAAATGTTAGCATATTTGAAGAATTTTAAAAAACCAAACTTAGTATTCTACCAAGTTTTTAAACAATTTTGTAAAGAAGCAGTGTAAGTATTTATTGCATTTTTAAAAAATCAGTTGGAAACCATAAATTAGAGTGTCAAAACTAAATTTTTTGATGTGTTTATGTTACCAATTATAATTTTGGAAACAAAACTTGCAAAAGAGTTGAAATTTCATTGTGTTCCTTCAAATGCAAGGGAGAAAATGAAAAATAAAACAAAAAATACAAAGATGAGCGCTTCAAGTTGTTTTTCAGATTGCATTTTAATTCTATAATTGTTCTTAGAAATTTCTTGAATTGTAGGAATAATCTATTTATGAAACATCAACTTTTAGTTAGACCAGTTTAGATGCTATAATGCGACGGAAAGTAGTTTAGAAGGCCTTAGATGTTCCATCTTCTCAATTCAAAGACAATCAATTGTTCTACTAAATTTATCTTATAAAATCTTTTATCAAAGGTAAATATCTAGAATGGAGGCATAAAGTCAATATTAAAACTATTTGTGCTGAAACATTTACAAATATTTCAATATAAAAGTTATTAGAATCCACAATATTTTTGACTTAAATTTGCCCTATTTGGTTTGTATAAATAGTGTTTTATAAAATAAAAATAAAATTGTCTAGTGATTAAAATGCTAACCTTAATAAATCAAACAATAAATTAACATTAATAAGTTAAACTTGATATATTAATATAATAATCTTTAAGTAAAAATTTAATAATGATTTTAGATAAGTTTTATAAAAAATATTCAACAAATACATTTCTTAGAAAAATACCAGTGATTGGGTATTAGTGATAGTTAAGAATCTGATCAAATGTGAATAGTATCAAAAATAATGGCTTATCTTGATGTTATTTTTAAATTTTTAGATAATCAGAATATTTGGGTTTGGTTTTGTTTTGCTTTTCAGTGATTGTGTATAGATCATTTTACTTTTAGAATAAATATTTTTTTAAAAAAATAGTTTTAAAAAGAATCTAACAATCTAGTAAAACCAATTTTTGGTCAATATCTCAAAAATAAAAGAAAAATTAGTGTCCTGGGTTAATCCAACTTATAACAAAAGCTTGAATTAAATAGTTTCTTAGTAAGTAATGTTAACTAACTAGTTTCTTCATTTTTCTTTCTAAAATTTCAATTTTGATCATTAAATTCTCAGACTTCTGAATTTTATTTGTATTTCTGTTTAAGCTTAAAAACTTTGAATTCTGTATTTAGTTGGTGCTATATGATTAGTGCTGGCCATTTGCTTACTTTACGTACTGTTTGAATAATGTGTATATAAGTGAACAAACATCAAGTTAGAAGTCAAAACATGCGTTATGATTTTTTAATCTATTAACTCTATCTCTTTAAATGTCAAAATTGATTATATCAAATATTTTATGTGTACCTAGATGTCCAATTTCAAAAAATAAGTAAATTTTAATTAGAACAAAGTCTCAGACCTTAAGAAGTACTAAATGTAATATATTTCTCTTTTGTCATAAAATTATTACTAGGTCCAAAAAATCCCAAATATTCTTTCTAAAAAAGACTTTACTTGTACTTATTTTAACTCCAATGAAATCATATGTCTTTAAATGCACTATTTCTTTATTTTACTTTATGGAGACCTATTTCTGGTTCCTAAAAATTTCTATGGTTATGTTTGTTCATTAATGTTTTTAATGTTCCTCGCTATATTGCTGCTTCAATTTTTACTATCTTGTTCACACCAGGTTCTCACAGCTTGGAGTTTACCTTGAGTCATAAAAATTTGAGATTGTGACCTAAACTCTAATGATGTGGAACACTGCATGGCTCTACAGGGCACAGTGGGATTAATGAGGGTTCGTGTACTTTTAATCAAGTGCCCTAATGAACATACACTGAATTTTGTGGAATGGCTACAAGATAAATAAGCCTGTCAGGAGTGGAAAAGATGATGTGCTGAATCACGTAAATAACATGATCAGGGGGAGAGAAAGTACTCCACATCTCTACTTAAATATGAGAATCCCGCTGAGTATTCTCGATGTGCTCCCAACTAATGACCATAAATAAGTACATATTCTGTGCAGAATAATTAACTTTTATATCTTTAAGATAGAGTGTGACAGCAGAGACCTGAAACAATTCATAAATACCAAAGCACAGAGAATAGAGTAGGAATAGCTCTACCAGGTTACATATACAATTTTGGAACTAAACTAAACTAAAATAATAATAATAATAGAAATGAGATTTGAAATCAAGTTTTTCCCAATTTATCTTTTGACCCTAATCATGCCTGCTTGCTTCAGATAACTAAGCTACTTGAAGCAAAGTAGCTTTAATCCACGAGGGCTCAAAGAGATGGAAACTGCAGATTGTTAATTGCTCCCTGAGCACTGCATAGAGAGGAATTTTAGACTAATCTGCATTCAGGAGGCATGAACACCGTGGTGGAAAAGAAACAGACACAAAGGGCTATGAAGGAGTGATTTTTGCTGTCATGATTTTCATGCATTTTGCATCCAGAAACCTCAATTATTTGAGTTGAACAGATCAATTTTAGTGTGTGTGTATATATATATCTAAAGCCAAATTTACTTTTCTTCAATTCCTTAAATTACAATCCTTTCATGTAAAGACATATACATTTATGATTTTGTAAGAAGTGCATAAATGTACTTCTACTTATGTACTTTTAGAAGTTATTTTTAATTTTTTAATGATTTACTTATTTCTTATTTCCCAGTCCCATGTTCCTTTCACCCTTGGTCCTTCAGGTACATTAGAACTCAATACCTCAACACCTACCTATTCTAACAACATAGTAGTGTATCTTTTGGGACTTGATTAATGTGTTCTGATAAGCCTATAGAGACATAGTCACTTCTGAATAGATACATAAGCATAAGTATCGATGAGAAAAACTTGCATTATGATTTATTATACTCTGCATAATTTGGGGCATCTTTTTTTCTCACATATCACTATATGATGAAAATTCCAATGTATTACATAACAAAGCTCTTAGGCATATTTTCAAATGTCTGCTAAATTCTGCCTCCTTTTTTTTCTTCTCTTTCCTTCCTTCCTTCCCTTCCGTCCTTCCTTCTTTTCTTTTCTTTTCTTCTTTTCTTTCCTTTTCTTTTCTTTTTTCTCCATTCTCTTCTCTTTCCTCTCCTCTCCTCTCCTCTTCTCTTCCTTTCTTTCTTTTCTTTCTTTTTTTGATGGAGTTTTACTCTTGTTGCCCAAGCTGGAGTACAATGGTGCGATCTCAGTTCACTGCAACATCCAGCTCCCGGCTTCCCGGGTTCAAGTGATTCTTCTGCCTCAGCCTCCTGAGTATCTGGGATTACAGCCATGCTCCACCACAACTGGCTAATTTTTCAATTCTACATACTTTCTGTGTACCATAGACTTCAGCCATTTTTTTATTGAAATGTCTGTACTTTCTATTCTTGCCAGTTATATGACTTTTGCACATTAGAAATGATATATTTCAATACCATCTGACAAAACCCAATATGTTATTACTTGGAAATATTATATTCATGAATGGAATTTTTTAAGAGTTTGTATAAATTTAAGGAAAACATTGCAGTTATTTTACATCAATATATTGCATAGTGGTGAAGTCTGAGCTATTAGTGTAACCAGCACCTGAATAATGTGCATTGTTCATTAAAGAATTGTATCCATTAAGTCATTTTCCATACCTTACTCCCCCTCTCACCCTCCCATCCTTCCAAGTCTCCAGTGTCAATGATTCCACATTCTATGTGTATGTGTGCACATTATTTAGCTTCCACTTATGATTGAGAACATGTAGCATTTCACTTTCTGCTTCTGAATTTTTACCTATTCATGCAAATGTCATTTAGATTTCTGGAGTTTAAAATCTTGATTAGGTAAGTGTGTCTGCTTATAGAATGTTTATGTACTTTCATTGACGTTTTTTAAAAGATGTATACCAATGTTTTTAAAGATTAATTCTATCTGTGTTTTAAAATACTGTGAGATGGCCAGGCATGGTGGCTCACATCTGTAATCCCAGCACTTTGCAGGGCAGAGGTGGGTGGATCACCGGAGGTCAGGAGCTCTAGACCAGCCTGGCCAACATGGTGAACTCTCATCTCTACTAAAAATACAACAGTTATACGGGTGTGGTGGCACATGCCTGTAATCTTAGCTACTCAGGAGGGTGAGGTTGGAGAATCACTTGAACCCAGGTGGCAAAGGTTACAGTGAGCCAAAATCACACTACCTACTGCACTGTAGCCTGGGTGACAGAGTGAGACTTTGCCAAAAAAAAAAAAAAAAAAAAAAGACTGTGCGATGAGTAACTTAAAAAAAAAAAATGAAATACTCAGTTATGCCAGAACCATTACATAAATCATTACATAAATAATATATTTTATCTTGATTTGTCACATTTAAGATATTTTCCTCTTATAAGGAGACCTACTGGATTGCTAATCTTTTGTCTATATCTACTAGTATTATATTGACGTAATTATAGTGAGTCCATAGTATGTGACTCTGATGAAATATTCTCTCATAGTTGAAATACTTTAGTATTCTTTTCTTTACTCTCAGAAACATGTTTTGTTAGGTGAAATTTAAGATTCTTTTATAAAATTCAAAAACTAAACTAATAATATTGAGGGATTTGAAATATTGTTTTAATTATTAAATATGTTTCCTGAAACTCATATTTTATAATATTGTCTTTCCAACCAAAGACAAAACATTTAGGAGAGTGATCAAATAGTCTCACACAGAACTGGACAATATTGAATCCAGTATCCATTTGGTATCATAAACAGGAAAGCTTTTCACATTTAAATAAAGTACATAAAAATAAATCACATACATGAACACAAAAGCAAATAATCTAAAGACGTAGCCAGTAGAATCCAAAAGAAACATTTGAATCCAGTGAAATTTGATATTAATTTTTTTCTGATTTTGATATTATATTTGTACTAGTTTCAGATATTGTAAAGTTCTCTGTACATCTATTTGATCACTTTCTCAAATACATTGTACAATGATTTTTAGCCTAAATTTTGATTATTATATTTAGATCAGTTTAGTCCAAAACATATAGTGAAGATAATGTACAGTGAAGTCTCTAACTGTATATGAAAAATGTATTTCAGGAAGATATTCTTAAATATTCAATTGTTTTTGCTTTATATGTTTATTTTGCATACTGTTTTTTGATTATGGTTTATAATAATTAGATTTTTATTATACAACATTTTGTCTTTTTCATTACATATGTATCCTTTTTATTATTGATATTGATTTGAATTTCCATATGCTGGACATTAATAATAATAATGTATTTGTTGTTTTTATTTTCCTAGTATGTTTTATCCTAAGTCCCTCAAATTTAATATATAAAATTGATATTTTAGTATATGTTTTAGAAAGCATATAATACTGCATTTAATCTGTGGAATAGATAAGTTGAGTTAATAAACAACTGTAGAGTCTCAGGAGATTTGAACAGTAAAGATTAAATTTTCCCTACTATTTTATGCCTAGTTCTGGTTGGGGCTGGGATATGCACTCACTTAACCTCATGCAAAGACGGGGAGTGATAACAGCAATTGTGTTTGATGTTGATATTAATTTACTGGGTATATACCCAGAGAATTATAAATTGTTCTATTATAAAGACACATACACACGTATGTTTACTATGGCACTGTTTACAATAGCAAAGACCTGGAACCAACCCAAATGTCCATCAACGATAGACTGGATAAAGAAAATGTGGCACATATAACACCATGGAATACTACACAGCCATAAAAAACGATGAGTTTGTGTCCTTTATAGGGACATGGATGAATCTGGAAACCATCATTCTCAGCAAACCGACACAAGAACAGAAAACCAAACACTGATGTTATCACTCATAGGTGGATGTTGAACAATTAGAACACGTGGACACAGGGAGGGAAACATCACACACTGTGGTCAGTTGTGAGGGGCCAGGGGAGGGACAGCGGGGGTGGGGAGGGTGGGGGAGGGATAACATGGGGGAGAAATGCCAGATATATGTGGTGGGGGGGGATGAAGGCAGCAAACCACCTTGCCATGTATGTACCTATGCAACAATCCTGCATGATCTGCACATGTACCCCAGAACCTAAAGTACAATTAAAAAAACTCTGCTTTTTCTCTCCTGTGTATATGTGAGTTAAAATTTTATGCTATAATCTTTATAATGAGAAAACACTATTAATACAAAAACTTAGCAGATACATGAATGATTTAAACATTATTGATAAAGCTTTTGTAAGTAAAACTTTTTGTTTGCAGAATTTGCCATGAAGCACTACAAGATCCCTGTAAGAAAGTGAACTTTATAATTTATATATCTGTGTACTTATATATTGGCCACATCTATATAGAGATAAACTTCAGCTAAGACAAATATCAGAGCCAATTCAGATTTGCTTGGATAAAGACACTATATGATTTCAAATTTGGGAGTATAGTTGATAATAGCATTTGTGAGACCTCTGAATATAAATACTATTATAAATTATGTATAATGAAAACACAGTGGCTTCTGATACAGATCTGTATTTCTTACTTAAAAGACACTGAAAAGTTTCTACCCAGAGAGCCAAAGGAATAATACCTTTTATAGTCAAGTCTAGGGTTTCCTCTATTTTGGGAAATACTTATTTTGTACCTCTTTGCCTGATCCCTTTTATTAATTACTTGAAGTCATTGATATTTTCTTATGAACTCATGCAGAATTTTCATGTTCAATGTTTTCATATATTGACTTCTAAATAAAAATGTGCTCCTCTCCAGCAAACAGCCTGAAATTCTTGCTTCCCATGTTACTGATTAATGAATACACCCACATGAGGCAGGAGCCTTCTGGCTCTCTCTGGCCTGACTGTGCTGTGTCTGTGTTTTGTATGGCGAACAGTGAGAAAAGGATTAAACAACTCAATAGGTGAGAAGTCACCTCCTGCCTGTAGTCATATCGAAAAAAGGATATCCTATTGTATAGTATCATTAGACATCCTCCAAACAAACATACTCCTGAGGCAATTCTCTTTAAGATGCCATGTTCTGTATATAACATAAATTTGCCGAAAACAATAGTCATGTAAAATATTTCCATGAATATTTTTTCCACTTACATATATAAATTAAAAGGAAAGCATAGTTTGTTTATTCTATTTATGTCAATTTCAACTCTTTTGATACTTTTCTAAGCTTGTAGAAATAATTTAATACTCAATATTCGTTATTTTATTAACAATTCAAATGATACAAATTTGCTTTTCTTCAAGCAGTTACAAAAGAAGCAAATTTGTTTCACTGAATTTGTTATTACATTTCTTAAGTAGTCATAGTCTGAAGCATTAGAGTAGACATAAAAGTATATCTTTATAGACTTTGTCACATATTATTTTAAACATATTCTTCAATTCTTAGATTGGATCAGTTTTATATTTGTATTCCATAATGTCTATTTTATTTGTGATATTATCTGCTTGTTTATGTTACACTGACGTTGAATATTTTGCATTTGCTGCTCCACATGTACCTTTATTTGCTTAGAAACTGTATTTTGTTTATCTATTTCATTCTTGCAGTGGTTAACTAAAAAAATACAGCACACATTTCTCACTTAATAAAATCAACGAACACATTCATTCTTCTCACAGACAATGAAATGAACATAGGGCATATTAACTCTATTCATCTCCATCGCAAATGTTTTTGCTGTTTTTGGCATGCGATTGAATTTATCATACATAAAACGTTTTTGCCCAAAGAACAATATTCTGGTTGCTTTTTGTAAATAATATTCACTTCTATTGCCCAACACTTTTTTCATATTTATTGTTGTTTATTTTTGCATTTATAATCTTCCATTTCCAACCATATTCTTTCTGCTGAAACTGGAAGAGCACCTTCAGAATGACCTTTTGTTTGGTTCTGCTGGTAGAACATTTTTTCTTTTAAGCTGTTAGAAAATATATTTTGGGCCACCTGAATTCTTGAAGTATATGTTTCCTAATAGATTGTCAACTATTTACTTATGTAGCATTTTGTTGTTAGTCTACTGTCTTTCGGCTTCTTCAAAGAAGTCAGCTATTACTTAAAATTTTGATTTTGAAATAAAATCTCTCTTTTCTTCTAATGATATTAACATTTTCTTTTCTTTGAATGTCTACAGTTTCATTGTGATGTATTTGGTTGTGAGCTTCTTTATGATTATCATATGTGTAATCATTTCAGCTTCTTGGATTTATGAATTTTAAATGTTTTGGAAAATTCTTAAATATTAAATATCTCCATTAAATATTCAAATATTATTTTACCCTATTCTCTCTTTTATTGCTGGCCAAATTTCCAATTAAATATTTGTTACACTTGATCCACTACGTATTTTTCTACTGAACTGAATGTTCCATTACTTTCTCTCTTTATTTTTCATTCCGTACCATTTGTTTTGACCTATCTTCCAGGCCATTAATTCTCTCTCCCACTGTATATAATCTGTTAAATCCATTCATTGACTAGTTAATGATTATTTCTGTGTTTATCAATTCGTATAATTTTTCTTGGCTATTTTTGGTCCAAATCTGATTTGTCCTTTCTGAACGGATAAATTTTCAGGCTTATTCTTACATAATTTGTAAAAAACTTTGTGAAATATCTAGCACTTAATGAAATCTAGGATTTACCTTATGGCATATAGACTGTTCTAAAACTGTGCTTAAGATTTCAAGGAGATGATAGGTAAGTTTGAAAGATTCAGTATAATTGTAAATTTAAAAATAGTGACAGATCAGATTTGGGTAAAAGGTCAAAAAATTATACAAACTGATAAATACAAAAATTATAATTAACAATTCAGTCCTTTAAGTAAATATCTGTTTCCCTAGCTGTCTGCAGACATAGTGCAGCGCCAGTTTCTTTAAGAATTGCCTTACCTTGAGCTCTTAGGGAAGCCCATACTATTGACTGATTTTGGTGCAGATTGAAAGACTGGTCACTCCTGCCCAGCAAGGTCATCAACGTTGAGCCATTGTATTTCTAATCTTTCTGTTAGGTTAGTTGAGACTATTTTTAGGTCTATATTTTTGGTAGACTTTTACCTTTTTCCCAAATCTACTTCACACTCTCTTCCACACTTGTTGATGCCTCGTGAACACCATGCATGTCAAAACTCTATCTCAGTATGTGCTGCATTTTCAGCCTACAATAATAGTGCTAAGAATTGCAGGTTCATTGATACCGACTTCAGCTGCCTTCTTTCCAGCAATCACTCACATTAAGATTATTTCAAGACCAGTCTGGCCAACTTGGTGAAACCTTGGCTCTACTAAAAATACAAAAATTAGCTGGACAAAGTGGCAGGCGCCTGTAATCCCAGCTACTCAAGAGTCTGAGGCAGGAGAATTGTTTGAACCCGGGTGGCAGAGGTTGCAGTGAGCAGAAATGGTGCCACTGCACTCCAGCCTGGGCGATAGAGTGAGACTCCGTCCCAAAAAAAAAAAAAAAAAAAAAAAACCCACAATGCAAACACCAAAATTAGAAGAAAAAACCTCAGCTTTAACACATATCTTTTTAAACATAACTCAGTACTTATTCAAGTTCATTAAAAATATATTTTCACTGAACACTAAGGTTATGTTTAATTCATGTTCCTTCCCATCTACCATCCAATCTACCCCCCTGCCATTAAAGTGGCATTTCTCCAGAAACAGCGTGGGAAGACTTAATTTTTCCTCTCAATAGGAGAAAGTATAATAAAAAAAGTTGGAAGTAATTCCTCAGAGGTAGACAGTACATAAAAAAATGGGAGCTTATTATTTATTCACCCCTGAAACAATCATTGGTATTCAGGAAAAGAAAAGCAGAAGCGTTTGCTTTTCTTATCACTGAAAATATAATTTGAGTACATAGTGTGTTCTAATGTGCCTAAAATATTAAAGTCTTTTTGAGAAGTATTTTATCGTATGCAACTTTAACTTTTTTTTTTATTTTCACCTGTGATCCTCAAGAACAACAAAATATAATTTATATTTGATAATCTTGGCAAATGGCTTAGTGACTGTATATCTAGGTTTTTCCTCTTTTGAACCACTAAGATCAAGTCAAAAAACATAATACACTCAAAATGGTTTGTGAACATCACTTGCCAATACCTGCGTTGACATTCAGCCTAGGGTTAATTGTGAAAACTCATCCTACAATGAACGTTTAAGGATGAAATTGTGGGGATACTGATGAGAGATATTTGTGTGCATTCCTGTGATTTTAATATATTTATTTGGAATTTTATTGCCAATATTTACATTTAGCAAAACAGGTAATATTAGGAGATTCTATTCAATTCTCAGTTTTCACAATGTAACAAGATATTGAAAGTGATGTATTTATTTTAAAGTTGAAAAGAATGTGCCTAACGGTGAAAAATGTTTGTACATTGCAGCACCATGGAGACTTGTCCAGGCAATGAAGATATAATTTAAAATGGATATTTTAGTCAAAAAACAAAAACAGTACTTACTTTGTAATTGGCTATCTCAACTAATGCCACCACATAATAAAACTCAAACTTTACTCTCTTACAGTATGCACCTCCCATGCATATTCCCTACAATGTTATTTTTATTAAATAGTTTAATCAATCAATAAAAAGAATGCCCATTTAGAATAAGCAAAAGTGAATTTTTTCACCCCCAATATAAATATTTGTCACTTATCCTAGTTAACGTATCTGCATTCATTTTAAGAAATGAAATGTATTGTTCATCTTTGATGTCGTGCCTTTTTCTGGATTTCTTTGGACTATTCAACATATCAGGTATTATTTCAAAAATATACTAAGAATTTTAGTTTGAACATAAAAATATTAACTATATTTTTAATTAGAGAGTATCTCATTTTCAATAATGAGTAATAGATCACTTTGATAATCCAAATAAAGTTACAAAATCTGTAACCAAAAAATGCACATATTAATACATTCAGCTTTTTGACAGAAATTAGGAATATCATTGATATTCTAATAAGGGAAAAATATCAAAACATACTTCAGTCATTTTCATGAAACTTCAAACGTTCTAAGAATCTTAATTGAAGAAAATGTGGATAAGATTATAAAAGATGGTTGATTCTTCATCTGTTACGCATTTATGTGATATTCAATTAAAATTGAGTTACATTAATTATGGAGTGATTCTATCATTCAATGTACGAGTAATGATAAATAGTATGAATAACCATAGCTATTGAGTTCTTTTTGACCACTTATTAGATTATAATGCACTGTACCAAGCATTTTCCCTCTCATATTTATGTCCCCATACTAATTCAGGTGAAATTTAACATTAATAGTTTCATTTTTACACGACAGAAGAGAGACTTCGCAATATTAACTAAATATTTTTAAATCAATAATTTAAAAAATAAGTTGGATTCCATGGTTTATAGGGTACCAAAACCTTCGGCCTTAATATTTGATTATATACTATGATAAAGTTTTAACATCTTCAGGAGAAAATAAAATATTTTATACAAGCTAATAGGTCTATTGATTTTTAATTTTTTTGTACTTCATTCTCTTTTAAATTGCTTTGACTTTTAAATAGCATACTATTAATTTGCACAAATTTCACACCAATTTTGCTATTGTGATTTAAAAAATTATTTTATAAAAAATTTCACATACATTAATGTTATATAACATATATATATATGAGGTAAAGATAAATGAAATGAACACCCTTGTGTATAACATACTGCTTGAGAATCATAATTCTGCTACATTTTTTGAGACCTCCTGCATACTTCCCTATCACAAATTTCACCTCCTACAAGGTAAACACCATGCTGTTCATGAGTATTGTATTAATGATATTCACATACCTTTTGTAGTGTGATGAGTCCCACGCTAAGTGGATGTCTGCTGCTTGAAACCTGAGCACTGGGCGGTGAGCCAAAGCTATGGTGCCAAGCAAAAGAGCAGGCATCCTGATTACCCAAACATCCCAGAGAGTATCTACGAACCTACAAAGGAAGATAGTACCATCACACAAGGAGCCAGAAAATTAACTTACAAGCAGCTTAGAAGTAGGCGGTGGCGTGGGTCGCTAGAGCTGTCCTGCTGCTGTCCAGGAACGCTGCATATCTAAGTCCTAATACACTAACCTACACGCGAAGCTGAACTTGCCCCAGTTGTTCATTGGTCTCTTAGCAGTTTCTCAGTTTGTTAGCAGGGTAAAGGGAATGTCAGGGAGGGGGAGGACTTGCAGTCCCTAGTTTTTCTTGTTATAACTTTTACTGAACATTAATTTATTTCCAGGTTTATTTTTTCCTGCTTTAAAATTAATATATCGGAACCACAATCATAATGTTGTGTTTTTGTTTTCTCCACATTGAGATTGGTAAAAATTATTTGGGTGGATGTGTGAAAGTGGGTGGTTGGCTATAGATAAACCATTTTTATATCAATATAGTATTTCATTGAATGAAGAATATACTAATTATACAATCTTCTCTGATGAACATTCAAATTTTTCGCAACTTCTTATAAACAATATTTTTATGAACACTTAATTACATGTTTCCTGGTGCACTTGCATGAGAGATTTTATTATGGGGTATATCCAACAGTAGGATTGCTGGGTCATTGACATGGATATTTTCAAGTTTCATAAATACCATATTTTCCCCATAAAAAATCTCATACTCTAAATCTTCACCAAAGTGAGGGGTATTACCAGATTTCTAACTTTTCTCAATTTGTCATGATACAAATCTTTGATCGTGATTTTCAGTTTTCTAATTATTTATGTTAGAATGTCCATTGACATTTGGTGAAATAAACACTTAGGTTTAAGATTTTTAAATACTTTACAATATGTAACTCAATGGCCTCTTACATGTATTGAATATGCTCTCCAAATTCATGTAGTGCTTTTCAAATTTCTTTATTTAGTCTTTTTGAACCACAATTTACTTTTAATTTAATTAAGCTAATGATTTGGTCATTTTAGAGTTAAAATATTTTTTCTATGTTTCCGTATCTCATACTAAAAGTTTCTAAGGTTTGAGTTGAAATTTAAACCCTTTATTTTTTATTAATTTTGCATGGGTTGAAATGTCACATTTTCCCTTATGTGTGTCTGTGTGATGTCTGTGTATGTGATTTATTTTGAAAACTAGTGACTTCACTCCCTCTATGCAAGCTCTTCATTTTTTCCCTTGTACATCAACACTAATCTTGGCCTTGTTACAAACTCTGACAAAATAAAAAACTTGTATGGCATAAGCAGAGGCTTAAAATGTACTTGTCATTGCATTTCTCTAACAACTAGTACTTTTTAAACCTCTGTTTATGCCATACAAGTTTTTTGTTTTATTTGTCAGACTTTGTGACAAGGCCAAGATGGAAACCATCATTCTCAGCAAACAAACACAGGAACAGAAAACCAAACGCTGCATGTTGTCACTCATGGGGAGTTGAATAATGAGAATACATGGACACAGGGAGAGGAACATCACACACTGGGGTCTGTCGGGTGCTGAGGGGCTGGGGGAGGGACAGCATTGGGAGAAATATCTAATGTAGATGATGGGTTGATGGGTGCAGCAAACCACCATGGCATGTGTGTACCTATGTAACAAACCCGTACATTCTGCACACGTATCCCAGAACTTGAAGTATAATAATTAAAAAAAAGTTAGCCAGGCGTGGTGGTCACTCCTGTAGTCCCAGCTACTCAAGAGGTTGAGTCACGAGAATTGCATGAACCTGGGAGGCAGAGGTTGCAGTGAGTGAGACTGCACCATTGCACGCCAGCCTTGGCGACAAACCGAGACTCTGTCAAAAAATAAAAATAAAAATAAAAAATAAACTCTATGCTTTAGCTTACAAATAAAAAAAAAAATACTAGTCATTGAGGCATTTGGCTTATGATGCTGAATCTCTTATGCCATCATGCTTCGGAGCCCAGGATAGCCCTGCTGGAAATTTGCCCCATGTAAGTAAAAATGAGCTTAGTAGAGGTACCCGAGATCAATCACTGTAAGCAGACATTTTAGACCACTCAGGTATAGCTAAGCTACTAAATGATCACAGTGATCAGCCAAACCAGCTAAGAACATTACCACAATAGGTTACCTACAAAAATAAGAACTGAATAAATCTGTTATTTTAAACCCATCACCATGTTGGAGGGGTGCAGGAGTAGATAATTAATGCAAGATAATGAATAGTCCTACACCAAATTCTGAAAGGTTTATCCTCTCTCCATTAATCTGCAGTGTCATGTCAGCGATAAATCAAGTTCTGTGTGTGCACGAATCTGTTTTTTTTTTTCAGCCTATTCTTTGAAACAGCACCCTTCTGTCTTAATTGAATTACTGAGCCTTCGTAATAAGTGTTAGTATTTAGCACGAAATCCCCCAGTTTGTTTCTTTTCCCCATATTCCACAGATATTCCTAGCAGTCAACTTATTTGTAGACTGTCTTAAAGGCATTTCAAGTTTCTCACTGGTTCTAATTGAATTAGTTTAACTCTATGCTTTACTTAATAAGAATCAGTACCATTCCAAAATTGAAGACTATATATCCATTAATTTGTTTATTCTTTAAATCATTTTTTAAAGATTGGCATGATTTCCACAATTTTTCATGTATCTTTTATTACCAAGAGCTTCATATCTTGTGTTTTATTTTGCTCTTGATTATATATGTCATATTTTATGTAATATATGTAGTATTCTATGTAATTGTGTGTGTATGCTTATGTATATGTACACATACACACACACACGCACACACACACACACACACACACACACATATATATATATATATATAAAACTGCTATTGCTATTCACAACCTATCCTGGCTATGAGAATGTACTTCTCACATCTATGGTTGCAAGACACATAATTGATTGTAGAACTCAGCGACCCTCTGAAATCCATTACTTCATTTTCCGTGAACTCACACTTCTCGTCACCTGCTCCCAGCCAGTGAGTGATTGAGTATAGCAGTGATACTAAGGCAGGTCAATTTTTGGGAGATGTGTGACTCCTAGGATTCCTAACTGACTTCAGGACACCTTGACAACCTTGTTGACTTTCATTAAAATCACACTGCAGTCTAAGATATTTCAACCTCAACATTTCCTTTTTCCTTTCCTCTCTTGTTCACTCTGAATGAAACTCAAATCATTGTCTCAGGGCTTCTCCAAGATTCCTTCTCATTGTTTGTTTGTTTGTTAGTTACATTTTCCTTAATAAACTTCTTGCATGTATAATTCATTTTGGTGTTTGCTTCTCAGAGAACCCAGAATAACACACGTTCTTAATAAAAATAAAATGGAATTTCTTTAATTTGAATAAATTCCAATTTGTTTTTTTAGTGATTAGTTCTTTTTCAAATCATACTTGCGTAATCTTTGCTTCCTAGTATATTTCCTTGTTGTTTCTTCTAAAAATTTACTGATGTGGCATATAGATACATATCTATAACCCACTAAATTTATTTTGCATAACAATTTTCAAAATGTATATTGAATAATAATTGTATTGAGGAAATGAATAATTTCGATCCGTATTATCAAATAGTTACTCTAACACCATTTATTTATTGGAAAGTTGATTATTTCCTCACCAAAATGCTGCAATGCCTTTGTTGCAAATAAAATGACTGTTTATATGTGGAACTATTTCTAGACCACTATATATTTTTAAATCATTTTATTAATAATGCTTAATTATTGCTATTATATAATGCATTAAACTCATATAGTTTTTAATCCTTGAACTTTGTTATTCTTATTGAAGATTGTCTTGATTTTCCTAGATATTTTGTATCATCATATAAATTTTAGAATCAGCTTGTCAAAATGCATCACTGCATACACACACATTGAGTATTTTATTAATTCTATTAATATATTTGGTAAGAATTGGTATTTCCATAAGATTGATAGCTTAACAATCTTAAATCTTCTAATGTCTCTTAACTTTTTCCAGTCTCCTTCATGTAATACTGTAGACCGCTAGGTTTCAATGTAATTATTTTTGTCATCGTTCATGAAATTAATTGTTAGATATTTGATTCTTTTGAAGTGTTTTCAAATATATTTTTTGACACCTGCTTTATGGCTGACTGTTGAAATAAAGTGATTTCAATATCTTTTTATTCAAAGGCTTGCTAAGATTATCATTTATCATTTCTGGATATTTTATATTTATAATGCACACAATTATGTCATCTCCAAATGCTAACAATTTTTATGCCAATTATTTATGACAATTACATCTTTTTAAATTTTTTTTTATTTTAATGGGTACATAGTAGGTGTATATATTTATGAGGTACATGAGAGATTTTGATACCGGCATACAAGTGTAACAATCTCATCAGGGTAAATGGGATATGCATCACCTCAAGCATTTATTATTCCTTTATGCTACAGATATTCCAATTATACTCTTTAAACTATGTTTAAATGTACAATAAATTATTGTTGATTGTAGTCAGCCTGTTGTACTATCAAATACATCTTTTTCATTTTATTTAACTATAGTTTGTGCCTATTCACTACCCTCAATCCCTTCCCCCACCCCACCACCCTATTACCCTTCTTAGCCTTTTGTAACCATCATTCTACTCTCTACCTTCATGAGTTCAATTGTTTTACTTTTTAGTTTTTAAAACTTTTGAACTGTATAAAGTCTTTAAAGAATTATAGTACATAAATACACATACTTAGTTATATATGAAGTATCTCTTTTTTTACTTTTTGTATAATTCTAATTTTTATTTTAGATTCAGGGTATACATGTGTAGTTTTGTTACCTGGGTATATTGTGTGATTCTAAAGTTTGGGATAGGTATGATTCCACCACCCAGGTACTGAGCATAGTACCAGTTACCAATAGATAGTTTTTCAACCCTTGCCCCTATTCCTTCCTTCCTCTCCCTCTAGTAGTCCCAATTGTCTATTTTCCCAATGTTTATGTCCATGGGTACCCAAATTTCTTCTCACACTTACAAGTGAGAACATGCAGTATTTGGTTTTCTCTTCCTGCATTAATTTGCTTAGGATAATAGACTCCAGCTGCAGCCACGTTGCTGCAAAGGACATGATTTCATTCATTTTTATGGCTGTGTAGTGTTCCATGGTGTATATGTACCACATTTTCTTTATCCAGTCCACCACTGATGGGCACTTAGGTTGATTCCATGTCTTTGCTATTGTGAATGGTGCTGCAATGAACATAAGATGCATGTGTATTTTTGGTAGAATGATTTATTTTCTATTAGATATGTACCCAGTAATGAGACTCCTGGGTTGAATGGTAGTTCAGTTCCATTTTAAGTTCTTTGGGAAATCTCCAAACTGCTTTCCAGGTGGCTGAACTAATTTATATTCCCACCAACACGGTATGAGTTGTTTCTTCTCTCCAAAGCCTCTCCAGTATCTGTGGTTTTTTGACTTTTTAAAGTAGCCATTCTGACTGGTGTGAGATGGTCTCTCATTGTAGTTTTGATTTACATTTCTCTGATGATTAGAGATGTTGAGAATTTTTTCATGTTTTTTTGGCCACTTATACAATACATACATGTTACCTGTTCATGTCTTTTGCCTGCTTTTTAATTGGGGTATTTGTATTTTTTTGTTGAATTGTTTAAGCTTCTTATATATTCTGGATATTAGGCCTTTGTTAGATGTGAATATATTCTCCCATTTCATGGGTTGTCTGTTTACTCTGTTGATAGTTTCTTTTGCTATGCAGAAGCTCTTTAGTTTAATTATGTCTCAATTTTCATTTTTGGTTTTTGCTGCAGTTGTTTTTGTGGACTTAGTTATAAATTCTTTACCAAGACTGATGTTCAGAATGGTGTTTCCTAGGTTTTCTTCTAGGATTCTTATAGCGTGAATTCTTTTATCAGCCTCATAGAATTGTTAATTTTTCTATAGCTTTAAATGATCTTATATTTACTCACATATTTTTCTCATTCTAATGTGAGGTTTGTTTCTGCTATTTCTCTTTTCAAGCTGAGATCATTATTCATTCATCCTCAATGGCTCATTTTAATAGTAGTGCTAGTGTCCTGGTGGCAATTGAAAAAAAAAAATCTTCTATAAAACACATATTAACCTCCTATTAATTTTAAGAAATTATTTTTTCTTAGTGTAGAATATTATGTTGCAGTACTCACAAGGGATATTTCACATTTTAAAAATACTAGTCCAGGCTAGGCATGGTGGCTCACGCCTCCCTTTGGGAGGCCAAGACAAGTCTATCATTTGAGGTCAGGATTTCAAGGCCAGCTTGGTCAACATGGTGAAACCCTTCCTCTACTGAAAGTAAAAAATTAGCCAGATGTGCTTGCTTGAATCCAGGAGGCAGAGGTTGCAGTGAGCTGAGATCATGCCACTGCATTCCAGCCTGGGCAACAGAGCAAGACTCTATCTCAAAAATGATAATAATAACAATAATATTAAATAGTTCATTGTCTTCTTGCTCTCACATTTCCTGTTAAAATGTCTCTCTCAGTCCTATTGTTGCTCTTTAAAGTCATTTGTCTTCTGGTTGTTATTAAGATTTCTTTAAAAATTTTTGTCTTTGCTTAACTGTAAGGTGTCTAAGTTTTATTTTCTTCATTTTTATCCTCTTTGACACAACGATTTTTTATTTGTAATCTCTGGGTAAAATGTTTAATCAGTTTCAGAAAACTTTCAGCCATTGTCTATGTTAAGATTTGTTTTACCATATTCTCCTACCCACTCATTTCCATTCCGAACTAGAGTTACAACTAAAGCCTTTGGCTGTATTCAATGAGCCTTTTCTACTATCCTATTTCTTACTTTTTTTCCTTCCTTTTTTACTCTTAATGTTTTTCAAAGTTTATTATTTGCTTGATTTTTCAAGTCATTAATTCTGTAAGATGTGACTGATCTGCTATTCAAGCTATGCAAAGAGTGTTTCGTTTCAGAAATTCTGACTTTTGTGATTTATATTACCCGACATTTTTATATCTTCTAAAATTTCTGTTAAAATTCTTTGTTTTTATATAACTTCTTCATTATTTTATCTATTTACTTGTCACTCAAATAATGAAATTAGAGGCTATTCTTTTATTATTTCCTTCTTTCTCTTGCTTCCACATTTTTTGTAATGCAAAATGAGATATTCTTCTTTATCACTAAAAAAATATTGAGGCTCTGAAATTATATCTTCCTTCAAAGTGGCTGCATTGTCTTGTAACATGTAGATAATTTATTTCCATACCACTCTGATTACATGTAAGCTTGGTTTTAAATTTTATAAGCACTAGATTATTTCAATTTTCCCTTAAAATTCAAGTTTGAACATTTTCATATTTCAAATAAAAGGCAAATGATGATGATCATCTCTCTCTTTTTTATGATGACTTATCCCCAACTTGTTTTTTCATCACACATGAGTCATAAAATTTCTAGTTAGATTTGTAAAACTTCAGTTATATTTCTGCCATGGTTTCCTAGAATCTCACTCTATATGTGCCTTGATTTTGGTGCTCTCTTATACTCAGATAGTTCTGCTGTTCTCTGTTTGGATTCTATTTCCTCCTACTTCATTAATAATAAAGCTGAATGGTTATGAAACGCAAATCAGCTCCTATGCTTTTCTTACTATTAAAAAAAAATGGAAGGTGTTAGCATTGGGATGGTCCCTCAAATAAGTTAAAAGAAGGTTTAAGAGTTAATTCTGGTGAGAGATTCATTCATATAAAACCTGAAATAAGAAACCTGTGATATTTCTTTTTGTATCCAAACATTTGAGTGATGCATGGAATTGTGGATGGAATAATAAATGCATGCTAATTCAAATTTTGGGAAACAGCTATAGATTATGTAAAATATTTTGGATTTTATTTTCCATTTTATAAAAAAAAGTTTTGTTAAAATTGAGAATCATTTTTATCAAAAATTATTAGTTTTTTACATAGAGTACACCAGTGAATATGAAGTGCCTGAAAATAGCATAAGTAAAAAATTCACCTTACCTATTGTCCTCTTTGCTAACTTTCCTCACTTTTTTCCAATTTTGCATCTTCTATTAAGAAATACTAGTCTCATAAGTGTGTTTGCTTTAATATGCTATCATTCTAACTTTAAAATGTACAGTAATTAAATTTATACCTGAAAAGATAATGGTTCTAAAATAGAATATATCTATGTATATAAATTGATATCTATTTTCTTCTCCTGACTAAATATTTTCCCTGATTAGTGTGACAAAACATACATAATGAATTTTAAGTCCCACAAACATGGGCAAAAAATTTTATGATAACCATTGTGCCAGTAATTCAGAATAAATTTGTACTTTCCTAAGTGTATATGTGTGATCATTAGTATTAGCAAATGGATGCATACACAGGTTGGCTAATAGCTTTCCTGGGGAATAGGATCTGTTTGCTCAGTGACTAGAGAGACTTCATAATTCCCTTGGGCTATTGACGAAAAGTTCCCCCTCATTAAAATAATAGAGTTTATTCCACAGAAAACTGTTAATTACAGTATTCCAATTTTAACTCTAAAATAAGAGTATTGTCTATATGATTGACGATTGTATCATCATCAATGATGTGCAAAGGAGCTCAGTGCAACGCAAAGGAGCTCAATTTATTGCATTCAGTATCGGAAAACTGATATTTGTATTAATCTCATTAAATATAACATATAGTTTCAATAGTGATACTACTCAACTTTCAGATTGAAAGCACACATTATTTTGTTCTTTTCCAAGGGTGTTCTTTGATTTGAAATTGAAAAATAATTCTCCCGATTGCCTTTTAATATGTATTTGTTTACTCTAAATTAGAGTTTATATAACATGTTTTATTTGTCCAAACTCATTAATGAATCTGAAAATAGATGCCCTTTAAGAGGGTGAAAATAACACAGCTTTTGAACATTTTTTATTCACAGTTTAATTTATTGTAGTAACTATTTCTACCTAAATTGAACTACATCATAGATACATACACACACACACACACACACACACACACACACACACACACATATATATATATCTGTGACTATATAGCTATAGATACACACACAAAGCTATATACTATACATGGTAAGTAACAAAACAAAGTGATTTATTGTTGGAGCTAGTGTACTGTAAGGAATGTTTCAAATATTTAAATTATTAAGATAAAATATATTTGAGCAATGTGCTACTAGGGTAAAGTGGATTGCCTGAACAAAATCACCTTTAACAATCACTAAGAGTCTGATATCAAAGCTTAGCCTGCTTACAGTGCATTACCACACACAATTCCTTATTAAGCTAAGTTTCTCAAAATGGGCCAAAGTCTAAGTGTTGAAATTACTTCCTGTACCCTCATTTTCAGAAATATCAAACACAGTAATGAGACAGGAGTCAGTTAATTGCCTGGCAATTACAGGCTAGGCAGATGGAGAGGGAAGGTCTTGGTAATGAAAAATACCCATGTGACTGCACCTGCACCACCCCTGCAGCCAGAGGGGAAAAACGCAGGTAAGAACTTCCTCTAATGTCAGGATGTTGCCCAGAAGGGACTGTCCAAAACTAGGTGCAGGTGCAATAAATCAACCTAAATGTCCTTAACTTGACCCAACTCCTTTTAATATCATTAGCATATCATTAGCATTGTGGTTTTAGCCCTGCTGTGGGCTTCACTAGGCACTCATGGGAAATATCCAAGACGCAGTCACTCTGGCCAAACCCTGGCATGCATTTGCATGTGACACCCTTAGGAGAGAAACTTACCCCCTCCCACTTAGGCAGAACCCATAGAAGACTTCCTTGCTCTTGCCACATAAAAGACCTAGAACTCAGCCCCATTTCTGGCAACCCAATTTCTGGTCCTCTATCTTTGCTGAGAGTTTTTGTTTTGCTTAATAAATCTTACTCTACTCACTCTCTTGTACCTGCATGCCTCACTCTTCTTGGTCATGGGACAAGAAATTGGACCTAGTTGAACTAGGGACTAAGCAGACTGCAACAATAATCTTAAAGAAAATGTTGCCCTTTTCTCTCAGTTAATTATCAAGATTAAGTTTAATAAAGTAAAAAATGAATATCAATAAAAATGATAAATTTACAATAAATTAAATCCAAGAGAGTCAATGATTTTATTGTTGCCATTAATTGGAGATACATACTATACAACACACACACACACACACACACACACACACACACACAGAGAGAGAACACAGAGAGAGACAGAGAGACAGAGAGACAGAGAAAGAGAGAAGGCACTTCAAAAATCAACAATGGCAGACTTCTGGAAATTTGTATCAGCAAAGCTCTTGAATATTTTGTTCTCTACTTGGACCACTATATATGTTGATATTAATATGGAACTCTAAACTATATAAAATGCTATGTCAGTAGAATACATAAATTTTTCAAAGCTGAAAAAGAATTGTGTGAAAGAAAAAAAATGAGAACATATCTACTTCACATGGATTTTATAATCAAGTCAACTAAAGTTATTTTTCAAAAGAGTTTTTAAATAATTGCTCAAGAAACTATTTCTACTCCTCAGTATGTATTTATTTTAAAAAACATTTGAAATGATCCATGAAAGTGGATCTTTGAAGCACTTACATGGATTCTAGACTTACTGTTATTGTCTTGCTTCCTTTTATTGTCCATTTCTGCCTGTCTTCTTCAGCATGTTATTGTCATGCTGTGGTTATCAATGGTGATAACTTTGTCTACTTGTCCCACCGCATATACTCTCCTTTACCCATATTATCTTAAAATGCCTTCTAGCATGAAAATCTCTATTTCAAATGCTTAAGGGTACTTTGAATGAAGAGAGTAACAATTACTTGATGGTAAGTCTATTTGGTGTAGTATTTGTATTTCTTATTAAAACAATAAAAGATATTTTGAAATATTACACATGTAAAAAGTATTTAACTTCCTTAAACTATATCACCTAAAATATTCATAATTAATATTTTAACATATCTATCCTTACTCGCTATATAATATATACATAGATGTATAGCTAAAAGATATTAAAAATATACAGTTTATATTCATTTTACAGGTTTATTTTTATGATATATAATTAACAGTTTGCCACGTTGTTAAACATACTACAAAAATCATTAGTTATCTGGGTACCAATAAATTAGTACTCCCATTTTCTGTGAGTACCAGTTTACTTTACAATACTTCAACACATAAGCAAACATTTTTGTAATTAAATCCTAGAGCAAATACACGTTAACTTTTATATAATCTATCAATGTGGAGGGTGCGATCTAACAAATATTTATAATTTATTTTTTGAGACAGAGTTTCGCTCTTGTTACCCAGGCTGGAATGCAATGGCACCATCTCCGCTCACTGCAACCTCCGCCTCCTGGATTCAAGTGATTTTTCTGCCTCAGCCTCCTGAGTAGCTGGGATTACAGGCATCTGCCACCACGACCAGCTAATTTTTGTATTTTTAGTAGAAATTGTCTTTCACCATGTTGGCCAGGCTGGTCTTGAACACCTGACTTCAGGTAATTTACCCGCCTTGGCCTGCCAAAGTGCTGGGACTATAGGCATGAGCCATCACGCCCAGATCTTTTTTTTCTTTTTTTTTTTTTTTTTTGATATGGAGTCTTGCTCTGTCACCGGGCTGGAGTGGAGTGCCGTGGTGCAATCTTGGCTTGCTGCAACCTTCGCCTCCAGGGTTCAAGTAACTCTCCTGCCTCAGCCTCCCGAGCAGCTGGGATTACAGGCACGTGCCACCAGGCACGGCTAATTTTTAGTAGAGACAGCGTTACACCATGTTGGCCAGGCTAGTCTCGAACTCCTGACCTCGTGATCTGCCGGCCTTGGCCTCCCAAAGTGCTGAGATTACAGGCATGAGCCACCGCACCTGGCCCAAATATTAATAATTAAAGAAACTATTGTGTCTGTTGAAAATTTCTTTTCTGTATAGGTTAAAATAATTGACATCCCCACTAGTTGTGTATGACTGTGCCAATTTGTACATGTACCTGTTTAATATAGATATACTCAAAGTTTAATCACCAATTTCAAAAGTTAAAAAGAATACTTGAGGTCTCATATTTTAACATTCTCCTCTTTTTCTCTACACTTCAGCTATGCTAAATTCCTTATCACTTCCTAGGCTATTTCACATTATGATGTATTTATATGTTATCATTCTTTGGCTTTGGATGCTGTAGTCAATTTTTGTTGAGCAAACCATATTTACTTTCAGTATTCAGCCCAATTGTAAAAATTTATCAAATGTTTATAATTGTCCTGTGAGCAATCAGTTTCTCTAGTTACTGTGGATTTCTACTGAATTTTCATAATATTTCTATTGTAACAATTAATACGTTTATTGCAGTTTTAATTCAATTGCCTATGTACCCATTAGTGAGATTATTAAGGACAGAGAACATGCTTTTATTAGTTTTACAAAATCAGAAATTAACAAAGTCCCAGATGCATACTGTTGTCTCAGTGTTTTTTTTTTGAAAGAATTAACATTATGAAAATTAGGAGGCAGGAAGAAGGACAGAACAAACAGTGTTGATTTATATATGATTTATGAAAGTAAAGAGAGGAAGAAAAATAGAAGGGAAACATATGTAGCATATGTGAGAGGAGAAGATCAAGGGAAAAATCTTTTCAAGAAAGTTTGTTATGTGAGGCTGTTCCATAAAGAACAAAGTAATTGCCCACAAAGAGACTATGTGGAAGGCAGTTTTATTGTCAATTCAAGTCAAGGAACATATGTTTCCTTATTTTAGGTTCTTGAAAACAAAACCTTGATACAAACTGAAGATATGTTGGTAAAAAACAGCTGAGATTTCTGCAAGAAATTTGTAGTAACTCTACTAATCAGATTGTCAGTCACAGTTTTTTTTTTAAATTTACTGAAACCACAAAATAACAGAGATATATGTCATTTTATTAAGGTTATATAATTTTTGTTTTATTTTCTTTTTAATTGTCATATAATTAGTATAAATATTTATACGAGGTACAGCATGATGTTTTGATATGGTTTGGATCTGTGTGCCCACCCAAAGCTCATGTTGAATTGTAATCCCCAATATTGAAGGTGGGGCCTGGTGGGAGCTAACTGGATAATGGGGGTGGATTTTCCACTTGGTGCTGTTCTCATGATAGTGAGGGAATGTTCCTGAGATCTGGTTGTTTCAAAGTGTGTAGTACCTCCCCCCGTCTCCTTCTTCCTCCTGTTCAGGCCATGTGATGTGCAGGCTCCCCCTTTGCCTTCTGCAATGATTTTAAGTTTCCTGAAGTCTCTTCTGGAGCTGAGCAGATGGCCAGCCTCATGCTTCCTGTAGAGCCCACAGAACCATGAGCCAAGTAAACCTCTTTTCTGTATAAATTACTCAGTTTCAAGTATTTCTTTATAGCACTATGAGAACAAATACAGCTTCAATACTTTTTTTTTTTCAGCACCTAACAATTAAATTAGGGAAATTAGAATGTTTAGCACCTCAAGCATTTGTCATTTTTTATGGTGAGAACATTTACATACTCTCTCCTAGCTATTATGAAATATACATTATTGTTAATCATAGTCATAGCACTATGTAATAGAACTCCGGAAGTAATCTCTCCTATCTAACTGTAACGTTGTAGCCATTAACATACCTCTCTCTGCTCACCCCTCCTCCCTACTCTCTCCTGCTTCTGGTAACCGCTGTTCTACTCTTGACTTCTCTGTCCTCAACTTTTTAAAATTCCACATGTAATTGAGATAATGTGGTGTTCTTCCCTCTGTGTTTGGCTTATTTTACTTAACATAATGCCCTCTAGGCTATCCATGTTGCTGCAAATGACAGAATTTTATTCTTTTTGTGGCTGAATGGTATTTCATTGTGTGTGTGAGTGTGTGTGTATGTGTGTGTGTGTGTCACATTTTTTATATATAGTCATCCATTGATGGACACTTAGGTTTATCCTGTATCTTGGCTATTGTGAATATGGCTGCAATAAACACAGATGTGCCAGTGTCTCTTCAACTTAATGATTTCATTTCCTTTGAAGATACACCTTGTAGTGGATCAAAAAAAGTAAAGGAAGTCAGGTCTATTTTAAAATCAAAGTTTTGAGAGGTTTTGGAAGAAACGTAAGAGTGAAAATGAAAACACTTAGGGAAATAGAAAAGATAACATCATGGGTCACATACATGATATTAATGCATGCTGAGAAGATCATTATTTCACTTATCAAAGATGTTCTGAGCAATAGCATCAGATCCTTCTTTAGGCACAAGGGCGCATTGACAAATGTGATTTTCAAGACCCTGACTCTAGGGAAACACTGAGTGCCCAAAGAAACTGTGGCAGTGATATAAAATAAATCACAGAAGCAGGTGACTTGAAGAGGTTGTAGCACAGAATTTGAAATTAGAAGAAAATTAACTGTCAAAAGCAACCAGCAAACACAAAGGGAAGGTTTGAAAGATTCATCAAACAATCATTTTGCAGTTCTTATATAAAACCCAGAAAGATTAAAAAAGAACAACATCAAAATATAAGATTGCTTTAAAAAACAAATGTAACACAAATAAGGAAATCTAAAATATTATATTTTTAATATGCTCATGCACAACTGAGTTACAATTACAGCTTCTATTTTCCCCTAGGAAAGACCTTTTATTTTTTTACTTTGAGATTAAAAATTATGTATGATTAAACATCGTTCTAATAAAATAAATGAAATAGCATGTATCATTGCTCTGAAATACAAGGTAATAGTAGCAGAAATGATATTTTGACTTTTATCTGAAAATAGTAAACACAGATTCCAGTCTTAAGTTTCTATCAGGAAAGGAAGAAGTTGATAAATCATATGGATTTCATGAGAGGTTGCAAGAAAATTATTTTAGCATTATTAGTAGTACAGCAAGTCCTCGCTTATCATGTTAGAAAGGTTCTTAAAAACTGCAGATTTAAGTGGAAGGATGTATCATGAAACCAATCTTGTTTTTCATCAACATGATAATGAAGCAACATTCAAGAAAAGAACCTTATTTCAGGACCCAATGCAGAACAGATGAGACCCAAAGTTGGGGCCTAGCCCAATAGTGTCCCAGCTTTGCCCAGAAAGAATTCAAGAGCGAGCTAATGGTGAGGGAGAGCAACTTTCACTGAAGTGATTTTGCTCCTTGTAGAACAGAGCCAAACCATAGGTAGTGTGCCCCAAGAGTTGGCAGTGACTGTATGGGCTGCTGGGTTTTTCAGAACTTTCTGGAAAAAGGGAGGGGCGTTTCCACATCATATAAGGTAATGTCTGGACTATTGCCATGGCCTTGTCATGGCATTTGTAAAATGTCACGGCACCAGGGGGAGTATCTTTATCTAATGAGCAGTGAGGGCAACTAGAGGTCGATTTTGTCACCATCTGCTGGTTTTGGCCAGCCTCTTCACTAAATTTGTTTTGACCAGAACCTGCTGTGACCAGCCCAGCAAAGTGGTGAGTGGAAAACAACTTCTGCAAGGCCTCATACCTCCGACCTGCTGCCCATTGTTTCATTTAAGGTCACAGTTTTCAATAGCGTATGGACAATGTTAAGTGAAGACTTACTGTATGTCTGTAAAAGATGTGCAGTATGTACTTGCTGTAAGGACATACAAGCAAGTAGATGTGACCTATCTAGCAAATTAGAAAATGTTTTGGGCAAATGGAAGAATACGAGAGGTAAAGATTTGACTTTATATAATCAATATAAATATGTTTAACATTGTGAGATAAAAGTGGAAAAGGAAATTTGTAAAATGTGCTTTTGGTAACCTAAGAGATGTAACAGACCTCAACTTAATGAGTTATTTCTGCTACAGAATTGTGTGGAAAAAAAAAACAAAACAGAAATAAATAAATGAAGGTCATGCCAATGAGAACAAGTAAATAGAAGCAATTTATTCAGAGCTTGCCACCACCACTTGCATTTGGCAGATGCTCAAAGGCAGTGAGGTGAGACATTTTTTTCTCCAAAAAGGAAGAAAAGGAAGCCTTTGGGTATGGCATGTTTGGAGATTGCTGACATGATGAAACTTGAGGATGGCTAGCTTGAGGTAGGGGCATCCCTTATGATTGGTGTGGGGAGCATGTCTGGCTTTCTCTTGTTGGTCCTGAGTGGAAGCAGCAAAAAATAGGAACGTGGGGGAGTCACTGACCAAGTCTTGACTGTTCTGGGTCAATTGCTTGCAAAGATGAGAGTTTGGTTTTCTGAGCTGGTTGCTGCAGAGGCTGAGATTTAGTCATTTTATTCTACGTAATCTGGTCATTGTTAATTCATTTATTTAGTATCAGATACAATTCAATATTAGATAAAATCAGTATTAGATCAAAAGTTGATATAATCAGTAATTGGCAGCATTAGCCTAGGCATTAACATTTTTCTCCACTATGTCGCCATATCTGTATTATTTTCTGAAAATTTTGAAAACAAAAGTTCAAATATTTTATATCATCACATTTTGAGAATGTTAAGTTTTGTAAAAGTCTGTTTGCTCTCTTGCTTTACCTCTGGAATATTTTTTAATGATTTTCTCTTAATAACTGGTGAATTTTTTCAAGTATTAATGTGTTTGTTTTTGTTGTTGCTTTTTATCTTGAGACAGTCTCACTCTGTCACCCAGTCTGGAGTGCAGTGGTATGATCTTGGCTCACTGCAACCTCTACCTCCCAGGCTCAAGTGATTCAGGTGCCTCAGATTCCAGGGTAGCTAGGATTACAGGTGCCTACCACCACGCCCAGCTAATTTTTGTATATTTAGTAGAGATTGGGTTTCTCCAGGTTGGCCAGGCTTGTCTCCAACACCTGACCTCAAGTGATGCACCTACCTAGGACTCCCAAAGTACCGTGTTTTTTTAATAGATTGTATTTTTAAAGCTAACAGCAAAATTGAGTGAAATGTACAGATATCTCATATACCTCCTGCCAGCACACACTGACAGCCTTTCATTGTCAACATCCCCTGTCAAGGTGAAACATTTGTTGCAATTGATGAATGTACTTTAACACATAACAATCACCAAAAGTTCATAGTTTTCATTAGGGTTCAAGCTTAGTGTTGTACATTTTATGATTTTGGACACGTATATAATGACATGTATTCACCATTGTAGTATCATATACAGTACTTTCACTCCACTAAAAATTCTCTGTCTTCTACCTATTCATTCCTCCTTCTCCCCTAACCCTGGGCAACCATAAATATTTTTATTGTTCCATGGTTTTGACTTATCCAGAATGTCAGATAGTTGGAATAATACAGTCAGTATACAGCATTTTAGGCAGGCTTTCCTCGCTTACTAATATGCAATTAAGGTTCCTGCATGAGTTTTCATGGCTATCAGCTAATTTCTTTTCAGCCCTGAATAATATGCCATTTTCTGGATGTACCACAGTTAATTTACCCATTCACCTACCAAAAGACATCTTGGTCATTTCCAAGTTTTGACAATTATGCACAAAGCTGCTGAAAACATCCCTGTACAAGATTTTGTGTAGGCATGATGTTTATTTGTTTTTTTGTGATTCATTCAGCTCTGTACTTGGTGTGCTTTTATAAATTTTGTATTTTCCTATTTTCTTTTGTAGCACTCCTTGACAGAACTTGTATGCATCTTCTAATTTATTACTTTTTATATCTTTGTTGTTGTTCTATAGGCAGAAAAATTCTTCATACTTTTTCTTTTTTGTGTATTAAAATCCTATTTGTAAACCTATATATTTTTTATTTTTGAACATTTTATGTTTCTCAATATTTTTCTTTCATTTTTTTCACATAAAATTGAAATATTCAAAAAAGTTTTCAAAATATTGAAATTTTATTTTCTTTTGATGTTTTTCTCTGTTCTTGAGATTATCTAGCATGAGTATTTATCGATATCTACTAGTTTCTGGTTATTTTTAATATTAAAAATTAGGTTGATTATTGCACATTGCTAGCAATGATTGTATACTGCCCTTAGAGTTATGACTTCTTCACTCCCACAGTTCAGCAAGTGGGAAGGAGTCTTAACAGCTCTTTCACAGTTTGGCAAGTTCTGAGTTCTTGTCTCACGGCCAAGAGGAATGAGATATGCAGACCCTGGAGAGTAAGACAGAGCATAATTTTATCGAGCAACAGAAAGAAAGCCCTCAGCACAAACAGGGGACCTACCCCAAAGTGGGTTGACAGCTGTGAGGCTGAGACTGGGGTTTTTATGAGATTAGAATGGGGAAATATGTACTGATTAGTTTATGGGTAGGCTTGGAAAAAACACCATTCACAAAGAGGTAAGTTACTGTTAAGAACCAGTTAGGGTCTGAAGTGAAGGTTTTGCCTTGGACCTTGGCCCAGGACCAATTAGGAATGGAAGTTCTCACTATGGTCTGTGGACTTTATTGAGAACTGGTAGCTTGGTGTTCAGACTTCAGCCTGTCCTTGCTTGAAGGTGCAGTTTCACCAGGGACTCATCCCTGTCTGCCTAGGAATTTGTCTGCCTCCTATCACTATCATCAGTAATGCATCACCCCTGATTAATAGTTGTTTATTGTAAGTATGGTGGTGTGTTCATAGGAAGGCTGATTTAAGTTTTGCATGCAGAATGGCAGGTAGGCTGCACTATTCCTATTTAAATAAAAGAAAAGAAGGAAAAAAAAACCAAGAAGAAGGACAAAGAAAGAAAAAAGATCTAAAAGAAAGTTCCTACATTCAGCCTCTAAATACCATTTTTGAAGATCTGGTATCTCCCAGGGGAATAGATCATTAGGATTTTTAAAACACAGAGAGTATTTCTGCAGCTTCACTTCAAAGACCAGTGTCTACTTGTGTATAACACATGCCATTTTATTTTATTTTCTATTTTTTAATTATTTGTCTATTTTATTTATTTTTTTTTAAGACAGAGTCTCACTCTGTCCCCAGGCTAGAGTGCAATGGGGCAAACTCGGCTCACTGCCACCTCCACCTCCTGGGTTCAAGCGATTCTCCTGCCTCAGCCTTCCAAGTAGCTGGGATTACAGATGCCCGCCACCACAACCAGCTAATTTTCATTTTTTCAGTAGAGACAGAATTTCACCGTGTTGATCAGGCTGATCTTGAACTCCTGACCTCATGATCCGCCAGCCTTGGCATCCCAAAGTGCTGGATTCCAGGCTTGAGACACCATGCCCGGCCACCATTTTAGAGCTGGGAAATACTTGAGTAAAATGTACACATAGGTACTCAGTTAATCCTCATGATTTCTGTAACTCTTCATTTAACTCAGCATACTTTTACAGTGTGGTCTATGCTGAAAGCATTCTTCAGTTAAAAACAGCTCCTTTCTTATTGTAACATTCCCCTGTATATGCTCGAAGATGTGCCTCTCTCTGCTGTGATTTTTCTATCTATGTAATCCCATCATCATACAAGCTTCCCATATTTATTGTAATCTTGCAACTATTGCTGGTTCCTCATTTCAGTCTATTTATATTCACACCTCTTCACTGTCACTACAATAACCTTTCAAGAGGGAGAGAAGTACAAATGAGATGCTAAACTACCTTGAACACAAGTGCAATTGTGTTATTAAAGGCACAATCTTTACATATCAGTGAAGATCACTTTTTTCTATAGAATGTTATCTAGTGAGGCTATAAGACAGGAATGGTTACATAAATGAAAGTGGATTTGGCAGACGGGAGAAATGCAAAAGCAGAACAAAAAACAAATCAAGTGTTTTGTTTACAGAATTATAGAAATAGTGAAGAAAATTTAGAAGATTTGGAAACAGGTTAAGTAAATATTTAAAAGTTTTGAACTTTGATAAAAATTATGTCTAAGGTTTGAAGTAATTAGTAGAGGCTGAATTACCAAGCACCAGTATTTTAGGATATGCTCAGATTGTAAGCCCTTTAAATTCAGAGTTGACCGTTTTTGCACTGGATCCCAAAATGAGAGCCAATAAAAGTATTTGAGGAAAGGGATATATTAGTTATTTCTATTGTTTTTAATTAGCATCAGTTAGTATAAATGGAAGAAATGTGAGACCAGGAAACCATGGGGGAGACCTGGTGAGTGATGATCAGGGTCTGCAATGGGGCACTGTGTCTGAAATAAATATAAGGGCATAATAGCAAGACACTTCTGAAAGACAACCACAGTAACTAAATGTGCGTGTTGGCCAGGCATGGTGGCTCACACCTGTAATCCCAGCAGGGAGTCCGAAGTGAGTGGATTGCTTGAGTCCAAGAGTTCGAGACCAGCCTGAGCAACACGGTGAAACCACATCTCTGCTAAAAATACACAGACACACACAAAAGTAGCCATGCATGGTGTTGCGTAGCTGTATTCCCAGTTACTCAAGAGGCTGAGTGGGAGAATCTCCTGAGCCGAGGAAGGTCATGGCTGTAGTGATCCATAATTGCACCACTGCACTCCAGCCTGGGCAACTGGGGTATGATCCTGTCTCAAAAAAACACAAATTTAAATTTTTTAAAAAATTATATTTGTAAAAAATTTGGTTAGCACATTTATTTCTATAGAATACACAAAATAACTGATATATAACTCTCATCAAGAAATAATAATAAATTAAAGAATCCCTTTCTCTTACAGGGGGTTTAGATTGCTATTTAATATTCAACATTTTCATAAAATGTAGTTAAGATTTCATTCATAATGAAAAGATTATAGAGGAGTACAGGAGTGATTAGGCTATTATTTTAGTTTTTGTATTATGCATACCAAATGATTGCCAAAACTACATACTATAAAATGTATCTCAAAAATTATAATGCAAAAAGCATATGCGCTTTATTTTAATATACTTCAAAAATGAGAACCCAGATACCTGTAAACATAGCCCTCTGCACTTACTAGCAATGATAAATCTATGCTATGATGGATATAATACACTTCAACAATTTTCTGTAATCTGCCATTATACAGCTCTAGCTTATTTCAAAATGTTGTCATATATAAAGAATAAAGCTTGATGCAAATGTTAAAATACTTTCAGTAATCAGTACACTTTTTTCCAACATTTTAAACATGTCTGTTGCTGTTAATATTGTTTGTGATTGCTGATATTTTTACCTTTTACTCTAACACAGAATCCATAGTCCTGGAGAAATTAATGCTTGATCAAATTAGAACTATTCAAACCTAACTATGCAATTAATAAAATATTAAAATAAAGTATTTTTTGAAATTCCAGATTTAAGCATAATATGCACAAAATATATAGTATATATTACATGAAATGTATAGTAGTGTAGTTGGACATAATATTATAAAACAATTTGTTTTTGCCAAAAACTCTTTCTGTAGAACAGGTGGTTGTACTGTCATCAGATGATTAACTGTAGCTGAGTACCTGTATTCCCAGGTACTCAAGAGGCTGGGTACCTGTACCTGATGAATTCTCCTGAAGCTATATCAGTGTTGCCGAGAGCAGCCTTGAACATTTGCACTCATTAAAGTTCAGAAAGATATCTTCATATACGTTATATTTTCTTAGGTTTCCTCCTTTTATCCTGGTCAACATATGTAATAAAAACAAATAAGTAAACTTTAATCCAAGTTTTTAGCAGTTTCTTAATTTGACATATGACCTGAAGCATGCAATTTTGTTCGTTAGATATTAGGATTTTAATTCTAAGTTGGCAGTATTAAAGATTATATTCATTAAATATCTACAGATCACAAAACACTATCTGATTCCAAGTGGTAATTACATAAACATTTATAATTGAATGAGTACAATAATCAGATATTTTTTGTAAGCCTTAATAAATTGTATAGGCTGTCTGCAAACACTTGCTAAGTGTCTATATAAGCATAGTCAGATGTCTGTATACCTATGTCATACCTTGCAATTTGAAACAGAAAGAATATCAATGACATTAGTCTATTCAACCACAAACAGCAATTTAATTATTGTACTCTGTTAGGCTAATCAAACGATGCTATTTTCCTACTTGGGAGACACTAGGCTCATTTTCAGTCAACTATATCATGTACTTTTGTTTAAAAATGGATAATTGCGTACTTGTGTCTGTTAGGAAATTTAATTCCCCATGAGAAATCAGATAAAATGTTTCTCATTTATGTATTATTATGCTTATTTTATAAGTAATATGAGGCAATGGATTTTAAATTGAATAAAAATAAAAAGTAATAATAGAATTGAGAATATTTCTACTCCACTATTCTCATTGATTTATACGATATCGTCTTCATTTACCCTTGGTTTACAATGACCTGTACATTGTGCTAATTGAAAAGTGGAGAAACACTGTCAAAGACTGCAATGCTAAGACTTACATTTTTAGGACTTGACAAACTGGTTCTGGCAGTTTTCTACTCTGAACGATAACCAATAACAGTGTGGGCAGAAACAGCTTATTGAATTGAGCACAACATATCCTTCATCTTTTCATTCTCCTCTGTTCCTCCTGGGTAATTTCTGCGTTTTGACTGCCCTGACGTGTCTGTTCATGTGCCCTACTATTTGTGTTTGCTTTCTCTTTTCTTATGTTCTTCTTCTGTTCTTGAAAGTTTAAAGACTTACAGATTTTTTAAAAATCAGAATTATCAAACTCCATATCTTCATACTTCATGTCAGTTAGCTATATCCAGACACCAATTATTCACCCTGATTACTCAATACTGAAGTCCTAAACTTGTCACTGCTCTGATGACTAGAATTTTACATAACTGTTTTTTGTATGGCTAACAATGTTTGAATTCTACTAAGACAACCTTAATCTTTGAATCTGTTTGTCTGCAGTGTTTTTCTCCCAGTATCAGGGTAGTCTCATGATTGCATGCTCTACCAAATTATATTATATATATTTAAGAAATCTAGAATAGGTGACCCCAAAATATGCTAACTCTTTGACATAAAAGTTATATTGAGCTGAAGGCAATTAAAAACCAGCAAGTATGTGAAAAGCTCTCTTTATCTTATCACTTTTCTCCCTAAAAGAATTATATGAATTTATTGGACATAACCCTAGACTCTTATCATACCGGAAATGGCTCCAGAAATATCTGCAAACAAATCTTTCACTGTTAGTTTCCTCTCCCATATTTACCTTCGCACAGTTCTCCATCCTTGAAAACCCAAAACCACTTGCTTTTGTCCTGTTATTTCTTTACAAATATATTGTTCTTGATTGAAGATGCTGTATGAGCCAGAGCTCTAAGCCACTGATCGGAGTTACTTGAAGTTTCTCTCCTGTGATGTACACTGCGTGCATTAGTAAACTTTTGTTTTCCCCTGGTTGATCTGCTTTTGAGTGGTCTCTTCCAACTAAGAACTAAGAGGGTAGAGGCAAATTTTACCTTCCCCATTGTGTACTCTATTGAAAGCTGTTAAAGTGCTGCATTTTATACAACTCCATGCTAATATTTGTGCTTGAACAGGCATTCTAAATTTAGTAATATGGCAAATTAACCCTATAGAATTCTAAGGAAACCTTATTTTATCATATGTAAAATGGGATTTAATAGCCACTAATTACTATTATTTTTAAAACTTAGTAAATTTATTATAAAGTACAGTAAATTTTATTATTATTGATGCTTATTGTGATTAATTACTGTTATTATTATTGTGTTTAGTAAAATTCGATGTTAGCTTCACAAAAAGAAGGTGTTTTGTCTGTTTCCTTCACTGTTTGAATCTTAGAATATATTGGTACAAATTATGCATTAAATGAATACTGACCATTAAAACTTAAGTGATCATTACAAAAATATTTTTAGATATTCTGCACTAAATCAGAATATTAAAGACTGTTTCTAAATGTAGCTGAACTGAAAAATTGCAACCTGGTAACATAGTAACTGTGTTATCTTTGGAAATTATGAAATCATTTAGCCCGCTTTGTTTTATCTGTGATATAAGATTATATTAGTGTTTAGTTTATATGGCTGTTTTGAGTTTGAAGATTTGAAGATACATGTTAGTAGCAAGCAATATTTAATAAACATTATATATTATTATAAAGGTATGTTTTTGTCTGAAGTAAAATAAGTAAGTGATGAAGGTGAAAATAAACTAATTTTAAACAAGTTAAAATAGTTACTTTTAGCAAAGTAGACATTCTAGAGAAATTTAAAAGAAGATAATAAATTGAATAGTGAGAGACAATTTGAAGAAGCATTATGAGGTTAATAGCATTTCAGATTAACTTTCCAGTAAAATAAGAATTTAGGAGCAATGATGAGTATTTCAACATGAAAATGAAAAAAGGAACCTATCAGTGATAATGTGTTCAACACCATGCAATTTTGTTTGCATAGAGTGAAGACTGAAAAAATGGAATAGAAACTGTGTTCTGGAAAGAAATTGACTAGTTTCCCAGGAGATTAAGTGGTTTATAAGCCTGATAGAAATAGATTTCAGCAACATTTCCAAAGTTGGGGCGGAATAAGTAGCATAAATAAAATATTTGCCCAAAACTATAGAAGACATTTTAAATTTCATTTCATAATAATCTTATTATATGTTGACAGAGATGGTAAAAGAAAGCATGTTTGTACTATGTGTGGAAATATTTCCTAAACACAACGAAGCTGGGAGCCATTTGAAAAAAAACATAAAATTAATTAATTCTAATGGATATTATGTTTTTATTCTGTGCTAGTCAGCATAACCTCACACAATGATGTTATAATTTATTAGGACTTCTCATAATTAGGTTGTAATAACCACATAAATCATATTCGGACTCTTCACTTTAATTTAGGCAAGAATAGACCAAATAAAATTATGCCCTAACTGTCTTGAGAAAAAGCTACTGTTGAAAATTTAATCCTTACTCAATGGAGAGTACCTGGGTGGGAAGAAGCAATAGAAAAATTCTGAACACTTTTTCTGAACCTATTCATGGTTTATGGCTGATATCATTAATTCTATGAACATTTTGTTTTGGGTAGTGTTTTATAAGTGCACCCATATTTTGCACCTATAAATAAAAATCTTATTAGAGCACAGCAAAAGGAGTCAAACCTGATCTAGAAGAAGTAATTATCATTTTACCTATATTCTACAGTATCCTAGAAGAACAATTAGAATGAAATATCCAAACTCTGACATTATTTTGAGTAGTTCCAAAATCCACCAATGAAACTGCACCGATTTCTGGCTTATAATATAGGTACACATTTAAAGAGAATCACAAAGAAAAAAAGGGAAAGGCCGGGCGCGGTGGCTCAAGCCTGTAATCCCAGCACTTTGGGAGGCCGAGGCAGGCGGATCAGGAGGCCAAGAGATTGAGACCATCCTGGCCAACATGGTGAAACCCCGTCTCTACTAAAAATACAAAAATTAGCTGGGCGTGGTGGTGCATGCCTGTAGTCCCAGCTACTCGGGAGGCTGAGGCAGGAGAATTGCTTGAACCCGGGAGGCGGAGGTTGCAGTGAGCCGAGATTGTGCCACTGCACTCCAGCCTGGCGCCTGGCGACAGAGTGAGACTCTGTCTCAAAAAAAAAGGGAAAGCAAAAATAGGCCATGGATGTCTATTCTTTTCTTTTTTTTTCTCCCCCGGAAACGTAGTCTTGCTCTGTCGCTCAGCTTGGAGTGCAGTGGCGCTATCTCAGCTCACTGCAACCTCCTCCTCCCGGGTTCAAGCGATTCCCCTGCCTCAGCCTCCCGAGTAGCTGGGACTACAGGACCCGCCACCACACCTGGCTAATTTTTTGTGTTTTTAGTAGAGATGGGGTTTCACCATGTTGGCCAGGCTGGTCTCAAACTCCTGACCTCAGGTGAACCGCCTGCCTCGGCCTCCCAAAGTGCAGGGATTATAAGCGTGTGCCACCACGTCTGGCCGGGTGTCTATCCTTCACAGGCAAAACTAATCTTTGCAAGATTTGAGAAGTTGCTGCTCCTTTGACTCAACATGTTCTCCAACCAGGACAGAGTTTGATTTGAATATAAATATTTTTTAACCATTAGTTCATCAGTAACTACACAGACACAAAGGAGAACTTCTAGGGGTCCAAGATAGATAGCAGCAAATAGGAAGTAGAAAAAAAAAGATACCTAATCAGAATCATCAACAGATCAACAGCTGAATACTACTTAGTGAAGACAGATTCTTCAGGAAGAAACCAGGCAAATTACCCACTAGAACAACAAAAAAAAATTCACATAATAACAAAAACTAAATTCCAGAAACATTCCAATAATTTGTATGAAACATTTAATTTTAAACTAAAAATTACTACATATCAAAAGAAACAGAAAATAATCATTTACCCACACTAGGAAAATAATGTGGTCAACAGGACCTAATTACTGCCTACAAGTAGGCCTAGATGTTTGGGTTAAACAAAGAACATTCAAAAGACATACTGTGAATCTGTTCCAAAGTAAAGTAGAATATGACTAAAGAAAAATATACCAGGCTGTGTGCAGTGGCTCATCCCTGTAATCCTAGCACTTTGGGAGGCCAAGGCTGAAATCACCTGAGGTCAAGAGTTCGAGATCAGCCTGGCCAACATGATGAAACCTCATTTCTACTAAAAATACTAAAAATAAGCCAGATGGGGTGGCATGTGCCTGTAATCCTAGCTACTGGATAGGCTGAGGTAGGAGAATCATTTGAACCCGGGAGGTGGAGGCTGCAGTGAGCTGAGATTGCACCATTACACTCCAGCTTGGACAACAAAAGCGAAAACCCGTCTCAAAAAAAAAAAGTATTCAGTAATAGGGAAGAGGTGTAGAATCTAAACAGAAAAGTTAAACAATTATATAGAGCGAAATGGAAATTCAAGAGCCAAAACATTACAGCTGAAAATAATTTTAATAGACCCAACAGTAGATTTAAGATAACGGAAGTGAACTTTAAGATAAAACAATACAAATTACCCAACCTGAAAACTGAGAGAAAATGATTGAAGTGAAAAGGAACAATGCCTTTATCATGTTGATAGAGATGGTAAAAGAAAGCACGTTTGTAGTATGTGTGGAAATATTTCCTAAACACAACAAAGTTGGGAGCCTTTTGAAAGAAACATAAAGTTGATTAATTCTAATGGATATTGTGTTTTGACTTTGTACTGATCAGCATAACTTGAAACAATAACGTTATAATTTATTAGGACTTGTAATTAGGTTGTAATAACTGCATAACTCATATTCAACCCCTTAACTTTAATTTAGGCAAGAATAGACCAATTGTAAGACAATTTTAATATTTTAAAATGTATTTTGGCTGGGCATGGTGGCCCACGCCTATAATCCCAGCACTTTGGGAGGCCAACGTGGGCGGATCACTTGAGGTGACGAGTTTGAGACCGGCCTGGCCAACATGGTGAAACCCTGTGTCTATTAAAACTACAAAAATTAGCCGGAGCTTGGTGGTGCATGCCTGTACTTGGGTGACTGAGGCCAGAGAATTGCTTGAGCCCATGGGGCAGAGGTTGCAGTGAGCTGAGATCACACCACTGCACTCCAGCCTGGGCTATAAAGCCTGACTCTGTCTCAAAAAAGAAAAAAATAAAGTATATTATTTTAGTTGAATAAAAGTGTCAGAAAAATTGAGACGATGGAAAAATTGACTGAAACATCCTAAATTGTAGAAAAATATAATCTTACAAATGAGAGTCTAGCAAAACCCAATCAGCATGGGAAAAAGATGAAAAATTATAGATTGATCTTAGTCTAACTACTTAAAAACTAAAGTGAAGAAAAATATTGAGTGCAGCAAGAGAAAAGCAATACATATTTTCATGATAAAAATTGTGCATTAAGCCTGATTTATCATCAGAAAAAATACAGTCCAAAAGAAACTGTGAAGACACATCAAAACTGCTGAAAGAAAAACATCAGAGTTTTACATTCAGAAAAAAATCCCTTCCACAAATGAAAGCTGATTAAATATATAACTAGACAAACAAAAACCATATTTGTTGACACCAAACGTGAACTAAAATAATACAAAAATAGCAAAAAAAAATTGTCCCACATGTAGAAAGGAAATGATACCAGATAATAAGCTGAATATACAGAAAGAAATTGCTACGTTTTGTCTCTATCCCCTCCAAAGTTCGTTTGAAACATAATCCACAATCCAACAGTATCAAGAAGTAGGGCCTTTGGGAGGTAATTAGTCACGAAGGCAATTCCCTCATGAATAGGATCGAGGACTGTATAAAAGGGGCAGAAAGAACTAACTAAGCTCTTTTGCTCTACTGTCCCTCCCCGCTCTGAGGTCATAGAATTTGGAAATAGCACTCAAGGCCCCATTTTAGAAGCAGAGATTTGATCCTCACCTGATACTAAACTTCCCAGCACTGTGATAATTGGACTTCCAGGCTCCTTGATTGTAAGCAAGAAACGTATGCTGTCTATAAGTTTCTTAGTCTAACATATTTTGTAACAGCTGCAGAATGAACTGTGGCAGCAGTAAAGCACACAAGATATGGTGCAGGGAAACATACCCTTTAACAGGCCAGATGATAGGTATTGAAACTGCTGCTACACCTACTCCACTTTTCTGTTGTGGCATGAAAGCTGCCATAGACAGTTCCTGAGTCATGAGTGAGACGACATTTCAGCAAAATTTTATTTACAAAACCAGATTTGGCCCATGGGACATTATTTCTAGCCTATGGTTTAAAGCAAGACTTGTAATGCTTCATTGCTAGGTTTGGGAGACATATATATGGGATATATGAGTTAAATAAAACACAAAATGGAGAAGAAGACAGACATATAATGGTGTAAGAGTATATGTTTTACCAGAAATATTCGGAATAAACTTTTTAGAAGTACAGATGTAGATTATCTTCCCTTCAAGAAAATGCTAAAGCATAATTTAAAGAAGTTTAACCAGTAACTCAACAGGAAAATTCTAAAAGCAATATAAAATATACAAAAAAGATGGCAGAAAAGGTGGAAAAGAAGAAGAAAAGATGAGAAAAATAGCAACCAAATTCTAAAATATCAACATATCCATTCATAGTAATAATTACACAAAAGTGAATTATCCACAAGTTCTAATAAAAAGAAAGAGATGATTAGGGCTACAAAAAGATGCAAATATGTAATCACTAGAGTATTCACTTTAATATTAAATACATAAATAGTTACAATGTAAAAGATGAAAAAGTAATGTGCAATGATTAAAGAATTGCAAGTCTAGATGGTTTCCCTAGCGAATTTTAGCAACCATTTTAGGAAAACAGAATATTAATCTTGCACAAACTCTTCTACAGTATAGACCAACAGAAAATATTGTTCAGGACATAAGGGGACTGCATAACCTTGAATATAAAGTTCTTTCATTGAAAGCACAATAAAATCAAACTAATGACTAATGTTTCTACTTTTGTAGATAAATAGATTTTAAATAAAATATTAGCAAATTTTATCTAGTAAGATATAAAAGTAATAATGCAAGTAATTTTATCCAAGATGAAAAGATAATACAACTGTATCTCCATTAATTTAATGTAAAATATTGTTATAATAATGGACAATAGATTTTACAAAATTCAACATGCATCAATCATAAACAGAAAAAAATGAGCAGATATGAAATTATAGTTAGTTCCTTTAAAATGATGATGATTATGTATAAAATTCTACCACCAAAATAATACTTAACTGTGATTGAGTGAGTTTTCTGAACCTAAGTTTGTCTCATCACTTTTTATCTAACATTTTGTTAGAAATTCTAGTCAGTGAACTCGAGTAAGAAGTATTAATATAAGACATACAGAAATGACATGGAAAAATAAACATTATTTGCAGATGGCATCATTGCATATGTAGAGAATCTTTAAATATCTGTAAAAATAATATCACAGTGAAAATGAGTTTAGCAAGATCACAGCATACAATATCAATGTTAATAAAAATTTTAATTACAAGAAACATTGGAGAATGAGTAAATAAAAATTAAATACTAAAAACAAAATTCTTACAAAGTTCAAATTCATGTAAAAACAAGAACTTAAAATTCATATGAAATATTGCTAACAGAAAGTAAATAAAACCTAAAATATAAAGAAATAGGCCATGTCCATTGATTGGATAAATTAATATTACTAAGATGGCAAATGTTTCATGATTATAATGCATATTTAATTCAATTTAATTCACTCTGAATCATATTCTTATCATCTTTGTTGTTGTAGAAATTGACAAGATAATGCTAAAATTCCTACAGAAATCACAAAATCAAAAAATAACAAAATATAGAAATTTTTAAAAATACAGAAAATAACACTATCAGGAATCCAAACAAAAATCAACAGTCATGCAAAATTATAGGCAAATATAAACCATAATAAAGAGAAAAATAGCAGCTGAAATTGATCTTGAACTTGCACAGATTTCAGAGTTAACAGAAAAGACAATTACTCTTATAGCAATAGACATAAAACAGATTTCAATAAAACAGGAATAAAAAGGAGACAAAAAACAGGATTAAAACAATATTCAATTTGTTCACAGAATAATAAGTATAATGTTTAACAAAGACACAAATCACATTTATGGGAAGGAAAACTGTTATGTCTCAGATGAAAAATACACTGGTTGGATAAACATCATATTAGACATTTGCCTATTATGAATAACGTTGCCAAGTACACTTGTGTTACAGGTTTTAGGGTGGACCTATGTTTTTATTTACCTTGAGTATGTACCAAGAATTGGCAATGCTGGGTGATAAACTCCAAGATTCTTTGAAGAACTGCCAAAATGCTTTTTAAAATAGCTACATTATTTTTTATTCCCACCGGCAATGTATGAAGGTTGCAATATCTCAAAATCTTTGCCAACACTTCCTTGTTCTAACTTTTTGGTCATAACCATCCTACTGGGTGGATAGTGAGGTTGCCTATCGTGAATTATATGGGAGACACTCAAGTTTCTTAAAATTTTTATATGAATAGAAACACTGTCAACATGGATTGGAAAGAATAGAGAACAAGAAAGGAGTCTCTCTGTCTCTCAAATTTCTCCATTTTTCAGCATAAAATATGTCCTCCCTTTTAATAAGAAAAGGAAGAATGACTCAGAAGATAGAGCCAGGATCCTGGAGAATGGAACTAGGAATCATAGAGGATTATCTCTTAGCCTTGATAGCTAGGGGAGTTGTCTGGCTGCATTTCTAAATTTCTGGAGATCGGTGGCTCATTTGCCCTTCCATTTGTCTTTTTGAACAAGACTATCTATAGCATTCCATAATATTCTGACTCTATTCCCCCGATTTATTTTCAATAAATAACTTGTTTCTCTTTCACAGGTCTATAGATAGAAAGAAATTGTGCCATAAACATAGATTCTAATAAGATCTTCACCCACATCTAATTTACATAATTTAGTTGACAAAAGTTGTTACTTTTAAGCTGATGCAGTTTAGATGATATTTTGGGACTTTGTGTTGGTGCTGTCGTGGATTGAGGTTTTGAGGATGTTGAGACAGCGCTAGTTTCTTATCTGTGATACTAAGATGAATCTTTGGGAGTCAGAGGCCAACTGAGTTAGGCAGAATAATGCCATCGTCCCAGAGATGCCCACTTGCTAATATTTTGCACCTGTGACTATTTTATCTTCCATGGCCAAACTGAATTTACAGATGTAATTAATATTAAGAACCTTAACACAAGGGAGATTATTCTGGATTATATTCAACTTCAAGAGTACAAAATTATCTGGCTGTGGTCAAGCAAAGAGACACGAAGATAGAGTCAGGGTCAGAGATACAAGGTTGATGAAGAAAGGGAGCCACGAGCCAAGGAATACCGGGAGCCAATAAAAGCAGGATAATACAAGTAAATGTGTCTTTTCATAGAGCACATAGAAAAGAAGATAGGTCTGAAAACGTCTTCATTTTACCCTAGTAAAAAAACCATGAATAATCATGTCCCCAAAGAATATATACAAATGGCCAATAAGCCCATAAAAAGTTGTTCAACATCACAAATATTAGGAAAATGCTTATGAGATAGTATTAAGTATACATATTTATATATATGTAGATGTATATTTACATATCTACATATATGTATATTATGTATATAAACAAATACATATACTATATAAATAAATACACACACATACAGAAAATAATAGCTGTTGGTTAATGTAGGAAAGAAGAAATCTAGAGCATTGCTGATGGGAATTTGTAAGGGTGCAGTTGCCATGAAAACCAGTATAATGCTTCCTTTAAAAAATTAAACATAGAATTACTATATGGTTCAGGAATTCCACTTCTAGGTATAAAACCAAAACTGAAAGCAAGAACTCCAACAGATAATTGTCTACCAGTGTTCATAATGACATCATTCATAATAATTAAAAGGTGGAAAAAACCTACAAATGTTCATTGATGTATACATTCAATTTACACATTTAATTTATAAGGAATATATGATTGGTCAGGTGTACATTATGATTTGGCTTGATTAGCATTTGTATCCGCAAAAAATAAAAAAAATAGTAGGAATATTAAAAAAACCTGAAATATGTAATCAGAATTTATTCCTGAGAAAATTCTAATGTATTTTTAGTCTGATTTTTAGTATATGGATAATCATAAAAACTAAATTCACGTTATAAAATTAGTTTTATATGTGGCCTTTTACAAATAATACATAATGAAATTTAAATATTTTTAGAACAAGAGTTTCTGCATAATATCTCATACTTTATTAAATTCAGTATAAATAGATATTTTCTTATATTTGTTTAATAATAAATTGAATAACAATGTAAATAATTACCTGTATATATCAATTAATAGTGTCTCAGTATAAAACTCCAAGAATAGGAACTACTGTGTCAAAGATATCATTGAGCTTGTACATGTCTTATGAAATCAACCTTTAAATTATTTAATACATATAAATTATATCCTCAGTTCTTGTAATTCTGAACATCGAAACTAAAAGTACATTAATATAAAACTGATGGTGACAAGATAAAACAAAACTGATGGTGACATGAGATTATAAGACAATAAAACTGATGGTAACAGGTTAATAAAGTTATTACTGAATTTTCATGTTCCCTAGATTTTAACTGATATTCTGATAAAATTGGTGTGGATGTGACCTGGACATCAAGATTTTTAAAATGATCCCTAGGTAATTTTAATGCATAGAAAAGTGTGATAATCCTCTCTTAAAATAATTTGTTTTCATTTTCACTTTATGTTTTTTTCTAATTTATTTTCTTGCAGGTTGAGTATTTGTATACCCATCATTGACTTTTTACCTGCTCCCTAACTGTATTGTCATCAAGAAGTTTTAAATGAATTAGATGACTAAGTCTGTATTGTTTAATGTATTTTTTAAAATGAAACTTTATTTACTCTGCATTTCGTTGAAATATCATGCACACTATTTTTATATTATTTTAATATTCATCTATACATACTTTCAATTATTGTGAGTTGGCTGCAGTTCTGTTGAATATACAGTTCTTGTGAATAGCAAGCAGTAAAGTTGTGGAATCAAATTTAACAGTATTGTATTGTCTTTTAATAGAAATAAGCTTTCTTTTCTCTTACACATCAGAGTAAACTACCTGGATGATATAGTAGATAATGTTTAACTTTCAATGAAACCATCAAATTGGTTTCCAACGTGATTGTAGTATTTTATATTTCCACCAGTGGTGTCTGAGTTTCTCCATATCCTCATCAACACTCAGTGTCATCAAGCTTAATTTTAGCCATTTTTTTTTTTTTTGAGACGGAGTATCATTGTGTTGCCCAGACTGGAGTGCAGTGGTGCAATCTCCTGACCTTATGATCCACCTGCCTCGGCCTCCCAAAATGCTGGGATTACAGGCATGAGCTATATAGCACCTGGCCAATTTTAGCCATTCTAAGCATGTAGTGCTATCTCATTAATGCTTATTATCATGTGACTGGATCAATAAATTATGATATATATTTACAATGAAATACTGTTCTAGAATAAAAACAAATGAGCTATTGATATAACAACATGAATAATTCTCAAGATTATAATGCTAAGTTAAAAAAAAAAGGCTATATTTATTCCATTTATAGAAAATTCCAGAATGTACAAACTAATCTATAGTGACAGAAAACAAATCAGGTGTTATCTAACAATAGGGGAGAGGGCAGAAAAGAGCAGCGAGGAGGATTGCAAAGAGATACCAGGAAACTTGGGAGTTAAGGACTGTACATCAACTATATTTTAATGAAGCTATTTAAAGAAAAGAAAAAGATATTTTGTATTGAGTTGACTTTCTTTTACTGATTTGAAAATCGTTTATCCTGGTTTACACTTCTAATTTGTGGTTTAATTTAAAAGTGTACTTAAATGTTTCGTTTTTTGAGTTTCAGTGTAATGAATTAAAAGTGTACATTGGAGTGTGTGTGTTTCCGGTATGTAAAATGAGGAGCTGAGGAGCCACATAAACATGAAACTTTTCTAAAGTATTTTATAATGTTAGGAAGACAATATAGTTGCTGGTAATCTTAACTCACTTGTAATAAAGAGATGCAGGGTATGGTGCTAAAGTTAAAGACTATGAACAAAGGACAAATTTCAACTTAGCAGAACAAAACACATATCATCCAAAAGAAATCTGACAAGAAAAATGTTACTCAAATATTAAATTCAGTAAACAGGAAACATGAAATAAAATGATAGAAGTAAGTACTAATAATATGGAAATTCTAGTAGCATAATTTAAATTTCTACATTAATAGATAAGGAAAGTAGATTTTACATAGTCACAAGTTCTTAAATGCAGTGTCTGCATTTAAAACACTTAAAAAAGAATGCATTAGGGGTTTTTCAAGTTAGAAAAATACCAAGCAAATATAAGCCAAAATAATTCTGAGATAGCAAATGTACTGCCTTAAAAATATAAGTAAAAGTAATCATGTTAACAAAATGTAATTTGATATAAGAATAGATCTCATATGGGTAAAGAAAAAGACTATAGTTAATAGAAGACAGTAGAATGAGTGCATATGAAGCATAATGAGATTAAGGTAAGATAAAAACAAGGTTTTGCCTAGATTCAAATGCATCTGGAAGAGATCCTAATAAGCTTATTTTAACTTGAGACCTCAGAACTGAGAATGCATTTCTTTTTTTGTTATGTTAAAACAATAGGTTTTTACATATATAAATCAAACATCTACTTTGGATAAAAGGTTTTTTGAAAAAATCTTATTTTGTATAAACAGTGATATTTTGGAAATAACTATTCAATAAATATTTTAATATTTTGATTTCTCCTTTCTATATGTTTAGGATACTCAATTTTTAAATTCATATGGTGATTAATCTGTGGTGAGAAAAACATGGTTACTAAAGTCAGATCTGAGTTTGAATCCCATATTTAATGAATAATAATAAATTTGTTGAATCTTAGTCTCACATTCCAGGTTGCCTTATTTGTACAATAAAGATAATCAAATTTACTTTACTGTAACATTATATGCAGACTTCCTAATTCCTTGTTGGGTACATATTAGGGATCTAATAAATATTTTACTGCAAGGTAATAAAAGTTTTAACTTCAGGAGACTACAAAAAAGCTTCACATTTTAGATAAATTAATTGCTAACATGAATGGGATACTATGGCAACTGAATGTCCAGCTTCCTATGATAGTAAGTTAGTGTATAGTTTTTTGTTGTTGTTGTTGAGACGGAGTCTCACTCTATCACCAGGCTGGAATGCAACGGCTCGATCTCAGCTCACTGAAACCTCTGCCTAAGCTGTTTTCTTGCCTCAGCACCTCGGGTAGCTGGGACTACAGGTGATTTCCACCACGCCCAGCTAATTTTTTGTATTTTAGTGGAGACGGGGTGTCTCCATGTTGGCTAGGATGGTCTCGATCTCTTGACCTCATGATCCGCCTGCCTCAGCCTCCCAAATTGCTGTGATTACAGGCATGAGCCACCATGCCTGCCCTAGTGTATAGTTTCAACAAAATATCTGCCCTGTAATTAGACAAGATGGCAATGTTGCAAATAATAAAGACACTCTACACTAGGAATATAACAATCAGAATATATTTGCATATATTTGGTATTTAAATGGCATTAAGTTCTTCGTAAACTTTGCAGCTATATACACATTTTGATGGTCTCTTTCAAACAGCAAACTGTTAAAAACCATTGGCAGTACTGGTATTTTATGAAGAGAATCACATTGACATATTATTTTACATTTGATATACAATGTGTAAAGAAATCTGACTTTTCACCAGACTTAAACAGTCAATTTACTGAAAGTTGTATTTGTCTTGATAAAATTCTTGAAGAATTAAAGATTTGTCCCAAAAAGAAGCAAAGGATGCAATATATCATCCTGAGCAGCAATTTAATTTACAGTAGAGGAAGTTAAGAAGAATAGCCTAGTTTCTATTTGGGGTAACATAAAACATAAAGTAACATTACATAATGACCTAGCTTAGACAAGTCATGTTTATTTTACTATCTCATTTTTTTGTGGTGTAATGCAAGATGCAATCACTAAACTTCCTTAAAAGAGTATTGTTGATAATTTGAAAAATGTACACATTTCAAAGATCCTAAATAATAGACCTATGTTTAGAGTATACGGTATAACTAAATACCCTATATAGATTTAGTGGTTATAGGAAAATTAGCAAGGCATTTAGAATTTAAAATTAATTCAATCATGTTTAATAATAAAAGGTTAGATTGATGGTATCTCATGCACTATTTATGAACAATATCTTAATGGAAGAGAGATCTAAATTACATTTTGACTCTGGAATTATTTAGTATGTTATATCTATTAGCATTTACTTTGGAAGTGCATGACAGCGTGCTGTTAAGGCAATACTAGAAGTATATTTAATGAACTTGTAATGAGTCTTTTTCTTTACAATTAATGGCGTATAGTTTTGCCAAGATTACAATAATTTCTTTCCTAATCGGGATTCAATATTTCTACTAAAACTTAATTATTTATAAATGTAATATTTTTGTGCCCATTGATTCTTCAATTCTGTTTTACAGTTACATTTCCTTGTGAGTAAAAGCATTAGTGTTATATTAGTCAGGGCTCTCTAGAGGGGCACAACTTATAGAATAGATGCATATATGAAGGGGAGTATATTGAGAAGTATTGAGTCACACAATCACAGGATGAATTCCCACAGTAGGTCCTCTGCAAGCTGACGAGCAAGGAATCCAGTCCAAGTCCCCAAATCTCAAAAGTAGGGAAGCCGAAAAAAAACAGTGCAGTCTTTAGTCTGTAGCTGAAGGTTCAGAGTCCCTGGCAAACCACTAGCGTAAGTCCAAGTGTCCAAAAGCTGAAGAACTTCGAGTCCGATGTTTGAGGACAGGAAGCATCTAGCACAAGAGAAATATGGAAGCCAGAAGACTCAGCCAGTCTGCTCTTTCCTCCTTCTTTTGCCTGCTTTATTCCAGCCTTGCTGGTAGTTGATTAGATGGTGCCCAACCAGATTGAGAGTGGGTCTGCCTCTCCCCGTCCTCTGACTCAAATGTTAATCTCCTTTGGCGACACCCTCACAGATACGGCTAGGAACAATATTTTCATTCTTCACTCTAATCAAGTTGACATTCAATATTACTCATCAAAAATGGTGAATTTTGTGATTATGCAATGTGACTTAAAACTTTTATCTGTTAGAATCACAGAAATAACTCTCAGATAATTTTCACAATCATTTAGTTTCTATTTTATTTCTGTTCCTTTACATGCATTCCTAGGAAGAAATGCGTTGTGGTTACAGTGATAAGAAAAAGTAAATATGATCATATCTTTGTGTGTGTGTGTGTGTTCATCCTTTGTAGAATAGCCACTGAATGTATAAAAGCTTTTCTTTCTATTTCTTTTATCTATGGTTAGAGTTGTTGAAGAAAAATTTCTACCACTTGTATTCGCATAGAATTTCTATACTACATTGTACTTAAAAAAAAAAGTAAGTATAAGCTATGTCTGTCTTTGACTAGTAAGAATGAAATCATCATGAGGAGAGCAAGAGTTTAGATCAGAGAAAGAACATTGCTTTTCACACCACTTATGTATTCCTCATGTATTCAAATTGCACTGTTTCACCTTATAATACTGGAAACGAAAAGTAACTTTAAAAGAAAAGATATAATCTCTACAGCGTGGGGTGGGGAGTTGGGGAGCAATAGCATGGGGAGAAATGCCAGACATACTTGATGGGGAGGAAGACAGCAAATCACACTGCCATGTGTGTACCTATGCAACAATCTTGCATGTTCTTCACATGTACCCCAAAACCTAAAATGCAATTAAAAAAATAAATTTAAAAAAATTAAAAAAAAAAACACTCGATTAGTACCTAACCAACAAGTCAAATCTTTTATTAGATGAAGGTAAATTGAGAATGTATTCTCTCAGTGTACCTAACATGCAAAATTTGTATGCATTTGTAAGTTCATATTCAAGAGGGAAGAACATAATAATTACAAAATAAAGTTTTATTTCACAAAGACCTATAACTTCATCTACATTAGCAATATTTCTCTTGCTGATTTAATTAAACATTTAATATTTTACATAAATCTATTTAATCAAACATTAACTCCACTTAGATCATAGCAAACGAGAGAATCTCAAAGCATTAACTTATGTGAGTAGTATAATTGACCAAATGACAACTCTAACTAGAAATCACTAATTATTTAATCCAAATCATAAGAATACTTTCAAAGTCCTCGGTACATTTGTCATAAGTTCGACCATTCTGAGAGTTCTGATTTCATTACAATTCAAACCTATAATTAAAATTTCTCTGTTTTGGGGTGTAAATTTGGAAGTAAAGTATGAAAAAAATAAAATTATTAAACAAATATAGTACATTTACTTTATCTTACTTTTAATAGTTTGATAGAAATAAAATGCAAATTTTTTATGGGTGACTTTTTCTAGGAATTTGATGATTTTTACATATGTTAAACTATCATCATGCTTCAAACTAAATCCTGCAATATATGCTCCTCTAGTCAGAATATGATTCATGGAGAGCCAGGTGGTAACTGCAGGATACCAGTACCTAAATTAGGTTTAAGACAATAAGAAAAAGAAACAATTTTCAACTTTAATATCAGTTTAGCATTCTATGGAACTAGCCAAGAAGCCAACTGATAGCAGAAGGCTGATATAATCATGCCATCTACTCAGTTGCTCATCAGTTCAACCACTTCCTAACATACTCAAGACAGTACTTTTGCATCGTTTTCCTGAGTTTTATAATACTATTAATTTGAAACATGACACTTCTAGATATTCAACCCAGGGTTTAGCAGAGTGTGAGAAATTCCAAATGTTCATTCAAGTTAATTAAAATATGAAGTTGAAAGATAATTTTGCATTATTTAAGAATTTACACTGTTGGTGGGAGTGTAAATTAATTCAACCATTGTGGAAGACAGTGTGGCAATTCCTCAAGGACCTAGAAATAGAAATTCCATTTGACCCAGCAATCCCATTACTGGGTATATATCCAAAGGATTATAAATCATTCTACTATAAGGACACATGCACACGAATGTTCATTGCAGCACAGTTTACAACAGCAAAGACCTGGAACCAACCCAAATGCCCATCAATGATAGACTGGACAGGGAAAATGTGGCACATTTACACCATGGAATATTATGCAGCCATCAAAAACGATGAGTTCGTGTCCTTTGTAGGGACATGGATAAACCTGGAAACCATCATTCCCAGCAAACTGACACAAGAACAGAAAATCAAACACCACATGTTCTCACTCACAGGTGGGTGTTGAACAATGAGAACACATGGACACAGGGAGGGAAGCATCACACACTGGGGTCTGTCGAGGGGAAATAGGGGAGGGACAGCAGGGGTTGGGGAGTTGGGAAGAGATAGCATGGGGAGAAATGCCAGATATAGGTGATGGGGAGGAAGGCAGCAAATCACACTGCCATGTATGTACCTATGCAACAATCTTGCATGTTCTTCACATGTACCCCAAAACCTAAAATGCAATAAAAGAATATTTTTAAAAAAGTGAATGCTTTGTCTCCACTTTTAATTTTATTTCTATGTAGAGTGATATCTAGCATTTCTTTTTCCAATGGAAGGAATAAATATTGCAGGAAAAGATCAAAAACAAACAACAAGGATGCACAAATGTAAGACAAAAGCAGAAGAGAATTTGTATTCCTTCCATGAAGCTGACTTCGTTTTTTAAATATGAGCTAAATATGTGCTGAGGTGACCTCATTTTCATCTGGAAGTCCTAGGTAAGCCTGTGTCACATTGCTATGTGACAGAGAGTAGTGGCCCTGCAAAACACTTGAGTGGGCCTTATGACTATAAGTCTTACAGTCCACCATAGTTCATAAAAAGTTTTGCACTGTTAATAAATGGCATAGGAATACATGAATAAGGCATTTAAAAAAACACTTTCCAATGGTAATACTAATAATATCAAAATGCCCCCAATTAATAAAAACCTCTCCCATTACAAAATATCCGGGGATAAATTAAAGCAGAAACATAAAAAAAAGAAATAAAAACTCTTGAAAATTAAACCTCAAAGTATCAATCTTTTAAGACACTGAAATTAAAAACTAATTTTCTTTTGAGTTGAACATAAAAAAAAAATTAGTACTTTTTGTTGTGTTGTTGCTTTTTATTCTGTCTAGTCTCAGCCAGTTGTCAAAACGGGGCCAAGATTTCTTAAGGCAGTCGTTGCCTGGGCTGTCTCTCACTGGATTTAATATTACCCTCACCATTGCCTGATATGTTACAAATACAGTACCAGAGCTCTCACGAACCTCTTTTATAGAGTAAAAAGAGTTAATAGGACATAAAAGATAACCATACTTTTTGACTTCTATCTATCTAATTTTAGAATCAGTCCCATACCCAGTCCCCAGAGATGTGACCTTAAACACACTTTTAATCCCAGAAGAGTTTCCAGTGTTGCCATGGAACCATATTAAAAACACAACAGTATCTTCAAGATGAAGAATAGGCGAGGAAAATCCTGATTTCTGCTTCACCAGGATAACAGTCAACATCATCTGACATAAATCTAAAATTTGTAAACTGAAACTCAATTGGGAAATATCTTCCTACAAAAAGTTAATTTTGGTATGAAGAATTTTGCACACATGGAGAATATTCAATTACGCATATGTCTCCTGTCTTGGAGAGAGATATAGAAACAGTACTGTCTGCATGCAAAATTTAGAAATTTACAACTGTGGTAGTTCCTCTTAACAGATCTTACTTAAGGCAGATTTTTTTTCCTTCCAGCGTATTTAAAAGATATTAAGATTCATTATTTTTAACCCTGTGTTTCTGGCACCCCTGGAGTAGTAAATGGAACTTATATTGGATTTAGTTACATGAAGTTCAAACTATTTTGAGACTTGAGTTTTGAATTGGTTAACATTGAGTGTATCTACTGCCACTTGGTATGGAAATCCTTAGGTCTAAGAAATCCATTTCATAAAAAGTGATTCATCCTGCATATCCTATTAGTTAATATAGAGCTAAGGTGAAACTGAGATCGGTGATAACTCATGTGCCTACATATAAACATATGAGTTCACGCCTCTTCCTCACTCATTCTACTGCTTTGACTCTGAATGAATACGGAAATCGAAACAACTAATTCAGGGTTGCCTGTGTAGACTTGGATCTAAAATTCAAAACTCAACTCTACCAGTGCTTTATAAGACACGCTAAGCTCCGCTACCTAAGAGTTTAAAGTAGCATATATATCTGACTCCCTATGTCTACAAAGAAAATATTTGAACTGCCTTTTTGTCATAATATTTTGAATTTTTGCTTCGTTGATACCTGCTTCGATGAAGATAAGGTCACTCCTTTTAAAGAGTCACCTATTTTGGAAAATATGTGGCATAAACTATAGTCACCCACTAGAGTCAAAGTACCTTATGGTTATAAAATAGAGCTTCTTGTTAAAGTTGCATAACTTTTTTAGTATAACTATAAAAGCCAGCCTCATGATTCAATATTAGTTTCTACTAACTGCTAACTTCAATGTGCCTGGCCTACTCACAAAAGTCCAGAAGCTGACACTATATGAGAAGTCTTAGTCAGCCCATATGTGTTTTGCTTCCTTAAAATATATGTCTCATGTATTATTAAAGGTCAAAGGCCAGCCTCCTGTAAAATTGAATTCACCAGGCAAGGTGGCACAAGCCTGTTGTCCCAGCTACTTGGGAGGTTGAGGCTAGAAGATCACTTGAGGCCAGGAGTTTGCAGCTGAGTGCACTATGATTCTGCCTGTGAGATGTGCAACGTAGCAGAAGCACATCTCAAAAGAATTATAGATACATAACATATTTATATATTAATTATATATAATAATTATACATTACATATTATAATGTATTATATAATATAAAATTATATATTATAATGTATCATGTAATATAAAATTATATATTATCTTATATATTAATTATATAATTATAATTATAAAACACAAGTATATGTTAATCATATAGAATCTCTATTTATTTTATATATGCATATTTAAAATTGATTTTGCCTCCACCAAATTGCAACCTCCTAGTTTTTCCCTCCCACCCTCTTGTATCAGTCAGGGTTCTCCAGAGAAAATAACCAACAGAATATGTATGTGTGAGAGTGTGTGTGTGGGTGTGTGTGTGTGTACACAGAGAGAGAGAGAGAGAGATTTTAAAGATTCTGCTCACATTCTTGACTGGGGAAGTCAGTCTTTGCTCTAGTAAGGCCTTCCTTTAACTGATTGAATGAGCTTCATCCATATTATGGAGGGTAATCTACATTTCTCAAAGTTCATTAATTTCAATGTTAATTTCACCCAAAAAAGCATCTTTACAGTAACATCCAGAATAATGTTTGATCAAATATCAAATGTTACTGGGTACCATGGCCCAGTCAAACTGATAAATAAAATTAACCATCACAGTTCTGGATACACACATCAGACAGGACCATCCCCCGTCAGATGTATGTTTTGTGGCAAAGATGGGAATGTGTGCTCCATGAAAGTTGCTCCCTCTTTAAACAAACAAGTTTAAACAAACTTTAAACAAACAAGATGGGATGATTAAGTCAAATTTCTTACCAACCAGCTACATTTATCAAATTCTGAAGAAAGGGAGTGAACAAAAGGGAAGAGAGAAGCCAGAAGCTTCATGTGAATTGATATTCCTCCTTATCAAAGAAACCAGAAGAGATTATTTTGGATGAAAATGTAATCATATTGTTGCTTTAATTTAAATTAATGGATTACTAGATAAATTAATACTTTTTCATTTAAAGGCACAATTACTCTAATCATGAATTATTTTTCCATCTTTCTTAAACATTCGTCAATTTGCTTCAAACGTTATTCTTCAATAGTATATACTTTCTATTTATATAGAAATGAATTGACCACTTTTGTAAACATACTGAAAATAAACTGGTTTTTGATAAAAATCTAATGTAAATTTCTGACAATTTAAATTGTATTTGTTGTAATATGTAAAAATATTAATATTAGACTACTGTAGTGATTAGGATATTGAGCTTGCTGTTTAAATAAGGACCAAAATGACAATACCTTAAACAAAAATGCAATTATTTCCTTATTATGTTAGCCATGCCAGCTAGTGGAAAAAGAAGGAATGGACAGCACAACTCTGCTTACACAGCACTATATTGACATTGCCAAAATAATGTCCGTTTCCACACTCATCGTCAGAACTCTGTCACAAGGCCCTATCTGCCTCAAAGAAGCCTGGGAAAGTTACTCTTTACCTGGTTGATCACACAGCCAAATCTTTCATTACTCTAGAGAAGGCATTAGCAACCTTTATCTATAAAAGGACAAAGGGTAAATATTTAAAGTTTGGGAGCCATATGGTCTCTGTTGTACCACTCAGCTCTGCCACTGCAGCACAGAAGCATCATGAATAACATGCAAATGAGTTAGAATTGCTGTGTTTTGGTAAGATTTAATTTATGGCCACTGAAGTTTTAATTTTGTTTACTTTTCACATTACTAAATACAAATATTTTTGACTTTTATAAATTATTTAAAAATTTGACTATCATCCTTACCTTGTGAACCACATACACACACACACAAAAACAGAGGATGGAGCGGGATTGGCCCACTTGCAATTTCTTAATACATATAGGGAAAGAGAAGGGGTATTAAGGACCAGTTATTAGTTTCTGCCACGTGTACCTAGTAATATATTCTTCAGAAATGTGGGAATGGTATAGCAATACTAAATCTATTAAAATATTTCCTGATGTTAGTCCTTAAAATCATGAAGCATATTTACCCTCTTAGTAGATGATAAAACATCATTTGACAGTTTTAAAATCTGTTCAGAATGATGAAACAAACAAAGAAACAAAAAACCCTTGAAGTATGGATTCAGTTGTGGCTCCGTACTTCACCAGATGTGAAGATTAGACAAATCTTTCCTTCACACTGATGCTAACTTTTCCTATTTGTAAAATGATAACATTGATTTTTGTCTATATTAAATCATGGAGACTAATTAACAAATACACTAAACACTTTTCAATTATTTTTCACCTGTCTTCAGAATTTCATATTGATTGGCAATTGTCTTTGTGGGAAAATTTTGGTAAGTGCATTTCTAACTACACGATACAGTAGATTTCATTTCATTCCTGTAGCAATTCCTGCTCAGACACTTCCACATGTTGCTTCTTTCTTTCTTTAGCCTTTTTTTGTTTTGTTTTGTTTTGTTGTGTTTTGAGACAGTCTTGGCCTATCGCCCAGGCTAGAGTGCAATGGCGCGATCTTGACTCACTGCAACCTCTGCCTCCTGGGTTCAAGCAATTCTCTTGCTTCAGCCTCCTGAGTAGCTGGCATTACAGGCACCTGCCACCAGGCCTGGCTGATTTTTTGTATTTTAAGTAGAGTCAGGGTTTCATCATCTTGGCCAGGCGGGGCTCGAACTCCTGACCTTGTGATCCACCTGCCTCCCCCTCCCAAAGTGCTGGGTTTACAGGCATGAGACACTGAGCCCAGCCTGCTTATCCTTTTTGTGTCAAATTTTTCCTGGGTACTATTTTTAGCCCTTTTCCCCTACATACATTTTCTCATCTAACTTTATGACTTAAATGGTCACGGAAACCTGCAAGTTCTATAATATCTATACAACCAAATACCTACCAGAAATCTTTTAGATGTCCTTAGGTAGTTCAAATACATTATAACCCTCTTTCCATAAAACGTGATTTTTCTTCTGTAACAATTATTTCAGTCACTTATACCACAATTCACCTACTTGTCTATGTGATATTGTTCATTTGTACATTATTCATCGTATATATTTTGTATGACACTCAGTCCTCTAGGCGCTATGTTAAATTAATAAGGAAGAAAGACTAGTTCCCAATTTTCATGAGTTTAAATTATAAATGAGAGAGGAGCAGAGGAAAAAATGTCAAGTAAAAAACACATAAACTCACTCAAAGTGCCCATATTCCCAGCACTTTGGGAGGCCGAGGCGGGTGGATCACGAGGTCAAGAGATTGAGACCATACTGGTCAACATGGTGAAACCCTGCCTCTACTAAAAATACAAAAATTAGCTGGGCATGGTGGCGCACACCTGTAGTCCCAGCTACTCGGGAGGCTGAGGGAGGAGAATTGCTTGAACCCAGGAGGCGGAGGTTGCAGTGAGCTGAGATTGCACCATTCCAGTCCAGCCTGGGTAACAAGAGTGAAACTCCATCTCAAAAAAAAACACCACATAAAAATAATGATTTAATTTGGAACTAAGAATTACGAAGATAATAACATAGACTACCCTTTTGGAGAGTAACTATGGCGGGGGGACACAAGCAAGTAGGGCAGTTAGAGAAGGCCATGCCCAGAAGGTGGCAATTTGGTCTAGTGCCTTTCCATTAAATCTTCACAATTTGCACAGAGATGTCCTGGGTTATATAGATCTTACCAAGTGACTTCCCTAATTAACATATTTAGTTGGGTTTTAAACTGGGGGGGACCACCATAGTCCCAAAACTCAAATATTGTTCAAGGCCCTAAAATATTCCTGATTCCATTTTTAACCTTATATTTTCCAATTCCATATTGTTATTTCTGCACAATACTGAATTACTGAAGTTCCTTTAACAGTCACCATTTATTTCTGCCTCCTTGTTATTGCACATGGTCTTCTTTCTCATTGGACTTCATATGGCTAAATAACTATTGCTCAGAACACCCAGATAAATGGGGCACCTCATCTGTTACATAGAAAATGTGTGTTAATTGTTTACTCTTCCACTAGTTTGTTCCTTGAGTGTTCGGAATTGTGAGTTTACTCAACCTTGTGTACCAAACACTTAGCACATTAACTGGAAACATTACAAGTATTTGTAAGGCTCAATAATTATTTATTTAATAAATCCAAAATTTTAAAAAAATTTTGTTTGTTTTAGTCTTTTAAACTAATTGTTTTACTCAAAATTTTTCTAGTAACACCAATTGAGGCCTTTGTGATTCATCTTTGAATCCCTAATGCATAACATAGTAGTTTCTCAATACATATATTTTTAATATTTGTATTTATTCATATTTGTATGAATGAATGATCAAGTAAATGAAATTAATTTAAGTTAAAAATATAATGTAGGAGAGTTATTTAGGGCAAGAAGACACATGATACCATCTTAGTGCCTTCTGAAAAGCCCTATTCAAACTGTGGTCAGAGGACTGGCTCCATCAAAATTATCCAGAGTTTGTTAAAACTGCAAGTTTTCGAGTCCATCCCAGACCTACTGAAACATAACCTCTCAAGTGAATCCTGGGAATCTGTGTTTTAATACATTCTTTTATATAATGGACACATTATATCACAGGTTACTGGAACCCACACCCCAAAATGCAGAACTTGTAGGAGGGAGATGTGATAATTTACATTTCTAAGAAGCTCTCAGGTGAGACATAGTACTGGTTTGTGGACCACCCTTCAAGAAGCACTGCTCTGGTGAAGGGGCTGGCAAGCTATGGCTGGTCAAATCTGTCTACTTTTGTAAATAAAGTTTTATCAAAACATAGTAGCTCCTATTCTTTTAAGTATTTAAAGTATTTTATGGCTACTTTTGTGCTATAATGATAGTGTTGAACAGTACGACAGAGATCATATAGACCACAAAGATTAGAATATTTCCTCTCTGCTCCTTTATAGAAAATTTATCAAGCTCTGTTAAAAAACATAGATTTTTGAATGTTCATTTTGAGTTAAATTTCATTCATTGAAATGAGTTTTTAGTTAAGGGAGAGATGACAGATCTATTCAAGTAATTGTACTATAATGAGAAATTATGACATTTATCTGTTGGCATAAACTCTTCTGAAGTAATTATTCATAAAGCTCAGGTTAGCAAAACTCTATTCAATATCACAAGCCATTAAATCTTACTACATGGGTACAGTCCATGTTAATAACTGAGTGACTCATCTTACAGTAAAACTTTAAAAAATATGTTTTTTTAAGTGTACTGAAAGAGCTCTTAAATTGAAATAATATAAATATAACATAAAATTAAATAAAACAATATCACAATGGGACTCATTTAAATGAATAACAATGGAAGTAATAGAAAAGTTTAAAAGAGAGGACGAATCCAAGATGGCCGATTAGGAGTAGCTCAGGATTGCAGCTCCCAGTGAAAACGCAGAGGGTGAGTGGACACCGCATTTCCAGATGGATTTTTATTGCCCACAGACCAGGAGATTCCCAGGCGGAGGAGCCCGACGGGTCGCCAGCGCGGCTGTTTCGGCCAGCATGGCTGTTTTGGCCGGTGCCCCGGTGCGGCGGATCTCTGTACAAAATACATGGGTCTGGGCACCGTTTTAGCTGGTGATTGGAGCTCCGGGAAGGAGAGTGGCCCATTTATCTGATTAAAAAGGGGACTGAAACAGGGAGCCAGGCCAGGAGATTCCCGGGCAAAAAAGCACCACAAATCTCAGCACGGCTGTTTCAGCCAGCGCAGTGGGTCGCCACATGGGAAATCACACAGATCCCGGCGTCTTTTCAACAGGCGACTGGAACACCTAGGAGAAAGTTGACCCTTCAACTAAAAAAAAAAAAAAAAGGCTTAGAGGCAGGGAGCCAGGTGGTCAGGCTCGGCTGGTGCCACCCCCACAAAAAAACAGCAATCTGAAATGCTCTGGATTGAGAGTTTCGCAGCAAACATAGCTGAACCCAGGACAGTCCAGCTCTGTGGGGGAGGGATATAGACCAATGGAACAGAACAGAGACCTTGGAGGCAACACCACACATCTACAACCATCTGATCTTTGACAAACCTGACAAAAACAAGCAATGGGGGAAAGGAGTCCCTGTTTAATAAATGGTGTTGGCAAAACTGGCTAGCCATGTGCAGAAAGCAAAAACTGGACCCCTTCCTGACACCTTACACTAAAATTAACTCCAGTTGGATTAAAGACTTAAACATAAGACCTAACACCATAAAAACCCTAGAAGAAAACCTAGGCAAAACCAATCAGGACATAGGCATAGGCAAGGACTTCATGACCAAAACACCAAAAGCATTGGCAACAAAAGCCAAAATAGACAAATGGGACCTAATCAAACTTCACAGCTTCTGTACAGCAAAAGGAACAGTCATTAGAGTGAATTGGCAACCAACAGAATGGGAAAAAATTTTTGCAATCTACCCCGTCTGACAAAGGGCTGATATCCAGAATCTACAAAGAACTAAAACAGATTTACAAGAAAAAGCAAGCCCGTTCAAAAGTGGGCGAAGGATATGAACAGACATGTTACAAAAGAAGACATACATGAGGCCAACAAACATATGAAAAAATGCTCATCATCACTGGTCATTAGAGAAATGCAAATCAAAACTACATTGAGATACCACCTCACGCCAGTTAGAATGGCTATCATTAAAAAATCTGGAGACAACAGATGCTGGAGAGGATGTGGAGAAATAGGAACACTTTTACACTGTTGGTGGGAGTGTAAATTAGTTCAACCATTGTGGAAGACAGTGTGGCAATTCCTCAAGGACCTAGAAATAGAAACTCCATTTGACCCAGCAATCCCATTACTGGGTATATATCCAAAGGATTATAAATCGTTCTACTATAAGGACACATGCACATGAATGTTCATTGTAGCACTGTTTACAATAGCAAAGACCTGGAACCAACCCAAATGCCCATCAATGATAGACTGGACAGGGAAAATGTGGCACATATACACCATGGAATACCATGCAGCCATCAAAAACGATGAGTTGGTGTCCTTTGTAGGGACATGTATGAACCTGGAAACCATCATTCTCAGCAAACTGACACAAGAACAGAAAATCAAACACCACATGTTCTCACTCATAGGTGGGTGTTGAACAATGAGAACACATGGACACAGGGAGGGGGAGCATCACACACTGGGGTCTGTCGGGGGGGAAATGGGAGGCACAGCAGGGAGTGGGGAGTTGGGGAGAGATAGCATGGGGAGAAATGCCAGATATAGGTGATGGGGGAGGAAGGCAGCAAATCACACTGCCATGTGTGTACCTATGCAACAATCTTGCATGTTCTTCACATGTACCCCAAAACCTAAAGTGCAATAAAAAATAAAAGTTTAAAAGATGTATGTGTTGTGTTCTTAACCAGAAAATAAATAAATTCAACATATGTCACAAAAATTTAACAAATAAGTTCTTTAATGATTCACATTCTAAATACTAAAACATGAAATACACTCATTTGAACCATAGCATACAATAAAATAGTAATGCTGTTAAAGTGCCATTTCTCTACAACAAAATGAAAACCCATTAATTTCCTGCCTTTACAAATGATACTATAGAGAGAATATTTCTTTAGTAAAAATGCATTTTGGAAGTTTACCAAAGCATACTTAAATAAATAAATGTTTCAAGGAAACACAAATGAATATTTAATTTCATTTTTTTTTAAATATTAAACACACTTCTTGGAAAGAGCTTTTTCTTATCACCAAAATTGGCTTACAAAATCTGATTCTCTCATATCATTGAAAATGTAATTGTAGTTTCAGTATAACATAATTTACCTTTCAGCTTTTTAAATATTCATATGTATAAAGTAAATGATTAGTTTATGAAATTTTTGGGTTTGAAGCAATATTTTTACAAATAAGATCATGCTTATTTATAGCAAAGTTGTCTTTCTAGTGACATTTTCTTGGTGTCAACACAGTAAATAAAGAATAGAGAAGCAATACATACATACATGAAGTGTGTGTGTGTGTGTGTGTGTGTGTGTGTGTGTGTGTGGATTATGGTGTTTTTTGTAATTATACTGTACTTCTTGTTTAACAAGAAAAATTTATGTGATAGTTGACTGCACATATTTCCCACTTTAACACAGAACTTTCCTTTTTCGTTTTTTAGTGGAAGGGAATGTCCATCGCATTCTTCAAGGCATCATTACTAGGATGCGAAAAGAGGCACTCAGGGCACCAGCTTAAAAAGACCTACCTGAATCTCAAAGTTTTTCAGTGAAACACACTTCTAAAAAACTTAAAAACTTCTCCTCTAAATAGTAAAATATATTATATATATTAAATACACATTAAATGTATATTAAATAAAAATTAGCATGACAAAGATATAAATTAAATGTAGGTACTATTAAATATGTTAAATGTGTTTTAATTAAATAAGAAATACTAAATCTGCATTGATTAATAATTTGGCTTCTTTTAAATTTGGTCCCATATTTTCTATAGAAAGAGTTCAAGATTTGAGTGTACATTGCTCCTAAAATCCAAATAAATATTTAATTTTACTTGGTGTTTAGTATTTAAAAGTTATTTAAATAATCTTTATTTTGAAATTTGAAGAAAAAAAAAAACAAAAAACTATTGGCTCTGGCCCAGAGGTATTCACATTTAAAATTGTAATAGATATAGGTTTTTCAACCTTTAATGATCTTCCACTAATTTATACTCCCAAGACGTAATAAAGTATGTATTTTCATACAATTTTCATTGTGTTGTCATTATCAATATAGTCAATATTTGCAACTTGAAAATATTAGTTCTAAGTTTTATGTGGCTATTATAAATAATATATGAACTTAAAATTAGTTTCATCTTTATATATTTGAACCATTTTCATTAGGTATTTTGATTCACTTTAATTCTTTATTAGTATTAGCTAATATATGTATAAAAGTGCATATATTACACATTTATTTTTGTATATACACAAAACTTCCCTTATTGCTACTTATATTTCAATTTTGATTATACTGATTCTCATCAAACAGAATTTTTAAAGTTTCTTTTCTTCTGTCTTTCATTGCAATTTCTAGTAATTTCCCAAAAACTTTGTTCTATTCTCATGTAGAATAAATTTGGAATAAAATTTTCACAGCATCACAGAAATTTGCTTCCATGGAAAACCACCGTTGATAATGTACTATCAAAGCACAGGTAATAAATTAAAATGTAAGAAATGTGTGAAGCACATAGCACCCTTATAAATTATTTCACTAGATGTTTCACAAAATTAGTAAATTTTTCTGAAGATAACAAATCTTTGGCATGAAAATGGCAATGTGAAATCTCAAATTAAAACTTGAAACCTGGATGCCACTTTTGAGAGTTATTTTCACACTTTAAGTAATTTAGGTGATATCAAGACTTGGACGCTGAAATAATAATCCTGGTCTTGGACCTTCCTCAGGTCTACAAATGCAGGCATCACTTCTAAGGCTGAGAGTTTAGATCTCAGTATTATTTTGAAACCTCTTGCTAACTAAACAGCACTTTAGAGTCGTGATATTGCCTTTCCTACAGTGTCGCTAGTGTCTCCCTTAATAAACCCACCTTTTCCTCTACTTCCATCCCCGCCTCCATTAGTGTTTTCTCTCCTGGCTTCCTTGAAATATCTCTTCTCAATCAGTTGCACATCTTTCTCATAATCACAAGTAAGAACAGTCTAATTATAACTCTGCTACACTCAATTTGAAATACACCTGCTGTGACTGCTTTTTTTATTATAATCGCACATTTTAAAGGCTTAATCACTGAAGTAAAAAGTGCATACAGAAATTCAAATATGAAGTATGTTTTATTTCAGTTTGATTAGCCATCTATTTAAATATAATTTCTAGTATAGTTTGATTTATATTCATGATTCCAAAAATTGTGAAACCTACTTTTTAGGGAGTTCTTTTGTTTTTTAAATTTTGATAGCTTTTGGTGTGCACGGGTTTTTCTGTTACATGGATGAATTGTATAGTGGTGGAGTCTGAGACATTGCAACCATCATCCTACTACTGTACATTGGTTCCCAATATGTGGTTTTTTATCTCTCACTCCACTCCCACCATTCCAATTCTGAGTCTGAAAGTCATACTACCGCTGTGTATGCCTATGGGTATCCTGAGCTTAGCTCCCACTTACAAGTGAGAATATACAATATTTGGTTTTCCATTCCTGAGTAACTTCACTTAGAATAATGACCTCCAGCTTCATCCAAGTTGCTGCAAAAGCTATTGTTATATTCTTTTTTATGGCTAAGTAATATTCTATGGTGTATATATACCATATTTTCTCTATCCATTCACTGGTTGATGGGCACTTAGGTTGGTTCCATACCTTTGCAATTTTTAATTGTGCTGCAATAAACATATGCATGTGAGTGTCTTTTTGATGTAAGGGCTTACTTTCCTTTGGGGGAGATACCCAGTAGTAGGATTGCTGGATTGAATGGTAGATCTACTTTCAGTTCTTTAAATAATCTCCACATTGTTTTTCACAGATGTTTTAGTAATTTGCATTCCCACCAGCAGTGTATAATTCCACATCCACACCACATCTATTACTTTTTTGACACTTTATATTAATGGTCATTCTTGCAGGGGTAATGTGGTATCTCACTGAGGTTTTAACTTGCATTTCCCTGATGATTAGTGATGTCGAGAATTTTTCATGTTTGTTAACCATTTGTCTATCTTCTTTTGAGGGATGTTTATTCATGTAATTTGCCCACATTTTGATGGGATTTTTTCATTTTTCTTTCCTTTCTTCCCTCCCTCCCTTCCTTCCTTCCTTCCTTCCTTCCTTTCTTCCTTCCTTCCTTTCTTTCCTTCTTTCTTTCTTCTTTCTTTCTTTTTTTTTTCTGATTTGCTGAGATCCTTTTAGATCCTGGATATTAGTCCTTTGTCAGATGCAGAGTTCGCAAATATTTTCTCTCATTCTTTACGTCATCTCTTTACTCTGATGATGATTTCTTTTGCTGTATGGAAGCGTTTTAGTTTAATTAGGTCCCATTTATTTATTTTTGTTTTAGTTATGTTTGCTTTTGTGATCTTAGTCGTAAATTCTTTTCCTAGGCCAACGTTCAGAAGAGTTTTTCCTAGGTTATCTTCAGAAGTTTTATAGTTTCAGTTCTTAGATTTAGGCCTTTAACCTATGTTGAGTTGGTTTTTTATGTGGTAAGAAATAGGAATCCAGTTCCATTCTTCTACATGTGGCTATCCAGTTCTCCCAGAACCGCTTATTAAATAGGGTGTCCTTTTCTCAATTAATGTTTTTGTATACTTTGTTGATGATTCGTTGGTTGTAAATTTGGCTTTATTTCTGGGTTCTCTAGTCTCTTCCACTGGTCTATGTGTCAACCTTTTTCCAGTACCACGCTATTTTCATTACTATAACCATGTAGCATAATTCGAAGTAAGGTAATGTGATGCTTCCAGATTTGTTCTTTTCACTTTGGATTCCCTTGGCTCCTCAGGCTCTTTTTGGATTCCATATGGATTTCAGTATTGTTTTTTCTAATTCTCCAAAAAATAATGCTGCAATTTTGATAGGAATTATATTGAATTTGTGGTTTGCTTTGGGCAGTGTGGTCATTTTTGTAATATTGATTCTTCCAATTCATGAGCCCAGGAAGTGTTTTCATCTCTTTGTGTCATCTATGATGTTTTTCAGCACTGTTTCATAGTTCTCTTTGTAGAGATGTTCTACCTCCTTGGTTAAGAATATTCCTAGGTGTTTGTTTACAGCTATTATTAAAAGGATTGAGTTCTTGATTTGATTCTCAGCATGGTTGTTGTTGATGTATAGTAGTGCTACTGATTTGTGTACATTGATTTTTTAACCTGAAAGTTTACTGAATTTGTTTATCAAATCTAGAGTCTTTTGGAGGGTTTCCTAGGTATTGATCATATCACCGATGAACAGTGATAGTCTGACTTTCTCTTTTCCAATTTGGATGCTTATTCTTCTCTCTTGCCTGATTGCTCTGGCTAAGACTTCCAGTACTGTATTGAATAAAAGTGGTGAGAATGGACATCCTTGTCTTGTTTCAGCTCTCAGGAGAAATGCTTTCAACATTTACCCATTTAGTAAGATATTTTCATTGCATTGATTATGGTGATTGTTTTATGTATATTTGTATGTGAACGTTTATCAGATTGTATGGTTTATGTATGCTTATGTCAAGATTTGTTTTTTTAAAAGCAACTGCAACATAATAAAATAAAATGACATGTTGAGAAGGAAATTCAGAAATAGAAAAGTAAGACAAAATGCTGCACATGCATATAATGGTAACACTTATAAATACAGTTAAAAGAGGTAGCTTCTTGCCATGCTAAAGCTAGTCAGATCTCTGAAAAAAAAAACACATCAATTCTAAGTATTATAAAAAGCAATAATTCTTAAAGTGAGCGATCAAAGACACAAATTGTTATTCAACAGGAATTCAGATCATAAACCTGAGTATGAGAATTATTTCAGGACTCCTGTAAATTCAAACTCCCTTTTTCATGATTGTCTTCACATTATATATTTGTGTAAGTGTACTATGTGTCTGCACATATATACATCTATCATCTTTCTGTCTATCTTTATGTACAATAGGCTGAATTCTACAGGAAACAGACTCTGAAATGGAGATTTGCTTAACTCTTTGGGCAAAGTCTATTTATGGAAAGAAGGGTAGTTACAGTTGTGAACTGTAAGCTATTTCTTTCTGAATCCAGGAAATAAGTGCCTCTATCCCAGAATGGGGATCTTGAGACACCTGCAGCAATCACTAAGTGTACCCCTATGTCACTTGAGGCATTGATTCATATAATAAATTCAAACACCTGCAAATGGCTCAGAGATTCTGTGGTTATTCTCTTTTTCTGTGAAAACTTAAAAAGCATTTGGTGGGATGAGCTAGAGACCCTGACACTGCAATTAATCTCAGGCTGCAGCTGGTACCATCCTCTTCCTCCTTCACTACTCATTCTGGATTTTCTTTCCTTTTAGCTAGTACCTCTGCTCGTCCAGATGGCTGTGGCAAGCATGGAGAGATATTATTCAATCTTGTCTTCAAGACTACACTACACAAAGGTAGATGCCTGATAACTTTAACCCACCTTATCTTCACTTCCACTTCAGTGTGCATGCTTAAGCCATGCTCTCTCCACTCATTTCTCAAAGGATAGGTCATAACAGGGGTGCTTAAGCTGGGTGAGGGGGGAGATTCATCTAAAAAGTCATCATTGCTAACTGCTTGGGAACTCCCCCTTTAGACTACCGAGGACTTTCTGTAGCTCCACTGCTCTTTGAGGCTCTTCCTACATGATCTTTCTTTGCTGTCTTCCTTCTTCTTATGTATTAGACATGAATAATGACATTAATTTTTTTTAACCTCTCTACTTTAACCTTCACAGGCTTATTCCTCTACCTCTTCAAAAGAGTGTCTTTGTATATTTTTATTATATTTCCTTTTGCTGTTTGCTTCTTAGAAAATTCAAATGAACACAATGTCCTACATGGTAAGGTGACTCAGATACTCATTCCTGAGAGCTTTAAGACTTTAGTTGTTACACCCTTTTTAAGCTGTTACACATGTCTACTGACTATTGAACTTGGAGAAGGGAGTAACAGGAAACTCCCAGTGGATCACCTGGGTGCCCGTGTATTCTTGTTTGTCATATTGTAAATCAGATACCCTACCTCCTGGAAATGATTAGGGAAAGTTACTCCTGCCAGGATGTTTATTCCTTTCAATGCTTTCTCATCTCTTTGCATCATTGAAAAGCCCAAAGTGACCAGAAGACACAAAATTTACAATATAATGAGATTATTGCTGTGTCTGGTGGTAGTAGGATTTTCTCTGGGAATAAGAACACTAGAAGTAAAAATCCTAGAATTCCAGGTACAGAAAACACAAATTATATAAATGGATCACTGAGAATTAATGTAAAAAACATTACCTCTAGTAACATAATTTTGTTCCTGGAACCATATGTTTTTGCTCGTTAGAGGTAAAACACCATATAATTGTCATTGATTAAGCTGTAAACTGCACTTTTGAAGATAACTTCCAATTTACTGAAGGAATCATTTCCAAGCTGACATGACAGTTTACACTTCAAATTCTTTTCCATCATTCTAGCTGATAATAAACTTCTGGATGGCATGGTATATAATAGGACAAGTGAGTTCTAAGATCCTATGCACATCATCACAATTCATTTGATATAATGTGTGTCCTTTGCTCTTATGTGATATTTTGCAGGGTTGTGTGTCGGTGGAATGTACACTCAATGAACCTTTGGACAGTGATGGTCTCTAAAGCTCTGTGGTCAAGGAAGGCAGTTCCATACCTAGAGAATATGCTGCCCATGCAATATCTCTGCTTCTTTCAGAGTGGAATGAGTCTAATGTACCAGCTTCTAATCAAGGGGCTGGTTGCTCTCTTTGAGTAATGATGTTGCCTTTACAGTTCAGTGTTGAGCTATTTTGCTTGGATATTAAACAGAAATACTAAGCTCGCTGTCATTATTGAGTGCAAGTTTATGCTACTGAGTTTATCTCAGATTCCATTCTTGTCAATATGGCAGTCTTTTCATGAGTCCAATATATCAGCATTGGAGATGGCCAATGAAAGAAACTGGATGATGTTAAAAGCAACTCTGTAGTTGCTCTTTCAAAGTATTTTTTTAATGACTGATTTTATGGCCTTTATTATTCAATACAAAGTTCTTCACAAGCTATGTGTGCTCCCAAAAGTCTTTGCACATGCTTCTTCTACAGAACTACTTGTTCTTCAACTTTTCATCTTTATTCCTTTAAAAGCCTGTTCATGGGGCTTAGATACTTGACACTGTCCATGTATTTATGTATATTCTAATATTGGATTTTCTTTTTACACAAAGTAAATGACCAGGTACACGGCCTGAGCCTCTAATATTTGAGAAGATTTACCCTGAATGCAGTATTACAGGGCCACCTCTGACTAGGACATAAATAGGACATAGCCTATTTTCATCTTGCATCCAAATATGTAGCCAACTTATTTGTAAACCATTCATGGATATTACTCATTTTTATCAGGTTGAAATGAGTAACCTCAGACCATGTAACCATAAGTGTGAGTTGGGAAGAAAGTGTTTTGGTTGTATATTTTTTAAAAAGTGGTGAGACATATGAGATGCACTAATTTGATGATTTATTCCATATCTCCGTGGGGCATATTTTAGCATGCCCCAGACTATTGAATCCATTAATATACTTCATTGATCTAATAGGTCCTAAGCCTTTATAGAATTCATTGCCTATCCTTAGGAATCCTTGTGGGTTATCAGGACTGCAGCGATTATATCACTTTGTACTAATGCAAGTATAATCTAATTATCATAATGTCATCAACAGACCAAGACAATGTAATATTGTGCAGAGTGTGCAGATGTTATAGCTCCCTTTGAGCTGTATTATGACAGTGGGCAGAGAGTTAATGTAGCTCTGGGACAAAAAATATATTCTGTTGTTCGTCCTAGATCGATGAAAACTGCTTTCTAGTACAATTTCCCTTCCTGATGGAAAGTAATACACATCCTAGATCAATGGTCATATATCACATACCTGGAATTATATTAATGAGATGTAGCAAAGATATTATACTTGATCACTAGTTGGTTGAATATTCAGTAGCCCATTGTCATTGTCTAGGGTTCATCTGGATTTTGTCATGGCCAAATTTGGGAATTAAAGTAGGGAGATGATGGTAATTAACATCACTGCACACCTTGAATATTTAAGGATGTTCTGACATTTCTTTTGAGATGTAACATTGCTTTCACCTTATTGTCTTGACAGGGCCAGGGTTCAGCTCAACAGCTTCTATCTGATCTTTCCAATCATGATAGCTCTTACTTAACTGACCAATATTGGGGTCCTAAAAATTACCAGTTGCCTCTCTTATAATATTCACTGAAGAGATCAGGGTGATCATCAATGACTGGTCCATGGACTCAAGGGACCCTCTATGAACTAGACCTAAGACAGGATTCTATTTTTGCAAGGCCCCCATTAACACAATGGCTGTAAAATGCTTGTCATATTTGCATACCCATGTCAAATTGACCTGTGTGTAGGAATTCTTGAAATGTCTTGGTATTTCCCTTCTTCAATGTACAGTTATCGGGATAAATTACCAAATGGCTTTATGGGAAAGAACATTAGCAATCATTACTGTATCAACTTGCTGTAGTGGCACATTGTTTTCTCAGGTGAAACTGGCCTCTTCTTCCACAAATGGATTTTAAAACTGGCAGATGTCTGAAAACTGTGCAGGGAAATATAATTTTTCATTATATAGGTTGATCTTAGAACTATAATCATCTACATTTCTTTTGATTGCATAAATTGAGAATAGTCTTAAAAGTTGCTTATTTACTCTGTTCCTAGGAAGGCTATGTTCTACCAATAATTTCTATAGCTCTGTAACGGGATCCTGGTTTCCATTCTAATGTTTTTCGTTTTTCATTTTTGCTTTTGATTTTTTTTTTTTTTTTGCTTATTTTAATAGTTTTGCTTATCTGTTTTCTGACAGTTAAGTGCTGCCATCTTGACTCTGTTATTCTGAGATCCAATTACACTCACTGTCATAAAGGAACTAGTATCAGCCATGTCTTATGTAGGGATCTACCATTGATCCAGTGATGCTAGTGACCCTCCCACAATGCATTCCTTATCACATTGATAAATGGAGAGACCTGTAGGCCCATTTGGGGAAACTAGTCAGCAATAATACATCTACTTTAGCCTGCCAACTTCGTTGAGCCTTTTCATTTCTCCCTGCCCCACCTGACACAAAAATTCTGGCATTTCTACTTTACTTTGTGTGAACAATCACTTTCTTCAATCTTCCACAAGCCATATTAATAGGATGTCAGTCCTATATTACAAGACTTTGTTCACGATATTAAATTCTTAATCAGGAAAAGTGTTTTCATAGTAATAGACTTTCTTTATTGTACTTTATATTCATCCAGTTTTTGTCTAATCTCTACAGGACTCTGTCCCATGTACATGTTGCTAGATCCTGGCAGTACACATTGGCTAGGTGCTATCTCTCCTCTGAAGTATAGTCCTTTACATCCTATAGTAGAATACCTAGTAGCACCACCTTTTTTGTAAAGTTTATATTGAAACCAATCTTTATATATTGGTCTACTAGTTGTTAGGGAGGTTAGGACATAGCTTGAGAAGACATATGTCTTACAAGGCAGAGGTTTCTGCATTTCTTTCAAGCAAGGGAAGAGGACTAGCTTTTAGACAAGAAAGTTCATATTTTTACCCTGAGGTGTAAAAATCTGGGGATTCAGGATTTCAGACCGAGGTTTCGCCAATCTGTGTTCTATCTTTCTTTTTTTCAGTCATAGTCTTCTTGGCATAACACTCTGGATTAGGATTATTGAAGTTTCTGTATTTTTATTATTCTTCTAATAAAGACTCAGTTCTAATTGTTAATTTTGCCAGCCTACAGACATGGGAAATGATTGTTTGTATGTATTTATGTGCTGTGTTGCCTTAAATTAGTGATTAATCACTCTAAGCCTTTCTTAGTTCTTTTTAAACCCCTATGTATAAATGGCCCTCAGCAATAATCCTATTCCACTGTCCTTATAATTACTATTTCTCCTGAATTTCTAAAATGCCCAGATCTGAAATATATCACCAAGGATTTATTTTGTTTTGTTTTCCCTTTTGTATTAGTATCCCACACTGGTATATTACCATGGAAATTCTAATGATTGCATGTCAGAGGTACCCCAACTACCATCAGTCGTAGAGTTTTCATTGCCAGCTGGTTGGAAGATGCTTCAGTTCCAAAAATTTAATTTCAGAATCTTTTTTGGAACATGATTAGCATCAACTGACATAGATAAGGTTCCCTGGGAAACAAACTCTGAGATAGTTATTAGAATGAAGGTAGTTTATTAAGTTGAGTTCACTGAAATAACACCTGCCTGAGAGTGAGGTAAGTAAGATCGGGCAGAAATCTCTGACATAGCTTTTCAGGGTAGGGTTACCAGATTTAGCAAATAAAAAATACAGGATTCCATGTCATATCTGAATTTGTGATAAACAATTATTATAATTGTAAGGATATATTTTAGTTTAAGTATGTACTAAGTATTGTCTGGACACACTTATGTCCCATAATTATTTGTTGTTTATCTGAAATTAAAATTTAACTGAGTGTCTTATAATCTATCTGGCAGTTCTCCTCTCATAGTTGTCACACATTAAGATAATAGACCAGGCTGTTTTTATCCTTAAATTGGAAAACCTTTAGATGCAAGCTACCTATAGAAGTGAGGAAAACTTATGTGAAGCAGCTTCTTTGGCTAAAGACAAGTCTTGCAGGTGATAAAAACTGAATTGTTAGTAGACATGACTCCTGAAATCTGAGAGACTAAGTACTTCAATTCCAGATGTAAGAGCTGAGTAGTTCACAGTTTTCATGATTTGTGTGTGTTGCGGGGGGGGGGGGGGGGGTATTTGAGGGAAGAAGGGAGAAAGAGAAAAAAAGATTAGATAAGAGGCAGATAAGTGACAGAAACTGTCTCAGTATCTCATCTAGGCAAAATACATGTCATCAATCTTAGCATGTTTCATTATCCAGTATGAGTGGGGTATACAGTAGATTAAAAACAAATAGACATGAGTTTGGGCTTTCTTCAGAGCTCTCTAGTCTCCCCCAGTCCAAAGCATATGGGCTACCATATTCCCAGACTTAACAGCTAAGGAACTTGAGCAAGTCAGTTAATCAAAATTTTCTGGAAAGCATGCGAATAGACTCCTAGACTAGCCATAGAGCTAGGCTACAGCTTCCATATCTAAAACAAATTTTGCTTATAAAAAGCATTTTTTCTCTAAAGTACATGAAACTTTTATTTGAAAAGCATGATTTTGAAGACCACTGTCTCCATTGTCATTATACAAAAAATCTACTTAAGCAACCAAAACTAAAAACTTAGATACCATAATATGCATTATTCCAGCATTATAAACCCGATTACGGGAGCATTAAAAACAGAAGGCACGATTTTTGGCTAAATAGGAGAAGTAAATCATATTAGGGCATTCTTGCATTGCTATAATTAAACACCCAAAACTAAGTCATTTATAAAGAAAAGAGGTTTAATTGGCTAGTTGTTCTGTAGGATTTCTAGGAAGTAGAGTGCTGGCATCTGCTCAGCTTCTAGGGAGGCCACAGGAAGCTTACAATTATGGTGGAATGCAAAGGGGGAGCAGACACACATGGTGAAGCAGGAGCAAGAGAGAGAGTTGGGGCAGAAGTGATGCCACACACTTTTAAATGACCTGTCTTGTAAGAATGGCTCACATTTGTAATCCTAGAACTTCAAGAGGCTGAGGCAGGTGGATCATCTGAGGTCAGGAGTTTGAGTTCAGCCTGGCTAATATGATGAAACCTCTTTTCTACTAAAAATCCAAAAAAATAGTTGGGTGGGGTGGCACCCACCTGTAATCTCAGCTACTCAGGAAACTGAGGAAGGAAAATCACCTGGGAGGAGGAGGTTTCATTGAAATTCTGTCTCAAAAAACAACAACAGCAACAACAACAACAAAACAAACAAACAAACAAAAAAACAAGAAAAAGAAATCTGCTCCCATGCTCCAATAACCTCCCAGCAGTCCTCACCACCAATACGAGGGATTACATTTCAACATGAGATTTAGGCTAGGACAAACATACAAACATTATTGGAAGGATGGAGGGCAAGATAACAATGTGTTTCACAATAAAATCAAGGCTATCAGTTTACTAATCATTGAAACTCATTAAAACATATTAAGAACAGAATTAATGTCAGATATTCTGTGGTATTACTAAAACTAGGGTGGATTTAAAAAACGTATAATGCCAAACAAAGCAAGAATATAAAATTCCTTTTGCATAGGAAACACACAAGTGTATTAAACAACTATGAAGAAATGATTATTATAAGAAAAGATATATTCATAGTTGTCTAATCGATTTTTGTTTAAAAAAAAAAAAACAAGGATAGCACATAATTTTAGTATTTGAAAAAAATGGGGCCAGGCATGGTGGCTCATGCTTATAATCCCATCAATTTGGGAGGCTGAGGTGGGTGGATCACTTGAGGTCAGGAGTTCAGACCAGCCTGGCCTACATGGTGAAACCCCATCTCTACCAAAATATTCAAAACCTTATCCAGCTTGGTGTGGTGGTGTGTTTCTGTTGTCCCAGCTTCTCAGGAAGCTAAGGTGAGAGAATCGCTGGAACCTAGGAGAAGGAGGTTGCAGTGAGCCAAGACTGTGCCATTGCACTCCAACCTGGGTGACAGAGTGAGATCCTGACCCCAAAAATAATAATACTTATAATAATTTGAAAAAAAATGGAATTGGAATCTCTCCTTAACTCCATGTTATGTATTATGTCATAATTATTATGATAATATGGAGTCATTATAGATAAGTAGTCCTTTTGGAGGTGATTTTGATTCCCAGGGGATATTTGTTAACATCTGGAGATAATTTTGATTGTCACAAAGTGGGTAGGAGGTATGCTACTGGTATATAATGGATAAAGGCCAGGGAAACCACTGCACATCTTACAAAACATAAGAAAGCCCCACAATAAAGACTTATCTGTCACTCAATGTTAATAGGGCTGGGATCAGGAAATCCTAGTCTAAATTAATACAAAAATGATACCCAAATATTTATCACCTGATAATAGACGTTTATTAAACATATGCATAACTCTGAAATTCAACCATCAATGCACTCCTTCAGTCAGCTACTCATTTAAGAAATTGAAGATTAGGTAGGCTATTAGTCCATTTTCATGATGCTGATAAAGACACGCCCAAGACTGGGCAATTCACAAAAAAAAAAAGATGTTTAATTGAACTTACAGTTCAATGTGGCTGGGGAAGCCTCAGGATCATGGCAGAAGGCAAGGAGGAGCAAGTAATGTCTTACATGAATGGCAGGAAGCAAAAGAGCTTAGGTAGGGAAACTATGCCTTATAATACCATCAGATCTCATGAGACCCACCTACCATCACAAGAACACTGTGGGAAAGACCTGCCTCCATGATCCAGTTACCTCCCACCATGTCCCTCCCACAATACATGGGAATTTAGGATGAGATTTGGGTGGGTACACAGCCAAAGAATATCATTCTGCCCCTGGCCCCTCCCAAATCTCATGTCCTCACATTTCAAAACTAATCGTGCCTTCCCAACAGAACCCAAAGTCTTAACTAATTTCACCATTAACTGAAAAGTCCACAGTCAAAAGTCTTATCTGAGACAAGGCAAGTCCCTTCCACCTATCAACCTATAAAATCAAAAGCAGGTCACTTCCTAGATATAATTGGGGTACAGGCATTGGGTAAATACAATCATTCCAAATGTGAGAAATTGGATAAATCAAGGGGCTATAGGCTGAATGCAAGTCTGAAATCCAGTGAGACAGTCAAATCTCAGCTCCAAAATAATCACTTTTGACGTCATATCTCATGTCCAGGTCATGCTGATGTAAGAGGTGAGTTCCCATGGTCTTGGGGACATCTGACCCTGTGTCTTTACAGGGTATAGCCTTCCTCCCAGCTCCTTTCACAGGCTGGTGTGGAGTGTCTTCTGCTTTTCCAGATGCTTGATGCAAGCTGTCAGTGTATCTACCATTCTGGGGTCTAGAGGATGGTTTCCCTCTTCTCACAGCTCCACTAGGCAGTGCCCAGCTAGGAACACTGCACCTAATTTCAAAGCCCCCACATTTCCCTTCCACACTGGCCCAGAAGAGGTTCTCCATGAGAGCCTCATTCCTGCAGCAAACTTATACCTGGAAACCCAGGTGTTTCCATACATCTTCTGAAATCTAGGCAGAAATTTCCACACCTCAGTTCTTGATGTTTTTGCACTTGCAGGCTCCACACCACACGGAAGCCACCAAAGCTTGAGACTTGCATCCTCTGAAGCCATGGCCTGAGCTCTACATTGGCCCCTTTCAGCCACAGCTAGAGTGGCTGGGATGCAGGTTACCAAGTGCAGCCTGGGGACCCTGGGCCCGGCCCACAAAACTACTTTTTTCTCCTAGACCACTGGACTTGTCATGGGAGGGGATGCCATGAAGTCCTCTGACATGCCCTAGAGACATTTTCCCAATTGTCTTGGGGACTAACATTTGGCTACTCATTGCTTTTGCAAATGTCTGCAGCCAGCTTAAACGTTCCTCAGAAAAAAGGGTTTTTCTTTCCCATCACATTGTCAGGCTGCACATTTTTCAAACTTTTATGCTCTGTTTCCCTTATAAAACTGAATGTCTTTAGCAGCATCCAAGTCATCTCTTAAATTCTTTTCCTCTTAGAAATTTCTTCTGCCAGATACCTTAATCATCTCTCTCAAGTTCAAAGTTCCACAAATCTCTAGAGCAGGGGCAAAATGCCACTAGTGTCATTGCTAAAACATAACAAAAGTCACCTTTGCTACAGTTCCCAACAAGTACCTCATCTCTATGTGAGACCACCTCAGCGTGGACCTTATTGTCCATAACACTAGTAGGCTTTTGGTCAAAGTCATTCAACAAGTCTTTAGAAAGTTACAAACTTTCCCACACATTCTTGTCTTCTTCTGAGCCCTCCAAACTGGTCCAACCTCTGCCTGTTATCCAGTTCCAAAGTCACTTGCACATTTTTGGGTATCTTTTCAGCAACACTCCACTCTATTGGTACCAATTTACTTTATTAGTCTATTTTCATACTGCTGATAAAGACATACCCAAAACTGGACAATTTACACACACAAAAAAAGGTTTAATTGGACTTACGGTTCCATGTGGCTGTGGAAGCCTCACAATTATGGCTGAAGGCAAAAAGGAGCAAGTCACGTCTTACATGGATGAAAACAAGCAAAAAGAGAGCTTGTGCAGTAAGACTCCCCCCTCGTAAAATTATTAACTCTCGTAAGAGCCATCCACCACTATGAGAACACCATGGAAAAGATCTGCCCCCATGATTCATTTACTTCCCACTGGGTTCCTCCCACAACAGGTGGGAATTCAAGATAAGATTTGGGTGGGGACACAGCCAAACCATATTAGGTACAATACTACTTGTTGAAGACTCATTAGAATTCAGTGTATGTTGTACATTCTATATTTATTATTTTCCCACTGGCTTCATAATGCTTTTGCTCTGTTGCTTAACATTATCATATTAGCCCACCACTAAATAAATACAAAGGTGCCAAGATGGACTACTGGTGCTGTTAGATAGTTTGTAAAGAAATCTACAGCAGAAAAAAAATTTTTTAACATCATTATAACTAGAAATCTATATTTTTTCTCTAAGTCATCAATTCTAGAAAAAAATTGGGAAAATTCTAAAATACATTTTTATTTAAGGAAGAAATGGGCCATCTGTCGAGCATTTATAATTCTGAAAAAAAGGTTAATCAGAAGTAATGAATTTTAAGATGTGTAAGACAATAATTCTATTATTCCTCAGACATAGTAAGTGCACAATAAACGTGATTATAAATAAATGACATATATAAGGTTTAATACACATAAAATGTATACATCATATATGGTTTTATTTTGTATATGTATCACATAATGAAATTTTTAATTATACATTAATTTGCTTATTTAAATTATAAATAGATGAATTTGATACTTTTCTCATAACCACAAAAACATATTTGAAATTTAAATTGGTAAAATTAATATGATTTATAGAAAATAAAATATCAATTTTGAATTCCTCCCCTGCATTCTGAATGAAAAACAAATCCAGCAAAGTTGATAGTTTATCCTGTGATTACCACTTTTGCTTTGGAGGAAAGATAGGCACTGAAATGAAGAGAATGTAAATTTAACACATGCCAGTCTATCACTGCTTAGGATTTAATTAGAACTAGAAGGATCTTGGACGAAAGTTGTATTTTGTGATCGATTTTCTAAAACAAAGTCCCTAATAATAAATGCTGAAATATAATAAAGGAAACCAATAGACTTTTGTGATTCTCCTTCCTTTGGAAAACCTCTGCATTAACACAAATGGGTGTATTATATCAACATTAATAATATCTTCAGAGCGGCTATTTCTAGTATCCTATGACCGACTTATTAAATCTGGAATTTTTCCAGGGCTCATATCTATTGAAAGTTTCTAGACATTTCAGAATATTTGGTTGATAATTCTTGTCAAAGCACTCAGTATTCAGTATTTTTTCTTATTACTGGCTATTATTTGAATACCTTTCTTCCAACACAGATGTGTTGGAACTTATTATCCAATGTCATAGGATTAACAAGTAGGGCCTTTTCTTTTTTACTTTTTTTTCTTTTTTTTTTTTTCATTTTGAGAAGGAGTCTCGTTCTGTCGCCCAGGCTGGAGTGCAGTGGCGCAATCTCTGGATATGAAACATCTGCCTTTCGGCTTCAAGCTATTCTCTTGCCTCAGCCTCCTGAGTAGCTGGTACTACAAGCATGTGCCATCACGCCTGGCTAATTTTTTGTATTTTTCATAGAGACAGAGTTTCACTGTGTTAACCAGGATGGTCTCAATCTTCTGACCTTGTGATCTGCCCACGTTGGCCTCCCAAAGTGCTGGGATTATAGGTGTGAGCCACCACGCCCGACCCAGATAGGGCTTTTAAGAGGTGATTAGATCATAAAGATTCTCTCATGAGAATTGGTTGGAGGACTGAGGACTCGTGCAACATTCAGCTGCCTTGTTCTTCTGCTTTTCCACCATGTGAAGACACAGCATTCCTCCCCTCTCATTTTGCCTCTCATAATTACTTTCAAGTGCATGCATTTACCTAAGGACTATAGCTCTGTGGGATGCTACCAGCATATTGGGCTGTAGGTGTGTGTTGGATAGGGATGAAGTGCTCACCCCTCCCCTCTCTACAGTAGGTGGTGGTAGTTGGTTTCTCTGTCATTTTGCCTCTCATAATCACTTTCGAGTGCATGTATTTACCTAAGGGCTATAGCTCTGTGGGATGCTACCAGCATTTTCGACTGGATTGGATTTTCTCCAGAATCTTTATAGTTCTAATTAAATCCTATGCATGTGAAAACACAGCATTCTTCCCCTCTGGAGGATGTAAAAACAAGACATCATCTTGGAACTGGAGATCCAGGCCTCTCCAGACATGGAACCTCCTGGCATCTTGATTTTGAACTCCCAGCCTCCAGAACTGTGAAAAATGAATTTCTGTTATTTATAAATTACTCAGTCACTGGTGCTTTGTTTTAACAGTACAAACACTCTAAGACATTACTGTTTTAATATTTCTGTTTTTATTTCCAGTTATATATCAGCATCTTAAATACATCAAAGAGGGAAAGTCAGAGTTATAATCCAAGCTTAAGTTATCTCTAATATCAGTTTTCTCATTTATATTCAATTTTGAATTTCTATTTCTTTAGATTCAAGAAGAAAGTAAAACTTTTGTGACAAAAAGAAAGCTTAAGATGATTCTACTTAGTCGTCTTCACTATTTTGGATTATATCAGGAGTGGTTCAGAAGTTTTTCTTTATTTTTTATTTTTTCAAAATAAAAATCACTTTACCGTGTTACTGGAAAACTGCTCCAAAACTGTATCTTTTACCAATAATTTAAGAAAATTTGTGATTATCTTCTTAGCTAGCTGATAAGCTATAATTTGTGACCAAAAATATCTAACATTAGGGGTCTTTTGTAAGGAGTGATTGAGTGTACAAATTTACTATGTTTCACTCAGATCATCTTTGGGAATATAGACAATTAATTATTCATTTTGTAATTTACAATGCATTTCTCAGAAATTTTCATATAGTAAAGAAAAATTGTGAAATCTGCATACAAAAGAGACATTGTAAAAAGATCATGAATCATATAAAAAAAAATACAAAATTTTAACTCATCTGCCAAGAGCAAATACGTACACCGCTAGCTTCTGGCAAGGATAAACCTAACTGGGCTTGGTAAAAGATAAAATACCCATTCAATTGATTATAAAAAACAATAGAACCCAGAGACAGCATTCAGAGACACAGCTCTTCATTCAGAAATAATTCAGATTCAGCCAGGGAAAGTAAAGCAATACAAACATGCTCACTCTCATAGCATCGCTCAATATGATTATCCACATACTTGAATGAGTCAAGAAAAATTCTCTACTAAATGATTCATTTGCAAAAGAAATTCATTACCTATTTTACACCTGAATGAAAGTAGAAATTTCTCAAAATTTTTCTGATTTTAAGCAAAAAGAATGGGTCTATTCCAAATGTACAAGATGTGTCTTTTTTTATGTCTCTATGCAGCCATTTGTAAAAGAATCATTGCCATACTACACTGTGACATAACTATTGAAATATGTTTGGATGGGAATAATATTAATTCTTGTCTCGAATACATGTCAGAATTGGTAAAAACTGGTAGATAATGAAAGAAATAAATGTCTACAAAAAACGGTTGGGGATGGAAAGTAGAAAGCAGCATCATCTGAAAACAGAAACTTGTGATTGGTTTCAAACAGCAGAAAATGAAACACTGGGAATGATTAATGAAAAGCTTTTTAGAGGGAATGACAGCTAGGGTGTAACCATGATAATTCCTCTAAGGAAGTAAAACTTATGTAATCCTTCAGAGATGCCACTGCCAAAATCTTATGAAGATTCAGATAATGAACATGATTATTTCCTCTAAGAACTTGAAACATTGACCTCTGTCTATAAAAATGATAGTGTCTTATATCCTACTTGGCATATCGGGAGAAAAGTTTTAGACACTTTTTTATAAAAGAAAAAGATTTCTTTCAATCTGATTCCCATTCTCAATTTGTTAACTGAAAGAAATCTCATTGTTCAACACCCACCTATGAGTGAGAACATGTGGTGTTTGATTTTCTGTTCTCGTGTCCGTTTGCTGAGAATGATGGTTTCCAGGTTCAAAAATGTCAGATATAGGTGATGGGGAGGAAGGCAGCAAACCACATTGCCATGTATGTACCTATGCAACAGTCTTACATGTTCTTCACATGTACCTCAAAACCTAAAATGCAATAAAATATATATTTAAAAAAACAAAGAAAGAAAGAAATCTTTAAGGAATAGTCTCCATTTACCTCAACACCACACAAACTGGGCTTCGGGATAAAGCAGTGGATTGTCAAAAATAAACGCAGCGAGGCAGTTAAAATAGTGACATCATATTTCATTCAGTGACTACTGACGGTAGAGAAAAAGATAAGTTTCATTCTGATTGATACAGAGGTGACTGGATGTTATAAAAGGAGAATGAGGGAGAAGACACGAGGTAGCTCAGTAAAGTAAGAAAAGCAAAAAATTACAAAGGGTTGGTCAGTTTAAATTTGATTAGACCAGCTTTTTTTGCTAGCTGGTAGATATGGAAATTATAGTTCTATTCTTCTATAGTGACTGGGAAATAGAAATTGTATTCTTTTCAATGATTATATTTCAAAGAAATGCCTCCTCATGTCATTAAGAAAGACACTAGAGAGTTGGAAAAGATACATATTCACAATTTTAAGACAATTTTACTAAAAGCTATAAGAAAAGGAGATGCTATGGTTTAAATGTGCCCCCTAAAATTTTAGGATCCTTCTAGTTCTAATTAAATCCTAAGCAGTGATAGACTGGCATGTGTTAAATTTACATTCTCTTCAATTTATAGCATGTCTTTCTTCCAAGGCAAAAGGGGTAAGCACTGAATAAACTATCAACTTTGTGGGATATTTTTCATTCAGAATGCAGAGGAGGAATTAGAACTTGATATCTCATTTTCTACAAATTGTTGAGAGGTAAGGTTGCTGAGAGGTGATTGAATCATGCTTGAGGCCTCGGCCCTCATTAACGGATTAATACCGTTATCTCAGGAGTGGGTTAGTTATTGGAGGAGTAGGTTAGGTGTAGAGAGAGTAGCTTTGTTACAAATGTAAGCTCTCTCTCACGTGCTCTCTTAACCTCTCCCCTGTATTCCATGAGATGAATCTCTCCAAATGCAGCTCTAGACTCTTGGACCTCCCCCATCTAGAGCCATGAGTTGAATAAATGTATTTTTTATATAAATGTGCCAGTCTGTGGTATTCTGTTATAAAAAACAGAAAACAAACTAAAACAAAAAATTGATAACAGGAGCGGGGTTGTGTTTTAACAAATACCTGAAAACGGAAAAGCAATTTTGGAACTGAGTATGGGTAGAGCCTTGAAGAATTTGAAAGGGCAGCTAGAAAAATCTTGTATTGCCATGAATAGAATGTTAAGAGGAATTGCAGTGAATCATCAAAAAAGACAAGAGCTAGAAGTGAAGTCTGAATTTTCCTGAAGATTACTTAAGTTGTCGTGACCACAGTGGTGGAAATGGACTGTAAAGGCCATTCTGCTGAAGTCTCAGATGGAACTAAAGAAACAGATATTGGAACCTGAAACAAAGGCCATTTTTGTTACAGCAGCAAAGATGTTGGCTAAACTATATCCGTGCCCAAGGGCTTTACAAAAGGCAGAATTTGAGAGTGATGAACTAAAATACTGGGTGAGATAAATAGTTAACAAGCAAAGAATTCAGGCTGCTGTATGGCTAGTCTTGCACTTCCGTGAGATGTGAGAGCAAACAAATTACTTAAAAACTAAGAATTTATACTTAGAAGCAAAATGAAAATATTTGGAAAATTTGTAAATGCTGGCCATGTACAGAGTAAAAAGACATGTTTAAGAGAGAATACTGAGGGTGTAGCCAAGAGACTATATGTTAAGGAGACTAATATGGATTGAAGGAAGCCAGGCACTATTTATTAAGACAATGGAAGAAAGACCCTGAAGGCATTTCAGAGGCTTTTGAGGCTTCCTCACCCATCTCAGGCCCAGAACTGGAAGAGAGCAGAATTGATTCAGGAGATGGGCAGAGGATGCCCCTCACAGATCACTGCCCATAGCTACCTTGGGACTCTGCTCCCCGCATTCCAGCACATCTCCTCTCAGCCACTCTTTCTGCGGCCCAAGCAGCCGCAGTTGTGACTTATGCTGCCACCATGGAAGACACACGTGGCAAACCTTGGTGGTGTTCACATAGTGTTAAGTCTATAGACCTATAGAATGTAAGAGCTGTGGGGGGCACAACTACTTCTTCCTAGGTTTCAAAGGATGTCTCAAACCACCTGGAGACCCAGACAGAGATTTACTGCAAGGGAAGAGCTGCCAAAGAGTCCCACCTAAGGCAATGCCTAATGGAGCCATGTGCAGTCCTTGAGACCACAGAACTGTAGCACTAACTGGGAGAACTGCATAGATGAGACTCCAACATGTAAGGGCTGCTACCTGGACTGAGCCCAACAAAGCTGTGGGAGTGGGGCCCTTTAGGGCCTCGGAGGCCCAGTGACAACCCAGCATGCTCAGGATGCTAGGCATGAAGATTATTCACCAGCTTATAGAATTAAAGTTGTTTTTCCTGTTGGTTTTAGGCTTTCTCGGGACCAGTTACTCCTCTTTCTTGTCTATTTCTGTCTTTTGGAATGCAAATGTCTATCCTGTGCCTGCCCTACCACTGAATTTTGGAAATAGATAACTTGTTTTCATTTTATAGGCTCACAGCTGGATAATTTGCCTTGGGAACAATTGTGCCTCGAATTTTACTCATATCTTGTTTAGATGAGACTTTGTACTTTTCAGTTGGTTCTGGAATGAGTTAAGATTTGGGAACTATTACAGTGGAATGAATGTATTCTGAATATGAGAAGGACATAAATTTTGGCCTCCAAGGGATAAATGATATAGTTTGAATGCGATCCACAAAAGTTAATGTGTTGGAAACTTGATTGCCTTTGTAACATTGTTGAGAGGTGGGGCTTTTGTAAGGTGATTGAATATTGAAGACTCTGGCCTTGTGAATGGATTAACACTGTTATCATGGTAGTGGGTTTGTTGTCTAAAAATGGGCTCTGTTATAAAAATGAGCTTTCTCTTGCAGGAGCTGTTTCCTTCCCTTTCACCTAACTGATAGGGAAGGATTATTGCCAGATGCCAATGCCACGCTCTTGGATTACTCAATCTGTAGAATCATCAGCCAAATAAACTTCTTTTCTTTATAAATTACACATTCTGGTGTATTCTGTCACAGTGACTTCTTTTCTTTATAAATTACACGTTCTAGGCCAGGCTTGGTGGCTCATGCCTGTAATCCCAGCACTTTGGGAGGCCGAGGTGGACAGATCACGAGGTCAAGAGATTGAGACCATCCTGGCTAACATGGCGAAACCCTGTCTCTACTAAAAATACAAAAATTAGCTGGACATGGTGGCGTTCGCCTGTAGTCCCAGCTACTCGGGAAGCTGAGGCAGGAGAATTGCTTGAACTCGGGAGACAGAGGTTGCAGTGAGCTGAGATCGCGCCACTGCACTCCAGCCTGGTGCCTGGTGACAAACTGAGACTCTGTCTCAAAAAAAAAAAAAAAAAAAATTACACATTCTGGTGTGATTTAAAAATAGACACACTAAAACAGGTGGTCAGGGGCCTATTGTCAAGTGTTGGCTAAAGCAAACAGTAAGTTCTGGCAGTGTTGTATTTTTGTAGGTAAGCATTTTAAATGGGAGCTGGAATCTTTCTAGGGACAAGGCCCCTTATGCCACTAGCAGCCAGGCAAGATTTTGGTTATCTCTTAGCGCAGAAATTTAAACAAAGTCATTGTGTGCCAAGCGTTGCTGTTTTCAGGATTATAGCTGAAAGAGCTACAAGATATAGACTATCTCTAAGAAGGAAAACTTAAGGAAACTTCAAGTTAAGAGAGGAGATAAAAACTAGAACAAAAAAGAAATTTGAAGCCTCTTGCCTCCACTACTACAGCAAACTTTAAACACAGTTCAGCTCCTACCAAATTAACATAGAATCTCAAACAAGGCAAGAAAAAAGAAGCACTGTAAAGAGAAACAGAAAAAGCAAGCATCGGAACCAGACATAGATATGACACAGATGTTGGATTGTCAGAGAATTAAAAATAACTGACAAATATGTTACAGGCTCTAATGGAAAAATGTAGAGAACAAGCAAGAACAGATGGGTAATAGAGCAGAAATTTGAAGACTGATAAACAATCAAAAAGAAATGCTAGAGATTAAAACAAACACTACAATAAGAATCTTGAATGTTTTGCCAAGTGTATCAGTAAATTTTGCATGATTGAAGAAAGTAACACTGAGCCTAAAAATATGCCAACAGAAACTTCCCATACTAAACAAACAAACAAACAAACAGAAACTCATACACAAAGAGTAGAACAGTTGCAGAAACAAAAAAAAAAAAAGTATAATATATGGATAATTGGAGTAAAGTAAGGAGAAAAGAATAAAAAGATGTAGGAAGAAATACTTGAAGTAGTAATGGCCGAAAACCGTATCATAAGTGAAAGAAGCCAGTCACAAAATACCATATTGTATATCATTTCATTCATAATTGTCCAGAATAGGAACGTCCACAGAGGCAAAACGTAGATTAGTGAATACCTGGAGGATAGGATCACGGCTGGAAGTATAAAGGGTAATAGATGAAGGGCATGTAACTATTTTTTGAAGTGATAAAAATGTTCTAAAATTACTTTGGTGATGGTTGAACATATTTGCGAACAATTTCTGCACAGCAAAAGAAACAATCATCAGAGTGAATCGGCAACCAACAGAATGGGAAAAAATTTTTGCAATCTACACATCGGACAAAGGGCTATATCCAGAATCTACAAGGAACTAAAGCAGATTTACAAGAATAAAACAAACAAACCCATCCAAAGGTGGGTGAAAGATATGAACAGTCACTTTTCAAAAGAAGACATTTATGAGGACAACAAACATATAAAAAATGCTCCTCATCACTGGTCATTAGAGAAATGCAAATCAAAACCACCTTGAGATACCATCTCATGCCAGTTAGAATGGTGATCATTAAAAAATCTGGAGACAACAGCTGCCCGGATGTGGACAAATAGGAACACTTTTACACTGTTGGTGGGAATGTAAATTAGTTCAACCATTGTGAAAGATAACAGGCAATTTCTCAAGAATCTAGAAATAGAAATTCAGTTTGACCCTGCAATCCCATTACTGGGTATATACCCAAAAGATTATAAATCATTCTACTGTAAAGACATATGCACACGTATGTTCATTGCAGCACTATTTACAATAGCAAAGACCTGGAACCAACCCAAATGCCCATAGATGATAGACTGGACAAAGAAAATGCTGCACATATACACCATGGAATACTATGCAGCCATAAAAAACAGTGAGTTCATGTCCTTTGTAAGGACATGGATGAATCTGGAAACCATCATTCTCAGCAAACTGACACAAGAACAGAAAACCAAACACCTCATGTTCTCACTCATAGGTGGGTGTTGAACAAGGGGAATACATTGGGCACAGGGAGGGAAATGTCACACACTGGGGCCTTTTGGGGTGTGGGGACTAGGGGAGGGACAGTGGGGAGTGGGGGAGGTTGGGGAGGGATAACATTGGGAGAAATGACTGATGTAGATGATGGGGGTATGGAGACAGCAAACCACCATGGCATATGTGTACCTATGCAACAATCATGCAAGATCTACACAGGTACCCCAGAACTTAAAGTACAATTAAAAAAAAAAAAACTTCTAATGGGTGAATGATACAGACAGATAAATAGTATCTCAATAAGCTGTTAAAAATAAATGTAAAATTTAAAAATGGCCAAAACCTTTTATAATTGACAACTGATACCAAATCACCAAACCACAGATTCAAAAACTCTAGAGAGCACTAAATGGAAAAATAAATTAACAAAACAAAAAAACAAAACAGAGCAAAGAAATAACATATCTATAAAAACCACATTATTATAGAAAACCAAAGACAGTAAGGAAATTTAAAAGGAAGCCAGGGAGAAAGCTAGCACCTTAGATGTCAAGAAAGAAGGAAGCATAAGAATTATAGTAGACTTCTTATTAAAATTTAATTTAATTTTTCATAGGTTTTGGGGGAACTGGTGGTGTTTGGTTACATAAGTAAGTAATTTAGTGGTGATTTGCGAGATTTTGTTGCACCTGTCACCATGAAAGTTAGCGTGTCCTAAAAACAAAACTACCAATCTATTATTCTATATTTATTTAAATTATTCATCAAAACTAAAAGAGAAATAGATTTTCGTAGACAAATACAAACTGAGGAAATTCATTGCCAGCAGTACTGCCCTGCAAGAAATTTGAAATATTCTTCATGCAGAAGAAAAATATTAAAAGTCAGAAACTTAATAAAGAAAGAAAAAGCATCAGAGAAGAAATAAATACAGATATATTTTATATTATGATTATTTATTGTTGCAAAAGAAAACTTTATTTAATATAAAAATATTAAGAATTTATTGGATAATTATAGCATATAGATGAGTAAAGTAAATAACAGCAATATCACAAAGGATGGAAAGGATAAATTGAGAATACAATATTACAAGATACCTGAACTACAAATGATAAGGTATTCTGTTAACTCGGAGTTGCACTTAGATCAGTTTATAATGTGTTTTAAATTTCAGAATAACAACTAAAGTTATTTAATATATATATATGTATATATTCAATAGGCTAAAAGCATTAATAAAATGGACTCATAAAATGCTTAAAATTAAATTAAATTAGAGAAGGCAGAAGGCAAAATTAAACAAGAGAGGCAGACAGAAAGAATGAAATGGAAAAAAATACCTAAACAGCTAATATGATGTTTAGAAAACTTTTAGAAACATGATAGATATTAATTCAATTATATCAATCAACACTTTAAGTGCTTAAATACACACATCAAGATAGTGACTAGCAGAGTGGCTAAGAAAATACAACACACTCTCACACACATATATACGTGCATACATTATTTATTTATTTATTTATTTATTTATTTATTTTCATTATGCTTTAAGCTCTGGAGTACATGTGCAGAACGTGCAGGTTTGTTACCTGGGTATATACGTGCCGTGGTGGTTTTTTGCGTCCATCTCCTCGTCATCTACATTAGGTATTTCTCCTGTTATCCCCTCCCCCAGCCCTCCACCTTCCAATAGGCCCCAGTGTGTGATGTTCCCCTCCCTGTGTCCATGTGTTTTCCTTGTTCAATACCCACTTATGAATGAGATCATGTGGTGTTTGGTTTTCTGTTCTTGATCAGTTTGCTGAAAATGATGGTTTCCAGCTTTATTGATGTCTCTGCAAAAGACATGAACTCATCCTTTTCGATGGCTGCATAGTATTCCATGGTGTATATGTACCACATTTTCTTTATCCAGTCTATCACTGAAGGGCATTTGGATTGGTTCCAAGTCTTTGCTATTGTAAACAGTGCTGCAACGAACATTCATGTGCATGTGTCCTTATAGCAGAAAGATTTATAATCCTTTGGATATACACCCGGTAATGGGATTGCTGGGGCAAATGGCATTTCTATTTCTAGGTCCTTGAGGAATCACCACACTGTCTTCCACAATGGTTGAACTAATTTACACTCCCCACCAACAGTGTAAAAGTGTTCCTATTTCTCCACATCTTCTCCAGCATCTGTTGTCTCCAGATTTCTTAATGATCGCCATTCTAACTGGCATGAGGTGGTATCTCAATGTAGTTTTGATTTGCATTTCTCTAATGACCAGTGATGATGAGCATTTTTTCACATTTGTTGGCCTCATGTATGTCTTCTTTTGTAAACTGTCTGTTCATATCTTTGCCCACTTTTGAATGGGCTTGTTTGTTTGTAATTGAAAAAGTTCATTTTCACATTCAACTGATTATGTACTCAAAAGCTCACTCTTACAGGATTTTGCTTTTAGTATTCCATGCTTTATGTAGTATAGTCCTTTAATTATGAAAGCATATATTCAATTTAAAATGTTCACAAAGTTATTTTTTATGAATATAATAAAGATAAAAGACCACAGGTAAGCTCTCAAAATTGTCAAGATATTAAATAAGTTTATAAGATAAACTTTGTGTTCATGTATGCAAAAAGATTGCTTTTTGGAAATAGGACAGTTTGTACTGTTTAAAGGAAATTGCCTTAGAATTAAAGAGGTTTACAACAAACTGTTGCTAGAGAAAATGTTAAGCAATCAAAAAGTGCCATAATAAATTTTTATTCAAGGAAATTGAGATTTCATCCTTACAGCTATGAAGAGCTACTTTAATAATTAAATAACCATGAATTGTGTATGCAAAACAGATTGTTCTTTGCAACAGATAAGTAGAAAATGTTATTACGACTTAGTTAAATTATTTTGGTTAACGCATCTTGCAAACTTTTAACCTCTTAAATGTATTCAAATATATAACAAATCAGAAATGAAAAATAAAAATTCTTTTCATTATCAAACTCCAGGGCAAAATTAAAGACCAAATGTTAACTCTCCAAAGGTGCCAGAAATAGCAACCATGTGCGCAGTGTTTGTCATGTGCTAGGCACTAATCAAAAATGTTTACAAATAATATCATTTAATTTTCACAACAATACTTTAAATTAGATCTCAATGACATCCAATTTTCTGAAATAGGTATCTTGTCCAAGATTACCCCGCTGAAAGGTAACATGGTTACTGAGTTTCAATCCAGACCACAGATAAGAGTTTGGTTCTTCCTTAGTGTAAAATTCTGCCTCTCAAAAGGAATTATGCTATACTGCCTCTCAAACATAATTAATGTGCCAGACATCGTGGCTCATACCTGTAATCCCAGCACTTTGGTAGGCTGAGGTGAGCGGATCATTTGAGGTCAGGAGTTCGAGACCAGCCTGCTCAACATGGTGAAACCCTGTCTGTACTAAAAATACAAAATGCATGTGCCTGTAATCCCAACTACTGGGGAGGCCAAAGCAAGAGACTCGCTTGAACCAAGGAAGCAGAGGTTGCAGTGAGCCGAGATTGCACCACTGCACTCCAGCCTGGGTGACAGAATAAGACACAGTCTCAAGAAAAAGAAAAAGTAATTAACGACCACAATTAACATCCTTTGAGATTAAGCTCAAGTTTTATGGTTCATAAGTTATATTAAAGTCCAAAATATGATCCTCCCCAATTTTATTTTCTGGTTAAGGTAATCGTTACACAGGAGAACACTGTGAATATCTAATTTTTTGGAAGTTGAATAGGTCAAATGTCAATTCCCTGATACAGTTCATAAAGTACAGAAATAAAAAAAAAGGAAAGCTCATTATTATGCTCTTTTCATACCTTTAAAATTTAGAGAAGCGACCTATCACTCAATCAGGCCTGATAGCACTTATCCCCAGTGAAATAATGTTCCCCAAACTGTTATAAATATTACAGTACACAGCAACAGAAATTCATTGATGTCTGAGAGAAGAAAAAACTTGTCTCAGACTCACTGGCATGACAATCAGTTGATAGAAGTTGTCAAGCATATACAACCTCTGAATTAAACTTATTTTGATAAACCTGTCAACAACATGCTAATTTTGTACCAGGCAAGTACAAATATCTGTGGGGGAGATCCCATTTATGCAGATGAATTATAGATTCCTTTTCTGCAAAGTTTAGAAATTCGTCATGTTGGCAAAGCCTCAGTTAGCCGAAATAATAATTCTAGATACTTTTATTTTATATCTAGTATATTCAGAATTTAACTTCCATTTTTCTCTGAGCCCCATGTTTCTGGTACCTTATATTATAGCAAGAGTGGTCTCAAGCTAGTACAGGTAGTATCTTAACCTACACACTCTTGTAAGTTTTTTTGGTTTGTTTTTGTTTTTCGTTTTTTGTTTCTAATTCTAAGGCCCAGTGAATGTTTCCACTGACACTTTTTATGTAGTTATTTAGACCTTTAAAATTTGCCTTCTAGGGAAGAGTTTACTCTAACCTCCAACTTTGATCAACTGGAGAGTTTCCCTCAACAAACTTCCTAACTGAATTTACTTTTGTAATTTCTACAGGATTGAAATTACCTCCCATAGCGTTACCAGGCACATCACAAAACTGTCTTTCCTGTGTTTTTGAGTGTTCCAGCATTGCCTTCAACTATGTCATTTGTTTTTTCTTTTTTGGAACCAATGGGATATATAATACTATGTCAATTTCAGTACTACTTCTACTTTGCTCAAGCTGTTAAAGTAAGCAAAGTTTTTAGGTCTGATATCAGTAGACTTTAAAGGATTCTTCATTATTATTACATTTATTACAAATTAGAGGTAACTAGAGCTTATGTTTAAATGTGACTCTTGTAATTCACGTTGATTGTTCAGTTATCTTTGAATGATCCTAAACACTTAACCTGTTTGGCAGAAATTACTGGGAACTCCATATATCCACTTCAATATACTCTATATTCTGCAAATATTTAATATGTTTCCATTAAAAAATTCTCTAAAATCTGTTTATTTATATTTATTTTTATTAAAAAGGCAATAAATATTTTTATGCCTAGGAAAAATGGCTTTTTAAGAAATACTATATAGGCTAGAAAATGTATTTCTTTCACTCATTTAGAACAATCGTTTATGTTTTAGGGTTGCATTGCCAAAGACAAAATGGAATCAGTGAACTCAAAGCAAGAAGAATTAGTGCACTGAATAATTATTTTAAAACATTTTTCCAGATTTTTTATGCTTTGACATATAGAATGAAACAATTTGTACTTAGCAAAAACATTGTTGTAGAGAGAATTTGCAGCATATGAGATTTCAAATGTCAATTTAGAAGTATATTTTAGAGGAGAGTTAAAAAATAAATGAGGGATAGAAGTATGTATTAGCTAAACGCTAATATATTAAGATCTCCATCTGCTTGACATGTGTACTCCTATGGCAAAAATGTATCAATATGTGTATATTTTCTGAGAAAATACTTGGAGGAAACAATTAGAGGATCTTATTTAGCAGGAAAAATTCTAGTTCTATTACTGAATCAAATTATTATTTTGTATTTTAGAAAAATGAGAAGCATAAGCTTACAGATTATTTTGAAAATTACCTATTTCTGATATTTCTAAACAAATATGGGAGTCTTTTTTTTTTTTTTTTTTTCTGAGATGGAGTCTCGCTCTGTCACCCAGACTGGAGTGCAATGGCGCGATCGCGGCTCATGGCAACCTCCACCTACCCAGTTCAAGTGATTCCTTTGTCTCTGCCTCCCTGGGACTGTAGGTGCACACCCCCACACCCAGCTGATTTTCACATTTTTAGTAGAGACAGGTTTCACCATATTGGCCAGGCTGGTCTTGAACTCCTGACCTTGTGATTCACTTGCTTAGGCCTCCCAAAGTGCTGGGATTACAGACGTGAGCCACCGCGCCCACCTCAATACGACAATCATTACTGAAAAGTGCTTTTTCTAAGATATTACTGAAGTAGTTGCCTGGTTGAAAGACAATAGTGCTGTCACTGTTGACCAGAATATCTTACTATGGTTTATGGCATTTTGTTGCTTGAAATATTAGTCAACAATGTTTATGCAAAAGGTTATGTAACTTTTATGTAAAATAAATCCTATATAATATTTTAACTAAAAATAAAAATACCCATTCAGAAAAAAGTTCTAAATTTTATTGTTGTTATAAACCAGAACAAACTTACAGTTTTGCATTGTTATATTTTATTATATTTTTCAAAAGAAAATAGAAATAAACAATGTACTGATTAGTTAAATCGCATTACGTATACATTGCTATTTAACTTATACATATTTTAAATAACTGGAAGGATACTTGTTCCCCCTTTTGAAGGAGTAATGAAACTTTTAAAAAGAATGAAAAAGATAGACATAGGTCTCTTAAAGATATTTTTCCAAGGACTTTTCATAATGCCAAGAATCAAGATATTTTATTAAAATGTGTCCTGAACTGAAACTGAGGAAGAGATTGAGGTTTTAGAACCAGCTTACTATTAATTCACTCACTCTGGATTTTTAAACACCCCATAAAGAGTCTTTACAACTTCTTGCTGAATTTCAATTTGTATTAATAAAATCAAGGTTTTCAAATGTTTAGTCACTTATCAAGAAAGAGACTGCATAATCTAAAAAGCTGCCTAATTTGTTATTATTGCTATCATTACCAATTTTTATATTCCTAGGTTCTCATAGCTTAAAAGGTAAAGACAAATTTTGGCTCACATAAGATCAAGTCCATGATTCTCATCAGTATTTCATAAATACCTCTATCCTTCATAACATGTGTCAAAAGGAGGCCCATGTTTCCAGAGTTACTTTCCTTTCCAGTATTTCTTAGCTTCTATCAGCAAGAGTCAAGATTGAGCCCCAGGCATAGGACATTTTTGCCAATAGAGAGACTAAGTTGTATAATATAACCATGGTCTCTAAAGCAAAAATGGCAAAGCTGAGATTGGAATCTCAGTCTTATTCTTAGAAATAAACTGCTAACAAAATATCTGCAAAGTTATCTTGTGACTATGAACATGGTTTCATATAGTATATTTTAATTACTTATTATCAAAGAAGGTGTTTAAATTCTTAAACAAAAAATAGGAATGGAATTTGATTACTATATTTCCAGATATTCTTTATTTTACAATAATGTTATAAACTACCAAAATGTTTCTTATGCTTGGAATTAATATCATTTTATTTGTTTGCAAATTATTCTGTATAATATAACTACACGAATGAAACTAGTTTTGTAAAACTTACCTTTAGAGGAATGTAATAGTAAATTTTTTTAATGAGAAAAATTTTAATGACATAATAAAATATTAAACTTAAACATTATTTTGCTTTCTTGGAAATCTCACATTTCAAATAATAGCTATTTATGTTTTCCAAAATGCAACTATTTTGTATTTTCTAACAATATTTTCACACTAATATTTCAATCTATGTAATTCAATTATTCAATATGTGCAGTAAAATTGGAGGTATACATTAAATCATTTTTCAATTCATTGCTTTCATAATCCAATCTTATATAATTTGACTTACAAGTCTAGTTAAAGAGACTGTATATTTTATTTTGCAATATATGTCCTGAGGAATCAAAAATTTATAATTTTATCAAAGGCAAGTAAATGCCTTTAAACTCATAAAATAGTACTCTTAGTTGCACAGTTTTTTACGTGTTGACTCTAAGACCACTTGGAACTTTAAGGCTGAAATGTCTTATGCCCAAGTTCTAAGTTTATGAAGACTAAAATGTAAGAAATGGTCTTTCACTTCAAGTTTTAAAAATGACAGTGTGAGGATAAAAGCGAGTGTTATCAGTGACGCGAAAGACCTATATGCGTATAGAGAATGTACGGTGTGTACCACAAATGTCGAAGGTGGAAGCTTCTCAATTTAGGCCACTGTGTAGCTCCAGCTAAGATGATTCCGTTTTAGGACTTCTGCCCCTTTTGATGTACAGAAAGAAAAGCGTGAAAAGTGCCTTTCTTTTATTTCAAATAAACACCTTTTTTTAAAATTAAGAATGTACATATATATAATAGTATATTTCAAAAAACCTACTACATTTCATGTTATCTCTTTCACTCTACCTCAATAACAAAAAGTAAAAAAAAAAATTCTTAACAGATAATTTTGCTGGACAAAGTTTTTTACATAGCTTTACCTGTGTCCCACTAGTAACTAACACAGACAAACATGTACCATGAAAACATTATACCTCACACTATAGCATTGCAATGCAGGCTGACTGAGCATTGTGGCTTCTGCAAAGACTCTAATTTTAAGATCTAAATGTAAGAACAAATACCTAAGCAATGATCATTTAGTAGATAAAATTCTTTATTAGCATGCAATGTAAATCAATGGATTTATTAAGATCTCAGAGAATCAGCAAGGATTGACTAGAAACGGTTTATAAATAGGAAGAAATAAAGGTTTGGAAAGCGAGGGATAAAAATAATGGCTAACATTTATTATGTGCCTTTGTGTGTCAGCTGCATATTCAGATAAACATACACATATGTAGATGTACAGATATTTAGTATTCAATTATTCAGTTAATCCCTCTTAAGCAGTGTACTGATTTTAGCCCACCACTTCCATAGTTATCTTTTCTTCATGGAATATGAAAATATTGGGATCCTACCAGTTTACTAAGGCTACTAATTCTACCATATACAACCAGAAACCAGGCATAAACATTCAATAGATTTTGCTGTCCTACTAGAATGCAAAATTTTCCTTTGTGCTTTTTCAAACACCCGGGAAAAGTATATACTGGTTAAATAGCAGGATTAGTCAACTTTTTTTTAAATAAATTGCCAAATAGTAAAGATTTTAGGCTTTTCAGGCCTCAAGGGTGGTCTCTAACATATCTTCATTTCTTCTTCATCCTCTTAAAAAAAATTAAAATGTTAAACACCGTTGTTACCTTGCAAGCCATACAAAAATAAATCATGGGCCAAATTTGGCCCACGGGCTCTAGTTTGCTAACCTGTATTAATGAATGAAATGACTCCATTCATAAAATAAGTCCCTTCTGATAGACCCTAGTGCTGTTCTGGGCATCAAGGAATTTGTCTTAGCTCAGATTTGGTACCTGATATCTCCTCCGGCTTTGGGTGACAGCTTTGCCTGTTGTTAGTAATAGAACGATTCCTAAAAGCAAAATTCTCAGGTTGGTTCTCTTGCGCTACACCAGGTCCCTCCCTAACCAGCTGTCCTTCTATTCACAGACCTTTATGCTTGTAAACTGATTGGGAATTAGAGACATTCTCCACTATGATGACTCAACTTTAGATTTTCTCACCAGGTATACAGTTAATTATTATTCCTATTACTACTTCAAAACACAAATTCCTTAGAAAGTTGAACTTTCAGTTGGTTTTATGGTTTGGGTGAGAAATTTATTACGGTCAATACCCTCACTAGGTCAAAAAATTCAGACTATCCAACCATCTCTAAAGACTTACAGTGTTAGAGTCAAATTTCTGCTAATTGTTATGCTCGAGGTTAGGTTCCAGCCCACGCTGATGTCTTGGGGGGAGTGGCTGGATGAGCAGAAAGAACACTAGGGGAGCTGTAGGCAGGTGAAAGATGATTTTATTCAGCGGCAGCTCTTATCAACAGCTTTCTCACACTGTCCTTCCTGTTTCAGCTGCTTAGTCCAGAGGCCCCACACACAGCTGCATGGCCGGCTCTCCCTCGCCTTCAGGATCAGCAGCTTAAGTCTTTTTCTCTTTGGGCACAAGTGAGCTGACCTGTGTCCTGGCTCCCCTCTATACATCTGCAAAGATGAACAGCTCTGACTCTCTTTGGACAACAACACGTCTGTACGGTGTTAGCAGGGCAGTTATATCTTTTACAGACAATAACAGCTATAGGCAAGTGCTGGCCTTCCCACGTTACGGCTACATGGCTGTGATAACAAGTGGGGTTATACGCCTGCACTCTAAACTTGGTGAGTGACACAGGATGTACACATCCTACCTCAGCCTATTCTTGACCAAAACACAGCCATGTTCCTTACACTACTAATTCATTGCCTTTATCTGAACAGCTTCCATTTTGTTATCTTTCTAAGTAGGTCATTTCAAATGGGATACTTTCCATGACATTTTCTATCCTTGAAGGAACAGACATCAAATAATTATATTGCAGGTATAATACCATTTTTCTCACTCAACAAATCCAAAGTGATTAAAGGATCTTCTGGGCTCATACCTGTTGGAAGCACTAATATCAAGGAAAGCCTTCAATTATTCTTCAAGAAGTTATGTTTCATTCAGTCTATCATTTATTTGATTAATAATTTATTCTATAGGTTATTAAACCAATATTATAGAGCCAATAAGTAATTCTTATCTGGAAAAGTCATTAAATTACATCCTTTATTTCAGTGCTCTTTAGTTCACCTTTGGGAACATTTATTTTAAATGCCAGTTCTCTGCTTCATTCTCTCCCTTCCTTCCTTCCTTCCTTCCTTCCTTCCTTCCTTCCTTCTTTTCTTCCTTCTTCTTCCCTCCCTTTCTTCCTGACTTCCTTTGTAAGTATTTAAACAATATAATCAAAAGCCATTAGTGTCCTTTCTTCTTCTACCCTACCTCAGTTCTAACACTGGTTGGAGGCGCCCTTCAGATATGAAGCCCAAAATAGATGCAGTCCAGACAGTTTGGTTAGGGACAAGAGTAAGGCACTGTCCTGGTGTGGTTGGGAGGTTCATTATATACAGGAGAATTGAGCAAATTTCTGAATCTATTAAAGATGAGAATCAGCTTTCTCACTATTAGATAAAAGATCTATAGGTATGAGGAAACTAGAATAAAAACTGTGATGTGGAATTGGAATTAAGTTATCAATATGAGGTCAGGTGTAGTGAATCATGCCTGTAATCCCAGCACCTTGGGAGGTCCAGGAGGGCAGATAACTTGAGGTCAGAAGTTCGAGACCAGCCTGGCCAACATGGTGAAAACCTGTCTCTACTAAAAATAAAAAAATTAGTCAGGTGTGGTGATGGGCACCTGTAATCCCAGCAACCCAGGATTCTGAGGAAGGAGAATCACTTAAACCTGGGAGGCAGAGGTTGCAGTGAGCTAAGACCATGCCATTGCACTCCAGCCTAGGCAACAAGAGTGAAACTCCATCTCAAAAAAAAAAAAAAAAAGGTTGTCAGTATGAACTCCTGTTCATGTATAGATAGATTAGACAGGCAGAGATAGATAGATAAATAAATTTAGATACAGTAGATGTAAGTATGCATTTGGGAAGTTACGTGTATGTGTCTAAACCCTATATCTCTATTTCTATCTACATATCCATAAATCTATATATGTCTATATATGTAGGCTAGTTTCTTCCTGGGGACAGCAATATCTAGTAGTATAAGAATGCCTATCAGTCATATCCTGGTTTATAAATATGATTTTTTTATATATCTATATCTATATGTCTCTATATCTTTATCATTTATCAAGATCTAATACCTAGAAATGTATTTCCCCCCACTGTGAAAGCCTGCAGGTAGCAAAATTCAGAATCATGAGAACAGATTTTCCACTAAAGGAAAACAAGGCTGTTTAGAGAAAGAGCTAATTCCATGCCTGGAATATTTTGTTGTTCCAGAAAGAAATAAAGCGAGCCTGGAACATCTTATTCCTGAAAAAAAGGGAGTTTTGAAAGAATGGTAAGAACATGTTAAAAGAAGGTGGAAGCAGAGAGAAGAACTCAAATATAGGGCAAATAAATTCCTAGAACTCATGTCTGAATGAATAAATCAGAATCTCAAGAAATGCGATGCAGAAACATTGTTTTTAATCCTCTAGGTGTTGCTAATTTGTAGTCATATTTGAGGACTACAAATTCTCATAAGGTCAGAGAATATCTGTTGTTAGGGTAAAGTGTTCTGTTTCAGGTTACATAAGCAATACAAAAAAAAAATCATTAGGCCATCCAAACTCAACTGCAGGACTTGATGTGTTAAATGCAGAGCCTTACAAAGTGTATGCACTTGAGACATCATTGAAAACTAAAATTAAGCTTTCTTTCTTAGTAAAGTCCCCTGAAATTCACTACCAGGACTATTCTCAAGATACATACTGATAGAAAATTAGGAGCTGGCCTTGGATGATGGCTTATGCCTATCTCAGAACTTTGGGAGGACTAGTAAGGCAGATCACTTGAGGTCAGGAGTTCGAGACTATCCTGGGCAACATGGCAAAACCCCATCTCTACTGAAAATTCAAAAATTAGTCTGGGGCAGTGGTGCAAGCCTGTAATCCCAGCTACTTGGGAGGCTGAGGCATAAGAATCCCTTGCACCCGGGAGGTGAGAGGTGGAGGTTAAAGTGACCAGAGATCGCACTACTGCACTCCAGCCTGGGTGACAGAGTGAGAATCTGTCTCAAAAAAAATAAAAAAGTCAATTATTTAACTAAATAGGAATTTTGCATGTGCTTCCTTGCAAAGTGCTAGCATCTGATTTTACTTATCTATCTTGTAAATTATCATTAACTTTACTTAGGAAAATGAGTCAACACTTTTTAATCCAAAAAGAAACAGCCTGGAAAGACAGGATGGTCATCGAAAGCTGTTCTTTGTGCTTTAAGGTTTGGTAAACTTCCATATTGCTCTAAACAATATTATCCTATGAAAAAGAGCATTATCATTCTCCAAACAATGCCCTAATATTCACATCAGTGAGGATGCAAAGTTATAAACTCAACTAACACAACCCATAGAATCAAATTTTAACTTTTGTTTTCAGTACTCAAACACGCATCTATAAAAATAAGATGTAATCAGGATCATCACAGAATATTTGAGTGTTTCAATTTCTGCATTGAGAAGTACACACATAAATATAATATTCTGGTACAAGATTTTTTTTATAGAGATTCCGCTGGCCTACAACAGACATAGAATATAAAGTAGAATTTGATTTCATAGATATTAGACTTGTGCTATCAATTGTTTAGAAGCTCACGGTTTCTCTTAGCTATCATTTTCTTACCTTCTCATTAAGACATGCCCCTCAGTTTTATTACAGCTTAATAGGATGAACAGGGCACAGTCCACATGAATTCTTAGCTCCGCTAGCCCCAGATCAGACTGTATTCTTGGTCATCCATTCCAAATCTCAAGGGAATATAACATATTACTAATAATCTAATTCTGGATCAAGTGGTTCAACTGCTTGAGGTTATACAGATCAAATTTCTCTGAAATGAGAAATTAGGTATTTGAATTTGTCATTCTTCTGTATTGAGTGATGACCAATTATCAGACACAGCCATTTTCGCAAGATCTCGGAGTGTTTTATTTTAATAGTTAACTGCTTTGCCAAGAGGTTTGTCCCCTGTTTCCTTGCATCTGCAGCTGTCAATGAATTTAGTTATTTCACTACAGATTTTTATAGGTCTGTTCCTGGAATGTGAATACCTTTTTCCCCTTCCTGGCTAAGAAACTAATTCCAAATATTATGTCTTCCTGGCTTTTCATTGTCTGCAAGCCCTTCTCAAGAAGAAATTTCTTTATCAGTTAGTATTCTTGGTTAAAAATTAGCAAAACAAACCTGGATATTGTTGGAAGTAATGAAATTTGCCATAGGAGTACTAAGAGCTTATAAAAATGAGAAGATGGCAATTTTGAAAATGGAGCAAAACAGAGGGAGTTCTGGTGTGCTACTCAAGCTAAACTCTAGGAAAAGTCATACTGTCAGAAACATTAGGACATTTATGATGAGATAAATGAGTATTAATGGCTTCCTCTGGTCTTGAATCATCTGCTTAAGATTTCAAGCCTGAGGAGAGGTCATTTGACTGGTAGAGTATATTACTGTCCAGTGGCTGTTTTGGCATGATCAGTAAACAGAGCCAAAGAGCTTCTGGGAAGGCATAGGCTACAAGAAAGGACGGCAGACACTGGGCTACGGTATCTCACTGAAAATTACACAATACATTAGTTTGTTTAACAAAAAGGAAATCAGATTGCTGTTAGGAAGGACAGATCATTGCTGAGGATGAAGAGAAGCCAGGTAGTCAACAATGTAATTACTGAAAATAATCTAAAATAGAGACACCAAGGATAGGAATAATCAAATGTAATTTTATTAGTAAGTAATTATGACTCAAAAGAGTTGATTTTTTTCTCACTTTTCCAAAAATAATATATGTAAAGTTTATATTTGGTGACTTTTCTATTTTATTCTGCTATCCTAGATCAGCAGATTTTAAATTTCATTTATGTCATACCACTTTATATACAAGATTATGTTTATGATCACCTGCAAGCCAAAAAATAATATTTATGGGCATATACATGCATACAGAGCATGTAATTTCAGAAAGTTTATGAGGTCCCCTCGTAGCTCACTAATTAGAGCTTAGGGGGAACCATGGTTCTCATTTTAATGTAATCATTTCTAATGGGTGATCTATGGATATATCTCAAATCAAAGGTAAAGTTAGAGTAATATCATTACTATTCTGGAATTTTCAGCTACAGACATGTTTATCTCATTATTTGCAAAGACTGTATATAAAGTTCTAAGAAATATTAATTTTATATAATTTTTTTCTTTAGAAATAATATATATTTATTGGAGAACACATAGTATGTCTTAAGGTTATAAGAGAAAAAGAATCTTAGTCTCACCATCCAGAACTAACAATTATGAAGTAATTAACATTATTTTGTAATTCTCTATTTTACTTTTTTATATCTTTCTTTATGCAATTTAATATTTGATGCTTTGAATGATGCTGTCCTTTTCACATGTTTACCTTTATCATTAAAATTAATCACAAACTTAATTTATTAGCCATTCACTTGACACAGGAAAACCACTAGCAGAGTCAATCTGCAGACTCATAGATGCTGAGATGCACTGTTATTTTCTTATTAGGAAGCAAAGTGAATAGGAGGAAAATTGGATAGGATTTTAGTCATTCTGAATCAACCGTACATTTTGTGAAGGAGGCTGGCTTGATTAAACTTCTGATGGTTGGAGTATTTTAACTAGTATCCAGGTTTAGATATAGCCTTTTTGGGGAAATCAAGTTCATCAATCAAGACAATGTGCTACATGGATGACAGGAGGCTTAAAGTAAAGCAAGGCATTTTCCAAATTCCTAGGAGTCTATGTCATTCTAAAAGCGATTACATTTATAAATATTAACAAGCCAAGGGGCAATTTTATCCTATCTAAAAGTTTCACTGTGATATATTAACTCCTTTCCTTTTTCTTCTTGACTCTCAAATAAACAAAAATGACAGGGAGACATATATATTATTAAATTCATTTATAACTATCTTTTCTAGATGGAAGATTAAATAAATGAATTATAGACAAATAGTAATAAACAGTACATCAAATTTAAATACATATTCTTTATCAAAATTTTATTCAAAAAGTCTTGCTGGAAATGTAAGTCTTATTTGATTGTTTATAAAAATAAAATTTGGGAATATAACGTTGAGGTAGAATTCCACTTCTCTACTTGTAATGTTCTGTAATAAAGTATCATCATAGCTCACTTAAGGCCTGTGATTGCATCATATAAAAAATGTGGATTTTATTTTTGAAATACCCAAAGGGACACTGGATTTCAAGGTATGTGACAATGTCAACATTGTGAATAATTAATTTTAATACGAATTATTTTAATAATTTGTATTTACTTATTTCATAAATATTGTCAAACAACTATGTCTCAGATACTAATAAGCTCGGATAGCTACAGATGAAGGGAATAATTAATCTTTTCAAAGTTTCCACAGTCTAAAGGAAAAGAAAGACAAGTTAACAATTACATGCAGTGGAATGAATGCAATAGCATTGGATATAATAGGAAGAAACAGAGTTCTGTGGGAACACTTTCATCATTTAAGGAGATTCATAGGTGCCAAAGCTTTATATAGTTGAGTCAGTAGGAGTTAGTCAAGCAAAGAATTGAAGTTGGGGATGGAGAAGGATGAATCCTGGCGTAGGAAAAAACTTGTGGAAACTGTGAAGGTTGATTCCATGTTTTTGCTCTTGTGAATAGCACTCCAATGAGTATATGAGTGCATATTTTTTTTTCAATGTAACCATTTATTTTCCTTGTGTATATACAAAGGGATTGCTGGGTCAAATAGTAGTCCAACTCTTACTTCTTTGAGAAATCTCCAAGCAGCTCTCCACGGTGGGTGGACTAATTTACATTCTCACCAACAATGTATTAGTGTTCCAATTTCTCCACAGCCTCACCAATATCTGTTATTTTTGACTTTTTAACAAAAGCCATTCTAACTGGTATGAGGTAACTCACTGATGACAGAGTATCTCACTCATTTCTATGATGATTAGTGATGATGATTATGTTTATCGGACACTTGTGTGTCTTCTTTTGAGAAGTACATATTCACATCTTTCCCTACTTTTAAAGAGTTATGTTTCTTGCTTGCTGAGTGTTTGAGTTTCGTGTAGATTATGAATATAAGTCTTTTGTCAAAAGCAGTTTGGAGATATCTCAAAGAACTTAAAGTGAGCTACCATTCAACTCAGTAATCTTATTACAATTCAACATAGTAATCTTATTCTTTGTAGAAAATAAATTGTTCTACTCTGAAAAATATGCCCTATATATTCATTGAAGCAATGTGCACAATAGCAAAGATATGGAATCAACCTGTCTTGGATCAATAGTTAATTGAATAAATCAAATGTGATACATATACACCATGGAATACTACACAGCCAGAAAAAAAATGAAATTATGTCCTTTGTAGCAACATACATGCAGCTGGAGATAATTTAATTATCCTAAGTGAAGTCATGCAGAAACAGAAAATCCAATACTGCATGTTCTTGATTATAAGTGAAAGCTAAACATTGGGTACCCATTGACATAGAGATGACAATGATACACACTGGGGACTACTAGAGGGAAGTGGGAGGGAGGGGAGCAAGGGCTAACAAGCTACCTATTGGGTACTATGCTCATTACTAGGGTGAAGGTTACACTCCAACCTCAGCATCACACAATATACCTTTGTAACTAACCTTCACAGGTACCCTACCCCCTGATTCTAAAATGAAAGTTGACAGAGAAAAGTATGAAGGAGAGCCAATTACTAAAAACATATGATAATTTTTAAATAGTTTAATAATTTCTTAATGAGACATAATAGGACAGGAGATAGTTCATAAATTAACTTGTATGTAATAGTTTGGAGTATGGCTTTCCATGTAGGATGTTATGGAAATTTGTAAAGGAAGGATTAACATAGTTTTAAATTTTTACTTTTCGTTTGCATTGTGAAGGCAGACTAAAGTGTGCCACAAGTCAAAACAACTTACTATGCATTGTAGGGTTACTGAAAAGAGGTCACGAAACCCTGAGTTATATAGATTAAAAAAGAAAGAAAGACGAGGAAGAATATTTACAGGTATAATTCACGTGACTAGACTAGCAGAGTAAATTGTAGAGTTCTGTTTCTAGCTATTCCAGTTGAATGAGTCCACAAGTCATATATGAAAATTGCCTTCCTTGCATTTTGGAGAGTCATTTATATTCATTTTATATATGCATTTATCACTTTTCTTTTCTTAAGTTTAGATATGTTTATCGCTATATATATTAAGCATCTGTTAAAATCGTACAAGCATTTATGAATGGAATCTGGATTATTACTGATAAAGCAGTGTGTTAATCTCATCCTTATGCTGTAAACAATGACCAAACTTGAGACAAACTACAAATCAGTTGTTTTACAGCATTAGAAAAGAGAGTACAGGATGAGGATCCTTAAAAGAAAAGAAACAAACAATGTCCTCTACAATCACTGAACTTTTTCCTAGGCAGGTTATGAACCTAGGCACAGAGAAATGAAGCCCAGAGAAGGAATAGTGGAAAATGACTTTTTTCACCAGTTTCCCAGCTCATGTTAGGGTACTAGAACTTGGTCACTCCTGAGTAATATTGGATTCTTCCAGTGGACAGGGACTTTCCATTGGCCTGGCCAACAATTTCTCAGAACTGAACTTCAGTTTGAAGTTCTTTTCTTTCTTTCATTCTTTTCCTCCCTTCATAAGTGTTAGATCCATACTATCCACGCTATCACAGTCTGGAATTTCACCCTGCCTCTTCCCGTTCCCTCCTTTATCATTCACATTTTCTCAAGACGTCTCCTGCACATCGAATCGTATCTTAGCATCTTCTTCTCTAAGAGCCCAGCTACACGCCAATGATTACAGGAGGGCCCAAGGAAATCAATGTTACTGAGAGTTTAGGAACTGGAAGACTCACCAACTGACAGAGGATTAAAGTGTTATATAGAATATGAAAAGATGCTGGAACAAAGTGGCCAGCCACTTACCAAAGCTACAAAGAAGGTCTCTTGCTTTAACATGTAGGCCTTAGCTGCTTGTTAACCAATCTCAGTTTCGCTTTATTCTTTTGCAACGAACTTTTACAACTTAGTTATGGCAAGTCAATGCCATTGTCACTGTTGGCACTGCTCTTCCCATGTATGTCAAATACCCAGACCTTCATATCAGTGTTTCTAACTCCACACTATTGCATGTAAGTTTACCTGCACTTGTTAGTAAGTGCACGGGAACTTAGTAATAAACTATGCCAGCAGTGACCTGGGAAAATGACTTTGATTCTGAAAGATACAGGGAGATGCTGAAAGTTGGAAAAAAGGAACTTCTATCAGTTGGCTGATAATTACTAAGTTGTAAACATTCCACGCATAAAAATAAAGTGAAACTGAGGGTGGTTAAGAAGCAGCTAAAGCCTAAGTGTAAACACTAGAGAGCTTCCTTTGTAGGCTTATAGAGAAGCTTTTATCTCCTTCAGTGCGAGAGAGTACACAACTAAAGGGTAAACTCAGGCCAGATAGGATGCTGACATTCCCATATAAATGTTCGATAAATGCAAGTCTGTAACTCTATTTAATGAGTCCAAGCTGTGTTCCTAAAACACATGATGGAGACATTTGAGTATATACTGCTAAGGACTTTGAGTGTGCAAACTTGCCTAAAAAGGTCTGCAGGGATTTTAAAGGAGACCCAAGAATTCTAAGAAAGAGCTTAGCATTTCGCCAGTGAAGAAAAGAACTGATAAAGCCCCAGTTTCCACCCTCTCCAATAGAGACAAAAAGTGCCTACTTAAGGAGGTGCTCTCATCTCTCTCGGATGATAGGTTGAAATAAAGGGTAAGATTTCAGTACAACCCAGCTTTGAATATGCTTGGCTTGATGAATTTAAAAATTGTATATACAACAAAGGGCTTAAGAATTAGCTAGTATGAATGTCAGAATCCAGAAATGTAGCCCGGGGATTTAACTTGGAGAGTTCATGATCAAGTTGGAATATAAGACTGGATAATGAAGAATTTATTGACTTGAGGTAATATTTTGATATTGCATACCCTGGCAAGGACCATAAAAGATGGGCAGACATCCTCCTAGCATGGATCTCAGAAGCCAGGAGAAAGTTATGGCCCAGGATGAAAAAAATTTTTAAAGCCTTACAGATGGTATTTAAAAAAATGAGAAATAGACATGCTGAAATGGATATGTTACTTGAGCTCAGAAAACTCATCCAGGACATGATGTTTCTTGGAAGGGCCAAGAGTAAACATCAACCACTAATACCATTGGGTTTGTGTGAGTAAGAGGATACCGTCATTTCTACAATAGTCAATGATGGCTTTTCCAGGCAGGTAAGGGCTAAGCTTCATCTATTAACAGCCATGGAAATCATGGAACCATGAAATAATAAAGGTCAGGTGGCAGTGCTTAAATTCGCTAAGTCAGGAACCTGCAGTCACAATAATGACTGTCAAGAATGAAGGCTGTTTAGGGGCCATGACATACAGAAAATTGTGGAAATGGCTAATACAGTATGGTGTCTGTAGGTAGACGCAAACCCCATGGGCAACCAATGAGAATGTCACTTACTATCTGCAATCCAGAGAAGGAGAAGTGATGGAGTGGGTGGCTCCAGGAGGTTGTTCCCATAACAGATATATGTCTTGCTCAGGCCCTGGACCCGAGCTAATTTTATGACCCATAACATATTAACTGAATTGGTCTGGGTCCCTAGGAGAAAGACCCTGCAACGTCAGAGCAAGTATAGAATGTAATGATTCCACACTTTTTCCCCCGATAGAATCTATAGTCATTTATTTAGGTCACTGTATACTGAAGAAAGCATATACTCAGGCATTTTTAGGATGGTTTGATAAAGCGTTTGAATTAACGTTGACCCAAGCAATAATTCCTTGTTAGAGTGTACATTTATAGAAGTCAGGTAATAAATTGGGTCCTAGCTTATAGCAGTTCAAGTAGATTCATAGATCTACCCAGTAGCATTTTCCTCACACTTTCAGAGCATAAATGGTAATGACATATTTGAAATTTGGAGTAACTCCAACGTGGGTTTTTTATGTGAGAGAACAAAGTACAGAATAAAAAATGTCCAAAGTAAAACCTCAGAAACTACCCCCTATCCTAAGTTAGTACATTTAAAATATTTTTAACACTCCCTGCTTGGAGATATGGAGATTAGTGCTGCCTTTATAGAGCTGAAAGACCCAGGGATGTCAGTTCCCATTATATCTTTGTTTAATTCTCCAGTTTGTCCCCTGCAGTAATGGTTGGATTCTGGGGCATTTCTGTAGGCTACTGTCAATTCAACCATTTGTGGCTCCGATTACAGCTGCTATATTCAACATCTTACTACAACCGGAGATGGTGAATACAGCTTTAAGTACATGGGCATACAAGCATTCGTTTGGCAAATGCATTATTTTCTATAATAATCATATAAAAGAGTGTAAGAAGCAGTCAATATTTGCATGAGACAGACAATATTTATTTAGATTTCTCTAAGGCTGTTTATTTTCTAGCACTTTGTCATATATAGTCTAAAGAAACCTTTGTGTGCACATTTTATAGACTATTATATTAATTTATTACATTGATTTTAGCATGTTGATCAGGCAGAACAGTGATGACGGCTAGTTTATGAGAGGCTTTGGTATGATCATGTACTCTAGAGAGTGGAAAGTAAGCCTAATGAAGATTCAGGATCTGCCATTCCCAGATACATTTTCCTGAAAATCTCTTGCATGTTTAATCTGCACATCTAATTCTTTTTGGCTTCTGCTCCTCAGAAGACTTAACCTGATGCAGACATTTATCAAAAACACAGCATCGTGCTGAAGAGTGAGAGATGGAATGTTTTCCTTTGTGATGGAGAGAGCACAACGCTGCCTATGCTTAGCATTACTATTCATTACGCGGTTGGAGGTCATAGCCAGTATATAATGCAAAAAAAAACCATAAAGTTTTAAAAGAAGTAAATAAAAAATGTTATCTATTTGCCCTCAATATGATTGTATATAGAACATCTGAAATATGCTACCAAAATTTTTACTAGCACGAATAAGTAAATTTAGCAATTACAAGGTACAAATTCTTCATATAAAATTAAATTGTGTTTATATGTACTGACATTGAATTACTGAAACTGTAACTTTAAAAATATAATTTACAATGGCACAAAGTCTCAGAAAAGTATTTAGCGATTTACTTAATAAAGATATGTAAATCTTCTATGTTGAGTACTATAAAATCTAATATAAAAGAACAACAAAAACAATTTCAAATATATAATATGTAAATTTATTAGAAGGTTAAATATTGTTAACATGTCTGTTCTTGCTAAAAAATTTCCATAGATTTAATGCCAGCCTAATTAAAATCCTCATAGACTTCTTTAGATAGATTAATATGCTCATTCTAAAATGGCTATGTAAAGAGCTTAGAATATAGCAAAAACAATGATGAAAATAAGTACACAATTAGAAGACTTCCGTTAAGCTTATTTCCATATATTCTGCAAAACTGAAATAATCAATGCATTCTAGTATATGACACAGAAATATATATTTGATCAATGAAAATAAACGGAGAAGTCAGAAGTTTTAGAACTAGATCTTCACAGATATGACCAATTTTTAACAGCTTTTTTTGAGGTATAATTGGTACATACTCTGTACATACAAATACATGCATCAATGGTGCCATGATCAGCATCCATCACCCACAAAAGTTCTTTTGTGCCCTTGTGTGTGTGTGTGTGTATGTGTGTGTGTGTGTATGTGTGTGTGTGTGAATGTGCCTGTTTGTGTGTTAGTGATGAGCACACCTAACATGAAATATGTTTTTTATGTTTTTAATTGGACAACACCATACTGTTAAATCCTGAAACTCATATGCAATGAACAAAGAGCCAGAATAGCCAAAGCAATCTTGAGAAAGAAAAAGAATAGCTGAAAGCATCACACTTTCTTTTTTCCAAATGTATCACAGAGCTACAATAATTAAAAGAGAATACTAGCATTAAGCAAGACATAAAGACCAATGGAACATAGGCCTTATGTTGTACAAGTCTGTAGTACTTATTCATCTTGTATAATTGAAACTTTATATGTATTAGGTAACAGTACCTCATTTCTCTCTGCCTTCAGCTCTTGGCAATCATCATTCTATTCTCTGCTTCTAAGAGTTTGAGTATTTCAGATATCTCACATAAGTATTTGTTTTTCTGTTGTTGGCTAATTTCAATTAGCATAATGTTCTTTAGAGTTATCCATATATATAATTTCCTTCTTTATTAAGATAGAATAATAATAGTGTTTTCTTTATCCATTCATCTATTGGTGGACATTTGAGTTGTTTCCATAGATTATCAATCATGAATAACTAAGAAATTGAGAGTGTAGGTATCTTTTCAAGACCCTAATATTAATTCTCTTGATGTATAATCAGAACAGGAATTGCTGGATCATATAGCAGTTCTATTTTTAATTTTTTTAGAAGCCTCCATATTGTTTTCCATAATGACTTCATCATTTTACATTCCCACCAACAGTGGATAAGAATTCCAATTTCTCTACATCTTCATCGACACTTCTCTTTCTTTTATTTTTTTTGGAATAGTCACCTTAATAGGTGTGAGATATCTCACTGTGGTTTTGTCTGCATGTCCTGATGATTAGCGACCTTGAGCATTTTTTCATTTCCATGGCCATGAAATGTTGGCCATTTGTGTGTGTTCTTTGGAGAAATAATCTATTCAAGATTTTGATCATTTTGTAATGAGGTGATGTGTCCTTTTCATTAAGTTTTAGGAGGTTTTAAAATAGTTTTTGAATATTTATCCCTTATCAAATAAGTGGTTTGAAAATATTTTATCCAAAGCAATCCCATTTATAATAGCTTCAAAAAAGAACAAAGTACTTAGGAATAAACATAACCAAGAAGGTGAAAGACCTATACACCAAAAACTATAAAACTTTGATGGAAGAAATGAAACACAAATAGACTGAAATATATTTCACGTTTATGGATTAGAAGAAAATGTTATTAAGAAGTCCATACTATCCACAGTTATCTATAGATTTAATTCAGTCCTTAATAAAATCCCAATGTCATTTTTTGTAGAAATAGAAGGAACGGTTCTAAAATTCATATAGAACCCCCAGTGAAAGCCAGAATAGCCTAAAAATTTTGGAAAAACAAAAAAAGCAAGGCTAGAAGCATCCCACTTTCCACACTTCTTTTTTTTTTTTCAAAATATATTACAAAAACTACAATAATTAAAACAGAATGGTACAGGTATTGAGAAAGCCATAGAAACCAAATGGAACAGAATAAAGAGCACAGACATAAACCCCATGCATTTACCATCAGTTTATCTTCAACAAGAGTGTCAAGATACACTATGAAGAAAGAATAGTTTCATCAAAAAATGGTGTTAGGATAACTGGATATCCACCTGCAAAATAATGAAATTGGACCCTTATTTGCCAGTAGAAGTCAACAGAAATGAATTGAAGCCTTAACTGTAAGTCATGAAACTGTTAAAACTCCTAGATAAAATATAGGGAAAAGCTTCTTAATATTGGTCTTAGCTATGTTTTCTTAGATATGACACTAAAATTACAGGCAATACAAGCAAAAGCAGACAAGTGGGATGACATCAAACTAAAAAATTTGAACAGCAAAAAAAAAAAAAAAAAAAGAAGAAGTAAAGAAAGGAAATCCAGCAAATGGGAGAAAATATTTGCAAACCATGTCAATTTTTGAACAAAAATCCAAAACCTTTAGTGGAGAAGAGAGAGTCTTTTAACAAATAGTGCTATTATAATCAAATATCCAAAAAGGAAAAAAAAAATAATCATTGACATTTATCTCAAATCATTTATAAAATTAAATTGAGATAGCATATAAACATATAAACTCTAAGCATGCAAGACATGGTGTTAAAAAAAAAAAAACAATAATTACCTTGCCTTTGGGGCTAGGCAAAGATTTATTAGGACACAGATATTCAAAAAACATCTTTTGACCAGTTGCAGTGGCTCATACCTGTAATCGCAGCTACTCAGGAGGCTGAGGCAGGAGAATTGATTGAGGCCAGAAGTTCAAAACCAACCAGGAAACTGGGCAACTTAGAGAGATTTTTGTCTCTTAAAAAAAAAATTCTCATTTTCAATCACACTTGTCCATAGTAAATTATTGAATTCTTTTTCAGTGGTATGTTTCTTTTCATGCTATTGACTTGGCCAGAAACATCAATTTCTACTCAGCTAATTTTACCTTTTTTTCTAGAATCCATGAATACGTATCTTTGTAAAAGTATTTCTGTTTCATGCTTTCCTTCACCTACAGACTTGTCCCTTTATGTTCTTATCATAGTTTGTTTAAACTTTTATTTTAGCATTATTTTCACACAGAATTCAAGACACTGTGTCGTATTCATTAGGTGTTACCTATACTTACCACCTAGAATGTAGTTTGGTGTAAAAAACTACCCTCACAGAGATCTAAGAATTTCTATACTTTGTTACATTAGTCAACATGACTTGATTTTGCTTTTTGTAGAGTTATTTAACTAAGCCCAATTTTTAAGTAATTATTCTTACAATAAAATACAGGACAGGTATATATATTTACAAGAAAAGCCAATAAGATTGAGTGAGAGATGTGTTTTCCACAATGGTTGAACTAATTTACACTCCCACCAACAATTTAAAAGTGTTCCTATTTCTCCACATCCTCTCCAACATCTGTTGTTTACTAATGATCGCCATTCTAACTGGCTTGAGATGGTATCTCAATGTAGTTTTGATTTGCATTTCTCTAATGACCAGTGATGATGAGTTTCTTTTCATATGTTTGTTGGCTGCAAAAATGTCTTCTTTTGAGAAATGTCTGTTCATATCCTTCACCCACTTTTTGATGGGATTGTTTGTTTTTTCATGTAAACTTGTTTAAGTTCTTTGTAGATTCAGTATATTAACCCTTTGTCAGGTGGATACATTGCAAAAATGTTTTCCCATTCTATAGGTTGCCTGTTCACTCTCATGATAGTCTCTTTTGCTACACAGAAACACTTTAGTTTAATTAGATCCCATTTATCAATTTTTGCTTTTGTTGCCATTGCTTTTGGTGTTATAGTAATGAAGTCTTTGCCATGCCTGTGTCCTGAATGCTATTGCCTAGGTTCTCTTCTAGAGTTTTTATGGTTTTAGGTCTTATGTTTAAGTCTTCAATTCATCTTGAGTTAATTTTTGTATAAGATGTAAGGAAGGGATCCAGTTTCAGCTTTCTGCATATGGCTAGCCAGTTTTCTCAACACCATTTATTGAATAGGAAATCATTTCTCCATTGCTTGTTTTGTCAGATTTGTCAAAGATCTGATGGTTGTAGATGTGTAGTGTTATTTCTGACAGCTTTGTTCTGTTTCATTTATCTATATATCTGTTTTAGTCCCAGTACCATGCTGTTTTGTTACTGTACCCTTGTAGTATAGTTTGAAGTCAGGTAGCATGATGCCTCCAGCTTTGTTCTTTTTCTTTAGGATTGTTTTGGCTATGCAGGCTCTTTTCTTGGTTCCATATAAAATTTAAAGTAGTTTTTCCAATTCTGTGAAGAAAGTCAGTGGTAGCTTGATGGGGATAGCATTGAATTATAAATTACTTTGGGGGGTATGGTCATTTTTATGATATTGATTTTTCCCACCAAAATTTCATCTGGAATTGTGATCCTTACATATCAAGGGAGGCACCTGGTGAAAAGTGATTGGATCATGAGGACAGTTTCCTCTATGCTGTTTTCATGATAGTGAGTGAGTTCTCATGAAAGCTGATGGTTTTAAAGTGTGGCACTTCCTCATTCACTCTCTTCTGCCACCATGTAAGATGTGCCTTTCCCTTCTGCCATGATTGTGGGTTTCCTGAGGCCTCCCCAGCCATGTGGAACTGTGAGTCAGCTCTGTACTTTGTAAGTTACCCAGTCTTGGGTATTTCTTTATAGCAGTGACAAAAGAATAAGTAGCCAAGGAACAACACGCACACAGAGTGAAATTCAGACCTGGTACTGACTTATCATGAAAGTCAAGACGCATCAAGCTGTAAGAAGCAAGTGAACCAGTACCTCCATGTGTATCACGCCCACTTGATGACCAGGTTCCTTGGCAAAAAATAACACTGATGGCATCTTGGTGTACTCTCCAGGCACACTGTGGAAATAAAGGACAATCGCCCAAATGAAAATAACGTATTTTCAGGATTCCTTATAGCAAAGGAATTAATCATTATCACTCACATTTTTCAGAGACTTGAAAGCAGGCAGGAAACTAGAAAAGATTTATAGTAGAATAAAATGAAATGGCCTAAGGTGTGTCCTGATTGCAGGTGGTTGATATGGAGGAGCAGGAGGCAAGTCATGTACGAGTTGGAAATCCAATGTAATTGGTTTGACAAACATATTTGAATTCTCTGATTGGTCCTGACTGGGAAGTTGGGACAAAAAATAGGAAGCTTACAGTCAGTCAACAAGTCCTAATCACTCTGAGTTAATTACTGTACAGTCGACCTTCGACTTCCTGAACTGATTGCTGGAGAGCTGCAGAGTGTGGGGTTGGCTTCTTCAGCTGGTGGCTAAGAAGATATGTGTCAGAGTTCTATTGTCATTGTGATCTGGTCATTGCCTATTTGTATACGCTTATATTCGATCTCCTACCTATCATTCAGGATGTATATCTAAACTTTACACATACACATTCTATATACTCTTGGAGCTCCACCTTCATGAAAGAGATAAATATACATAAACAGATGAATAGAAAAATATAAAAGTAAATTGTGTAGGATATGCAAAGAGAATTTTTGAAGGTAAATTTTGAAGTAAGCTTGTACGTGTATATTGGGGAGAGGCTTGGGTTACAATTGTCTGAATATAAAGCAAAACAAAACAGCGTATGCAGTCTAGTTAAAGGGAGAAGTATTTCCTAGTGGTAAAAACATGCATGATCTAAGACATCTAGATGGGAAAAAAAAAAACAACTATGTGTAGGGAAGTAAACTTAGCTAAATGTGCTTAAATATAAAGAGGAGTAACAATGGATGGACAAGTGGGTGGCAGCCACTCTGAATTTCTGATTAAGGAGCTTATGCTTTCATCTTATTTAATGGAAAGCTATTGAGGATTTTAGAGAGAGTAGTGACTTAATCTGAACTTTTAAACAAATTGCCTTGAAGACATTGGAGGATGAATTTCACTAGGTGACATCTACGATCAGAGAAAGTAGATTTTAAGTTAGCATAAGAATACTTAAGTGATAAGTGCCATAAATATGGCAGCGGAAGGTAATAGAGATGAGAGTAAGGCACAGAATCACGAATCAATTAAGAAGCAAAAGCAAAGGGCTGTTTGATTCAGGGTGGAGAGGCAGAGGGAGGCATAAAGTTATGCCTGATGGCCCAGAAGGTCAAATTACTGACACAGATGGGAAAGGCAGGCCTGTGGCTTAGCAAAAGATGTTATTAAAATGTTAAATATGTTGAACTCGACTTTCCTGTGAGACAGCTAGGAACATATTTCCAATAAATATTTTCATGTAATCACAAATTAAAGGAAGAGATGAAGGAAGACGTTATGATTTTACAGGAGAAAGCTGGTGCCATTACAGAGTAATGGGAGTGGGTAAAGTGGAAAATGACAGTAGGTATTCCTGCATATGTTCATATAAAATTATTTCCCTCCTCCAAAATAGCACTTACCACAGCTCTACATTTTAGGGTTATTTAGGTGCCTGGTTTATGTATTTCTGTTGGCCTTCTGACAAAGGGGAATTTAACATGACGTTTACCATTCTAATTTTAGTGCCTAGCTTAGCCCTGAATTATTTTAGTAGATTAATTTTTTTAATCAAGGAATAAAGAAATGGATAAAAAGATAATCTTAAAGTAAGCACAAATTTAAAGAATGTAGAGAAAGAAGGACATATAAAAATGACCATGAGAGGATAGATGAGAAAATAAGGAGAATCATGCAAGTGTGATATCAAGGAAGGTAATGGAAGGGAGAGTTTAAATAGGTAAGTAATAAACTTTAGTTCAAGTGGAATAGAAGCACTCCACAAGTGAAGACGAGAATCAGTTGGCTTTGGGAACAGGTTCCTCGTGGATATTAGCTAAAATGATTTCTGTACAGTGAATAAAGCAATGTCACAATGCAGTGGACTGGGATAGGTGGTAAATGGAAAAGAAAATTAAGAGAGTACAGCCTAGTTTGGAAAATGTGAGTGGAGAACTGAAGAAATTATAGGACTGTTATAGAGAAAATTGAGATCAAATAATACTATTACTGTATTTGATAGCAATTTTTAATCTGGAAAATTTGCACATATTTTTAAGTTAAAAGGAAGGTACAAGTAGAGAAAAGAGAGTGAAAATTCCAAAGGAAAAATGAAATTTCTAGTGAGGGCAATTCCCTGTTGGAAAGAAATGCCTTTAGCAAAGAAGGTGAAGGAGAGTGTGGATAAGTACAAATAAACAAACAAAAACAAGCAAACAAGAAACCGCACAAAACAATGTACAAGTCTTTAGGGAGGGATTTGAGGAAAAACGGCAGAAATAAAAGGAAATCATACCTAATAACTTCCATTAACTTAACAGGCCAGGATTTGATCTCACATCACCTGGTTTCAAGCTCATATTAATAATCTCTGCCTAAAAGTGCATTTTAAGAGGTAATTGGGAACTAGGCCAGAATCAGAAAATAAGATGCTAATTTTCCCACATATTAGGTGTTGGTGGCAGGGTGTACTGTCTACCATGGCCTCAAAAGTTCTCCTATACCTCATGTTTTTGTTACAATTTGATGCTGATACTCCTCTCAGTGAGAGATAAGAGGCCTATGTTTTCTGCTCCAGTATGTGGGTGAAAATGTGACTACACTTTAAGTGACTCCTGGGGTTAAGTCACCGAGAGTGATACAGCTGCCACATGGTTCTCCTAGGGCACTCATCCTTGAAACCCAACTGCTGTCATGCTTTGAGACATCCAGGCCATTCAACAAGTGCATAGATGGGTGTTGTGGCCCACAGTTCCAGCTAAGCATCTATCCCATAGCCAGCACCAAGTTGTGAGCACATGACTGGACCGTCTCATAAGCAGATGCACTAGCTCCCGTCAAATTGGCCCAGCTGTTACTACATAAAGATAGATGAACCTTCCCTATAAGCCTTGACTGCATTGCAAACACATCAGGTAAAAACAAATAGTTATTGTTGGTGTCAGTCATTCCAAGCTGGATTAGTTTGTTATGCAGCAATAGTTACTTAAAACCACAGCATTATTTTTAGATACATCCCCTATCACACACACATATACATATTCTGTTAAGTAATATTATGGAGGACAAAACCAAAAATCTCAAGGCCTATAAAATAACAGAAGCAGGCCGGGTGCAATGGCTCATGCTTGCAATCCCAGCACTTTGAAAGGCTGAGGCAGGCAGATCACTTGAGGTCAGGAGTTGAAGACCAGCCTGATCAATGTGGTGAAACCTCATCTCTACTAAAAATACAAAAATTAGCTAGGTGTGGTGGCATGTGCCTATAATACCAGCTACCCTGGAGGTTGAAGCAAAGGAATCTCTTGAACCCAGGAGGCGGAGGTTGCAGTCAACTGAGATTGCACCACTGCACTCCAGCCTGGGTGACAGAGCAAGACTTCATCTCAAAAAAAAAAAAAAAAGAAAAAAGACAGAGGCAGACTCCTCTGTCTCCTACTGTTAGAAAATATTTAATTAATATGTTCTGATCAATGATAGATTAGCTAAATTATTTGATTTATTTTAAAGACTATCTTGTTTGAAAGTTATTAGTTTATCTAATTTTTCTGAAAAATGTTCTTTATGAAATATTTTGACAAACAGACTACTTTTGAAACATAGCTTCATTGAGTTCACACAGTTAAGGTGTTCACGTGGGAATTAATCTATTTGATACCGTATGACATATACATATAAGAGAAAAGCAAATAACAGAAATAAATAAAATGTATTTGGTTTTCTGTTATTCTTTGTTGCTTACTTTTCTCTTGTGTGTAGACACCTTGGAAGGTACTCCCTGAAATAGAACAATTAAATTTTTTGAGCACTTTACAATGAACAAATACGTTTTTAAATATTTTGTTGCTATAACGTCAATATTTGTATCTGAAAGGATTTTCCTCTTTGACGTAACACTGGTTGCTGGTTGTTGAAAAGCAGAAAGTTAGTGTCTCTGAAAGTAGCTTAGAGGTGTATTAAAATTAGAATTTTTCTTAGAGTATACGCTATTATATGAGACTTAATCTCTCTGTTAAAGACTAAAAAAAGAAAACATTTGCATAAAATAATTAAAGGTTAAAAAATAAAATGGTATTAATAAGTAGGTGAAACCATCCTTAATGATAATTTTTTTGACTTTTAGAATATTTTTCTTTGACAATGTTTTACTTGCTAATGTTTCCTGTGATTCATAAAGCGTGTTTGTCAAAAAGAATATAAGAATATGTTTTAAGGATTAGTATGAGTGCAAAAATTGCCTTTGTCTCTGATGTCAGTGTTCATAGTCTAGGCTCAGAAATTAAAAGATAACATCAATGTGATAATCCAAACTTTTATAATAAATGAGAACTGAGAAATGTTTAAAAATAAAATAGTGCCTTTTTATCACATGTATTTAAAAAGCTTTGAAAACTGAATAGTACTATGTAAGACTTTTTAGGCTTATGGCTATTAGATGTGAGAAAATAATCATAGTACAACAAGAGGTAAAAACTTTTTTTCTGAGAAGAAAGATAAGGAACAGAGAGAAGATATCATTATGACTTAACAAGTTCACTGAACAGCAGAAGGAGTTATTAGTGGAGGATGAAAGATAAAAGACAGGAAATAAAGAGGCGAAGTTAGTGAGGTTAACAATCTGGGAAAACATCAAAGCATCAAAACTAAAAAGGAAGATGTGTCTATTCAAAGAGTGAATCTATTATTCACATACTGGTAAGGCCAATACTGTGGGAGTTTTGATATCAAAGTAGTTTTATTTGAACATATAAAAATGGAGAAAAAAAACCATGTGGAAAAATGTGTAGATTTTTGTTGAATGAAAATATTAGAATTTATACACTAGACTGTTAGATATTTAATCAGAGATATATAGAGTAGGCTTAACACACCCTACAATCCTTTTCATCGTCCACTTCAAATGTAAATTATACCTTTGGAATGTAGTCTTTTATTCTGATTTCCTTTAGTTAATGGTTGATTTGTATAGAGCGACAGCAAGAGAAAATATTTCTTTTATATCATATATAGAAAGAATTTAGAGACTATATATACATGTAAGATATACAAAAAGTTAGAAAAGCATTTTACTGTGTAATGTAGTGTAAATTAAAATAAGTTTAAAGAATTCATAAGTTTGGAAGCAAAATAACTTAACGGATCCATATATTATCACAGTCAAATAAGTAGTTTAAATGTAATCAAATAAATGTATTAGTTTAATATCCACTAAACATGAGAACATATGCTAGTTATTTTAATATTTATCAAAAGCTACTAACATGTAAACAAAGTAGATATCTTGAACACATTTCAAATGGTAAAACATTTGATATACATAGGAAACAATAGCAGTTTCCTCAAACTGTGAGACATCATGAGGATTTGTTTTACTTAGAACACTATGTATTTTCAAAAAGCCTAACAATGAATTGGAGGTGATTTCTCGTAAGGTTACACGTAGAATTACCACTGGACCTAGCAAGTCCATTTCTGGGTGTATATCCCAAAACTGTAAAAACAAGGAATCTGTCTTAATTTGGTCAGACTGCTATAACCAAAATAAAATAGATTGTGTGAATTATAAACAGCATAAATTTATTTCTTACCATTCTGATGGCTGAAAGTTCACGATTAAGGCTCTGGCAGATTCAATGTCTAGTGAGGACCTGCTACTTGGTTCATAGATGGCTGTCTCTTGCTGGGTTCTCACATGGTGGAAGGAGCAAAGGACCCCTCTGGGGTCTCTTTTATGAGAACACTAATACCATTCATAAGGGCTTCATTCTCATGACCTCATCACCTCCCAAGAACCCCATCTGTAGATATTATAATATTGGGAATTCAAAATATAAATGTGGGAGGTAGGTATAAATATTTAGTCTATAACAAACTCAAATAGACACTTGTTCACCCTTGTCAATAGTAACAAAACTCACAATAGCTAAGGGGTGGAAGCAACCCAAGTTTCCCCTGAGAATGAGTGGATAATCATATTGTGCTATATGTATACGATGAAATATTCTATAGTCTTAAACAGAAAAAAATTTTAACACATGCTGCAATGTGGATGACTCTTAAGGACATTAAGCTAAGTGAAAAGTCAGCCAAAAAAGACACATATTTTGATTTCACTTACATGAGATTAAATTTATACAGAGAGTAGAATGGTGGTTGTCAGAGAATGGAGGGTGGAAGGAACAATGAGTTCATGTTTAATGGGACGGAGTTTCAGTTGGAGAAGATAAAAAATCATGGAGATGAATAGCGGTGATTCACAGCAGTGTGAATGCAATGCATGCCACAGAATTTCACAGTTAAAAATGAACAAAATGGTAAATTTTATGTTATATATATTTTACCACAATAAAAAAGAATGCGGGCCAGGCACAGTGGCTCATGCCTGTAATCCCAGCACTTGGGGAGGCCAAGGCGGGTGCATCACCTGAGGTCAAGAGTTCCAGACCAGCCTGACCAACTTGAGAAACCCCATCTCTACTAAAAGCACAAAATCAGCCAGGCATGGTGGTGCAGGCCTGTAATCCCAGCTACTCAGGAGACAGAGGCAGGAGAACCACTTGAACCCAGGAGGCAGAGGTTGCAGTGAGCTGAGATCATGCCATTGCACTCCAGCCTGGGCAACAAGAGCAAAACTCCGTCTCAAAAACAACCACCAAAAAAAAAAAAAAAAAAAAAAAAAAAAAAATGCAAAAACAAAAGAATGAGCAAAAGAATTAAGAACCACATTAATTATCAAGATGGTGAATTCTTTAATATATATTGTTGAGTGAAACAAAACAAGTTGATATACAGTGAACAGTTTGCTTTCACAAAAATAAAATGAGAAAAATAATAATACATAAATAACTTCTTTATTAATAAGCCTTTCTGGAACGCTAATGTAGAAATTAATGAAGTTGTTACATCTCGAGGTATGAGAAGCCAGCAGATGCAGTAGAGATATGAAAGATAGTTTTTACTTTATACTATTTTATACTTTATATCCATTTACTTTATGAATGCATTTACTAAACAAAAATTTAAATAACTGTTTTGGGATAAAAAAGATTGCTGCAAAACATTGCAAATGTCCAATAGAAACCAATTCATTGTCTTTGTAAGTCACAACATACTTAAGAAGTGAAGGAAAGTCAAAATTGTTCGAGCTTGAACAAGTAGGGGTTCAAGAAATATAGTATTTTAATATTAAGGGAAGAATAAATATATTTTGATGACCGTATGGATCCTAGCAATAATTCACTTTTCCAGTCACTGAGGTAGTTACACTAACGTCTAAGAGTTGTCCCAAGCTCATAAAATTAGTGAATAGTTAGCCCTTTATTAAAAACCTATAATAAGAAAATTATATAAGAATCTTCTATCTGAACTTTGCTCATTCCAATACAGACTATTTGTCAGAAATAGAAAATATGTGACAGATCATTAGAGACTTGCTTTTAAATCGTTTGAGAGTTGTTTGAACATTCAAGCAAAACTCTGTCATACATGGACTAATTCAAAACTGGAAAATAAGTTACCTTCGAGTTGCTAAAAGAAGAAACAAAGGTCAAGGACCAGATTTTGCTTATAGAGAATTTGTCTTGCAAGTTAAATAACTTTGGTTGTTTTGTTTTGTTTTATTCTGGGCTGTCAAATAGGCTTACCGACACTTCCAATTCTTTTGTGAATTGAATTAACCTGCCACTGCTCAGAGTGTAAACAAATTATTCTTTGCAATGGACTTTTTGTTGTTGCTGTTTAGAGATTAGCTGGTATCCATGCTCATCTGTACATTTGTGTTACAGATTAATAGGGTTGAAGTTTATTTTTATTTTGCTTGCTTCATTAAAAACTATTTTAATGTCATTTACAAATTGTCATTTCCATTCATCGATGTAACTGTTAGTTTCCTTCTTCATATCTCATCCTTGTTCAAAAGTTCAAAAAACAATTTCAATTTACTTGGAAATCATTATAAAAATAAGAACAAGTTCCAAAGAATTTCCCTCCAGGAAGATGAAGGAAAGCCAAACATGTGTATTATATTGATTATGTTCTATAGAAAAGTTGAGTCAAATACAATAATAGCATATAAAGCCATGAGTTATTTCCTTTCATTACTTATGAAGTCTCTCTTTCTATATATCAGTTAATTAAGCAATGCAAATTATTTAATCAACTAAATATATGCTGAACCTATTGAGATAAAGCTATTTATAAATGACAGAGAATCTCTGTATCTCACAATAAAGTAGAAAATTCTCTGATTTGACAGTGTTTCCATTTGATCTCACACACTAATTTTTTTCCCCTTAGGTGAGACAGGAAGACCAGAGGGGACTGAGGTTGCTAATTGCCCTTTCCCTAGGCAGGTAAGAACCTGGTCTCTACTAAATATACAAAAATTAGCTGGGTATGGTTGTGGGTGCCCCAACTACTCAGGAGGCTGAGGCAAAATAATTGCTTGAACCCAGGAGGCGGAGGTTGCAGTAAGCTGAGATCATGCCACTGCACTCCAGCCTGAGCAATAGTGAGACTGTCTCAAAAATAAAAAATAAATAAATAAAAAGAAAAGAAAAGGAAAAAGAAAGAGCAGTTTCATTAGGAGAACAGGGCTTCATTAGGGACAATTCTCTGGAAATGCTTCAAAATGGTTGTTTTCCCTTTCTTTTCCCAGAAAACCACATGAAATTTTTTCTTGGCTTTTCCACCTAGACAACTTGTTGGAATTCCTGGAGGCAAAACAAAAGTGTGAGGGTCTCCCCCAAGACTGGGTGCTGGGAGTTTCTCACTCTCAAACTAATCAAAACTCAGCCTCCAGCAATTTGCAAATATCATCTGATTATTTCTGCCAGTTTATGGCGCTCACAACTTTTGCTCCAAGATAACGTAATCTCACTTGTATTTTTCTCTGTATTTCAGCATAGTAATGTGTTCGGTGACATAAGTTATCTGATGGGTCTAAGAAAAGTCATGGGTTTTCAGTTTGTTTAATTTTTTTTTTGTAACAATGGGAGCGATGACTTTCAAGCTCCTTACATGCCAGAGCTGAAACCAGAACTCTTTATACTAAAATTAAATGCTTTTCTAAAAGATGGCTTTACAGAAAGAAAACACATAGACAGAAGTGATGAATGGTCAGGCATAAAAAAAATTTTAAATTGATACGCTTCTACATCATCTTCCAGGTTCTAGTAACATAAAAATCTATTTGTTTTTGATCAGATTTCTTGAAACCCATGCTTCTCCTTTTCTGGGTCTGTAAGCATATATTGTATTAAGACAATTTTGATAATTTAATAATAAGTACCCATACATCTTTAGAAAATACCACTTTTAGTGTATTTATTTCTGTCATTTGTCTAAAAGGCTTTCATTTTATTTTTGCTTTTTGGAAAGCACACATATTTTTATGGTCATTTATGTTACTTGTGGGTTTTTTCTTCACTGTGATTTTATTCTTTTTCCAAGAACTATCATACGTTTTCTGAAGGAAGCATTTTATTTCACTCACCATTCCCCCAGTATCTTTCCTGAAAAGTAAGACATACCTCCTAACAAATGTGTCATCATTTGTATAGTTAGCTCTTTCTATGTAGGAATCACACATCTGTTTACCAAAACTTCCTGAAACAATATTCTATAATTGTACAAATAGCACTGATAAATATAAAAGAAAAATGAAATCACAGTAATTTTTTAAAAATATGTTATTTGTATAATTCTTAATTTTATGGGGATTCAATCCAGTCCCATATGAGGTCAGAAATGAAACCATAAAATGTGACGGAGAAAGAGTGGAACACATGGGCTCCATTACTGTTATTATTTCTGCAATGTCTTCTCACTTGCCCAGAGGAAATCATGTGCTTTCTATGGTGAACAGAAAGAAATGTAAGGAATTTTGAAGAATGCTAGAATTAAACAAAATTAATCAACTTAAAAGAAAAATAATGTGTATTTTAATCATTAATTTTAGGATTCCATCTCAAAATGTAAACTTATATTGCAATTGGTCATAAGAAAACAGGAAGTAAATATAATTCATATATAATATTGGGAAATATCTACAGTTTTTAAACATCTATGAATTAGGCAAAGTATTTAAACTGTTGTATTTGCTTTTCATAATGACACAATTGTAGATACAATATCAGATACATGACTGATATGAATTTCAGTATCAACTGTCCATGAATAACCCAAGAGGAAAGTAAAATAATAAGAAAAAATTAAAGTAGGAAAAATATGAAAAAAAATTACAAAATCCTGAAGATGTAGAGAAAATATAAATAAAAATCCTACTAGTGGCAATGCAAAAATTGCACTGTTCAAAAGAAACAGATAAGAAAGACTTTATTTAAGGGTACTGCAATAAGAAAAGAGACCAGAATAATGTCTGAACTGCACTGAAACAAATCACAGACGAGGTTTTTAAAAGATGGAATAGGAGTACCTAAGTCATGTTGAAGCAGGATTGGCCGCAAGAAACAGACCTCTGGAACACCAAACTGGGAAGGAAGAGGTGTTTATTATTACAGCCCCGGAGCGAGGCTTTATGTTTTGTCTAAATGGCCAAGCTCCCTTAACAAAGAGAAGCTCTACCTTTACATAGGCTTACACTCTAGACATTACACGTGAAAGGATCTTAGGTTTACAGCCTTAGAAATCACATATGAAAGGGTCCTGGGTTTACAGCTTTAGAAATTACATATGAAAGAGTCTTGGTCCACGGAGGAGTTGGGTGGGGGTTTGATTTTGTTTAAGTAAAAACAATGTCTTCTGGAGACATTCCCCCACACCATGCCTGCTATTTACAGGAAAGTGATTTAGGAGGTGCCAGTGGCCCAGCCTTTTCTTCTATTAAAATACAGTATGGAGGTCAAGGGGGAGGTGATCCTAGATGCCTGTGTCTCTTCCTTAAGGTGGGTTTGACAATTGGCCTTATTCAAAGAAAAAATAAGCTTTCTTGTATCTACACGACAAGAGATAGTTTTACAACTTGGAGCAAGGTACTTAAATATTTGAAGTTAGGATCCTAGCCCCTATGAAGACTGAGAGCTAGGGGCACCATCATTCTTTACGTATTACATCTCAAAGAGATGGCTCCCAGATTCTTGAGACAGACAGTCCTGGGTTTTAGAACGAGCAAAAACAAAACAAACAAAAAATTTAAAAATGTTTACTTTTAAAGGAGAAAAGAAAGAGTTTGCAATTACAAGATTTCTGATTAAATCCTCTAAGAAAAGAATTGTGGGACCTCTGCAATTAAACCACCTGCAGTAGGAGGGAGGTCAGGGGCTGAGGACAGAATAAAGCCTGTCTAAATTTAGTCAAGCTTAGGGAAACATCAAGACTGTCTTGGTTACTAAAAAGGGAATATTGTATTGAAAATACCTGTATAAAATTATACTCACACATATGCATACACACTTTCATAATAAATTTCAAATGTTTATTAACTTAATTAAAATTACATAGATTTTAGTATTTGTTATGTTTCTTAAAATATGTCCACATAAACATGTATACATTTAGATAACATAAACTTACCTGAACAAATTTTCTATAATAAATGCCTGAAATAAATGTAAGGCTATTGTGTGTGTGTGTGTGTGTGTGTGTGTGTGTGTGTGTGTGTGTACCAATATCATTATGAAAAATGTCAGCATTTTAGAATATAAATTATAGCTTTATTTTCAAAGAATAAGCAAATGCAGTGCTAAGTTCTATGAAAATAAAAAGCTAATAATTCTATGAAAATATGGAACCCTTGGTAAGGTTACCAGATGTTTGTTATACAAACCCAGACACATTTTGAAATGTTTTATAATCTACTTAATAAATATTAGTGATATGAATGATTAAAGAGCATTAAAAATGCAAATAGATTCTCATTTTAAGTGTAACATGACTAATTTGTAAATTTTATTTCTTTGGAATTTAAATAAGGTAATGTATTTATAACAGATGTAATAAATATGTTAATTACATCTATATACTTTCATGAGTAACATAGCCAATGCAATCTAATAACCTCCTCCCCACCCTCAACAAGTGAAAGTACATTGCCTTGGTTTCTTGTCTTCCTTCTCCATATCAACATCTCGAAGATGAAGAGGGGTGGTAAGGATGACGTCATTCTGGTGAATATAAATGTAGCTTCTATAGGTAACATAGTTAACACTGTGAAATCACATCCTATATTTATACTCCAAATCAATGTTACTGCACTATATTTAACAGATAAAATAAAACTATCATTTAGTAAAATCAAAGTGTAGCTATACATGCTTTTCTAAATTGCAGATGTTCACTCCACTTCTTTCACATTTGAGTATTATTTGGACTCTATTTGTTTATAATTATATTTGTCATTTTAACAAAAAATTATAAATTCTTATACAGCCCAATATAAGAAACAACCTAATGTCTATCAATGTGCTAACGGATAAACAGTGCCTAGAATCCCATAATGAAAAATTCCTCAGCAATTGAAATACACACACACACAATACCACAGCTAAGCCTCAAAAAAAATTCTGCCCAGTGAAAGAAACCATACATCAAGGAATAAATGCTGTCTCAAACTATTTATATCAAATTCTTAAAAAAAAGGCAAACTAATAAATCTATAGTCTCAAAAAGGCAAAACTAATCTATCTACAGTAATAAAAAATAGATTAATAGATGCCTGGGTCATGCAATTGAGGTAACCTTTGGCTGGAAAGAGCATGAGGAAACTTTTTGGAGTGAAGGAAATTGTCTATATCTGGAAGACTATGGCAATTATTTCAGTGAAAAGTTTCTAAAAGCAGTTGTTTACTTAAAATGGGTACAGTTATTGTATATCTAGTAGATTTCAAAAGAATTAAGAACATAGAATATGAATTACTTAACTTTAAAGATTCTATTTAGCACATCATTTTCTTAAAATTTAAAGTCATTGTTATAATAAATATATATTCTCTTACTTTGAAATTTTAGACAAATAAAATACAAACTGACAAAACTCTTAATTACTGTTACAGATTATTAATATCTTTAATAACACTAACAGCTGTTATAGGGAAAAAAGAAAAACAAGAGCAAACTACAATGGATTTAGGGAAAAGATTCTATGTCTTGATATTTAACGTAATAAAAGTAAAGGTTAGAGGATATCAAAGCATTATTCATTGAATAATAACAATAATAAAAACCTTCATGTCTTGCTCATATAATTTTGCAACTGCAGTCACTAATTCCTTTATATTTTATGAAGAGACACAAACGTCTTCAATAAAGATATGTTTCTTTTCCATTGGGCATAAAATAAACCTTGCTCTGATAACTTAAATTGTTTGCATTTAGTTTTGAAACATGGTTAATTTCTTTAAAGAACATTATATATATATATATATATTCATATATATTTATATGTTAAACATATGTCCCTCATATTTTAGAGATATACATTTATATATATGTAAATATGAAGTACATATATGTGAGTGCGTATATATAGATATATAGATATATATGTATATATATACACCCCCCCTCATATCTATCTAGCTAGCTCTATTACATGGAATTTGGAATTCAGAATTGCACTCTGGGATTCTGTTTTAAAAAATCCTCAATCTCTCTGCTCACTGCTCAATGATGATCAAAGCCTGGGGAAATGAGATTCAAAGAGGAATTTGTAGAATTCATTCCAACTGTTTTTTTACATCATCATTTTCTGTTCAAGGTAAACTGTTAGATGACATAATAACATCTGTCCTGCTACTCCATTTTAAATTGGATGCCTGATCAAAAATTATAAAAAAAATTATGACTCAAATGTGGTAAAGTGGTAGCAATTGGTAGCATGCCTTTGCCCGAAGGTAGTATTTGGTTCGGAACAATGAATAAAATAAATTAAATTATATACCTAAATAATTCACAAGCTCACATAAACTTTTTTTTTTTTTTTTTTTTTTTTTTTTGATACAGAGTCTTCCTCCATCACCCAGGCTGGAGTGCAATGGCGCAATCTCGGCTCACTGCAACATCCACCTCCCAGGTTCAAGGGATTCTTCTGCCTCAGTGTCCCAAGTGACTGGGGTTACAGACGTGTGCCACCACGCCCGGCTAATTTTTGTATTTTTAGTAGAGACAGGGTTTCATCCTGCTGGCCAGGCTGGTCTCAAACTGCTGACCTCAAGTGATCCATTCGCCTCGGCCTCCCACAGTTTGGGATTACAGGCGTGAACCACTGTGCCTGGCCACATCATTTTTGTATGGTTGATGTGCTAATATTTTCTTGTTGTTTACTTATATTTTACATTAAATTTGTTTCTACCCATAACATTTAATCAAATGTAAGTGGTGTGTATATGAATAGATGAATATATTCAAGTGACATTCTAAACAAATTTCTTTTTTTTTTTTCACTATCTCCTGTATTTATTGTGATATATTTTAAATATACATGCATTATAAAACATACAGTGCTATAAAGCTTATTTAGTTATTTAAGCTAATTAATAAATGATCTTTTTTATTTACCCACACACTTGCTATTTCAGAACTTTTCAATTTTTCTTCAGATCTGAGTTTCATCTGGTACTGTTTTTCTTTACAAATTTCTATATCCTCTCTGTCTCTTTTCTAATAATATTTGATATGAGTATAACACAATAATATCATAACAATAAAGTATCTAGGAAAATGACTACTAGTGGTTGGAATATATCAATAAATTTATAGCAGAGTAACATTTGAATGAGTATTGGCTACTTGGGCAAAAGTGCAGAAGCTTAAGTTTAAACACGCATAAAAGGAGCTGTGGATCATTCTATTAAAACCACCACAGGCCCTAAGTATCATTTTAGGGTACAGGTATGACAAAGAGGAAGGTGAAAATTGGAGAGAAAACAGTGATAAAAAAATGAAATATCTCACCAAAATATTCTTACTAACTCTTTATAACTCGTCTCTACAGAAGAAATAATGGTCAAATATTTACTCTTAACCTCATATATGTTTATCTCCTGTGCTTGCAAACTATGTAAACTCTCATCTGGTTCTAGGATATTTAGTTGGGTATAAGTGCATGAGACCAAAACCTTTGCAGTCTGACACTGGAGAACTTCTGGGATGATGACTGGGTCCCTGCCAAACTTGCAGCATGAGTGTGTGTTAGACGGTAAGAGCCACTCACCTTCACACAGATGAGTCAACTTCTTTCTGCTTCAGTTTTAAAATATGAAAGGGAAAATAGAGATGATTAAACATACAAAGTAAGTCTGTTATTAAATTAAAATATTAGAGGAACAAAAGCAGATAAATAATAGATACATAGATGATAGATCAATAGATGGATCAAAATCAACTCTGATTTTTTTAATACAGCAGTTTAGGATATATAACATTTTTAAATGAATTATTTAGCAATCTCAAATAATTAGAGACACTACACTATTCATAGATCAATAGCAAAATGCTCGGAAAAAAATGATCAGACATTTCTTAAAGTGCCCAAGAAAATTACAAACACACTATAAGAAATTAAAATACAGTAAGTTATAAGAAATTATTCAAAATACAAGATAAAAATCCAAGACTGTGAATGAAGTGATTAAGTTATTGCTCATTTTACTTTGGTACACAGTCCACCTAACTGTAGAAGCTATATCACTGAGAACCATTGTTTAAACAGCACCATAAAGTTGGAATTGGGTGACTACTTCTTACAACCCTCAAAGAGGCTTTACAGAAACTAAAACAGCTTAAAGTGAACCTTTCAGGAAAGGGAGTAAAACATTATAGCATGTGATCATACAATATAATTCCCCAATAGCTGAGAAGAAAACAAAGTAACTAGAAGGAAGAACTAACAGAGGAACACATTTAAATACACAGTAGCACTATTTCAAATCAATGACAATATGTAAATAACCTTAAATATTTTTACAGGGAAAATTGTTTTGAAAAAGTCAGAAAAGGACAATTTAAGTAACAACACTACCAATAATATCAAGTCGATAATAAAAACCAGAGTATTCTATTATCTTCAGCTTTTTTGTCATTAATTGGATAGCAGAATATAATGCAGCAATATTGCTACCATATTCCACAGAAGACAGCCAAAATTCATTCAGTAAGAATGCAGACCCTTTTTCATTGTAGCATTATTCACTATAGCCAATATATGGAAACAATCTAAATGTTCATCAGCAAACAAATCGCTAAAGAAAATGTTTTTTAAATATAATGAAATATTACTGGCCAGGCATGGTAGTTCACATCTGTAATCCTAACCCTTTAGAAGGCCAAGGTGGGTGGATCATTTGAGTTCAGATATGAGCCTGGTCAACATGGGAAAACCCTGTCTCTACATAAAGTGTAAAAATTAGCCAAGCATGGTGGTGTGCGCCTGTAGTCCCAGTTAATTGAGAGGCTAAGGCAGGAGGATCACTTGAATCCAAGAGGCAGACGTTACAGCGAGTTGAGATTGCACCACTGCATTCCAGCCTGGGAAACAGAACAAGACGCTGTCTCAAAACAAAAGAAAAAGAAAGAAATATTGCTTAGCTTGAAAAAAGGAGATTATGCCATTTCCTACAATATGGGTGGGTATAAAGGGTATTATCCTAATGGTAATAAGACAGGCACAGAAATAAAACTATTGCATAATCCCAATAATATGCAGAATAAGGGGGAAAAAGGCTCAAATACACAAAGACAGAACATTAAACGGTAGTTACCATGAGTGGCAGGACAGGTTTTGGGGGGGGGGAAATGGGGAGTTATAGATCATAGTACACGCAATAATAGATATGTAGGAAAAAGGGCTTTAGAGATGTAAAGTACAGCATGAAAACTGAAGTAAATAAAATTGTATTGTTTTATAGATTTTTGCTAAAAAGTAGATATTAACTGCTCTTGTCACAACAAAGTAAGTATGTGAGATAATAGACATCTTTTTGAATCATTAAAAAATTGTTACGGCACTTTACAATAAATGTAATTTTAGCACATATGAAAATTCTAACATGAGGAAGGATATGGACATAAACATATGGCATTATGCACCATTTAATCCAAACACATGAATAATTGCATAAAATGTTAACTGAATAAGACTCCAGTTTAAAATTAGAGATTCCCACAAAGAATAAAAGAGTCTACACATAATGATATTGTGTCTTTAAGAGAAACACACGGCTCAGACATGTTAGAAGTAAAAGATTGGAAGAAGATAAATCATTCAATCAGGAAGAGTAAGCAGTCAAGAATAGCTGTAATAATATCAGGTAAAATACGTGTCCTAACTGATACTATTACCAGATATAGAAAGGGACATCTCATAATAACAAAATAGGACATTCACTGAGTAGATATAACAATAACAAATGTGTCTGCACCTAACAGAACTTAAAAATACGTAAAGAAGAATGAATAGAATTAAAAGAAGAAATGAACAATAAACAGACAAGATTTTAAAATCCTTTGTTAGGAATAAATAAAATAACTAGAAAAAATATCAGAAGGAACAAAGAGACCTAAGTACATTATTAACTATCATGACTAAATTATATCTATGGAATTTCTCACCAAAAACTATCAGATTGTGCATTACTTTTAATATATGTTGTATATATTTTGGGCTAAGTCATATGAATTTTCATATTTTTAAGAAATTATTAAAATATTAAAATTATACAGAATATATTCTGTGACTATAATAAATTGAAATTAAATTTGGAAATTAAACAGCATACTTCACAATAATTCCTGAATTAAAGAACTCACAAAAAGTTAGATAATAATTTGAATCAAATTGAATAAGAATGCAAGACTGTATATCACAATTAAGAGAGACAATTAATGCAATGTTTAGAAGAAAGCTGAGAGTCTTAAATTCTTACAGCAGGAAAGAAGAAAGATTTAATATTTCAGAAAGTAGAAATGAGAAATAAGTTCTTAAATTAAGAAATTAAGAAAGATATTAAATTCTTATAGCAGGAAAGGAGAAAGATCTAAAATTCAGGAAGTAGAAATGAGAAATGAGTTCCTAATTTAAGATGTTAAGAAAGAAAAGACAAAGTTAAAACCAAAGTATTAAAAGGAAGGTTATAATACAGATGAAGGCAGAAATCTTTGAAAAAGAGAATGAACATGGAAGGAAATCAATGAATTTAAAAGCTCATTTCTTGAAAAAAAAATCAGCTTCTAACTAGACTGATAAGGATAAAAGAGAAGATGCTGATTGGCAATAAGATGGCAATGTTTTCAACAGTTTTTTTTTTCTTTTTTTTTAAATTGTACTTTAAGTTCGGGGGTACATGTGCAAATCTTGTAGGATTTTTGCATAGGTACACACATGCCGTGGTGGTTTGCTGTCTCCATCACCTCGGTCATGTACATCAGGCATTTCTCCCAGTGTTATCTAGAGGAGAAACAGTTCTTTTCTATTTTCTAAAGTGTGAGACAGGTTCTTACTCTGTTGTGTAAGCCAGAGTGCAGTGGTGTGATCATAATTCACTGTAGCTTTGAATTCCTGGGCTCAGGGGGATCCTTCTGCCTCAGCCTCCCCAGTAGCTGAGTTTAGACAGGCCCCATCACACCTGCTCTGATAGCTTACAATTTAAAGAATGTTTCCACAAGGAACAATGCAGGCCATTACAGTTTAGTATTCAAGCTCCACATTTTTTTCCCTTTTTTTAAGACAGAGTCTCTGTCGCCCAGGCTGGAGTGTAGCAGTGCGATCTCGGCTCACTGCAACCTCCACCTCCCAGGTTCAAGTGATTCTCCTGTCTCAGCCTCCCAAGTAGCTGGAACTACAAGCGCACGCCACCACATCTGGTTAATTTTCCATATTTTTAGTGGAGATGGGGTTTCACCGTATTGGCCAGGTTGGTCTCAAACTTCTGACCTCGTGATCTGCCTGCCTTGACCTCCCAAAGTTCCGGGATTACAGGCATGAGCCACCGCTCCTGGCCTCAAGTCCAACAATTTTTTAAGGGGGAGAAATAACACTAACATTATTCACACACTTTCAGGAAAAACAGAAGAAAGAATGCTTGTCAACTTATTTTCTGAATTTCATGCAATTCTCTTACTGAAGCTGACAGTGTTCCCCACATGAAAACTGCCGCTTTAGACTTAATACTAAAAAAATACAATTCTGTATTTTTTAAATAGTATATTTTGTAATTCTTGTTAAAGAATTAATTACTTCTTTATACAAATATAAGGATACAACAAGGAATATGATAGCCACTGTTAGTTGTTTGTTTACTATATTGTTAACTTTTAATTGCTTGTTTATAACAACCTTTCTTATTTTAAAAAAGGCATTTGCAAATAACAGATACAAAATGTGTAGCCAGGAAAAACTGCGCTTTTTCCATTTGGCTTACAAATTTCTAGCTTTTCTATACATATTCTGTTTTCAGTAATAGGTACAAACATGCCTCTTAGATTAACCAATCTAATAATTATCCAATGGTGAATTATATAATATTCATAATCATATTTGATGACCAGATACATTGTCGGGGACGGCACGTGTGCCGGGGGAACTCTTGGCCAGCAAGAGGGTCCCAATACCTGGAAGAGAGAGTGCGCGTAAGAAAGATAGATAGACAGCGGGGTCTGGAGGACTTAATTAGGCAAAGCCTAAACAGCAATTTTATTTGTGCATAGGGTCCCAATATATACTGTCAGCTTTCAATGGCTGACATCAATCTACACTGTTTCAACTTAAACAATAAAGGGAACAGAAAGTTACAACACTACAAATCTGGCAAGGAAGGTAAAATTTTGGTTAAGAAAAGAGCACATAACTGAGAGTCATAAAATAACCACAAGTGATGCAAAACTACAGTTGATCTTCCTTTATCTATTGTGTAAGAATTTTATATTTAACAGAGTGACATTCTTTACAGGTTAAACCCACCATAAATCCTAGAGACAACAATCTTCAAAAATCACATGAATAATCACAGGGTTCAAGCAGTATCGGTAAACAGAGCCATAAAACTAGCCCAGTACAGAAACCAAGACAAGACACAATGCCTTAGTAAAAGCACACAGCCATCACCGAGCCATTATGTCAGTGCCAAGGAGTCTAAAATAACCTTTTACAAAATCATTCATCCCTCAGTTCCTACTTTCCCATAGCTCGACTGCCTCCAGGAGGGGGAAAATGCTTCTGGGCTCAAGCTCACATTATGGCGGAGACACTCTTAGGGGTCTCTACGCTGTGGTGAACCCACAATACATATTAATAAAAATGGAAGCAAAGGATATAATTTGTTTTTCTACACTATTTGCCAAAAATTGTAAAAGCAACTAAAATCAATTATCAGCAATATTCAATGTAACTCAACAAGTTATATTATGCCAAATTATATTTGATACAACTGAGTACCTAATTGTTTCAGTAATTACGTGGTACAGAATTTATACCCAGGTGTACTTAATTTCTAAGCACATGTTACGAAACCATAATATTTGATACAATAAACATTATTTTATGATAAAATAATATTCTGTCCAGAAATATCATCATTTACTTAACCTCTTCCCTGGATGCAATTTCTTAGACTGAATATAATTATTTCTATTTTCTCAGTATAGTTGTCTAGAAGACTCATATTTTAGGGCAGTTCCATATACATATGCATGAAAAATGCTATTTCTGCAAAGTTATGAGAAGATTAATTTTTAAAAGATATTTTTAAAAAATTTTATATTTCCCTGCAAAGCTACTTTAAAATAACCTGCTATATAAAGATGTTAACAATATTATTGCCTTATCCCTAGATAAAGGGAATAAATTATTGTTTTTCTTCGTATTTGCTAGAAAATGTGGAAGAATAAAAATACTGTGTTCAAAATTTTAAAAAGAATGTAGTTTATATTAGCTTATTAGTGTCATAGTTAGTTTATGAAAGTCATAAATTCTCAGACCTGAACAGTACATTAGAGATGTTCTAACAAAAATGGTTAAGGATGGATGCTCATTTACATCAAACTGAAAACAGAATAAAAGTCTTAGCCTAGTTTTTTTCAACCCTGCATTTCTTCTCTTTCTTCCAACACTTACTGAGCCTATTGCTGAATTCTAAGGATTCAAAATTAAATAAAACAACAAAGACAACCTCTTTGACTCTTAGAAATTGTGATCTAACGGCTGGGCACAGTGGCTCACACCTTTAATCCCAGCACTTTGGGAGGCTGAGATGGGCAGATCATCTGAGGTCTGGAGTTTGAGACCAGGCTGATGAACATGGAGAAACCCCGTCTCTACCAAAAATACAAAATTAGCTGGGTGTGGGGACGGGGCATGCTTGTAATCCCAGCTACTGGGGAGGCTGAGGCAGGAGAATCACTTGAACCCTGGAGGCTGGGGTTGCAGTGAGCGGAGATCATGCCATTGCACTCCAGCCTGGACAAAAGAGTGAGACTCCATTCTCAGAAGAGAGAGAGAGAGAAAGGGAAAGAAAGAAAGAAGAAAAGAAAGAAATTGTGATCTAACTATGGAGAGTGAGGAGAGGAATTAACCAGAATGCCATCAACAATTCCTACCCTCTCGTTTCTTGTGCTTGGCAGGAAGGGAGTTTCAGCTGTTCTGATCCCACTCTTCACAAGCAGGAATCGTCTTAACATCAGGATACAGTATTTGTACGTGAACTCCTCAGCACAGTATTGGCTTCTTATGCCTGCTTACCAATACCTTTCTGGACTCAGAGACCTGTGATTTTACATGTTTAAATAGATGGCAGCTACACACTCTCAAATCTATAAATCTGAAAAACCAATGGGGAGATGTCCCCAATTTTGAGACCTGTGAACGGGGTGTCTAACTGCCTGATCGAGGTACATTTCTATAAAACAAGGAGAACCTAGAGGATCCTGTGTGTTTTTCTTTTCTGTCTTCAAAATCTTTAAATCTCCACACTCAATCTTACTTACTTTACACCAAGTAGTACTAACGATTTTTGTAATGATGATTCATTAATCTTCTTAACATACCTTCTTTATTTTATCAATCCATGCTTTCACAACTTAAATTATTTCTATTTGTATTTAGTCAACTTTTCCTTCTAATATACAAGGTCTATTAACCAAGTAACTCCACTTAAATATACACACACATGTATACACACAATTTATCTATTATTAGAAAACAGCACTAGATCATGATCAAATCAAATTTCACATAGGCCACATACTGAACATTGAACTTTGTCTTTCTTGAAATCCACTTTGCCTTCAGCAATCTATTAGTCTCTACAAGTCATTAATTCTAACTTGGTTTTCCTTGAAGATTTACCTGCTTAATATTGCTCCAAATTGCTCTTTTGCATCTTGCATCTTCCAAGTTGCTGACATGTGTTCTTTTTCTTTCATACGTTCTTTGTACTAACTTAGAATAAGTAAGTCAATTAGTCATACGATATTTCTTTCAGTTAGCATAAGATTAGGAAAGCAATGATATAAATAAAATGTACTTCTGAATGAATGAATGAATGAATGAATGTTTCAGGAGCATTTTAGAACATATAATTATAGATCTTATATTAACTGCTCTTTGGGAAGCCCGAATATGTGAAATAAATATTTTCTTAAAAGTATGGAAAAGAGCTGGTGTATTGCAATCAAAATATATATGCTTCACTCTTATTCTATCAATCATTTATTAGTGTGTTTATGAACTTTGCTTACCTTAACTTTCATTTCTATGAACTACGTAATAGTTAAGTTATGCTTAACTTTCATTTCTATCAACTATATAAGAAAACAACGATCTTCATTTTAATATTTAAATATGATATAACATAATGGGTCTTCCTTATCGAATATTTTAGTGTTTTCCATATACTCAAGACTTCAGTCCTGCTATTTTTAATTTTTTATCTCTAAACTTTTATTGAATGTCATGTCTACAAATACATTTTAAATATCATATTTTAGAATTATTTTTGCATTTGTCCTTGTCTTCTTCTTTTTGCTATACCTGAATTTAGGCATAGAAGTTAGAATTTACACTCTTTAGGGCAATATCATACTAGAGTCTTTCTTACAACACGATACCTTGAACACAGTGTCTTGCATTTAATGGACATAAAGGAACTCTGGTCATTAATGTTTCGATTGAGTTTTAGTGGATATTTTATAAGGCATTGGAAATAAAAGGGCTCCTGTTAGATCATGATGGGAAATCTATCTTCAGTTTTGGTCATGTTATTCTTCTCGGGCTTTCTGTTCTTTCTCCTTATTTTCTCTGAAGAAAAGTTGGCAGATCTTCCAGTGCATGTAATATCATGTAAGTGTCAGGATTCAGTGTTGTGCAGGCAAGTACCCACATGGAAAATGGATTTAATGAATTGAAAACCACAGTCATGTATGTACCTGTGCAACAATCTTGCATGTTCTTCACAGGTACCCCCAAAACCTAAAATGCAATAAACTATATAAAAAAAAAAATCATTGCTCCTGGCAGTCACTGGGACTTCTGGCTAAGGATTTCTTCCCACAGGAGCAATAAGCACCAACTCACAGATGGCTTAGGGTAAAGACTAGAGTACTGCTACTTTCTAATTTCTAACCCTATTCAGTTCTTGGTAAACGAGTTCATAAATTTAAGGTAATTTTCTGGCAGTGGCTAAGATTTCCATTTATCCCATAGCATGGGGTAAAAATAAAATCAGAAGTCATCATAATTCTTTTGTAGATATATATCTAAAATAACCACTTCATAAAATGTTTTATAAACTACAAATGTTCTAATGTAATTTCTATTTTATTTTGAGTTATATAACGTGAAATATTTTTCTTATATTTTTTCTTTCTTCAAGCCATATCAAATTAATTTTTTCCCTGGCCAAATATTTAATAAATCTACTGACTTAAAATGTCAGCCTTTTTCAAATACTACTTTTCATACAAGCATGATACGTTGCATACTGTTCCATTTTCTCTTTTGTCTTTTCTGTTACCAAGGCCTCATAGTTTAACATTTATGAATTTCTAATATATATTGTACTAGATAAACTTAGATGTCTTTTTTAAAATTAAAATATATCCCCTTGAAACTTGATGGGTTTGCTTCAATTATGTAGGTCAACTTAAAAATAGCTTTTATCTTTATAGAATTATTTTGTTTATTCTGAAATATGTGTCTCTGCCTACTAGTTTGTTGAATGTCCTTTAATGAAATTTTTCAGATGTCTCTTTCTCACTTTGTCTCTCTGTCTCAAATGCTTCTCATTATTTTTGTTCAAAGTATTATGTTCTTTTGTTTCTGTTACGAATTATATTATTTTTTGCTATTATGTTTCTAAGTGACTCTTTCATAAATTACAAAGCTCTTGTATTAAAAAAAAAAGGAAAGAAAACCACAAAGTTGACAATACTGTGGATCAGTTAAAATGACGAAGATTCATAAACTAATAATTAAATTAGTCGTATGAACTACAGTGTTCGAGTCATAACTATGTGTTACATCTTTTGTGACCAAAATAAAAGTCATTTCTGGCTCATTGTTCAATATCACCAAAATTATTCATATATCTAGCATAGTCATTATTTCTTGTAAACTTAATTAAAGTATAAATGAATATGAACACTCTAAGAAGCTATGTAAGACCACATCTCTGATAAAAAGTGTGTAGAAAATTTGTTTTACAATTATGTGATGCTTGTTCTTGCTTGAGAGCTGAAATGTGGATGACTGTTTAAAACGATACAGAAAAGAACTGATGATAGTGGTTGCAATATGTACTGAGGACTTAGCTCTCCAGAAGTGTTACAGTTAGAAGAACTTTTTAAAGACTATTTCTGGTCAAGATGTTTATTTTATGCATCAGTCTCAGCTATTAGTGCATATAGCAGTTTTATTTTTTATTTACGTTTATTTTTTTTGAGACAGAGTCTCACTCCATCGCCAGGCGCCAGGCTGGAGTGCAGTGGCGCGATCTCGACTCACTGCAACCTCCACCTCCCGGATTCGAGCAATTCTCCTGCCTCAGCCTCCCGAGTAGCTGAAACTACAGGTGCGCACCACCACGCCCAGATAATTTTTGTAATTTTAGTAGAGACGGGGTTTCACCATGTTGGCCAGGATGGTCTGGATCTCTTGACCTTGTGATCCGCCCACCTCGGCCTCCCAAAGTGCTGGAATTACAGGCTTGAGCCACCACGCCCGGCAGCAGTTTTATTTTATTAGAATAAAAACTACTATGAGTTGAACCTCTTAACAATTAGAAGACAACATCAGAACTTAGTATTTTTACTTGAATCTTAACATTATAGCATCTTCCAAAAAAGGGAGAAAAGTCTTATTTCTTTTGTTTGAAAGAAGAAAGACGGCTTCTCCAACCCCAGCTACCCACGCAAAGCTTTCCTTCAAAATATGTGTCTTCATTTCATTAAAATAAAGGCTGATCGTGACAGTGAATAGTACATGTCATTGCAGTAAAGAACATCACCATGAGGAATTCCTTTTTAAAAAGTAATTATATCTCATGACATAAAACTAGAAGCCACAAAAAAATCTTATTTTCTTATAAAAATTTATTTTCAGCAGTATCTCATTGGTTGAAGAAAAAAATCCAATCACATTGATAGATTAATGAATTGCATTTCTGTGATTTTTTTATATTGTCTAAAATTTTGAATGTAGTTACTTCCTATTAATCTTACTTGAAATTTCATAATTATAATCTTCCATTTTTAAGCTACCTACTAGACAATTTTTATTACAATGATTTTTATTTCAAGTAATTTCTAATCAATTTCTGCTTGATTTTGATTCTCAATTTCTACATTTTCTTTGACCTCAAATACTGACCTCAGTAGAATACAACTCCTTTGATTCCCTAGCATTATTTTACTGTCTCTGTTACAAGTTAAAGAGTGTTCCCTTAGCCAAGTAAGCTCAGTTCATCCTTGCTAGTGGGTCACATTCCACTTGGTTTCCAGGATGGGGCTCAGCTTTGTTTTCACATCTTTTCCAGACAAACCAGAGACTTGGTCCTAACTTTGGTCATTGCATGCTACTGTCCGCTACTTGTGGTTTTCAATTCTTGTTGCATGTCTGAAAACATCATCATAAACTTTTAAGAACTACAGGGCTTCTGCAAAAATTTTTCTTCGTTATTACATATTGGCCTCTCTTGTCCAGAGCATTCCGGATATTTTGGTCTAGAACTTCAGCTTTAACTTCAAAAGGGGTATACATCTAGTTACATATTCTCGGGGTCTTCCCATCTCACTATAATTGAACCCTTTAAAATTGAAGTCTTGAAGTACAACTTCAATAATGATATGAAGAGTTATTCTGAAAATTTGACAAAATGAAAGGTGGTTGGTTATAACTGATAACCATATTAGATTTGAGTGAACTGTTAGGGACACTCAAAAATAGCTATCCCAGAGTGATTATGATCATATTGGCCATGCTTCCTTCATATAATATTCATATTTTATTTCTTTCATTTTGACTTATGCATTCTTATTTCCATGAGTCCAGTGATTCACTTTTCACTACTATCTAGGTCTCTATTTGCATAGGAAATTTATTGATTACGCTTTAGTCCCTGGGGTTTACAAATGCAATGTGGAGTCTTAAAATTAAAATTGCTTTTTTATTATGTACAAATCCATATTTCCAGTTTTCATATTTTAATATAGCAATTTTTAAAATGTTAATATAACCAGTTAAATGAAGAAAACTGTCAATACTAAAAAATAGTAAGAGTTAAGGGCTTAAAATTCCAGCTATTTATTAGCACGTTTTACAGCTCTCAACCACATCAGGAACTGCTTTTAAATTATTTCTTTGAACCCTACTATCTCTTCAAATGCAACACACACAAAACTCATGTTTCATATTTACTGTATTTCCATTTCATAATATGTACACTTTCTAAACATTTCTAATTCTCTGTGTAGTAATGACATATTCAGGTAAGAATATTTGTGAAACTATCTTTTGTGAGGCAATATGTTATATATATATATTTTTAAGAGATGAAATAAATATTAAAAATAATGAACAAAAAACAGATTTAAAGAGTAAACCATGTATCTGTCATTTGTTTCTTCCTTTAATCATCATTCAAGAATATGTTTAAAGTGCCTGTGCAGTCTGGGATATTGTCCTAGGTGTGAGAATACAGCAATAATCAGAATAGATAATTACTTGGCCTAGTATGGACAGAGATAGTCAATATACAAAAATATAAATGTATAGCATGTCAGCAGCCTGCAATAAACACCCTGAATTAACCCTTAGTGTAACAAAATGACAACTGTTTATCTCAGTAAAGGAGCATTCATTTTCAGTCATAAAGATTTAATCCTAGCTTTTGGCCTGTGTAAGAAAAAATAAGAAAATGCAATAATTTAAATCTAGCACTTTTAGAATTATGTAACTTAAATAACAATAACAAGATAAAATAGTTTAGATTGAGGCTACAGTAGTATCTGTCAGTTCCTTGCTTTCACTACAATATGAGATTTCAAAAGGTGCACAGATGTATATTCTACAGGACTCTCTATTGGAACATTGCCAAAATTGCAAGAAAATAGCGAATGAAAATTTTAGTCATTGATTGTATTTTTACTTTGTGACTTCACAGTTTCTGAACAATTCAAATCAACATTTAAATGTCTTTTACAAAGGGCTGTGAAATCTAAGTATTATTTTTTTTTCATTTATTTTGTTATTTATTTAAAAAATCGAGTCCTTGAAAAAAAGAAAAGCTGAACACAGGAAAACAAAAACCAGATAATTCTGTATCTACCTTGCCAAGAATATATGCGGTCATATGACTGTATGATAAATATAGATGTTTTATAAAAGTACACTGCTCATGGAACCTTTTGCATTAGTTATCAGAGACAGCTTTTGCCATTTCTTCTTAAATTTCTCCATTTTGGAACATATCTTTAATGCATATTTGCCTAATTAGTAATTGAGTATATGTTTCTTTTTCCAAAAATAAGTATTGTCTTTCAAACTAAAACAGATCTTTCATCTCCTTAAAGAAAAATAATATGAAAAATATAAATATATTGTATGTTTTTATGTTCCTCATGAAACATAAAGGCAAGGATAAACAAAACAAAACAGAAGTCTTTGAGTCCAAGCTCACCCAAGGTGCTATGAGCCTGGATATGTGCAACAAAGTTGGTAAGAGACAACTTGCCCTCAAGGGTGATGGCACTAGGTGGTAGGCCTCTGGGAGGTGATTAGGTCATGAGAGCTCTCCTACCTCATGGATGTGCAAATATTTTTCCCTTCTGCCATGTGAGGATGCAACAGAAGGTGCCATCTTCGAAGCAGAGAAAGTCACATTTGCCAGACACTGAATTTGCCAGCACCTTGATCTTGGACTTCCCAGCCTCCAGAACATGAAAAACAATTTGTCCTTCTTTCTTTTTATTATTATTATTATTATACTTAAGTTCTGGGATACATGTGCAGAACGTGCAGGTTTGTTACACAGGTATACAGGTGCCATGGTGGTTTGCTGCACCCATCAACCCATCATCTACATTAGCATTTCTCCTAATGCTCTGCCTCCTCTAGGCCCCCACCCGCTAACAGGCACCGGTGTGTGATATTCCCCTCCCTGTGTCCATGTGTTCTCATTGTTCAACTCTCACTTATGAGTGAGAACATGAGGTGTTTGGTTTTCTGTTCCTGTGTTAGTTTGCTGAGAATTATGGTTTCCAGCTTCATCCAAGTCCCTGAAAAGGACATATTAATGACATATCAACCAGCCTGAGGTATTTTGTTATAGCAGCCAAATGGACTAAGACTCAAGGTAAACATGTTACAAACATGCCTTTACCTCCTCTAGTACATCTAGTAACTGGTTGAATAATCTCTAGTCTATCTCAGCCTAATCTTTATTTCTTACATGTAAATAATATATTGTAAAGTATTTACTATTTCAAATGAAGAGGTATATTTGCATTTTAAGAAATGTCATATTTATTATTATATAAGTTTGAAAGTCAAATATCCTGAAGTGCATTTGTGTTATTCTGTAATTATTTGTATTATTTTAGTTCTGACTCTGTAACTACTTTGTTAGCTCAGAATCATAAAGTTTACAAATTAGAATAAACCTGTGTTCATACGTTGCCTGATGAATTCAGAAGCCTTTTAAAAATATACACTCTTGTTATGTATAACTATGCTTATTGCATTTGAGCTTTTTTGAACACTTGAATGAAAGCGTCTGTCAAAATAGATCATATTTATACAAAATGCAGAGATTTGACTTTAAAATAATATTTATAGCAAAGAGGAGTCCCTAGATGAATTGAGAGAGAGATACAATAAGGTATAAATGACAGGGAAGTATGAATATTTTTATGGCATAATTTTCGGAAGACAGGAAAGTCAAAGAAATGATTAGAATACTGAAAATGGAGTGACAAGATTTTTCCAAATGACAGTGAACAGGCAAGTCAAAAAATAAGCCAGAATATTCTCTTTAAGAATGGAGTCAAAAAATTGTATTTTATGAGGAGTGATATGTTAAAAACATAAGTGAATAGACAAAGTGGTGACAAAATGATATTTACATGATTATTTTAAAATAATATTGCACTATATAAGAACAAATTCTGAGATTTTTAAAACAATGTAAATACTCTATTTACATTTTTAAAAGTTAAAGGCAAAGAGAAGTAACTTTTAAGACAACTAGTTTTCATCAAATAGGTAATTTTTTAAATATATAACGAAAAACTTCCATATATGGGCAAATACGTATATTTATATATATTTTTTATTTTAGTGAGATTCATGTAACATATAATTAGCCTTTGTAAAGTGTACAATTCTGTGTCATTCAATTCAGTCACAATAGTTTGCAACTACCACCTTTCTCTAGTTTAAAAACATTTTCAACCCAGAAAAATCATTCTGTACTGTGAAGTAATTACTCCACATTCCAACCTCCCCTCATTCTATAGCAAACCCTAATCTTTTTTCTGTTCTATGGATTTGCTAATTATGAGTATACCATATGAATTAAATCATACAATACTTACTTTTTCCCCTGTAGCTTCAGAAGAAACAAATGGTCATAAAATTTAAAGAAAATATTGAGTAAGTCTCCTGGCAAAAGTAACCGGAGTAAATTTTTGGTGCAGTCAATTTCATTGTGTAATTAACTCATTTTTATTTTTGAATGATCAGTATGATTTACTAACAATCAATAAATTTGTCACAAACTGAATATAAATAAACTGTGTAGGAATCATAGAGCATGAAAGCATACAATGACAGACCAGGGCCAGTTTGACAATTTCTCAACAAGTTTATGCAGAATTTTGGAATAATATATTGAAAGTACCTGTTAAACTATTTTAAAATTATAATAATACAACAAATTAAGGTTGTTTGGGGTTAATTGATGCCATTTTGCACATAAGCATCAATTTTCCTCTCACAGAATCACAGAAGGAGTATCTGTTGTGAACAAATCTTAAGACACAAATATTTCTGTACAAATTATCAAAAGCAAAACCAAAAAAAAAAAAAAAGTCCTATCTTATTTTAAGCTGAGATCAGTCCTGAGCATTAATACTTGTGAAATAAGAATAAACAAGCTTAGAGTTCTGATCACAAATCCCTGAAATTGCAGTGGTTTCTCTGCATTCTTTCTGTGAGCTTTCTAGTATTGCAATGCACAGCTGGCTTGCAAATAATTTTCCAAGCTGCCACTCTGTATTGAGTCTTGAAAGGGAAAACTAGACTTTCTTACTATGTTGAACATTAAATCTCGGAGTTACTTTAGTATTACCACATAAAAAATGGGTATAGAATTTAAAAATTGGTTTCATACACTGATTAATTACAATAGCATTCCTGTCAAATCTGAACCTAATGAAAACACAGGTATACTAAAATGCCCTTTGTATATCCATATTGGAAAGCAAATAGGTGAATGAATGAATGCATAAATGAGTGAATGTGTCAAGTAGGAATCTCAGAGGCCACCTTAAGTTTTCAAGTTTAGAATATGCAAAGCTATTAATATCGCTGTGGCTACATGCCCACATACATGACAATATCTTTTTACAGAAAGAATTTTTTGTTTTTAAAACAATGGACTTGTTTGACTAGCAAGCTCTTATTTTTCAACATATTTAAATTTGTATTTAATCTTTAATACATTTCTTCATTCTCCTCAATAGAAAATGAATATCCCATCCTTTGGGCTTCATTTTATCCATTCAAACTGTCTCCACTCATAGATCTCTTAATACTATATTCTATTTATGATTGAAATCTGTGTCTTTGAATATAATCCTCCTGTGCTCTCAGCTACACAAAGTCAGGCACAGGCATGTTATTTGCTGCTTTCACCCAAGGGATTTGCCCAGCAAGTGGCACATAATTGGCACTCTTTATGTGTCTGTCGTATTGATCACAATATGTGATTAATGAATAAATGGGTTTATTAGAGACAATGTTATGTTGTAAAGTTCTGCATGCTTAATAAGAGTTTCTAACATTAAAAAAATTTCTAGTGTTTTACAATAACTTTTATCTTTTTTATGTCACTAACATATCTTTGAAATCTATTCTGAATCCTGGAAAAGTTTACTGGTGATCTTCCTTCTATTATCTTTTTGAGAAAACTGAAGGGATTTTCTGGTCATGTCTCCAATCACCAAAACACTTTGAGATGTGAAGTCTTTGGGGTACGTTGTGTCGCCTATCCAGATCCCCATCACTGGGCTGTGTGCCTATCCCCTAGATGTGTACGTTGACTACTAGAGCATATGGATATTCCTTTTCTAAACACTCACTATGGGGTTGGGATAACCTACCCTGAGTAGTTAACTACCCTAGCCCTTATCTAACCTTTCAGTACTCAACTACTAACTGAGAGGAGTTAAAGTACCTCTTTTGTCTCAAAGTGTGGAGACCCTGTGCTGACACCTCCTTGTGGGACCAGAGTGATATTACCCTCCAGACAAGACACATCTTTACTTGGCTTTGTCACCCTGTTCTGCTCTGTTAAGTCCGTTAGCCCAGACATCTTTCCCTTACTAGATCACTTTCACAATAGTTCCCGAGACACTACTGCTAAGGAATCTGATCTGAGACCATTGAAATCTCAAATAGTTCTAGGATCCAACTCAAACAATGAGATTGATCTGGAAGTGGGCCATTCTCCAGCTAGATTGCCAAGAGAACCAAATCATTGGTAGTGGGTAGAATATGGCTAGTCTTCTGATTTGCAGAAGTACAATTTCCATCTGTGGTGACCTGGAATGGAATAGAAGTATAAAGAGATACTCTTTAAAAGACCTCGTGCATTATCTCTTGTGTTGGAGGAGTATAGAAGGAAGAGCAACTGTAAGGATTGTGGAATTGTGTCACTTTTCATGACTTTTGGTGAGTGACACTGATGCATTTAAGAGATAAAATGTCAGATTTAGATCAGTAAGTCAGCAAATTAAAGCAAAGTGTAAGTGCCACAACTCTTCTGGGGCAGCATTTAAGGACACTCATTTCCTGCAGCTGGAGAGTCAACTGAGCTGAAAGCTAGATATATAATGTAATTGTTAAGAATGGCAGAATTTCCAAAAGGGTTGAATTCATAGGCTAGGAGAAGTTCTTATGTCAAAGTCAGGGCCACTATAGGGGAATATTGGGAGACTAACATTTGTGATGGAGGCATGTATAGAAGTTTTTTAAAAGAAAATTAAATCCCCAGAATCTCTTGGATCCTCCAAGCCTGTTGAACTGTCTTCCTCCTTTTTTGCTGAAAGATGGAGACATGTTTTTTTGTTTTTTTTTTAATTTGAAGATCATAAGGATAACTCAGATAAAGCTGGTGTCTTATAACAATGAGAATCTTCCTTAGGATCTGCTCCCATATCCTCTGCTGGTCATCAGATCTGGAATGGTGGGATTGGGGGGCCAAATCTCAGCATCACCTGCCTTGGGTAGTGCTGGGAATGCTAAAGTGAGAAGATCCTCAGGCAATGTATCAGCAGGACCCAGCTCAAATATTTCAGGAATGTTTGCCTTGGGGAGATCCTGCAGGCTTGAGCTGATATAAAATTGCTTTTGCTTTGGAGCACTGTCTTGTAACACAAGATTTAATGCCTTAGCAAGGGTCCAGGGGCAAGCTTAACAATAGCAAATGTTCACCTTGCATGAAAGCCAGCACTGCTGTGGATGACTGCCGTGAGACAAGGGAAAAAGCTCAAAGAAGCGGGCATGCTGGCATTTAATTAATATTCAATTTTTGTTGGTATATCAAAATGCAAATTAAAATGGCAATGGCTTTAATAAACGAATTGCTTCTAAATAGATGGAGATTCGTGAATATATCTATTAAATTGTAGTGCTTATTCAACATAATTAATTAACTTTTATACTATTGTATTGTTTGTTAATAAAATGACCATGAAATTATTAAGTCCCTGGAAATTAGAGCTATAACTAGCTAAATATAAATAATGTCGCTAGATAGCTATGTTCATGAATAATCGATTGAAGTGTCTGTCTCTTAATGATCACCCATTATTACTTGTTACCTTAAGCACAAAGCACTGTTGTCTTTTTATTTAAAGTTTTACAAGAAATGTTATCTATTTCTCCTTACATAATCATTATTCATGAATTAGAAACCTTCTAATTTCTAATTCAAATAAGTATTAAAGAATTAGAAAATAGAAGTGTTTGCTTTTTGTTTTGTTTTCCTTATCATCAGTTTTGCAATTTAGTCAGTGTGATGTTAAAAGAATAAGATTAGGTAATGGAGAATGACAGGGAAATAGAACTAACTTTATCTGACCCTTCTTATGACAAATACATTCAGATTTTCATTTTTAAAATTTTATTACATATGTATTAATATATTACATATATACATACATATAAAGATGCACATGTTAGTAGCAAAATCAATATTCAGCCGTTTTCTTCCAGTTAATTTCTAACAGGTAAATTAGAATGACCATGTTTCAGTGAAAATGTATGCAAGCCTAATGGGGGCTACCCTTTATATATATAAAAACAGTTGATTTTTGCCAAGAAATATGTATTGCAATCAGATGACATTTCCTGAAAGGAAAATCTAATTGATCTCAACAATATTTATCATAAAGTATCTTTATCATTAAAAAAGTGTTGGCTGGGCACGGTGGCTCACACCTGTAACCCCAGCACTTTGGGAGGGTGAGACAGGTGGATCACTTGAGGTCAGGAGTTCCAGACTGGCCTGGAGAACATGGTGAAACACTGTCTCTATTAAAAATGTATAAAAAAAATAGCTGGTGTGGTGGTGGGCACCTGTAATCCCAGCTACTTGGGAGGCTTAGGCAGAGAATTGCTTGAACCTGGGAGGCAGAGGTTGCAGTGAGCTGAGATCACACCACTGCACTCCAGTCTGGGAGACTCCGTCTCAAAAAAAAAAAAAATTCTAATAATTTCAGAAACTATTTTCTGAACTAGAATAATACAGGCTAAGGTTGCAAGTAATTGTTTTAGTTCCAGCTTTATTTTTCTTTTATGCTCAATTAGCTTATCTGAAAAAATCAGTGTTCTTCAGTGAAATTTTAATGAGACAAATGTTGACTGTCTTTTCCAAAGAGACCAATAATTTCCATGGTATAGTGTTTGAAAATCTAACCTCTTTAAGATTGAGGACAAATATTTGCAAATACAGTGTTTAATAAAAAAAAGACTGTGATGGTGAAATATCTCTTCAAAGACCTTTAGTAATGTTGAGTTAATAGTAAAAATCTTTGAGAAGCACAGTTTTCTAGCATATTTAATTCTCTCACAGTCTGAGAGGTCAGTTGATGTCTAGTAATCATCTATATAATGACATTAAACTGTTATTTTGATTTCATAATTATTTTTCTTGCGACCAACGTCACAAAGCAGGGTGTTTTAATATTTAAACTGAACACTTTTCTTTTGTGTCCACCTGGATTGGGGGTGGGCAAACCATAACATGTGGGCCAAATCAAACCCACCACCTGTTTTTGTAGGTGTTTGCTTTGGAAAATAACCACACTCTCTCACATCACTGCCTATGGCCGCTTTCATGCTACAATAACAGAGCTGCGTACTTTCATCAGAAGCCATATGTCCTGCAAAGCCCAAAATATGTATTACTTTTTCTATCACAGAGGAAGTTTCTTAACCCATATATGATTGTTAATAAACGTAGTGTTGAAGATAAATAATAAACATACAACTAAAAGTAAAGATCTTACCTTTCAATGCTTCTCACAGTTCCATGAAAAGTAGCAAAAACTTTACACTGGTTTATTGACTTATTTTGAAGTATTTTGTTAAAGTGAGGAAATTTTTAAAAAATGGATTATGACTTTTTCCCTGTGGGTTAATAAATTGGTTGTAATGTTTTTATTGTTTTTACTCAAATATAAGGCAGTCCACTAAACATTTAGTATAAGACAAAAATAATCATTAGTCTTATAAAAATATATAGAAGTCATCCTATTCATCTCACTTGAAACTTTATGAGAAAAATTAAATATCACAGTTGACTAATGGATAATATTGAAATAACTATTTGACAAACATTACTTTGTTGGCAGCCTACTTTTTATTCAGGAAGCAATTCATTTGGGAAGTTTAAAGTGGACATGGGAAGATCTGGACAGAAAAATAGTTAACGCTTATGAAGACAGAGTTTTCAGTGTGCATTTAACATTATGTTGTGCTATTTATAGTAATACTTGTTACTTAATGCTATAAACTTGCAAAATATCTTCTTTCGTTTCTACAAGCAATACTGAGTTAGAAAATATAAAAAGAGAAATACATATTTTCACCTTATTGTCTATCTAATTTCATCATTTTCATCTATACAGTAAATTCATTTCGTTCTTTAGTTAATATGTGTGCTAAAGAATAATTTTCTTATGCATAATTTAAAATGACATCCAGGATAAATCAATTTAATTCAATATTATTAATGAAAGTTCTTCATGCTCAAAGATGGGTTTTCCATAGCCATATCATTTAAAATTGCTGTGTTTCTACTGAGACATAGATTAGCTTTTAAAATATATTGCATAAAAATATCATTTAAAGTATACGAAACTATAATAAGTAGAGAACAATTACTATATCATAAACTCTGAGAAATAAGAAAGCAGTCAGAGGCCAGTGGAGGAGAATAATGGCATACTTCCTTCCCCCTTCAACTCATTTTAATAAACTAATGTTAATAGAGACCTGCTAATGCCAGGTATAGCATTAAGTGTTAGAGACAGGGTGATCGATCTATCATAGTTCATAGGTATCAAGGAGCTCTCACTGTATTTTAAATATGAGAAATTGGCTTACATTGTAACATCTGTTATACTATAAAAGGCCTATAAATAATATTAGATTCTTGAATACATGATGGATGAGGGCTTGATAATGCCACAAAAATTATTGACAGCATTCAATATCCCTTTAATGTAATGTAATTCTAATAATATACCAGGGAGTGTGATAGTCAGTAGAGTTAAAATGGTTAGCAAAATAGATACAAGTTCTTTTTTCATGGAAATTAGAGTTTATTAAAGAAAATAAAATCAATCAAATGTCTTGTAAAATACCTATAAACTGTGAAAATTGTGTAATCCTGATTTCATTTATACCCTTGCATCAGTTTCAAATTTATAGAAGTTAAATTCCCTAAAATTATTTGAATTCAGAACTATATCTGGGTTTATGCTTTAATACATAATGAAGAATGAAAGAGCTTTCCTTTCCCCAAGGTCCACATTAAATATATAGAAATAAGGAGATGAAAATTAACCTAACATTTTTACAAAAAGTGTTTGTGAATAGAGTAGAATTTATTCAATAATAATCAAGATATGGAAAATGGTTGTATGGGTGTAGATCACCTTCATGCAAACACCTTACACATACGTTATGATTCTTAAAACACACTTTAAATTTTGCACTTCGTGACCATCCATAAATCACCTACATATTTTTTTCTGAAACACAGTCACAATGTTTGCCTTTTCTGTCTTCCTTTTTCCATCGTAAAAAAAAAAAATTGATTCTTGTATTTCCAGGTACAATAACACTAATTTATTAGCTGGACTGGTCACAACAATCTAAACTCAAAAAGTATTTCTCTAGAGAATTTCCCTTTCTAAAAGGAATTCTAATGTCAGCTAACAGAGTTAATAAAGTTTCCAATCCTGTAACGCTGTAGAAGGACTCTTTTCTTTCTGTTAAGTATGTAATAAGGACAACTTACTACTTAGGAAATATTTAGTTGTTTTCTGAAGGATGGTTAGATTTCAATCAGATGCTGCACTCTTATTTAAAATTATTTTGACATATACAACTCTTAATAAGATGATATTTATTATACAAATCATCATTATCAGGAAAGAAAAAGTATGTAAGTATAACTTCCTATCTGACTTGAAGAAGTCCCAGCTCTCTGGTCTTTCTGATGTACTGGCCACCCCTAGGGTGTAAGTTTCATTTAAGGTATCAAACAACTTGCCAGAAACAGGATTCTGGGATTTCTACAAGCACCAGGCAAACAGAAATCCTTCTAACCCAATGGCCATCCAGGCTGAATGATTATTCCTTAGGCTGCATCTTCTGGGAGACCTAATCCTTATGTAGGTTTTCGGGAACACTTATAGACAAGAGAGTTATTCGTATTTAGGTAATATTTATGTGAATCTCCTAGACCAAAATAAATATTATGTACTATAGTTGCATGTATCATGCTGTTAGCCCACAGAATTTAATATGTACTTAGATATTAAAACAGTTTAGCTTCTGTTTAACAAACACTGGAATCTGATTATTCACTGAAAACCTTATTTCCTGTTCCACGCTGATTTTCACGTGCCACTCACTTTTTCTTACAGCAACTGCTGAAACTTAACTTTGTAAAGACATGACATAGGCATTGGCACTAAGAGCTTAAGTTATAGCAGTGAAATAAAAAAGGTAGCCAAAAGAATTTCAGTCCTAATTGCACTTGCATTATAAATGGTATAGGGTGTACAGAAAATAATTTTAAAAGTAAATTTTATTTTAGAAAGAGGTAGTTGTCTTTAAGAAGAACAAAGGACGAGAGAGGATGGGTAAAGTATAAAGTAGAATTTTGAACTGAGCAGTCGAGAAAAGCTTTTGAGAATAAGATATTTGGCAAAGACTTGAAGATGAAAGACTGAATTATTTCATGAAGATTTTCTGTAGATGAAACGCTTATGTCCCCCTCACATTCATATGTTAAAATCGAATCCCCAATGTGGTGGCACTTGGAGATGGGCTTTTGGAGAGGTGATTAGATCACGATGGTGAAGCCTCATGAATGGGTTTTGTGGTCTTAGAAAAGAGACCTTCTGAGAGCTCCTTTGCCCCGTTTTACCTTGTGAGAACTAAGCAGGAAGACAGTCATCTATGAATAAACAAGTGGGCTCTTACCAGACACTAAATCTGCCGGGGTCTTGAAATTCCCAATCTCCAGGACTATGAGACATAAATTTCTGTTTTTAAAAGCAACTCAGTGTATGGCATTTTTCTACAGAAGCCTGAGTGTCCTATATGAGGAGGAAAATAAGAGAAAAGATTATAAAGCAGGTAAAATCTGCCTGGTGAGTAAGACAAACATCAAGACAGCCAGTGTGACTGGCGGTAAGTGAGCCACGTGCACACAGAAGAAATTGCTTGGGGACAAATTAGATACTAAATGAGAATTCAGTGTAAGGACTTTGATTTCTACTCTGCTTGCGAAGTGGCCATTCAAGTGTTTTGAGCAGAGAAATAAGATTATGTAACTTACAGTTTACCTGGATCACTTAGCATTGTTGAGAGTAGAATTTTTATGGGGAAGCAGAAACAATAATTAAAAAAATAAATTGTTCAGGTTGGAATACTACACAGAAAGCACAAGAAAGACCAAACTGTGTGGCTGGAGAATGTAACACTTGAAATTAAAATTATGCAGGTGTTTTTATCATTGCTAATAAAAAGCTAGAAATTACCATGAAAATGAATGGTTGACATGTAAAAGGGAAGACAAGTTTTTATCAGAATTAGCAAAATGTATATTAAAATTAACTAATATTAAGAAATAATAGTGCTATTAAGGGTGACAGTGATCCAGGAGATAAAATCTTATGAAAAATGAAGGAAATTTTCCTTGTGGATAGTGGGTAATGGCAATTGAAAACATCTGATAGCAGTGTACAGTTTTGATTCTAAATTAAAAGTGTGAGTGTTTAGAGACAGGAGAATGAGAATAAATTTCAAATGATAGTGAGAACCTAGGCAGTAGGTCTCAAACATAGCTACACAGGGGGAATCCTTTGGAGAGTTTAATAAATATGAATGCCTAAGTTCTCTCTCTAGTGATTCTAATGAAATTAGTCTGGGGTGCAGCATGGGCATTACTATTTTTAAGGTATCCTAGGTAGTGGTTATGTAAAATCTAGAGTACTTATCTCCCCTAAATTCCAATGGCAATGTGGGAGGGAGAAGAAAAATTATCTACTACATAAGGCTTACAGGGAAGAAAGCAAAGCGACTCCAGAGAAAGACAGGTTTTGAGGAAGGACATCAAAGTTAAGAGAGGTTGCCTGGTTACACTATTTTTCTGATAAATCATGGGTTTCTAAGGACTAAAAAGAAAGATTTCAGAAGTAGGTAAAAGGAGAAGGGACTGAAAGGAGATTATGCTGAGCTGTATTGTAACCAAATTGGAGCAAATAAAGAGAGTTTAGTTCTTCCTGGGTGAAGGAAGAAGCTGGTATAAAACGTAATAAAATTACATCGGTTGGTCTTCAACACGAATAGTGATAAAAGGCTGTAAGTTCTGGGGAAGAATTTTGGATGATCATTCTGGTCTCTTCTTAACAACTATAGATGGAGACAAATTCCAGATGTTGTTGTCTTACTCTGAGGCTCACATTTGACCCCTTCTACAAGGGAAACTGTCTTCCTTCAAAGGCCAAAGATGTGAGAAAAATAGATTTTTTAAAACCCTGGGGGCAGTAGAATGAGTGCCTTTAATTTAATAAATTTTCAGGAAATTTGTTTAAGAGTGTTGTTCTTTCTGTTACTTTTCTTTTCTTTTTTTTTTATTTGGAGATGGAGTCTTGCTCTGTCACCCAAGCTGGAGTGCAGTGGCCTGACATCGGTTCACTGCAACCTCCGCCTCCCGGCTTCAAGCAATTCTCCTGCCTCAACCTCCCAAATAGCTGGGACTACAGGCGCGCGCCACCACGCCCAGCTAATTTTTTGAATTTTTAGTAGCGACGGGGTTTCACTATGTTGGCCAGGATGGTCTCAATCTCTTGACCTCGTGATCCACCCGCCTCGGCCTCCCAAAGTACTGGGATTACAGGCGTGAGCCACTGTGCCCAGCCTAATTTTTATATTTTTGATAGAGACGAGGTTTCACCATGTTGGTCAGGCTGGTCTCGATCTCGTGACCTCAGATGATCTGCCCACCTTGGTCTCCCAAAGTTAAGAGTGTCTGTTAAACTACATCATTACTGCATTCATCTGGAAGGTCTAGACGATGAATGCAAACAGGAAGATACACAAATATCTTAAAAATAAGTTTTAGGAAACAGTCATTATTTTACTTATAGGTGATAATATTACTGTAATAAGTACTACATACTCTATAGATACAAAATAAGTTAAACCACAATGTAAAGACTACCACAGTATCAAAAGCTCAAAATTCCAAACTTCATACACTCATGCTCAGCAGATAAAATAGAATTGTACTTGGTATAAAGACAACACGATTTCATAAGCTATTTGAACAGGGGGGAGAGCAAAAAACAAAAAAAAAACAAAAAACAAAGGAAGCAGCATAATAAAAAAGACAGAAAACAAAACTATAGGTGAAAAGATGACCTTACAATCAACTGTTAACCTGGAGCAAAACAAATAAACAAAATATTCGACTTGAGATCAGCAGATTTCTTAAAAATCCAATAAAGACCTTTAAAGGTTTTTCCTAAAAAGTGGGGTGTCTTTGGCAAAGGAAAGGAGAGATAAATACAAGAAAGAAGTTGGAAAAGAAAAGTAGAGCAAGAGAGAGAGTGCAAGAAGGGAGCAATAGAAGAAAGCATTGCTAAATAGATATGAGGAAGGCAAACATTTCACTGCCTTTGAATAACATAGTACAAATATTTATTTTTTCATAGAAATATATAACTCTATAGTATTACCATAGAGTACTTTAGTATAGTATTACTGTATTAGGAAATCAAATTTATTGCATAGTGTCACATAATCACAAAATGTTTCCTTTTACTACTCATTAAAATCATTTCTTACAAATATTTTCTAAATGATAAAAGATTTGCATTTAGAAGAAATATATTTTTAGCATTTTGTGATAGTTTCAACAGTTTGCTACTGTAAATTATTTCAGCCTATGTAATATATTCACATTTCAAAATACTTCTTTTTCTTTTTTCTCTTTCTGTTTGTCACTTTTCTTCTGCTTTATTTAAAATTGATTTGTAATTAATATTCTGTTTTCCAGTATTAACTGAAAAGTTTGGTTTATTCTAATTTTGAGCATCACTCAAAAATGTTTATTTTACTCATAATTATGGTGATTGACTTTTGGGACAGTTTATATCATCTTGTTTGAAAAACATGTGATATTGTTTATTTATATTACCATGGTAGTCAGAATTATTATCTGAAACGCCTCTATCTTGTTAATGGAGTATGTGTACTACTTAATGGAAAAAAAAAGATAGCTGTGATTTGTCATGAAGCCTTAGACAGGGAGGTTGTGTTTTATTTGATCTTGTTAGCACATTTTTTCTTGTTGTTCATTTGTATTTGTAAATTTTTTTAACAGTCTATCTTAATCGAATTTGGTTGACAAAAATATTTTGTTGTTATTTTTATTTTCATAACCATAACAGGGACTGCATGAATTAGAAATTTAAATTGCTGTAATCAAATAAATAAAATGTTACAAATTGGGAAATAATAAAGTTTGAAAACAAGTAACAATTTGGAATAATATTGTAAAGCATATGCAGGCAAAAGATTTAGATACTTAAAATAATTTTCAATAATGGTGAGACATGTAATAATTAAAGATTTCCAAGTCTTAGTTACTTTTGATCATGAATCATTTTATTTCAAATTTGCTAAAATTGAAGAGACATTATGTAAAAGCTAACTGAAAAAGCTCCCCTTTTGGCAAGTATTTGTCTTGAAAGTAAAAAGTGTTACATATCAATTTTTAGGCTGCATTAAGAACAAAACACATCTGCTTAAAGGTCATTAGAGTCTTTGCAAGACTAGTTAAAGGTTTTTAAAGGATCTTAGTAAAATGGACTTTCTTTGAATGAATTTCCAAGAAGGTCTAGCATGCTCATTAGAGTCCATCAGGAAATTGCTCAAGCATCATTTCAAGAATGCTAATGCTGTTCCCAGAGGATCAGTTAACCGCATTAGACCACAAAGTTACATCCCATTTTAAGACTGGAACAATTTTTGAAGTCTCTCTTTTCATTTTTCTTTCTAAAATAACTTTTGCTCTGTGTATTTAAGATATACAACATGATGTTATAGAACACGTACACGTATATATAGTAAAAACTTTACCTTACTCAAGCAAAGTAACATATCCGTCATCTCACATAGTTACCAATTATTTTGGTTTTGGTTTTGGTTTTGAGTCAAGAGCAGCTAAACCTACTCATTTAGCATAGATCTCAAATACAGTACGGTTGTATTCCCTCCAGTCCTTATGTTGTACCATTAGATCTCTAGACTTGTTCATCCTGCATATCTGCTATTTGTACCTGATGCCCTTATCTCATTTCCTTCTACCATGTCTCCTCTTTCCTGGTAACCACTGCTTTGTTTTCTACCTCTGGACAGATACTCCTCAGCTTATGATGGGGTTATGCCTTAATAAACTCATCACAAATTGAAAAAATACTAAATTAAAAATACATTTAATACTGTCAACCTACCAAACATCGGGGTTCAGCTTAGCCTACTTTGCATATGCTCAGAACCCTTATTTTAGTCTACAGCTGGGCAAAGTCATCCTTCACAAAGGCTCTTTTATAATAAAGTGTTGGATATCTCATGTAACTTATTGAATACTGTACACAGCAGAATACAGTAACTGGTGTTTAGCCTCATGATCACAGGGCGAACTGGGAGTTGTGACTCATTGCTATTGGCCAGCATCACCCCAACTGCCCAGCCACAGCCCAGAGAGTCTTTTTGTACCGTATACTGTTAGCCCAGAAAATATCAAAATGCAAAATTTATAATGAGATTTCTACTAAATACCTATCACTTTTGCACCAATATAAAGTAAAAAAAATTATGAGTCAAACCGACATAAGCCAGAACCGTCTGTATGTTTGACATTTTTTGTTTTGTATTCCTCCTATGAGAGAGATCATGCAATATTTCTTTTTTTGTGTCTGTCTTATTTCACTTAGCAGAATGTCCTCGAGGGTCATCCATGTTGTGACAAATGACAAGATCTCATTCTTTCTCAGGGCTGAATAATATCCCATTGTACACATGTACCATGGTTTCTTCATCCATTAATCCATCGACTGCCACTTAGGTTGTTTTCATATCTTGGCTATTGTGAATAATTTTGAAATAAAGGTAGGAGTGTAGATATCTTTAGGAGATGGTAATTTTATTTCCTTTGGCTATGTGCTCAGGAGAGGAATTGCCAGGTCATATGGTAAATCTAGTTTCTTTAGAAACCTTCAAACTCTGGGATCTGTCGGGGGGAAATAGGAGAGGGACAGTGGGGGGTGGGGAGTTGGAGAGAGATAGCATGGGGAGAAATGCCAGATATAGGTGATGGGGAGGAAGGCAGCAAATCACACTGCCATGTGTGTACCTATGCAACAACCTTGCATGTTCTTCACATGTACCTCAAAACCTAAAATGCAATTTAAAAAAGAAACCTTCATACTGTTTCCATGATGATGTCATCAATTTGCATTCCCATCAACAGTGTACAAGAGTTCCCCTTCTCCACACCCTCTTATCAACATTTATCTTTTGACTTTTTGATAATAATTATTCTGGTGGGTATGAAATGGTATCGTTACTGGAATTGATTTGTATATGCCTGATGATTAATAATGTTGAACACCTTTTTATATATGTGAAGTTCCTCTTTTAATGCAGGTAAGTTTGTTTTTGTAAAGAAAAGTATATATGCATTTGGTGCTGGTGTCATGAATTGAATTTGAGTCCATCTATATTAACATTTCCTGTATTTGTGGAAATTAGACTTATGTACCTATGCGGCAATCCTACATGTTCTTCACATGTACCCCAACACCTAAAATGCAATAAAATATATTAAAAAAAAAAAAAGAACACACACTAAACCAAATTTGTTCATGAACTGATATTATTCTTTAAGCTTCTTGCTTTATTAGTGCAGATTATCCAGGCAAATTCGTATCACTGTGAAAATGACTTCATTTCAGGAAAATTTGTATTTAAACTTGGGCTTTTCTAGCATATATATTGCTATATTTGTCATTTAAAAATATGGGATAGATTCTATAGCATAGACAAAATTTATTAATATAACACATTTTTTTGTTGATGTTCAAAATAAATATTAAGGGTCATATGTAAATGTTAAACATACCAAAGACAGAAAAGTAACTTTATCTTCTGAAGATATTTTATAAAACTTCAGAGATTAATTTTTGACTCCTTCAATTGTCTCAGCATGTATACACACACACACACAAACACACACACACACACACACACATATATATCAGCATATATCTCTATATGGTAGTGTTGACATTATGATTTAATCTACATTATGACATATACACATATATACTGAGACAAATGAAGATGGTATATATACACACACTCAGAACAAAACAGGTGCAAGTTTGAGGGAGAGGACTTTATATACACATTTTCTTTCATACATAGAACAGGGACTTTAAAATACTCAATTAAATAAGGTTCACCTTTGACTATTATGCTTCAATTATCTTCAGTTTTACCCATGTGGTTTTATATGATTAGACCCTGTTGTAAAGGAGAGCTGATTTATATTGACCCATGTGAGCAGTTAACTCTCCATAAAAACAAAATAACTATAAAATATCTGGCAACCTGAGTAGTTTTGCACACAAGGTCACCTATACATAGATACAAATATAGGTATAAATAATCTTTTCATTAGAATCAGTATAAACTCTAGCAATGACACTATCTGCAAATTTAGTTTGATTTTCACAAATCTGTTGCTGTTAGAATGTTAAAAATTTAACTCAATGCCTTTTAACAAAGGACAATGGTGGTTTTTCTAAGGCTAACCGATTATAAAAGCACAGTTGAGGCCGGGCATGGTGGCTCATGCCCATAATTCCAGCACTTTGGGAGGCTGAGATGGGTGGATTACAAGGTCAGGAGTTCAAGATCAGCCTGGGCAACGCCATGAAACCCCGTCTCTACTTAAATACAAAAAAATTAGCTTGGTGTGGTGGTGGGCACCTGTAATCCCAGCTACTCAGGAGGCTGAGAAGAAGAATCACTTGAAACCAGGAGGCAGAGGTTAGAGTGAGCCAAGATTGTGCCACTGTACTTCAGCCTGCGTAACAGATGGAGATTCTGTCAAAATAAAAAAGCAAAATAAGAAAATAAAATATGAAAAACTATACTTCCTGATGTTTCCTTTTTTTTTTTTTTTTTTGAGACAGAATCTAGCTGTGTCGCCAGGCTGGAGTGCAGTGGCGCGAGCTCAGCTCACTGCAACCTCCGCCTCCTGGGTTCAAGCAACGCTCCTGCCTCATACTCCCAAGTGCTGGGACTACAGGTGCGCGCCACCACACCCAACTAATTTTTGTATTTTTTAGTAGGGAGGGGGTTTCACCATGTTGGCCAGGATGGTCTGGATCTCTTGACCTCGTGATCCGCCCACCTCGGCCTCCCAAAGTGTTGGGATTACAGGCGTGAGCCATCGCCCCGGCCACTTCCTGATGTTTCTTCTAGAGTATCTGGTCTGTGACTTCTAATACAGAGCAGCAACATTCAGGCTAGTGTTAAAGAAGAGCAAAAACATCAGATAATGACAAGACTGAATGGTTTAATATGGTTTGTAAATAACAATATAAAAATGAAAAAGCATAGACACCTTTATTGGGAGTGTAGAGCATAAGATGAGGACTTGCTGTAACTCTTTGTAGACACTTAGAAGGCTTTATGGATAGTACATGCATAGAGGGTCCTAAAATCCACTTGTAAAGTCAAATAAATGCACAGATATTAGAAAACTTAGCTTCTCTTTTTCAAATAACATTTATAATGTGCTACCAGTCTTATCTACTCTGTCACTTATCCCTTTTATGGAAACAAACTAAAATATATTTTAATAGGCATATAGATTAATTATACACTTTTATAAAGTCACTAAATAATAGTAGATGCCATTTATAAAATTATAAATATAATCTGGAAAATATATTTCTTACAATGTCTGTTTCTTACATCTATTTGCCCCTTAATTTAAATGTTTTGAAGAACTAACGCATTTGCATATAGACAAGGGCACAAAGATAACTGTTTTCCGAAGACTAAACATGTTTTTCAATGATCACTTAATTTTTTTTTTTGTGACGGAGTGTTTTTTTAAAAATTAACCTTTGATTACCTCAGTATAGTATTAGCTCAAATGTCTGTAGTTAAATATGTATATTAGCACAGAATTAATATACTATCATTCAAATACTTATGCTATAACATAATTGCATACAACTTTGATTTCTAAAAACAATAGAGCTCGATATTAAAATTTTACTACGGAATTATGTCAAACATGTTTAATGAAATAAAATATCCACGAGTCCATGTAGACAATTTATGTAGTAAATTGTCTAATTAACAAACTATCCTATCAAATGGAGAGCGAAAATTATATATTACTTATTTGTTGGAACTCCATTGCAACATTAGATTTCTTATTATTTTGAGATTGAGCGGTATTATTAAAATTGTTTCTTAAAAAGAAATGCAGATTTTTTTTTACTCTTCAATATCAGTCACCTCTATTTCTGAAAAGTAATTTAAGTATAGTAATAAACAGCAGGACTTAAAGAACCAGATTACCTATATTTGATTTCTGCAACTGCCACTTACTAGCTGTGAGACCTTGGAAAAATTATTTAACTGTTCTGTGTATAAGTTCCTTCACGTATAAAATGGGTACAATAAAAACCACCTCATAAGTAATTGTACAAACTAAATAAACAATCTTGGGAAATATTAGCCATCATCATCATTGTTAATTTCTTCATTTTTTTTCCTCTCTTTTTCATTGCATTTTAGGTTTTGGGATACATGTGAAGAACATGCAAGATTGTTGCGTAGGTACACACATGGCAGGGTGAAGTGCTGCCTTCCTCCCCATCACCTATATCTGGCATTTCTCCCCAAGCTGTCTCTCTCCAACTCCCCACCCCCTGCTGTCCCTCTCCTATTTCCCCCCGACAGACCCCAGTGTGTGATGCTCCCCTCCCTGTGTCCATGTGTTCTCAATGTTCAACACCCACCTATGAGTGAGTACATGTGGTGTTTGATTTTCTGTTCTTGTGTCAGTTTGCTGAGAATGACGGTTTCCAGGTTCATCCATGTCCCCCACAAAGGACACGAACTCATTGTTTTTGATGGCTGCATAATATTCCATGATGTATATGTGCCACATTTTCCCTGTCCGGTCTATCATGGATGGGCATTTGGGTTGCTTCCAGGTCTTTGCTATTGTAAACAGTGCTGCAATGAACATTCGTGTGCATGTGTCCTTGTTGTAGAACGATTTATAATCCAATTTCTTCATTATTAATAATTTACATATTATTAGCAATTTATAGTTAAATTATTTTTTTGTCAATCAATATACATAAAATTATTTTCTGTAAGTGGTATTTTTCTGAAAGTAGTGCATTTAATCTTTTCAATTAGTATAATATGCTGTCTTTTGTAATTTTATTGTAGTCATTTAGCTTCTCTTAGCTTTCAGGAACATTTTATTACATCTCTACATGTCAGTTAAGGCAGCCTGAGAGGCATTATTATTAATATTTTTTTCCTTTTTTTTTAATGTTGCTTATTGTAGTTTTAGGGAATTACACTTTTTCTAAAATTTTTTCTGACGTAAGTACACTCTAACACTGAAAGGTTGTTTTCTAACTCTCAACTGCATGCTAAATACTGGATCCTAGACTCTTGAGAGATAAATAAAGTATCTATGTTAGCTACAGCTTCATATTAAATTAAAGATGAATTTTTAACAATCTGCATATTTAGGTGAAATATTAGGGAATAGTTACTAAAATGTAGAAAATGGTATAAGAAATATATGTTCGTGTCTTCATCACACTCCATTCCATAAGGTAGCAAAATATTTGTCTGTTTTTTCTTACAGAAGTTGATTCAAGTCAGTTGAGAGGACAGTTGTGTGGAGGAAGTCAGGCCGCCATAGAAAGAATGATCCACTTTGGACGACAGCTGCAAGCGACGAGTGAACAGCTAAGGAGACACTGGCAAGAACAAAAGTACAGATTCTTCATTTAGCTTTCATTTACCTCTTAGTTTTCATCTTTCTGACCATCCACCGGCTTTTAAACGTCTTGAGATTTTGTTTCTTGGGTTCCCCAAGCATTATTCAGAAACTGGACAGCAGCCCTTTTCACTGGTAACCCCTTGTTGGGAAGAGACAGGAACTTATTTACAGTAGTCCTGTTGGTTCCCGGCCCATCTAAAGAACGATGTATGAAGGCTTGTGCTGCTTACTGCGTTGAATCTCTTAGAGCTTGTCTTATAGCCTTAAGGTCAAGTAGCTTTTATTCTGGCTGACAGACTGTCCTTTTCATACTTTAACTTTCTTAGAGTCATTTCCTTTTTCACAGTCTTCATTTTTCTTTAGATATTAACTTCTTTCACCTTTCCTGGCGATTTCTTTATGTTAGTCTTGGAAGCTGTCTTTAGCTTCTCTAAAATAGTGTTTGGAAGGAGTTTTCTTTTCTTTGTTCAATGAACAGCTTCTCGTGTCCCTTCCTTTCTCCTTCAGGATCGTTTTATCCCTGCACAGGGTCTCCTTCACTTGCCAGTCCTCTTCTCTGGCTTCCGCTTGGGCGCTGGCCAAAGTCAGCTCTTCCAGGGCCTTGTTGTCAAACTCACAGTCCCCTTCCTAGTATTCCTCCAGCAACTTGAGGCCATGTGCCTGCTGGGCTGCCAGAGAAATAGCCCGAGCTCCACTTCCTCTTACAAGGCCAGCTGGCATTTCACTGTTTGTAAAGGTTCTTATTTCTTCCTCACTTATGAAGTTTAGTTTGCTTAGATATGAAATTCATAGTTGGAAATTATTTTCCTTCAGAATGGTGAATATAAGCCCCCAGTCTCTTCTGGCCTGTAAGATTTCTGCTGAAAGATCTGCTGTTGGGCTGATAGGATTACCTTTGTAGGTGACCTGCCTCTTCTATCTGAGTACCTTTAACTTTTTTCTTTATTTGACTATGGAGAAGTGGATTACTATGTATCTTGTTGATGATCTTTTTGCGTAGCATTTTGCAAGGGTCCTCTGTATTTCCTGAATTTGTTGACCTCCCTAGGGAGGCTGGGGGAAATTTTTATAGATGATATATTGAAATAATTTTTTCAAGTTGCTTGGTTTCTCTCCCTTTCTTTCAGGGACATCAATGAGCCATACATTTGGTCTCTTTATATAATTCCATATTTCTTGGAGGTTTTGTTTTTTCTTCTTTATTTTTTTTTCTTTATTTTGTATTTACTGAGTGACTTTAAATAGCCAGTGTTCAAACTCTGAGATTCTTTCCTCAGCTTGGTCGATTGTACTGGTAATACTTCTGATTGCATTCTGAAATTATTGAAGTCAGTCTTGCAGCTTGTATGAAATATTTCTTCTTTCCTTAAAATGTCCATTTTGTCCTTTGTATCCTGTATTGTTTTGTTGTATTCCTTCAAATCTTTGAATTAGATTTCAACGCTCTATTGAATCTCAATAATCTTCATTCCTATTCATATTCTGAATTTTATTTCTCTTATTTCAGCCATCTCAGTCTTATTAAGAACCATTACTGGGGAACTAGTACAGTCCTTGGGAGGCTAGGAGACACTCTGGCTTTTAGAGTTGCCAAAGTTCCTGTGCCGATGCTTTCTCATATTTGTAGGCTAGTACCCCTTCAATCTTTGAATTTGATGTCTATTGGATAGATTTTATTTTTTGTTGTTGTTGCTTTTATCTTCTTTGATGTTCTTGGGGGTTTGATCACTGAATAAGGTAGGTTTAGTTCACTGGCTTTATTTCTGGAAGATTTTAGGGGGTCTAGGCTCAGCTCCTGATTCCTGTGCTGTGTGATCTAAATCTGGGGCAGGAGGTGCTGATATTAGCCCCCTGATTTGTTCTCTGGCAACTTGATGTTAAGAACCTGCTGTTCTACAGAGGTCAATGTGCTCTCTGACTGCTGGTCACAACACTGATGGGCGGGGCTAGTCAAATGCTTTGTCTGGTATTGGCAATAGAATCCCTGATCATTTAAATTCGTCAGTAGCAGTAGCAGTGTAGTCTAGTGCACATTTGTGAGCTGAGGAGGGTTGCTGGAAGGCATAGGGTGCCAGCCTGCTTGTGGGTGTTTACAGTGGCAGTAATGGTGGCATGGTATGAAAGGTGAAGATATGAGGCCACTGGTGTCTGTGTGGAAGCAGGAAACCAGTGGGCATGGACTGGTGGTCTCTATGCATGTGATCACATGGGTAGCAATGGTGGCATAGGGAAGGGTGCAGAGCTATTGGTCTCCTGGTGCACTTTCACATTGACAATGGCATTGCAGCAGGGTGCACTGATGCCAACAGCTGTGGCACAGTGGCAGGCACATGTACATATGCACCAGTAGGGACATGGAGACAAGGTCCACCTATGTGCATGTATCATGGTCAAGCAATGTGGGGGGGGGTGCCCATGGGTGAGTGCGTGCTTGCAAAGCAGCACGTGGGAGGCTGTGGTGCAGGGAAGATGCTGGTGAGCTGGTGTGCATTGGCAAGTGCCATTCTGCTAGTGCTTTCTGGTGGTGAGGTGTGGTCTTCCAGTGCAGGAGCCCCCAGGAAGCACCCTTGCTGGACACCTGAGGCTACACTGCAAGCAAGTTTGACCTGGTTAGGGACCCAGGAGTGGCCAGCAAGACAAAGAGGTGCTCACGTCAGACCAGATCTGTCTCGTGGGAAGAAAGCCCTTGCTCTGTTCAGGTTTGACAGTTCTGCTAAGGCTAAAGCCTCCTAGGGAATCATGGCAAAGCTCGAGCTGGATATCCCTGGCTGTGTTTCCCTACAGGCATTCTTGCACCAAACCCTCTAGGCTCTGCACTGCCTGGAGTTCTGCCCCTACCTCCTCTCTAAGCAGCTCTCCAGTGTGCTCGTTTCTGTACTTGTTTATCAAAATCACATGCAGTTTTCTTTTCTGGAATTTAGAAATTTCTGGCTTTTCCCCTTCAGTGAATTACTTGGTGACTTTCCTCACAGTTGTATGTTTCTTGTTTGTAAAATAATCATGTGCAGAATATAAAGAATGTTTTAAATCAATAATAAAAATGTAGAAAATCAATGGAAAATTTAGCAAAAGGAATCCTGAACAGATATTTTACAAACAAGAATATCCAACTTGTCTTTATGAAAGTGTAATTTAAATTTACTTGCGATGTCAATATACAGCTACTAAAGTTTCCAACAAATAGATCAAAAGAAATTAATGTTAATTGTAAAAAAGATGTTGAACAACTGTAATTCCACATTGAAGAAAAGAGTGAAAATAGTAAAGTAACTCAAGAAAAATGTTTAGCAATATTACCCCAACAAAACTGTGTGTATATGTTATTTAAACTCCATACACAAACATCTTAATTGCACCACTATTCACAGAAACTAAAAAATTTTAATTGACTCAAACATCTATCAGAAGCTGTATGGAAAATTAATTTGTGGTAAATTAATGTAATGTGATAGTATACAGAATTGAGAATATGAAAATCAAAATTATCAACAACACCATTAATAAAGCTCACAGCCATGTTGAAGAAATGATACCAGACACTAAAGTGTACTGGCTGTTATATATAATTAAAAATAGGCAAAGGTAATATAACATTTTAGACTTCAGAGAGTGATTGTCCTTACACAAGTGGTGACTACAGAGATGCAGGAGACAGTTAGAAAATGCTGGCAATTTCCCTTTCATGATCTAAGTGCTGAATACATGGATTTATTCACTCTTTAAAAACATTGAACCGTTATAATATGCAATTTTTAGTATGTATGCTATACTTCAATGAAATGAAAAATAATAGCTTAATGTACTATCTTTAGTGTTTTTTTTACTACTCTCAATCCAAAACTGATTATTGACTACCTCTTTTTGCCTATAAAAGTAATATTATTTATGTCATATTCCTAGATTTTATTATTAAGTTAAAGATAGTATTTTATGGATAAAATATAATATTTTAAAAAATGTATAGTTGCTCTTTTTCTCACAGTACCAATAATTAATGTATACTGATAGAATATGGTTTTTTAAATATATTACATTAAAGAAGCCATTTTACACATTATTTTAGGTCACTAACAATGACAATAGCAATTGATTTGTAAGACTCTTCTGTTTCATCTTGGAGATTATGATTTCATAAAGAAAGCTATCATTAGAAAATCAGATTTAAATTTCCAGCAAGAAGAATGGAAAGTTTTACATTCAGCTTTTTTTTCACTTAGTAATTGCCACAAAAGTGGAACTGTCATGTTCAATTTTCTTTTCTGTTATCTCTTTTATGAGACAAAATGTCGAAGAAAACATCTTCCACACTATTAAAAGCATAATTGGACTAGATTTATCCTTGAGTTTGATTTGCTAATTGTCCCAGATTCTTTCTTATTGTAATATCTTTTCCCCTGAAAGAAATATAGAAGAGTACTGCATGTAAATTACCTATCACATCTATCAAACTTTAGTGCTACAATTGATGACAAGAATTTTCCAGAAACAGAGAATTTTATGTAGGTAACTTGAAGATTACAAAACAATTTAGCCAGAGACTGTCAACATATAAGTGAATGGGTCTTTATATGTGATTGTCTGTTAGTTAATTAAATTGTCTCAACTGTTTTAAATTTTCATAGGTAGTCACAAGCATATTTTATGTGTGTACCTACATTTTAGGTACGTAGATCATCAAATAAAAGTTGCTATCAACTGGACAATTTTGTGATTAAGACAAGGTTTACTTACTGTGCATCTACTTTTAATTATTCACATTCAGACATTTAACATACACATTGAGTGTTTACTGTATGTTGGACAATCTGTAACTACTGAATATGCATGGCAGGTAAAATTAACCAAAAAAGTCCTTATAGCACTCTTACTCCAGTATCCTAAATGTATAATGCTCAAGTATACTATTATGTTATCATTTTAACATGACATACATATTTTTTTTCTGACTCATAGAGCAGCTGAAGATATATGCTATTATTCTACATGCAACATAGGATGAGACTTCCCTTGTTATGTAGTCAAGTGAATTCAGAGCTTTCCTTAGCAGTTGTGTCAGGACACCAATGAGTGTCTATAGTATTTACAAGGACCACTCTTTTCTAGCTTTGTTGGGACCAGGTGACTTCCTGCTTTCCATGGAACATTATTAAAAGCTATTCATTATATACGACATAGTGTCTGCAGTAAAAGACACAGAACATTAAAACAATAAAACGTTCTTATTTAAGAATTGAGGAATTACTTCAACAAATTTAATATTTATCAGCCTCTATTTCTAATTACCATCTATGATTCTGTCAATTTTATCACCGTAACTAATCATTGCTATCATGAATGTTCACTCTGGTCAGAATATTATGGCAAGAAATGTATTTAAACTTTCACAATAAACAATTATATCATAGGTAAAGTAATATAATATTCGAAAGTAAGATGTGATAAGTTAAAAATAAAAATTATATACCCTAGAGCAATGAATAAAAGGAAGCACAGCTAAGAATCCAATATAAGAGATGGAACAATCATAAAAATTACTACAATAATAAAAATAAAGAAAAATATTTTTAAAATGTTTACAGCCTATAAAAAGTATAGAATAAGATGTTAAATAAAACTATATTGAATTTTATATTAAATATAAATCACATGAATCTACTCAAAAGAAATAATTTGCCAGAGTGAAAAAAATCCACTGTATAATATTTTTAAGAAACCCATTTAATATATAAAGATAAAAATTGATTAAACATAAAACAAAGGGAAACATTTATTATAGTAAGGCAAAACTCAAGAAATCTGAAATGGCTATAGTGATATCAGACAGTATGAACTTGAGAAAAAATTATTAGAGAAAAAATGATTTATAATAATAAAGATGTCATTTTATTAAAAAGCAATAGCAATCCTAACGTGTTTCATGAAATTACAGATACCAAAATATATAAAGCAATATTAACATGTGGAAAAATGGACAAACTGGTAATTATAGTTTAGTATTTCAACACCCTTCTCAATAACTGATAAAACAAAGAGAAAACCAGTAAGCATATAGAATATTTGAACAATTCTTTTAATTGACCTTAGCCAATAGATGTTTTATTTTATTAAACCTCAAACTATGGTAGTATGCATATGCTTTATATTGCACATGGTATATACATTGTCATAGATTATATATTGTGCCACAATACAAGACTCAAGAAATTAAAATACACAGATCATTCTGATTTAAATTAAATTATCAGTAACATAAATTTACTTGGAAAATTATCGTATATTTAAATATATGATACAGAATACATCGCCCATAGAAAAAAAGGAGAATCTAATAAATTAGAATATATTTTGGACTGATTAAAAACATAAACACAACATTTCATTATTTGTGGGATATAGCTAGTGATGTGGTTAAAGGAAAATTTATAGTTTAAGTTCTTATGCTAAAAAAGGAGGCCTACTTCTGTAAATAATCAAACCATCTACCTTAGAAAGTGTATAAAAAACAAATTATTCCCATTTTTTGAAGAAAAAGAATAAAAATATTAATAATTGATATATTAAAAAGACAAAGAAAAAAATGAATAATCCCAAAGGCTATTTTTTGAAACAAAATTTAATAAAATTGATAGGTCATTAGCTAATCTGGTAAGATAAAGAGAAGACACAAATAAGCAGTATCAATAAGATACATTTATCAGAGTATATTATAGCAAGATCCTTTCACTGAAAACTCAAAATAGTGCTGAGAGGAATTACAGAAGTCCTAAATAATTGACAGATGTACCATTTTCATAGATTGAATAACCAGCACACTCCTGATAACACAATACTAATAGTTATTGTGAAAAAGGTTATTCTTAACCAAAATTGTAGCAAACTGATTCCAAAACTATAAAAAAGCAAATACACAATGACTATGTTGGGTTAATTTCAAGAGGACGAGGATATTTTATTATTTAAAGAATTTACAGTGCAATTCACACAACAGGAGATTAAGTAGGAAAATAGTATGATAATTTCAATAAACAAAAATATATGTGACAAAATGCAATATAAGTTCATAATTACAGAGCAACTCTCTCAGTAATATTGGAGTCATAAATGTTGGTCAGGAGGAAATTCAATTGTCATTATTCTGCAAATATCAATTGCATACATTTTAAAACTAAACTATTAGAATAAAAAATGTGTAATATTTCTTAATATGTGATTTATATACAGACGTTAGTTGCAATTCTGTATTTTTGAAATGAACTAACAGTAAACTATGAGAATAATACCAAAGAATACACATGTTTTAAAAAATATACAAGACATTTTAAATATTTTATGAGACAAATTGTGTAAATTTTTATAGAAAATATAAAAATCTAAAGAATTAGGAAAAGATTCATGTTTATGAATAGAAAAACAAGTATTGTAAAGATGCTGATTTTTCACAGTTATCTCCATTTAATTGATTTAATGCAATTCAAGTAAAAGCTGCTAATATATTTTTTAATATTTGATAAAATATTTCAAAGATTTATGTGAGAGATACATAACACAAGAAACCAAGACATTTCTGAATAACAAGGAAAGATTCCTTGCACTACAGGATATCAAGACTTACAAAACCACAGTAATTAAAATGGTATTAATTATGATATAACCTATTCAACTGTGTTCCATTAACCAACTGTATTAATGGAACACAGTTGAATGATTTTACTCACAGAATAGAATTCAGAGACAGTCTTTTCTGGCTCTTTGTAGCATGACAGAGTCAGCTTGGAAGTTCTGTCAAAAAATTTATTTTTATTAAATAGAGCAAGAAAATATTCTTATGAAATAAATGTACTTGGATTCCTTTCTTACATCATAAACAAAGTTAAATATGTATAAACCAAGAATTTAAATATAAAAATAGTATTTTAAGAATTTTTTTGTAAAATTTAATTGATGTATTTCTGAGCTTGTGGTAGTGAAGCATTTCTTAAACAAGAAAAAATTGCCATTTATACAACCACAACAACAAAACGACAACTGGGATGACATTGAAATGTAAAAGCCTCTAAATCAAAAGCATTTTATAGAAATTGAAAATACAAGTTCGATAGTAGGGGAAGATATTTGTAACACGTATAACCAATAAAGAAATATTAAAAATAATCCTACAGATCACTATGAAAATGAAAAAACTCAATCATATTTATGATTTGATAAATGGAAATTGAAACCAGAACAAGATTTGATTTCAAAAATTTTTCAAGACAAAAACCAAGTATGGCAGCATCATGTGCTTGCAGGAATGTGATTAATCACAAACTCATATATTGTAGACTATGCTGATATTATATACAACAAGTTTGTACAGCTACTTTTAAATATAATTTTACATTATCCTGGAAATTTTAGATTTTATACCCGTTACTATCCATGATTTTCACTGTTGAATACATATAAAAGAAAAACAAATATAAATGGATTCTAGGATAATAAGAAAGTTAACAGCAACATTCTTCAGAATAGCAGAAATATGCTCATCAACAGGAGAACAGCTAAAACAAGTGTGAGACTTTAAAACAATAAAAAATTAAAAATTAGCTACAGCTGTATCTGAAAATGTTGATGAATCCTTTTAAAAATCCTGAAAGACTACATAAAATGTGATGCAATTTTCATAAAATAAAAATATCTAATATGAAAACAAGACACCTCATAGTAATACCTAGAAATGTAACCAAACTGAAATTTTCAAGAAAAACAACAACAAAGACAGAGTTAAGATCATTGTTATCCTGGGTGCTTGCAGGAAGAAAAATAGAGTTGGTTCGTATCGTATTGGGGTAAATGAACTATTGTCAATATTTTATTTGTCATGTTGGGTTAGTGGTATATTGATAAAATATATATTTTATCAAATCAAATAAAATAAATGACAACTAAATAAAATTTAAAAATATGTATAAATATATACTCACCCAACATGACAAACAAATAAAATAAAAGTATACATATTTTTTTGAGACCGCATCTTGCTCGGTTGCCCAGGCTGAAGTGCAGTGGTGCAATCTCTGCTCACTGCAACCTCCTCCTCCTGGATTCAAGCAATTCTCCTGCCTCAGCCCCTCAAGTAGCTGGGATTACAGGTGCCCACCACCATGCTCGGCTAATTTTTTTGTATTTTAGTAGAGACGGGGTTTCACTGTGTTGCCCAGGATGGTCATGAACTCCTGAGCTCAGACAATCTGCCTGCCTTTTCCTCCCAAAGTACTGGGAGCTGCTGCACCAGACAGATAATTATATTCTTAAAAACAAACAAATATAAACATATTTGTATTCATGCAAGTGAGCAATGCATTGATCAATGGTAAAATAATGTCAGGAATTAGATGACAAATAGTCCAATTCTATGCCTCAGAAACCTAGAAATTAGGAATTCACATACACACACACACACACACACACACACACACAGATTTATCTGGAATAATTTCAAAACCTTTCATTACATTGTCACGACTTTCCTCTGCAACTTTATTTTTTGCCAGTCTGTGCCTAATGTTGCATGTTGTACACACAGCAAGTCACTTTTATTTTTTCTAACATATAGTCCTTTGTCTCATGTCATTTGTCTTTTGTGTCTTTACATGTAGCTCTTTTACCTAGCTCATTTTGTTCACCCTTTTATTTTATTTATTCATGTGAGATGAGGTCTTGCTCTGTCACCCAGTCTGTAATACAGTGATGTGATCATAGCTTACTACAGCTTTGGACTCTCCTGGGCTCAAGCAATCCTCTCACCTCAGCCTCCCAAGTAGCTAGGACCACAGGCACACGCCACCATGTCCAGCTAATATTTGTATTTATTGTAGAAATGAAGTCTCATTACGTTGCTCAGGCTGGTCTCAATCTCCTGGCCTCAAGCAAATCTCTGGCCTCGGCCTTTCAAAGTGCTGTGATTACAGGATCGAGCCACCACAGTCGACTTTTCATCCTTTTATAGTTTTGTTCAGCTTCTATTTTTTAAAAGATGCCTTTGGTTCTTTCATGGCTCACAAAACATATCTAATTCTGTGCTTTCGTAATACGCTTGGCTGTTTATATTTGGAAATAGAGCTTCTACTACTAGACCACTGGCAATTTAAAACCTGGAAATGCGTATCTTTAGTTTGCAAATTCCCAAATAAGTACTGCACCAGCAATGTAAGCAGACATTCAATAAATATCAAATTAAATCAAGGGTATCACAATGAACTCACTAACTGCAAACTGTTGGACTGTATCCTTTCTAACTACTGCTCATTATAAAGGCTACCATCTCAGATGAACTCTAAGCTGTTCAATAATTTTGCAGACTAGAGCTTTAGGAGTTTCATGCCACAGGCATAACCCACAACCGCTGTTAGGGGTAGATAAAGAGAAAAAAATAAATTCCTCTCTCCCTCTTCCCTCCCTCCCTCCCTCCCTTCCTTCCTTCCTTCCTTGTTTCCTCCTTCCCTCACTTCCAAATACTAACTCAAAAATCGCCCAGAAAATCTAGCTTTTGGCAGGCCCTATTTTCTTCCCTCCTCTAAATTTTCCCATTTGTGGAAGTGGGCAAGAACTTCTTTCTCAGTCAAGCTCCTTCCCAGGCCACTGCTATTCTCTTCAAGTCCTCATTTTCCTTCCCTGCACTGCGCTTCCTTCTTATGTGCCGTGCCATTGCTCTGAGGAATTAAATCTATTTTAAGTATGTTTTCTGTGGGAGAATCAACTCGATTTTTCAAAAGTAGGAAAAGCACTGCTATGGACTAGTCAATTACCTGAATTTTGTTAGAAACAGCATAGGATCAAATCAAGGACCAAGAGTTCTCTTGAAAGTGGAAGAACATGAGAGAAGCTCTGTGAACACTTAGTAAGTTCCGTAATGTCTATACACGTCTTAGTGTTGCTGATACAGTCCCAATATCTATTCTCTCCTCGATCTCAATGATAGAACCTTCACATGTATTTGTGCTCATGATCAGAATAGAGCCCTTCATTTCCACTCTTTCTTGTGGACATTTAGGTGTATGGCAAAGTTCTGGTCAATGGAATCAACAGAGGTACCATGAAGAAAATTACTGAAAACTTCCTTAAAAAAATGCTGATGCATGCCCCTTGACCAAGCTTTTTCTTCCTCCATTATATCTTTATTCTCTCCATATTGCAACTTAATGGCCAATACTGGAAAAAAACACATTCTCTTTATAAACAATCTCCTATCAGCCACTCCCTCTTAACCAACTACTATCTGAGACTGAGATGCACACGTAGTGAAACATCACTTCTAAATAGTTAAGCAAAATTTCCAAAGAAGGACATTTCTCTATGCAAATGCATCACCATTAGCACACCAAAGAACATCAGCTTTTATTTAACAGCACACAGTATATGGTTAACCATCAAAGTTCACTGATTTTTCCCCCTCTTTTTATCTGCTTTCTTATTGAGAAAACAATTAATATTCACATAAGGCTCATGGCTGTAATGCCTGTTTAATTTCTAAATATCTGAAACCCCCCTTCCACATCCCCTATTTCTCTTTATTATTCATGGCACATTTTTTGAAGGATCCAGGCCATTCCAGAACATGCTGCGCTATGGATTTATCTTGCTGTTCCTCAAGGCTTGATTTAGCTCCAATGTTGCTGACAAAGTACCATAGAGTGGAGATTCTGTACTTCTAATGCATCACATCTAAAGCTATGTAATGTCAAGCTGTTTGGCTATAGGTGATTAGGTGACGCCAGGCTTGAACTCTTTCTTGGTTAAGATGCTAAGTGACAGCTCTTTCCATGGAAAAAGTATATACATCCCTTTGTAATTACTATGTAATCTGTGAGGTGACATCTTGAAACTGTATATATATCCTGTCCCCCAGCAATTTTCCACCTTATGGTTTTAATATCTTTTGGTGATCAATGTAGTAAACTAATTGGGAGTTTCTCATTTTATCATTCCTCATCTATTAGTAATGGATATTCTTCAGTAAAGAAGAACTTTTCTTTTCCCCCTTCACCTTTTATTTAGTGTAACTATAGATTCATAGGTTTTGAAAGTTAAAGTTATTATTGAATATACCATAGACATTATTGTTATTAATCTTATTTTGAGGCTTATAGTACTCAAAGTTAGACTCGTAGAAGCCCTTACACATTGGCTGCTTTTCTTGTGGACATGACTCTATTACTTGTTGAGTGATATATATATATATATATATATATATATATATATATATATGCTCCAGCTTCAGATGCATTACCAAATATTTCTTTTTGTTGTTGTTGTTATTTTTATTTTTCATTGGACATTTGTACAAAATATTTCTTTAATTCCTTGCTTTTGAGTAAAAGTTTTGGTTTCCAACCTTATTAACAGAGCTTTATTAATCTGAGGTTTTATTCGGTACCAAAGGAGTGATTTCAGAATTACAAAAAGAATACCATACAAACAAGAATCCTAAATAAGGTTCAAGATTGACTTGCAGTTATCTTTGTCCTTAAAGTATGTTCCATTAAAGGTATACAATCAAAACACAGTGCTGAAAATTGCATGAATTATTTTCCATGTATTTATGTAAATTTGGCATAAAATGGATATGAAGTCAAGATAATTTGTTTATATTTAAGTTCAGAATTTGCTTTTGGGGAGGCAATCCTTTGACCTCTTTTAAAATTATCATAGTATTATTAGTTATCTGTAAGTGTTCCTATTGTATCACGAATTATTAATCTATCTTAAATAAATCAAATAATGTGTTAAAGACCTGAATTCTCGTTGATCTTGAATATGTTAAGTATATTTTATTTAAATCTCGTCAAGTATATTTCTATGATTCTGTCTCTATAATTAGTCCTCTTTGGTTATTCTTCATCACACAGGTATTTCCCTTTTTTTCCTGTCTCATTGATTGATTCATTAATGGTTTGACTTCTTCTCTATAACTGCATTAAATCCTGATATGCATTTGAATGTGAAATGTGAAAATGTCTTTCAAGAAATTTCAGTCCCAACCTCAAATTGAATAGAATATTTTTAATTATATGTTTCTCCATGTACACATATATAGTGCATGTATGTGTGTATACATATGTGTATATATATATGCACACTCATATGTATTTACACACACACACGCATTACTATCTGCTCAAATCTAATTTGAGCTAAATATTTTACTTTCGAAAGTGTTTATGGCTTCTATGTGTTTGCTCTGTAGTCAAAAGCGAAAGTTATTTTAATGATTTTTAAGACCTACAAACTGCAAACACTTTAAGCTTTTTCAAATAAGTACCCATTTGTTTTTTGCTGCAACTAACTTAATACCTGGAGTGTCATCACACTCTTAATCCATTGTTGACAACAAAATACAAATATTCTCTTCCAAAGCCTCAAATGTTCTATTGGGGGAAATAATAATGATTTTCTTTATTTTCTAAATCATAGAATTGTGAAAAATGGATGTCTTTGATGTCGACAGAAAACTTCACCCTGTGTGTTCCTTCTGTTGCTTGTCTTAAAGATCCACTGTATATTGACTTGGTAGAGAAGCATGAAGTAAGACTGAAACATAAAAATATATCCTGTTGTTCATTCAGAAATTAGAAAAGGGAATATTGTTACTAGGCATATAGTGGCTATAACAGTCACTTAACCTAGCAGTCGTTTTACTTTGTCCCTATCCCATACCTTTTTCAAGAGAAGCCTCTCTCAAGATGTAGGTTGTCTGGCAGGTTACACAGAAATAAGGCCTTTTTTTTGTGGCAATATCACTTGCAATATTTTTCTCTGTTTCTTTTTTTAAAAGACGGGGTCTCCTTATGTTCCTATGTTGCCCACGCTGTTCTCAAACTCCAGGACTCGAGGGATCCTCCTGCCTTGGCCTCCCAAGGTCCTCGGATTACAAACGTGAGCCACCATGCCCGGCCTGACTTGCAGTATTTCTTTAAAGTTTCAAAAGATACTTTAAAGTCAATCTAAGCTTATAAATGTAACTCCATCTTCAAAATAATTACTCATACATGAACAACGTTAAGTCTTATATTGTCAATCCCTGTCATATTTAAACCAGGGACTGTTGAGGAAAACACTAAAGTGAATGTAACTTCCTTTTTAAACACATGTGATGGTCTATTAATGTGTCAATATAACTAACCTATAGGCCCCAGTGATTCAATCAACCCTAACCTATATGTTACTCTGAAGGTATTTTGAAAGTTTAATAAAAATACATAAGCATTTGATTTTAAGTAAGGAGCATTAACCTGAATAATATGAGTGGGCCTGATTCAATTGGTTAAAAGGCCTTAAAATCAGAGCTGATATTTTCCTGAAGAAGAAAAATGCTTCCACTGTATGGCAGCTTCACCTCATGCTCAAGAATTCTATCCTGCCCTTCCTGATTGTCTGCTCTATGAATTTTGAACAGGCCCACAATCACAGAAACCAAGTTATTACAATAAATCTGCTTAAATACATCTCCTACCACCTCTTTTCTCCGGTTGATCTCTAATCCAGATTTAAGTACTGCATGTGGTTCTGCAGGAACAGAATCTTGGGGCTATATGTTCTGAATTCATTGTGGTTTTTTAAAAATTGGCTTTAAAGCCTGAGGTCAGGAGTTCAAGACCAGCCTGACCAATATGGTGAAACACCCTCTCTATTAAAAATACAAAAATTTGGTGTTGATAAATGAGAACACATGGACACAGGGAGGGGAACATCACACACCAGGGCCTGTTGGGGGGTAGTGGGGCTAAGAGATGGATAGCAGAGAGTGGGGGGGGATTGGGGAGGGATAACATTAGGAGAAATACCTAATGTAGATGATGGGGGGGATGGATGCAGCAAACCACCATGGCATGGGTGTACCTATGCAACAATCCTGCATTATCTGCACATGTATGCCAGAACTCAAAGTATAATTAAAAAAAAAAAAATACAAAACTTAGCCAGGCATGGTGGCATGTGCCTGTAGTCCCAGCTACTCTGGAGGCTTAGATAGGAGAATTGCTTGAACCCGGGTGGCACAGGTTGCAGTGATCCGTGATCATGCCACTACATTCCAGCCTGGGTGACAGAGGAAGACTCCATCTCTAAATAAATACATACATAAATATAAATAAAAATTGGCTCTATAATGTGACTAGATTTAAAGTACTAATAACACTCATTTCCAGTGATAAGGAAGGCATTTGTAGTACAGGGCATATTGTGGCAATTGAGATACACAAAATATTGCTATTAGATATTCCTAAACAAATATTTTATACTTTATATATAAAGTATAAAAATTTTATATATGTTATTCTATATAATATATATACTTATATATTTTATTATGTGTATGTGTGTGTGTATACATATGTATGTGTGGTAAAGTTCTAGATGTCCTTGTATTTGTAACCTTAGAACATTTTAGTTAAACTTAAGGTATATCATGGTATTTTTTTGTTTTTTCATAAGTGTATTGGAAAAAATGATGAAAGAAAATAATGAGCTAATGAGCTCAGGACTTAAAATTCCCTGCTCAAGCTCCTCTTAGTGACCCCTATTTTCACGTCTTTCCCAGAAAAGTCCTTTATGACCTGTAGCTGTGGGGGATAAGATTTATGAAAACCAGATCCAGAGTCTCATCCTGTATGTGGCTGAATAATAAAGCAAATTCGAGTCTCAATTTCACAGATTGTGTTCTGTTAATGGCAGGGCATTGCTTAGGAAGGAATTGGATACCGAGAAATGAAATGGGGACATAGAGGTGGATCCCGATGGAGCTGGGAATATCAAACTCCTATATTCTGCTCAGCTTTCTTTGCCAGGAGAAGCAGCCCTTTCATCACTGCCTGAGCATGTCAGCCTCCTGTGAAATATGGCCTCCACAAGTGCCTTGCACATACTACTGATTCTCCTCAGGACCTGGGGTAGGTCTACTTCTAGACCTATAATCAGATTCAAGTCACAGCAGGCATCCAAGGGTAAAATAGAAAATGTGACCTGCAACAAGGTACATTACACTTTAGAAGAACTGGCCAGATGTGGTGGCTCATGCCTGTTATTCCAGCAGTTTGGGAGGCTGAGACAGGAGGATGCCTTGAGCTCAGGAGTTGGAGACAAGTCTGGACAGCATGGCAAAACCTCATTTGTACAAAAAATTACAAAACTTAACTGGCCCAGCTACTCGGGAGGCTGAGGTCAGAGCAGCACTTGAGCCTAGGAGGTCGATGTTACAGTGAGCCAAGATTGTGCCACTGCACTCCAGTCTGGGTGACAGAGGGAGAACTCAATCCATATCAAAGGAAAGAAAGAGAGAGAGAGGCAGTGGGGGAGAGAGAAGAGAGAGAAAGAGAGAGGAAGGAAGGAAGGGAGGGAGGGAGGGAAGAAGGGAGTATTCAAGTCTGTTTCAGAGATCCCACAACCATCTGAAAGTTGCGGAAATATCTAGGAGGACTCACATCTGTATAACTCTGGTTATACTCAAAGCCAACATTTATTACAGCAAAAAGAAAAATATGCATTACATGAAGTTCAGAGAGGTTAGGTGTCCTCTCCTGAGTTCATCTTTGTCTGGGTTGCACAAAATATCATGCTTATCAACTAATTTACAAATTCCTTAAAATGTAAACTTTGGGTCTTACAAGTTTGTAGAAGGAAACTCCAGATACCACTGATGCTTACCTCTTTCTTTATTCTGCATAACAGATTACAGATTTTCTAGCTGTAGGCTTTCTATTCCAGATTTCTGGGACATCCCAGTTTAAATGACTCTATTATTCCCTTGGTTTCTGTATCTGGATTTCTAGTCTGCAGCTGTAATAATATTTAAATCCTCTTTGTAGACTGAGACTCATTTTTCTCTTACATATGTGCCTCCCCTGGAGCTGACATGCTGTAATGTGATGCGACCAGTTCCAAGAACCCATGTGCTTTTCTACGTAGTCTGTGAGCATTACCATCCCTGCAACCTTAGACTCAGATACCTTTGTACTAGTGTCTAGGGCTAGCTTGATTATAATTCTTGCATTCTCACTAAAAATTGTCTGGTACATTGGATACCTTGTTCTAACTTTTTAGCTATGTCTTTATTTTCAGGCTGGACTCTTCTGCTTCTTCCCCACTCTAAGCTATTTTAAAATGGTTTCCAAGTCTATCCACTTGACCATTAGTTTTCTTTTTTTGTTTCCTATGTAGACATTCGCAAGGATAAGAAAAAATAAAATATGAATGTATTCATTTAGAGATGGTGATGTGCAACATACCTTTTAAACAATCACCTTCATTTTGCATGTGAGCATCTTTCTTTTACAAAATACTTTTTGGAAATTTTATCACTTCAAACACATACTTAAGGCATTTACAGTTTTGTTGCTGGCTTCCTCTATCAGCTTCAAGTATCCGATGTATACTGTAGGTATACTCAAGTATACTCTTTCCAACAAAATAGCTCAAATACTCTTCCACATAATAATCCCTTATTTTCCTCACTGCATCTACGTCAGCCTACTCTATCGACATCATTCAAACTGCATTAGATTTCTCTAATAACTTAAGATTTAGTATGTTAATGAGTGAATAATACTGATCACAGAATCAATAATACTGAATTAGAATTACTATTTGGGTTATTACAGAAAAAGTAACTCCATTTATCAAGAACATATGTAAAGATTGTGTTGTCATTGATAAAAATAATCCAGAGAATGAATATATAGCATCCAGAGACTATATTTTCCAGTAAAACACAATGCAATCTCACAGTTATTTACGTGAAAATGATAAAGAACTTTAAAAATATCAAACATATCAAATTAATATGCAAAATTAATTACACATAAAAATGTGTTTCTGTTATTGTAAAATGAGCTCAAGCAGCTATAAATCTAAATACAATTGCTAGACAACATATTTGAAATAACATAAATCATTCTGTTATAAAGATACATGCACATGTATGTTTATTGTGGCACTGTTCACAATAGCAAAGAGTGAGAACCAACCCAAATGACTATCAATGGTGAACTGCATAAAGAAAATGTGGCACATATACACCATGGAATACTATGCAGCCATAAAAAAGGATGAGTTCATGCCCTTTGCAGGGATATGGATGAAGCTGGAAACCATCATTCTCAGCAAACTAACACAAGAACAGAAAACCCAACACAGCACATTCTCTGTCATAAGTGGGAGTTGCACAATGAGAACACATGGACACAAGGAGGGGAACATCACACACTGGGGCCTGTTGGGGCTGGTGGGCTAGGGGGAGGGATAGCATTAGGAGAAATACCTAATGTAGATGACAGGGTGATCAATGCAGCAAACCACCATGGCATGAGTATACCATGTAACAAACCTGCAGGTTCTGCACATGTACCCCAGAACGTTACTTTAAAAAAAGAATATTTTGAACAAAGGAATTCAGAAGAAGTAATGTACTTGATTTACAAAGTCTAATTTTATGGTAGAATAATTAGACTTCAATTGCCTGTCAGAAGCATGAGGGGTTTATTTCTTTATTCAATTAATATTAATGGAGGCTTATTACATTCTTAGTACCTGAGAAGCCACTTCTAGGGAAAGCAAAAAGGGGCTGAAGTAGTAGGAATAAAATAAGAAAATAAATTAACTTGAAATGATATGTGATCAACTTAAAGAAACTTAGAAAGTGGTACTTCTATGAAAAAGCAAAATGTTATGGATCAGGAAAATAAAATAAAACATAATCACCTGAATTTCTGGGTATGTTTCTAGAAGCCAGACTCCGGATTTGGTATTTTGGTATTTTCACAAAATATGGGACCCATGCCTAGCTGTTTAATTATTGATTTCTGAAATGACTCTTGATGGAGGAATTACCATTCTTGCCAGATTCTGAAGTGTAACCCCAGATAAAATGGAGAGCTACCAAGTGTCATATATATATATATATATCTCCTTTAGAAAGGTATCAGAGTTCTTCGAAAAGAACTGAAAGAGGAAATCAATCAAGATTAGACACTAAAGTCAATCCCTGATCCCTGTTTTTTTTTTTGTTTTTTTTTTTGTCTCATATTTTGAAACTCTAGGGTGGATAAAAAGAATTCCAGATATAGCATACAGACAGAAAGTACCCTAACAAAGTGGTGATGTGATTGGTGAGTCTGAGAAGTCTGCTCACAAATCATGTTTCACGTTCTTACTCTTTTGCTTCCTAGAGGCCATAGTGACCCTCCATTAAGTTCCCAGAAGCTTGAATGGGCACCAACGGCCGAACCTCAAAATCAATGTTTATGGTAGTAATTCATCATGAAATAGAGTGAGTTATATGCCATACACTGAAGTCTGATAGAGAAATTCACTTTGGAAATAATGGCTTTGAGAAAGCGTAAATATTTGCAAGACTTCTCAAGAGATTTGGTTGCTGTATATGCTATTTTATTTACATATATATTACATATAATATATTTATATATAATATAATATATATCTAATATAGGTGTGTGTGTGTGTGTGTGTGTGTGTGTGTGTGTGTAGGAAAAATGATTGACTGAGAGTTTAAAAAAATGAGAAATGTACCAGGATGAAGAGAACAGAGAACGTTTTTCCCTCTTGGGACAGATATATCTTAGAAATGAGGATAATGAGATTCTACTTTTAAATATAATCCCAAAAGTGGTGTCACATTTAGGGAAAATGTGTCTTAATTAAATTGATGAATTTAAAGAAATGTTCTTGGGAAAATATTGATTACTATGTGAAGTTTCTTAATAACCAGTAGAAGTTACAAATAGAATACATTAGACTAATCAAGAGGAATATTAGAGAGTCAGAAATCCAGAAATTATAGTGACTTCATTGTCAGTGTTCTTCAGAGAGAACCAATAGAATATATACACACACACACACCCATAAACACACATATGTATATATACCTGTATATATATATAAATACATATATATGTATATATACGCATACATATGTATATATGTGTGTGTGTGTATATATATATATATATATATATATATATACACACACAGAAAGATAGATGCAGATACAGATAGATAGAAGAGAAGGGCTTTATAAGGGGAATTGGCTTACACAGTTATGGAGGATGAGAAGTCATACAACAGGCTAGTCCTTTCAGGCTCACACATTATCTCTTCTGAAAATGTCCTCCAGACGTACCCCAAAATAGTGCTTTATCAGTCTTCTAGGTATTCTTTAATCCAGCCCAGTGTGACACTACATCACACTTACATGTAGGCGCAAGTGAAACATTGACTGGTAAGTTTCACTTGGGGTTACAGGAGATGAGAGAACCAGAAAATAAGGATTTATTCAAAAGAGCTCTGAGTTCACTTTATCAGATTTATAACTTAATGTTTGAAATTTGAAAAGATGGTGATCCTTTCAAAAATCTACCCTTCTAGGATTCTTGGTAGAATAACAGATTCAGTCCTAGGCTTGTTATAATAAGTCAGTTGCAAGGGAAAAGGAGGATAGGAAGCTTTCCATGTCAACAGACAGAGAATATAATGGACACAAAGTGGATGAACACTGGGTTTAAGTTTCTGCTTTTAATTAAATGTCTTCCAGAACTTTGAAGACATGTCTGACTATTCTTCTGTCACTATATATTCCATGTTGTGCTGTTCTGATGATTCATTATAGTGAACCCAATTCAGTCTCCTATTGCCTACCTTTCACTGAGAGACAATTTCAACTGCCAACACTGTTATTTTTTCACTCAAAGAAGGACATAGGTTTGTTTGTTATGATGAAGGGCCAGATGGATGGTAAACTTCGGCTGTATCACCTTTACAACCTTACACAAAGACACAGATGGATCCGTACTCTCCTCTAAGAAGAAACTCAGCCATCACTGTTCCCTTTTTGATAATCTATTCTTTCAGTAATTCGGAGAAGAAAGAAAAACAAATAAACAAGGAAAAGACATGATACTGATTCAGAAATTTCTTTCCTCCTCTCAATCTTCTCTCCTGTCAGATTATTTCTTCCACACAGTTGAGTAAGAAACCTCAAACCCTGTAGTCAGCAGACAATTTCTGTTCCAGGCTTTCTCTTTGTGCTGCCTTTGAATAGACAATATTCTTTGTATACTTTACTAGAAACTTTCAGGATTTTTTTAAAATTTAAAAACAAACACTCAACGAGTTTATTTCATGGTGTTATTCACCGAACGTGTCTTTTTTTGTAAAATCCCTGGTGCTTAGACAAAACTGTATCAACATTTAGGATGCTGTGCACCCTCATCTTTCATCTCAAAAATCTGTATGTGTTTCTGTTTTCATATTACTTACATCTATCTTAGCTTTTTCTGAAAGGAAATCCAGGCTAACTTACAAGTAGGTATTTATTCTCAAAACACATTTTAGTTTAGACTAAACGAAGTCTCTTTTCTTTCAATTGCCTGAGCATTGTAAATACTAGAGACACTACTGGTACTTTTGTTATAATTGAAGCAGTTATTTATACATTCTTCTTACAACCTTTGTCTCATGGAAATGTTAATCTGCAATGACTGAATATGTGAGTTTGAAAGTCTCATTCCTTCCAAAAGTAACTTCAGCACTATTTTCTTAAAAATGTAAATGTGGGCAAAACCATTCAGGACATAGGCAAGGACTTCATGACTAAAACACCGAAAGCATTGGCAGCAAAAGCCAAAATAGACAAATGGGACCTAATTAAACTCCAGAGCTTCTGCACAGCAAAAGAAACAATCATTAGAGTGAACTGGCAACCAACAGAATGGAAAAAAATTATTGCAATCTACCCATCTGACAAAGGGCTAATATCCAGAATCTACCAAGAACTGAAACAGATTTACAAGAAACAAACAAACCCATTCAAAAGTGGACGAAGGTTATGAACAGACACTTTTCAAAAGAAGACATTTATGAGGCCAAAAAACATAAGAAAAAATGCTCATCATCACTGGTCATTAGAGAAATGCAAATCAAAACTACATTGAGATACCATCTCATGCCAGTTAGAATAGTGATCATTAAAAAATCTGGAGACAACAGATGCTGGAGAAGATGTGGAGAAATAGGAACACTCTTATCTTACGCTGTTGGTGGGAGTGTACATTAGTTCAACCATTGTGGAAGACAGTGTGGTGATTCCTCAAGGGTCTAGAAATAGAAATTCCATTTGACCCAGCAATCCCATTACTGGGTATATATCCACAGGATTATAAATCATTCTATTATAAAGACACATATATACATATGTTCATTGTGGCACTGTTTACAATAGCAAAGACCTGGAACCAACCCAAATGCCCATCGATGATAGACTGGACAAGGAAAATGTGGCACATATACACCATGGAATACTATGCAGCCATGAAAAACAGTGTGTTCATGTCCTTTGTAGGGACATGGATGAACCTGGAAACCATCCTTCTCAGCAAACTGACACAAGAGCAGAAAACCAAACACCACATGTTCTCACTCATAGGTGTGTGTTGAACAGTGAAAACACATGGACACAGGGAGGGGAGCATCACACACTGGGGTCTGTTGGGGGCGCTAAGGGAGGGACAGGGAGGCGTGGGGGAGGTTATGGAGGGATAACATGGGGAGAAATGCCAGATATAGGTGAAGTGGGGAGGGAGGCAGCAAACCACATTGCCATGTATGTACCTATGCAACAATCCTGCATGATCTACACATTTACTCCAGAACCTAAAGTACAACTAAAAAAAATATATAAAGTATATAGAGTCTGACTTGTTATAATCATCAAATATGTAAGATAAGGAAATTATTCCACACTTACCATTAGTTGTCTCTCTCCGTGATCCAGCAAAAATGAAGAGGTTTGCATGAGTCATGATCTGGAAATAATGATAATAGTGAGGGCAAAGTATAAGGTGTCTGGAATACATTTATGCCTGAACCCCCAAATTTTTCAAGAGTGATATGCATCTATTACATCAGATTTTATGCAAATACAACAAACTGACTCAATACTCATAGTGAAAATCGCATTCAGTGTTCTGTGTAGCTTGCTGAGCTATCACGACAATATTGTACTTGAACTTTTCCAAACCATTTTTTACCCAGTCAGACTTAAAATATTGCTCTAGGCTGCCTTTATTCCTCTGAAGTGACACCTTGAAAGTGATGCCTTGTGTGTTATAGAAGATGGACTAAAAGTATATTCAATAAACTGTCTGTCTAATTTATACCACATACAACATCATCTGGGGACAGTGTGCAGTAAGGCAAAAAGAAGAAATAAATAGTGCTTCTGGCATTTCAGAGACTGTGCAAGGTTTTGAAGCCTGAGAGACTGTATTTTGTTAGCTGTTTGTACCTCAACCTCAAGAAATCGTTGGATTTTAATTCTCCCCTACTCCTTACAATTTGCACTACATCACAAAGTTATCTTAGAAATATTTGCTATTAAATTTTAGCTTGTTTTCTTTCCAATGTTTCAGAAGTAGAGTAATAGTTAAATATGGTATGGATTTAGAAAACAAAATAATTTCTTTTTCTTTTAACGTTAACACTGTCTCTATGAAACAGAACTGTTTTTTTCCAAAAGAAAAAAAAATCACCCTTTCGTTAACCCCACACCATCTCCTTCAAGGATATGTATTTAATTCTAAATCAAGGAAAAAAGGGTTAGGAGACAGTGTAAGTCAAGGTCTTTTATAATACATTAAGTTATAAAAAGCTGTAGATGTGTTGTAAAAATAATGTATGAGTGAAACTCATTGCCTCCTCATTATAGATCTTTTACTATCAATTAAAATGAAAATACGGTAAGGCAGTGTCTTATTCAAATTTGTAATGCTCACAATACCTTACAACACATTGTCTCTGTATTTGTACAGTAATTATTTATGGTAACTGAGTTTTCAAAATCATTTCAAAATCATTTTCATAATACTTGGAGTAACAACAGAATACTATCTTGAGATATTACACATCCAAGTAGAACTTAAACAGATAATAAAACAAAGTGATTTAATGTTTAAATCACATGAAACCTTGAATAATCATCATAATAATATGAACAATAAAAATAAAAAATATAGTAATAAATTGTTTCAGAAAATACTAAGGTTGATCATATGTGTTCTTTAACAAAATCAAACATTATAGTTAAAAATATAAACTCACCAAATGATTTTAATCTTTTGTTGTAGTCTGGTTTTCTATTTAAGTTTAAAAAATGTAAGAAGCATATTTCTTGATATTCACAATTGATTGAGGATTTACACTGGATCATAAATTCAACTTTCCTTTTTGGGTGAGAAATGCTTTATGATTCTCATATTCACTTTCAGACACCTAAGCTGTAGCCATAAAATGGAATAGAACCGTTGCCCTCAGGTAAATGTCATATTCTGTGACCACATTTTTGGAAAGTAATAAACATGCTACAGAGGAACAGTGCAATAGTTAAGGGATAGACTTACTTATAGAATACTTCAACAATAATTTCATATAGTATGTTTGTGACTGAGACAGCGATAAACATTTTCCTTCCACATTCTATGTATTAGAAACATTTAAATATTTTAAATATCAACTCTCATCTTTAGAGAGTACAAAAGACTATTGTTTTAAAATTGTTTTCAAAATAGAATTCATTTAGAAATTGTTTCTTCAAAATATGTTAAGCTTCATATTTATTCATTGAAAAATTTTATTTTTCAAATTAAGACGTGAAGAACTCATTACCTTTAACAGATGATAATGTAAGTCAACCTATTTTTTTCTAAACTACTTTGGTTAAGAATGAAAATTTGTTTATAAAAATATAAAAATGTATTATTTATCACTAAATATAAACTATTTTATATAAAAAACATTAAACAGGTTCTTAATGAATGCTATAGCATTGGATTTGATAATATAACACTCTTTCACCCTGGTGCAATTAAACTAGTTTTCCCTGGGATTGTTGCAAATCTGGAAGCCAATGATGTCCAGTTAGAATAGTGATTGCTGGCCGGGTGTGGTGGCTCACGCCTGTAATCTCTCTCGATACTTTGGGACACCGAAGTGGGCAAATCGCTTGAGGTCAGGAGTTTGAGACCATGCTGGCCAACATGGTGAAACCCTGTATCTACTAAAAATACAAAACTTAGCCGGGCGTGGTGGTGGACGCCTGTAATCCTAGCTACTTAGGAGTCTGAAGCAGGTGAATTGCTTGAATCTGTGAGGCAAAGGTTACAGTGAGCCAAGATCGCCACATTGCACTCCAGCCTGGGCAACAGAGCAAGACTGTCTCAAAAAAAACGTGATAGCTGCTGAAGAATGGGTAGTGCTGGAGTAAGGATAGAAGCCTACAAAAAGCTTCGGCTCTTCATGATTATTGCTTCTGCGTGTTCTAAAGTTCTGTCTCTCACCACCGCTAATCAATAAAGCATAGTTGTTTCTGCTTCCTTAATCCTCCTGTCTTTCTCAACTTCAGTTTTAATAAACTAACTCAGAAGTATATGAGGGAGAGGATTCTGGGAAACGTAGTCTTAGCATAACCAAATTGAAATTAAATCCATCATAGAATACATTAAGGTATGGACATTTGTCAACATTTGTGAGGATGAAACTCACTATTTAACAATTCCTCAGGCCCCAGTACCTATAAATGGGCAAGTTCTGTCTCCATGAGGCAGAGCAGATATCCCTACATAGACGCTCTGGACTCTGTGGGCAAGATTCCCTTAAAGATCAAAGTGAAACTATGAATCACTCACTAGGACTTTGAATCAGAACCCAGTGGCATTAAAGACTAAGAACTGAGTACGTTTTTTCTAATAGAAGTGGATGGGAGAAGAGAGGGAGGAAAGGACTGAATGAGGCATTGACAACTGCATTCCTTTTCTATATGCAGCAGCAGCAATGGTTATATCAAGATTTTTTATTGTCAAGAGTTTCTTGTTTATGGCAGTAGAAATACAATTTGCTGTATCTGTATCCAGTAACAGTGTATCTTTATGTAACTGACTCTCAATGAGAGATTAAAGCCCCATTCTATGGATCACACATGGACATTGACAGCTACACAGTAACTTTGCTTCTGTAATTATTTGTAATGCATTATTGTTTAAAAACACTTTAAATTATAAACTCCAACATTATTATTTTCAAATTTTTTACTGAAGTATAATATGAATGCAAAAAAAAATGTACCTATCAAGAGCTCAATGTCTTTCCTCATTTGCAACCAGTACACATAGAAACAAACAAACAAACAAAAAACATTACCAGTTCAAGAGAGGTACACATGCACTCCCTTTATCGCATCTTCTGCTAATGGATAACAACTATTCTGTCTTGTAACAGCAGAGATTCATTCATCCAGTTTTTGATCTTCATATCAGTGAAATCATAAAGTACATGTGCTTTAATATGTCTTCTTTTACTTAACATCATATTTAAAAGTTATTCAAATTGTTGAATGCCTGCATGTAATTTCTTTGCTGAAATATAATCAATTGCATAAGCACATATTACAATCATTTTTCCATTCATCTACTCTTAAGCATCTACTAATTTTCAGATTTTTGCTACCACAAGCTTATGAACATTTTAGTGCATATCTTTGGTGAAAATGTGTACATATTCTGCAGAGTATTTTTCCATGAGTGGAATAGCTAGGTCATAGGCTATTTATATGGAGCTATAGTTATTACTGTAAAATCATTTACAAAATTGATTTGTACCATGTTCCACTTATACCAGTTAGGTAAAGCTGGTTAACTGCATTCTTTAAATGTGCTATATCCTTACTGACGCTTTGTCCCAAAGCTTGTTCTATTAGCTGTTGAGAAAAGTATGTAGATGGCCCCCTTTATCTCTTTACGTTTTTTTTTTTTAATTTTTACTTTACATAGAATGTGCTTACAGATTTGGAATAAGGATTTCTTCAGAGAGGATTTTATCATGATGAGAGACCCTCATTATCACTAGAATACCTCTTTCCTTAGTGCATAGTCAGAAGCTCAGCTGTATTCAAGAGAGTTGAGCTGCCAGATGTCGCAGTAGCCAATTGAGAAAACAAGCAAAAGGAATTGTAACAGTCAAGCCTTTAATCACTTACTGTGATAGTATAAATAAGCAAGAGGCTGATCCTGAGAAAGCATTGGTCCCCGTTCCTTCTCCATCCCTGACCAACTCCTATTTTTCCCCCACTGAGTGGTGCAGTTAGATTTGCACCGACACAGGGTTGTTTCACTTCCAAGAGAGCCACAAACTAAAGGCTTCTGAGCTTTATAGACCTGGGGGATTGTCGAGTTAGAGAAGGAAAGTCTAGGAGTAGGAAAGCGCTTAGTACAGGCATACCTTGGAAATACTGTGGGTTTCATTCCAGAGCACCACAATAAAGTGAATACCATCATAAAATGAATCACTCAATGTTTTTGATTTTTCCAGTGCATATAAAAGTTATGTTTACATGATATTGTAGTCCATTATGTGTGCAATAATATTATGTCTAAAAGACAATGCACACGACTTAATTAAAGCACATTATTACTAAAACATGCTAACATTCATCTGAGCCTTCAGGCTGTTGGAAACTTTTTGCTGGTGGAAGATCTTGCCTCCATGTCGATTGTTGCTGAATCATCAGGATGGTGGCTGCTGAAGCTTGTGGTGGTTGTAGCAATTTCTTAAAATAACATAACAGTGAAGTTTGCCTCAGTAATTGACTCTTCATGAAAGATTTATCTGTAGCAGGCAATGCTATTCAATAGCCGTTTACCCATAGTAAAACTTCTTTCAGAATAGCAATCTTCTCAAATCCTGCAGCCGCTTTATCAGCTAAGTTTATGTAACATTCTAAATCCTTTATTGTCATTTCAACAATATTCAAACTATCTACACCAGGAGTAGATTCCATCTCAACAAATCACTTTTTTTGCCTATCCATAAGAAGCAACTCATCAAATCAAGTTTGGTTATGAGATTTCAGCAATTCAGTCACACCTTCAGGCTCCACTTTTAATTCTAGTTATCTTGCTATTTCTACTACATCTGCAGTTTCATCTTCTATGACATTTGTGAACTCCTAAAAGCCATTTATGAAGGTTAAAATCTTCATAACTTCTTCCAACTCCTGTTAAGGTTGATATATTGACTTCTCCCTAAATCACAAATGTCCTTAATGGCATGTAGAATGATGAATCATTTCCAGAATATTTTCAATTCACTTTCCCCAGATCCACCAGTGAAAGCACTACGTATGGCAGTCTTATAAAATGTGCTTCTTAAATAAGACTTAAAAGTAAAAGTTATGCCTTTATCCATGGGCTTTAGAATAGATATTGTGATAGTAGGCATGAAAACAACATTAATCTCCTTGTACATCTCTGTCGGAGCTCTTGAGCATTGCCAATAAGCAGTAATATTTTGAAAAAAATCTTTTATTTTCTGAGCAGTAGGTCTCAACTGTGGGTTTAAAATACTTCAGTTAACCAGTGCATGTAAAAGTTATGTTTACATGATACTGTAGTCTATTATGTGTGCAATAGCATGATGTCTAAAAGACAATGTACATAACTTAATTAAAATCCATTATTGCTAAAACATGCTACCAATCATCTAGGCTTTGTTGATGATTGTTGCAATCATCCAGGCTTTGTTGTTCAATTTCTAGAGCAAAGAAGAGTATATTTAGTGTAATTCTTAAGGGCCCTGGGATTTTCAGAATGATAGATGAGCAGTAGTCTCAACTTAAATTCACCAGCTGCATTAGCTCCTAACAAGAGAGTCAGCCAGTTCTTTACAGTTTTGAAGCCAGGCATTGACTTTTCTTCTTTAGCTATCAAAGTTCAGGATGGCATCTTTTTCCAGTTGAAGGCTGTGTTCTCTACATTGGAAATCTATTGTTTAGTGCAGCCACACCATCAGTTACCTTAGCTGCATCTTCTGGAGAAGGTGCTGCAGCTTCTCCATAAGCACTTACTTCTTCACCTTGCACTTAAATGTTATGGAAACAATTTCTTTGCTTAAATTTCATGAACCAATCTGTTCTAACTTCAAACTTTTCATATTCAGCTTCCTTACTTCTCTCAGCTCTCATACGATTGAAGATAGGTAGGGCCTTTTTTCTTAATTAGGTTTGGCTTCAGGCAATGTTGCGGGCTGGTTCGATCCTCTATCCAGACCACTAAAGCTTTCTCCATATTAACAATACAGCTGCTTTTCTTTCTTATCATTCCTGTGTTCACTGGAGTGGCAACATTAATTTCCTTTGAGCACATTTCCTTTGCATTCACAGGTTGGCTAACTGTTGGGTGCAAGATGCCTAACTTTTTTCTTTCCAGCTTTCCACGTGCTTTCCTCATTTAGCTTACTATTCTCTAGCTTTTGATTTAAACTGAGAGAAATGCAAGTTTTACTTTCACTTTAACACTTAAAGACCATTACAGTTATTAATTGGCTTAATTTTAGTATTTTTTATTTCTCCCAAAAGGAAGACCTGAGGAGAGAAAGAGAGATGAAGGAATGATTGTTCAGTGAAGTAGTCAGAACACATACAACATTTATCAGTAAAGTTTTGTCTTATATAGGTACGGTTTGTGGCATCTCCCCCAACTGCAATAGCGAAATCAAAGACCACTAATTACAGATCACCATAACAGTTACAATAATAATTGAAAACTTTGAAATATTGCAAGAATTGCTAAAATGTGACAGAGACACCAAGTGAGCACATGCTGTTGGAAAAAAATTGTGCTGGTAGATTTGTTTGAGGCAGAGTTACTCTACATTTTCAATTAGTACAAAATTCAATATCTGCAAAGCACAATAAAGTGAAGCACGATAAAATTAGGTACTGACACATAACAAAGAAATGTCCTCCGGCCCACTTCCTCTCCCATAAGGAAATCTCACCAGAAGGACCTGAGGAAGGCTTCAGCCAAAAGTCCCAGATAAACATGCTTCCAGTGTCGACAGGTTATTGGAAATTACAACTTCAAAGGAAAAGACGTATAACCAAACCAACTTTTTTTCCTCATCAAGGTTATAAGGAAATAACAGCGTTGAAGGAAGCAGTTATTTAAGGGCCTGCTGTACATTGTTTCACTGAAAGTTGAAGCTTCCAAGAATTTATCTACAATGTTAAGTGAGGACTTGCCTAGGGTAGCACCTGAAAAATCATACATGAGTTTTGTTACAGAAGCCAGACTCTGTGTACCCTTTGATTGAATATATTTCCACAATATTTGTTAGCTTTTGTGTTCTTTGAGTTATATTTACATGGTGTTTCTTTGTCTTCATTTACTTTTCTTTCATTTACAAGTTCTCTGTCTTTATATTTAAAGTGTATTTTCTTTTCCAAAGTTGGCTTTATAAACCCAATACAAGATTCTCACTGTTTCATGTACGGTATTTAGTTCAATTATAGCTCATATATGTGGAGTCCTAATTAGAGAATAGTAGTCTGGCTGGCAGTACTGAGGCAAAGCAAAAAGAAAAGGCAGATAAGCTCTAAGTCCGCCTTTCTTCATGATCCAGGAAACATAGCTCTCCTACACAAGTAACTCACGATCTTCCTGTGCCCAATTTATCACGACACTTGCAAGTTAGCTCACTGAAACTTTGGTGTTTGCACATAGCCCTCTTCAGTATATAGCTAAGCACTGTTCCACAAAATCCTCAGCAAGCCTTTGTTTCCTTGTAGTCAGATTCTTTTTGCTGGCTTGCCTATTGCACCCTTGCAACATATTTTTATACTTTCTCTAATAAATCTGCCTTTTTTTACCTACAACTGTTTGGAAAATTATTCTTACTCCCACACCACCAGCCTTAGGTAGTCACTGCTACCTGTGACAATATAATGACTGTCACATATGTGTGTGTGTATGTGTACATCTACATATGTAATTTCACTACCATCTTACATTTAATTTTCTGTTTGCTTATTTTTATTTTTAATGTTCTTTTTTCTCTTCTCTTTTGCCTGCTCTTGGATTAATCCATAATTTCCTATTGCTCCATTTTTACTCGCTATTAAACTTTAGCTAATATCACGTGTCTAATATTCCTTTCGAAAGGACCCTGTAAATTATATACATGTTTGATATCTCATAATACAATCATTTAATTATTAATTATTTCCTGAAGAAAATTTTTTTCCCTCCCTTACTGCTTTTTATTTATTTTGTCTTTAGAGTTCAACACTATTACTATGATATGTCTAGGTATGGTATTTAGCTGGGCATTTACTGTGCTTCTTAAATCTGTTTAGGTTGCACCCATTTTTTAAACATTATTGGTCATTATCATTTAAGTGTTCTTTTGCATTTTTCATACTCTCTCTATGTGACTCCAATTACAAGAATGATTGATCTCTTCACTCTTTTACCTCTCTCTCTCCTACCTCCCCTCCCTCTTCTCAGTATGTGGCCCTCCATGGTCCTACCCCCCCCCACCCCCGTCCCCACTACAGTGCTTTGCATTATTTACTATCAACCTGTCTTCTAGCTTAATAGCACATTTTCTGTTGTGTATACTGTGTTTTTAAATTGCTTTAATGGGATCTCAGTTTTAAACATTGTATTTTTAGTTTCTAAAACTTCTGTTTAGTAATTTTGTCAAGTCTCATTATCTGGTTAACTTCATTTTTTTTTTCTATTTTCTTTATTGTTTATATATTTTGAACACATTATCATAGTGCCCTTAGAGTCTTCATAATTTACTATTATAATTTACTTAAGGTCTGGATGCCTTAAGAATTTTTATAGTGTTTGTCTATACTCCGGATTTTAAGAAATCTTATTGCACTGTATTTTGGTATGCCCTGTGATTTTATTATCTAGATATTGTTGTGTAGACAAATTATAGGGTCTCAAATGATGGTTTCTCCTCCCCAGTGAAAGGAAATCATTTGGCTATTCAGCTGATATGGTTTCTGAACATCTTAATTAAATCAGAGATTTTTCTAACTTAAGTGTAACCTGCATTCTTGGTCAGAATTCAGCAACTATCCTGAGAGAAAAACTAGTCAAATTCTCCAAGATCTCAAATTGTTTGAACAGAACTCTACTGATTTTTCTGTTCCCTGCATTGTTCCCTGCATTGTCCCCAGGGTAAAATGACTGCAAAAGTCAGATTGCCTATGAGGGTCTTTCTTCTCTAGTTTTATAGCATCTACCGTATCTAATGACTCAGCACTTAAGGAAGATTTTAAGCTAATATGTTCCTATTTTTTTCAGCATTCCAAATTATTGATGACTAGGCTACACCATGCTATACTATTTTATTTCACCTGGAAGTCAAATTTCTCATTCAGTGAACTTTCTGGTGTCAACTTTTAAAGCCTCATTTGTCACCCACCCTACCTGAACAATTCACAATTTAGATGGCCAGTTTTAAGAAAGACTCAATTACTACATTTTAAAGTAATCTCTGTGATTCTCATCAGAAATACATTTGCTTCATAGACCACATTCTGCCAATCACTAAAATCTACCTCAACTTTGAGGTAGACGTCATTGGATTTAGAGATTTTAAGAACATTTTGCAGCAAACACTAAGATGAGATAAATGTATAGTATAATTTCAAATCCTTGCACCCCATTTTGCCTCCCAGATCACAATAAGTAAAAGTTATGACTAAACAATCCAAAAGTCAACTAAAATCCTTCCTCTTTAAAAGGCAATTTCTTATAGAAGATAAAGGTTAATCTCATTATATTTTATTTTCAAGTAACAGCACCATGACTTTTAGAGTCTTAACTTCTGAGAAGACATTAGACTCTTAAAAAATCTTTCCTTCAGTAATTTTACTATTATTATTTCACTTTTTTGTGTCCAGGTTCTTATATCTACTGCAGTTGCTCATATATTTTTTTCTTAAGTAAACTTTTATGATTATATATTTCTGCCTAAAAATTAATAACCAACTTTATATTGGTTATAATAACTGCAAAATCTGACAGTTCTGCTGAATTACAAATATAATAAAATGTTAATTTTTAGGTCTTCTGTGCCTATTTATTGAAATATTTCTGATCAGAGAATATACCATTATTCTAAGCTGTGATCCACAGATATCTGCTTTTTGTCTCTCTGTTTTTAATTCATGACAGAACACTCCTGAGAAACAGTGTGTTTATGCTCATAAATAAAAGTGTTATTCTTTGGCAACTGCACAGGATCATATCGTGTCCTTCAATTATTTTCCAGACAAAGAAGTCTGCCTAGTTTTCAACCTCTTGATAGGAATATCCTGCCTTGCTTTACCAAGTATCATCTCTCTCTCTTCCACTGCCCCGCTCTTATTTTCTCTTCCTCTGCCTGTCTCTTCTCCCTCCCTCTTGTAGTCTATTCATCATCTTTTGTTTAACATAGCTACAGACACAGGCTGTGTTTTTGTCTACATTCTATAAGCTAGAAGAAAACATAACATGCAAAGTCCAAGTCAAGAATAGCCATTGATTAGAGATGATGTCAGAAAGATGATACAATTGGAAGACTCAGACCATTTATTCCACAGGGAGACACAGATTCAGCAGTATGTGGACCAATTCCCTTTGTGAAAATTCTGGTAATGAGGGGAGAGGATTCTGCACCACCAAAGGCAGGTACAAAACTAGCTGTATACACGTTTGTAGGAAATTTCATAGCATTCACCCACCATCGCCCCTCCATATGGCTCAGAATTGAGCCAGGGTAGAGACTCTCAGAGACTCCCTCCTGGAGGAAGAGAAGGAAAGAATGTAGCATGGGTCTGACATTCTAGTTTCTTGAGGCTCACTCAAGGCACTCTTTTTTGTCTCAGCGGTCTCAGAGAACTTATGAGACCCAACATACCCTAGTTGCCTGGGGACAACTGAGAACAAAACAGAGCTGGATGACCTGCTGCTGCCAGGAGGCCCTGCTTGCAGCAGAAAAAGCTGTGAGCAGATGGCCACTTCTCCCTCAAGAGGTCATGGGAGGAATGGGCAATAACGAGAATCGAGTGTTTCTTCAAAATTCTATCTTTCTAGAGAGTTTCCTGAGGGATTGTTCTCTGTCTCACCTGTCTTAAAGTATCGGGCAGGACTTAGTGTGATCTACGTGCCTGGGGGCAGATGAGAAAAAAAATGAGTTGAGAGGCATACAGCAGACCCAGAGAACCTGCAGGACCACAGACACACACCTGAGGGAGCAAGAAATACGAGCACCTGAAAAAAGAAAGAAGCAAATCCACTATAACAAGTCTGGGGAAAACACATTGACAGAAAAGCATGAGAGACCCCAAAATCTCCAGCTGGACAGGCTGTTGAAAATCTTTCCCTCTATAAAGTCACTTCACAAAGACTGGGGGAGGTAGTTTTTTTCAGATTCATGGATCTCAACTCAAACTAACAAGGCGCACAAAGAAACCAAAACATAGCTAAAACAAAATCATAAAATAAATCTTCAGAAAATAATCCTAAAACAATGAATATTTTACCAGAGAAAACAACCATATAGTCAATCATTAGATGTAAAACATAATTAAACAATCAGTGGTGAAACTCAAGTAATCTTTTCTCAATTCCTAAATCTTAGTTCTTTACAAATTATTTAAATGCAGATATTTTAACCAAATTACATTAAGACTGTCACTGCATTATTATCTATTAAAATAAGGCAATAGAATTAAGCTTTTTTTTTTTTTTGAGATGGAGTCTCACTCTGTCACCCAAGCTGAAGTGCAGTGGCACGATCTCGGCTCAATGCAACTCCTGAATTCAAGCAATTCTCCTGCCTCGGCTTCCCAAATAGCTAGGATTACAGACATGCACCACCAAGCCTGACTAACTTTTGTATTTTTTAGTAGAGACGGGGTTTCATCATGTTGGCCAGGTTGGTCTTGAACTCCTGACCTCAGGAGTGATCCGCCCACCTCTGCCTCCCAGAGTGCTGGGTTACAGGCATGAGCCAACGTGCCCGGCCAAATTAAGCTTTTAAAGCACAGATTTTATTACGACTTTCATTAAAGAATCTTAGAGAACTATCACATTGTTTTACTCTTTATATTTTAGGACTTAGATTCTATTGGGATATTGCAACAAATAATATACGTTTCTTTTTTATTGTACCTAGAAGCCTAGAAAAAAAACATAATAATATAATGTCAGAAAAATCTCAATAAAATTCAATAATTTTAGATATATATAATGCAACTGAAAATCAACAAAAAGAAAACCAAGATACAATCACTCAAAAAATTTGTAAAAAAAATTAGTATAAGTATTAAGGTAAAGATTAATTAGAACTATAATGTAAACAATTTACAATGCAGTCAAAACTGTATAATCTCTACTTGGTAAGAGTTTTTATTGTTCTTTGCTGGATTCCCAATAGAATCTAAAATTAAAATTATTTTCATGAAAATTTATGTTTGTTTTGTCTTTCACTTCCACAAAATCTAGCTGTTCTATGCAGTTTCTTTTGAATTTTCTGACTGTATTCCCTAATGTCATGCCTACTACGCATACAGAAACTTACCTTTCTTAACTCTTCCTTTTGTCTGTACGTGTGTGTGTATAATATATTCATTTATATATATCCATATTTATATATATGTTTATATGTATATATACATTATATATTCATTTACACTGTTCATTTTTATCTTGTACCAGAAGATGGAGAAAGAACAACAAAACAAATAGTTGAAAGTGTGAACAGTTTAAAAAATACACTTCAAATTCTAAAGATAGTTTTTTAAACATGTACTGAAATAAACATTCTCAAAAAAAAATCTATTGTTTAAAGTGAAGACAGAATATAACATTAACTATCAGTATTTAAATGCCCAAAGTTTATAGTTGATGAAAGTAAAGAGTTTAAAATTTTAGTTAAACCAATGAAAACCTTAACTTTGAATGGTGAAATTTATCAAAACAGAGTGATAGATGGAATATAATGATTCCTTGTCCACCGGTAAGATTGAAACTTTTTTTTGAATGAAAAGTATTGACAGTTTTAATATTTCTCTTAATAAACATGTTAAAGAAACTAAAGAAATAGATTTGGAAAATATATAAAGAATATTTACATATGTCACGAAAAATATGTTGTAAAATGATCTGTTAGTGAAACCAATTTGCTTTTGATTCTTACAAAATGGCTTTGCATAATTCATTACAAGGATTTCTCCACTAATCAATAATTAATTATTTAATGCATTAATTAATTAATATTTTCTAAAATACTCATAGAAAACCAACTCTTTTACGAAAGCGTTTTTCTGTAAACCCTTGTGGTCAAGGACTTGCAGAAACGTGATTGACAAGATGAAAGATTTTTTTTCAATGAGGCTATCTACATCCCTGTGGTGTTCATGGCTGATAAATCCTAGATATAACACTATTTACTGAAATTTACAGTTATTTCCTGATTACCCTAGTATGTTATTTTGTGCATATTGAGAAATTGATTTTAAATATAGGGGAAAGCAAGAGACCCAAAATACTTAAAACAGTAATAGTATTAAAAAGAACAAAGTCAGAGCACTTGACACCATTTTACTTCAAAACTTACTGTAAAGCTATAGTAATCAAGACAGTTTGATAATAGTAAAAGAATTGACACAGATATCAATGGCACAAAACAGAGTCCAGAAATATTCATAAAATAGCCTTTCTTTCTGTGTCACGAAGCTCCATTAAGACTTAATCTATAATTGGTAAGACTTTTCATTGTTCTTAGCTACATTCATCTTTGCATCTAAAATAAAAATTATTTCCATAAAGTTATTCTAGTTTCATCTCTCACTTCCACAGGATCTAGCTACTCTGTGTAGTTTCCTTTGAATTTACTGAATCAATCCCTAATGGGGTGCCCTCCACCAATACAAAAAAAAAAAGTCCCTTTTAACTCTTCCTTTTGTTCGTTATTTTGGCTCAACAGAGGTAATTATAATAATAGTTAATCATTACAAAAGCTTACTGTGTGCCAGGTATAATTCCAAATGCTCTCTGTACACTAGTAATTCACAATCACAAAAGACCAGTGTGAAAGATGCTATTATTATCTCCACTTTATGAGGAAACTCAGGGATGGAATATTAATAAATTATTTGGGATTCCACAGTTTGTTCAGTGGCAAGCCTGGATTGCTGTTCACTTTACCATTCGCTCTACTTTTGATTAATTTGATATAGAGGACAGGTGACTTTAGAGAGGATAAGGAATCAAGGCTGATATCATGTATGTTAAAATCATGGCTTACTTATAGATTAGAATAAGTGTGTGTGTGTGTGTGTGTGTGTGTGTGTCTGTGTCTCTTCAAACACATAAATGTGTTTAGGTAAACACGTTCCAGTGTTTGAAGATTTATGAAAATATATTTGTAACATGTTGATCTCATTGGTTGAGTTTTTAAAGATATTTCTAAATATTTTTCAGTGTCTAATCTCAGTTTGGTGTCCTATATTAGATGGTAACAAAATATACAAACATTTCCATCTTCAAAAAACTTATTTTATTTGGCTGTTTGCTTGAAATTGTCAAGAATGTCATCATCACTGGTCATTAGAGAAATGCAAATCAAAACTACATTGAGATACCATCTCACGCCAGTTAGAATGGTGATCATTAAAAAATCTGGAGACAACAGATGCTGGAGAGGATGTGGAGAAATAGGAACACTTTTACACTGTTGGTGGACTCCCACCAACAATGGTTCAACCATTGTGGAAGACAGTGTGGTGATTCCTCAAAGACCTAGAAATAGAAATTCCATTTGATCCAGCAATCCCATTACTGGGTATATATCCAAAGGACTATAAATCGTTCTACTATAAGGACACATGCACACGAATGTTCATTGCAGCACAGTTTACAATAGCAAAGACCTGGAACCAACCCAAATGCCCATCGATGATAGACTGGACAGGGAAAATGTGGCACATATGCACCATGGAATATTATGCAGCCATCAAAAACGATGAGTTCATGTCCTTTGTAGGGACATGGATGAACCTGGAAACCATCATTCTCAGCAAACTGACACAAGAACAGAAAATCAAACACCGCATGTTCTCACTCATAGGCGGGTGTTGAACAATGAGAACACATGGACACAGGGAGGGGGAGCATCACACACTGGGGTCTGTCAGGGGGAAAAAGGGGGAGGGACAGTGGGGGGGTGGGGAGTTGGGGAGAGAGAGCATGGGGAGAAATGCCAGATATAGGTGATGGGGGAGGAAGGCAGAAAATCACACTGCCATGTGTGTACCTATGTAACAATCTTGCATGTTCTTCACATGTACCCCCAAACCTAAAATGCAATAAAAATATATATTAAAAAAAAAGAATGTGTTAGACATTCTGAAAGTTTTATTATCTTCCAAACAATAGTTCATTCATTGCTTTTATAAGTATCAGGTTACTTTATGGAGTAACATACTTTTCTGTTATAAAATATAATTAGATTATGTAATGAATAAAGTTTCCTATCTCTATATTAGTAAATTTATGGAGAAAAAAATATATTTTAGAGGAAAAAAGTGAAAATGCAACTGTAATTGGGTTTTTTCTTGGGTGCCAGTGAGGCACAGTTCCCCCAAGAGAATGCTGTGGGTTCTTGGCCTCCAAGCTCTTAAAGAATAAGCGATGGGACCACTACAGGTGCGCTGTATGCTCATAAAAGTAAATATCAGACCCAAGAAGTGTTGCAGAAAGGTGATTTTATTTAGGTAGAGAAAAAAGAAGGAAAGGAGAAGAAGAGAAAAGACTTCCACGAGGAGTGTGGAAGGGGATTCCAGAGAGTTGGAAATCCAGCGTGGGTGAAGGAGCAGGGGAATTTATCCTGGGAGAAATTCCCACCTTTCTAAGTTCCTCTGGCCAATGAAAGGAGTTCCTTTAAACTTCGACTGGGGTGATTGACTTTTAGTTTTTTTTTCACACGCCCGTGAAATGCAAAAATAAACCATTAAATCTCTCAAATGGAGAGAGATGGGAGGGGGGCATGGTGCTGGGAAATTCTTGCCCTTAAAACTACACCCCCTCATGGACGTGGAAAGAGAACACATTCCCTCACAACCATATACAATAGATAATCTAAAGAGGTTATTCTATGATTCAGTATGTTCTTATATCATGAAAACACTTGGAGAAAGATAACAATGTGAACATACATTGCAAATTAATATTAATGTGGCATCTTTTGTGTTGTAAACAGGCACTGGTGATAGGTGCCACAAAGAGATGAGATCAACACTGAGACAAAGGATCTCTCAGCAAGGCAACTTTACTTTCTGCTGAAAGGGTGCTACCCACCAGCAGCCTTGCCACAAAAGCACACCAAACAAAGGAGGCAGGAATATTTATTTCTAACGCATTTGCCTTATTGCTGTTTCCTGTTTCCATTGGCTAGAACAGGACCTCACATTCTAGGCTACACCTAATTGGCTAACAACTTAAAACTTTCCTAACTAGCTAAAAGCAAAGGAGAACAAAGGAAAAGAGGAAGTTACTTCTGAAAGACTTGGAGAAATAATAACATTTCCAAACAAGCAAGGGAAATCAGCTATGAGCTAAGACTTGTCCTTGTTCAGATATTTCAGGGCAAATATCTGGGTTATAGTGTAAAAACTAAGAACACAGAATATACTTATTTCTTTATTTATAATTAAAAATTACTGAGGATTATTAGCAGAAAGTGTTAGAGTAAATCAACCTAATAGGCCAAGAAAGCTTTAAAGAGGAACCTCTATTTACTTTTGTTTTCTATTTTTTGGGTTTTAAAAAGCTGTTAAAGTTATTTTTAAGGAAAGAAATTTCTGCTTAGACACATATATCTGTGGATAAATTTCCTTATGGTTTGGACAGAGAAGTTAGATCATTTTTCATGCTAGAATTTTGAAGTTTTCTTCTTCTTCTTAGTGTGAAATATCAATTTCAGTTATTCTGGGGATTTCCTCAAAGAAACCCTGGCCAATGTGGATATAAAATGAGCTAAGGACACGCTGTTTTTGTATGTTTCGCAGCATGATGACCAAGATTGGTTCATTGTCCTTATAGATACTTACTGTAAATGGCTAGAAAACAATACTCACACCTGTATGTTTTCTCAATGTAGAATAACAGAGTACAAACTCATCAGAAGCCAGAGGTGCATTGGTCCTTAAAATACTCCTATAGCTTCCTACTTCCCTTGGACTGACAGTCAAATCCCCTTAACATTTTCTTGAAAGGTTGTCGCAATCGGATTCCTCAACACACAGCATTACCTCTTGGACATCAACTCCTTTCTCCCTGTTGCTTACTCCATCCCAGAGCCTCTTGCCTTCTTTTTGTTCTTCCCTCACTGCAAATACAATGCTGATTCATTCACCAGTGTTCTTCAAATATCCTTCTTTTTGGCTCCTGTTCTCATCCTTACTACAGCCTTACAACTTCTCAGTGAAGCATGCTATTAAATGGCAAATAACCCTCACATTGAATGTTCTCCTTCTCAGCTGCTTTACTTTTGGTATCCGATGCTTCTAATATACTGTGTATTTTATTACTTATTGTACTAGCGTCTGTTTTTCTGAACTAGACTCCAAACACCAGAAGTTCAGGAATTGTTATCTGTTTTATCTACTAATTATATCATCTGCCTGTTGATCATGCCCAGTGCCAAATTACGCTCAATAAAATTTATTGGATAAATTAATGAACAAATAAAATAAATATTTAATATAATTCTTGAAAAAATGTGTTTGTGTACAAAAATAACTTTATAAATGTTTGAGGACCTATAATTAGTAGGATAATTTTCTCTAATTCACTGAGTAGCCTATAAATAACAGCATTAAACTGGCTAAATAAAACACAAACATACCCACACCTACACACATGCATGTGTACATGAGTCAATTAAACACATAATTGAATCATGAGTACATATTCAAGAAAACCCTAAAGACTAATTGTATGTATTAAATAAGAATGAGTATTTCTCTGATCATTTTAACTATGTAAAAAATATCAACAAAACACTATTTTTGGCTGGGCTTGGTGGCTCATATCTGTAATCCCAGAACTTTGAGAGGCCAAGGCAAGTGGATCACTTGAGGCCAGGAGTTTGAGACCAGCCTGGCTAACATGGTGAAATCCCATCTCTACTAAAAATACAAAAATTAGCTGAGCCTCGTGGCTCATGCTTGCAATCCCAGCCACCCAGAAGGCTGAGGCAAGAGAATCACTTGACCTGGGTGGTGGAGGTTTCAGTGAGCAGAATTGCACCACTGCATTCCAGCCTGGACAACAGAGAGAAATCCTGTCTCAAAAATAAATAAATAAATAAATAAATAAGTAAATAAATAAATAAATAAAAAGCATTTTTTATTTTATTATTTTTATTTTTATTTTTTACTTTTAATTTTTTTATTTATTTTTTCATTATACTTTAAGCTCTGGGATACCTATGCAGAACATGCAGGTTTGTTACATAGGTATACACGTGCCATGGTGGTTCACTGCACCCATCAACTCGTCATCTACATTAGGTATTTCTCCTAATGGTATCCCTTCCCTAGCTCTCCACCTCCCACCAGGCCCCAGTGTGTGATATTCCCCTCCCTGGGTCCATGTGTTCTCATTGTTCTACTCCCACTTATGAGTATGAACATGAGGAGTTTCGTTTTCTGTTCCTGTGTTAGTCTGCTGAGAATGATGGTTTCCAGCTTCATCCATGTTCCTACAAAGAACATGAACCCATCCTTCTTTGTGGCTGCATAGTATTCAATGTTGCATATATGCCACATTTCCTTTATCCAGTCTATCATTGATGGGCAGTTGGGTTGGTTCCAAGTCTTTGCTATTGTGAACGGTGCTGCAGTAAACATACATGTGCATGTGTCCTTATTGTAGAATGATTTTTAATCCTTTGAGTATATACCCAGTAATGGGATTGCTGGGTCAAATGGTATTTCTAATTCTATATTCTTGAGGAATTGCCACTGTCTTCCACAATGCTTGAACTAATTTACACTCCCACCATCACTGTAAAAGCATTCCTATTTCTCTACATCCTCTCCAGCATCTGTTGTCTTCTGACTTTTTATGATCACCAATCTACCTGGCATGAAATGATATCTCATTGTGGTTTTGATTTGCATTTCTCTAGTGAACAGTGATGATGAGTTTTTTTCATGTGTTTATTGGCTGCATAAACATCTTCTTTTGAGATGTGTCTGTTCACATCCTTTGCCCACTTTTCGATGGGATTGCTTGTTTTTTTCTTGTAAATTTATTTAAGTTCTTTGTAGATTCAGGATATTAGCCCTTTGTCAGAGGGACAGATTGCAAAAATTTTCTCCCATTTTGTAGGTTGCCTGTTTACCCTGAAGATAGTTTCTTTTGCTGTGTAGAAGCTGTTTAGTTTAATTAGATCCCATTTGTCAATTTCGGCTTTTGTTGCCATTGCTTTCGGTGTTTTAGTCATGAATTCTCTGCCCATGCCTATGTCCTGAATGATATTACCTAGGTTTTCTTCTAGGGTGTTTATGGTTTCAGGTCTTATGTTTAAAGACTTATATTTAAGTCTTTAAACATAAGACCTAACACAAAATACTCTATCTTGAGTTAATTTTTGTGTAAGGTATAAGGAAGGGGTTCAGTTTCAGTTTTCTGGATGTGCCTAGCAGTTTTCCCAACACCATTTTTTAAATAGGGAATCCATTCCCCATTGCTTGTTTTTGTCAGGTTTGTCAAAGATCAGATGGTTGTAGATGTGTGGCATTATTTCTGAAGCCTCTCTTCTGTTCTATTGGTCTATATATCTGTTTTGGTATCAGTACGATACTGTTTGGGTTACTGTAGTCTTGTAGTATAGTTTGAGGTCAGGTAGTGTGATGCCTCCAGCTCTGTTCATTTTGCTGAGAATTGTCTGGGCTATACAGGCTCTTTTTCAGTTCCATATGAAATGTAAAGTAGCTTTTTTCTAATTCTGTCAAGAAAGTCAATGGTAGCTTGATGGGGATGGCATTGAATCTATAAATTACTTTGGGTGGTATGGCCATTTTCATGATACTGATTATTCCTATTCATAAGCATGGAATGTTTTCCATTTGTATGTATCCTCTCTTTTTCCCTGAGAAGTGGTGTGTAGTTCTTCACAGCCCTTGTAAGTTGTATTCCTAGGTATTTTATTCTCTTTGTAACTCAGGATTAAGAGTCACTCAAAACTGCACAATTACATGGAAACTGAACAACCTGCTCCTGAATAACTACTGGGTAAATAACGAAATTAAGGAAGAAATAAGTAAGTTCTTTGAAACCAGAGAGAACAAAGACACAACATACCAGAATCTCTGAACACAGTTAAAGCAGGGTTTACAGGAAATTTTTAGCACTAAATGCCCACAAGAGCAACCAGGAAAGATCAAAAATTGACATGCTAACATCAAAATTAAAAGAACTAGAGAAGCCTGAGCAAGAAAATTCAAGAGCTAGCAGAAGACATGAAACAACTAAGATCAGAGCAGAAGTGAAGGAGATAGAGACACAAAAAAAACCCTTCAAAAAAATCAGTGAACCCAGGAGCTGGTTTTGGGAAAAGATTAACAAACTGGGTAGACCTCTAGCCAGACTAATAAAGAGGAAAAGAGAGAAGAATCAAATAGACACAATAAAAAATGACAAAGAGGCTATCACCACTGATTCCAGAGAAATACAACCTACTATTAGAGAATTCTATAAACACCTCTACACAAACAAAACAGAAAAATCTAAAAAAAAAAAAAAAAAATGGATAAATTCCTGGACATGAACATCCTTCCAAGACTAAACCAGGAAGAAGTCGAATCCCTGAAAATGCCAATAACAACTTTTGAAACTGAGGGAGTAATTAATAGCCTACCAACCAAAAAAAAGACCAGGACCAGACAGATTCACAATTGAATTCTACCAGAGGTACAAAGAGTAGCTGGTATTGTTCCTTGTGAAACTATTCCAAATAATAGACAAAGAGGGGCACCTCCCCTCACTCATTTTATGAGGCCAGCATCGTCCTGATACCAAAACCTGGCGGAGACACAACAAAAGAAGAATATTTCAGGTCGACATCCCTGATGAACATCGATGTGAAAATCCTCAATAAAAGACTGGCAAACCAAATCCAGCAGCACATCAAAAAGCTTATCGACCATGATCAAGTCAGTTTCATCCTTGGGATGCAAGGCTCATTCAACATACACAAATCAATAAACGCAATCCATCACATAAACAGAACCAATGATAAAAACCACATGATTATCTCAATAGATGCAGACAAGGCCTTCGATGAAATTCAACACTTTCATGCTAAAAACTTTCAATAAACTAGATATTGATGGAACGTATCTCAAAATAATAACAGATATTTATGACAAACCAACAGCCAGTATCATACTGAATGGGCAAAAGCTGGAAGCATTCCCTTTGAAAACCGGCACAAGACAAGGATGCCCTCTCTCACCACTCCTATTAACATAGTATTTGAAGTTCTGGCCAGACCAATCAGGGGAAGAGAAAGAAATAAAGGGTATTCAATTAGGAAAAGAGGAAGTCAAAATGTCTTTGCAGATGACATGATTGTATATTTAGAAGACCCCATTGTCTCAGCTCCAAATCTCTTAAGCTGATAAGCAACTTCAACAAAGTCTCAGGATACAAGATCAATGTGCAAAAATCACAAGCATTTCTATACACAAATAATAGACAAACAGAGAGCCAAGTCATGAGTGAACTTTCACAATTGCTACAAAAAATGCTATTTTTAATCACCAATACACGTTAACATAAAGATCTACTTTATGGTATGAAGTAGATGAAGTATGAATTAGCTGAAGTATTATTTATGGGTTTTATGGTTTCAAACAGAGAAACTATAAAGTGGTAAGGAAGAATGTTTGAAACAATATAAAAGTGAATCTTAACCAATCCTTAAAAATATCAGATTCATCATTAAATCTTTAAAAAGAAAGAAAGATTAGAGTAAAAGCTGTGGACCTGGGAAGTGACATTCTCTTTTTTTTTTACATGGTTAACAGCTTAATTTTCTCTTTCTTTGACCCATCATACAACTAGGACAAACAAGGCTATTCTAGATGATCATTCCTTAAGGATATACTTATTAAATCATTGTTACACCTATAAAGGTAACTTTCATTAATTTATTACTTAATAGAAATTAATACACAGACATATTAGTTTTCGTGATCCATTTCTTACCACCAATTCAGTTCACAAATTTTACATGCAGAACATTCTGCCTCTGATATCATTAATCAAAAATATCTTTCTCTTAATGTCTTTGAATAGCAAACACTAAATTAAGTGTAGAATGTAATATGATCTCTCTGAGACCTTTATAAGATAATTATGGATGCACATTTGAAAATGATCAATATTTATTTTTAAAATACTAAAATATTAATGCAAAGTTAATACTGCATATTTTGACATTTAAATTTTTAATAACATTTTTGTACTAGGACTTTATCATTTGTTCATTTTCTTATTACTTTGCTATTTATAATCAAAGCATGAAATAAGTCTAGTTTAATAAGAAAGAACATATGTTTTTATTTTTAAAGTTTCAAGTACTTATTTTAAATTAGTAATTCAAGAAATAAACAATATATATTTTAATTATATGCTTTTCCTTGATTTTTATTTGTAGAAAAAATTATGAGAAATACTTAAACATATGCTTATACTTCTAAGTATAAATTTATAAGTATATATTTAAGTATAAAGAAATATGTCTGCTATTTATGTTCTATATTTCCATATATATTAAGCCTGCAACACCAATCTCTGTTCTTAATTGGAAAGGAAAAGTCTCAGCCGATTGAAGCAGCAGTGATAGAGAAATAAAGATGAGTTTAGTATAAATATGAGTAGTTTTATTATCAAATTAGAAAATGTCATTAAAAAATAGTTTCTGTGGAAAAACACAAATGAGGTAAAATGATGGCAATCTTTAGGTCTCTGCAGGTATTTGATCAGAAGTATTTGTTTTTAATTGGGACAGAGCATATCGAATGGATCTTCTATAATGGTTTATTCTGTCAATTGTAGGTAAAAAACATTTTTCAGGGCTGATTATTTTCTCTCACTCAAAATAAATTGCTTGCGGAATTTAGCAAACTCTAATCAGTTTATCTTCTGAAATGTTGATGTGTATTTGATGTGAATTCAAAGTATATTTGATTTTTCTTTATATTTATTCTTATGGTTCAAAAGCTGCCACATACATCAAATATCCTTTGAACACAAAAATATGTGATAATGAAAGGAAGACATGCTTACCAAAGGCATAGGATATAATACGTTTTGTCCTTGACCTGCATCAAACAAAGAAAGTAGACAAAAGGAGGAATGAATAGAAACTGCCAGACTGGGTTAAGTAAGTCAGTTTCCTTACTAAGTAAACAATTTAGAACTTCTCCTCACTTCTCAGTGCATATTCTTCTGCCATCCCTGTAACAGTTCAAAACTGATTTCTGTGATTTCTATGACTAGGTATCAACGTTTCAGATATTATCTTCTTTCTTTTTAAAAGTACTTAGACTATGGATAAATCTGTTGGGCATCAGCCATGGGGCAGCTTTTTGAATTTGTGATGCAGAGGTGTTATCAGAACTACACATCTCACATGCACGTCTCCACAATGATGTTTTACAGAGTTACCGAACAAATCATTTTCCCAATTTCAATGTCAGATTTAATAACTATGTAAACCCTCCAATTATTCTCAAAGTTACTTAAACAACTTTCCTTTCAATTCATGTAAGTTGTACAAGGAACATAGTAGTGGGAAGGGAGGAGTCAAGTGGGCTGGATTTTCATTCTTTTATTTAATTTATTCATGAATTTCTACTTGGCATTTTTACCTCATCTGATTAGCGCTTCCATATTTCTGAATTTTGTTGTAAAGTTTTCATTTGCAGCAGCTGCTCTACTCTGGATTAGCAAATTGTCATTCTTTATGTCTCTTTCCCTTTCCGTTTTATCTGCCAGCATTAATCAGAAACACTATTCTAAGAATGTTTTAATTAATGTAATTAAGGAAGATACACACCTGTTCAAATTGTTAGCATTCCACATATGTTTAAAAACATTTAAATTTTTTTTCAATATTTTAACATATATAACCCTTTGGGTTCCTGGTCCTCTTCTATTTTACAGTGACTTTGTTTCCATAATCCAAATACAATGGTCCCAGGTTCCATCCCAGATCCTGTTGAAAATCTCCTGCTATCATATCATCATAATTCTGAAGGTTCCTAAACAGTTAGTTACATTAATCTATAATTTCTTACTCCTGATATCTGCTCCCAGAGCTAGTCTCAATTATCACCTGTCAAAGCTGACTTCTTCGCCTTCAGCTCTGTTCATGTGTGTATTTTTCAACTTTAATTCCTCAGAGAAAAGCCAATGCAAGTTTACAGTGGTGACACTTTTACAAAAGTTTTGAGATAGCAGAGGTGTGATAGGAAAGTAGAGATTAGAACCCAGATCAGAACAAGGAACAAATTAAATACAATTGACCCTTTAAAAACAGGAGGGTTGGAGACACAGACACCCACTTCCTTCCGCAGTTGAGAATTCACATATAATTTTTAACTTTCCCAAAACTTAGCTTCTAATAGCAAAGTTCTAATGTAAGTTCCTCTTACATTCTTCAACTTTACTGATTTGTATTTCTCATCATTCATAATTATCCCCCAAGTCCAAGCCTTCTACCATTTTCTGGGCCATTTCCAAATTCCCAAAGTTTTGTTTCTCTGGAGTTTTGAGAAACCATTTTTTAATATTTTTGACTGTATTATATAAAATTGCTTAACCCCTATATTGGTTTACTTCTATAGTTTTAACATACCTTAATGTCCAATAAAAATGAATAAAAACAAACAGGCAATAAAGGCCATTAGCAGTGTTGACCAAAAGCCTTACAGATAACATATGAATTATATATTGCATTCCTACAATAAATGAGCTAGAAAAAAGAAATGCTATCAAGAAAATAAAAGAAAGAGCAAATACATTTCAGTACTATACTATATTTAATAATACTATGAGTTTACATTGTCTGTTTACAAAAAAAAAAAAATCCTCTGTCTGAAATGCTGGGCAATTGCAATTGCAGACCTAAATCTGTGGTACATATCAGGCAATTCAACTTTACATTTTAATGTCATGACTCTTTGCTTCTTGGGAGTACTTTCAGCATCACTAGTGGCACTTTGCATGGATTCCATGATGTTATTCAAGGTTTATGATATTATACTAAACACACGAAAAAATATACTAGAACTGCAAGGGATCACATTTTACTGCCATACACAATTTACTAGAGATAAACTGCTCAAGTGGAGATAATTAGCATTACATGGTGTTCTAAGGGGATACTTGCAACACAAGAACTCACCACAATAGCAATAGGAGGTGAACACCAAACTATTACAGCAGCACAGTATGCACTACAGATAATTGTATGCAATTATAATTTAATACTACATATTTACATTTATTTATATTTCTCTCAGCTGTGAATGGCACCATGTACAGTCTGTATATGTATTTGTAAGTTTTGATAAATTTTTTTATAATAATCTATATTTTATGACAATAAATGATAAAATATGCTAGTATACTCACATACTTTGTCTATTGATGACAGATCTAACTTTTTTCTCTTTTATTGATATTTCTGCACAGTTTATTTGCAAGGTTTTCTTTTTCAAATATTTGCAAATCTCCAAAAAAGTTTCAATCTATTTACTTGTAAAAATTATGAAAGTGGAGTGATACAATTCAAGCCTATAATTTTCAAGAGTCAACTGTACCATAATCAGTATTCTTCCAAGTTCCTCTTACATTCTTCAACTTTACTGATTTGTATTTCTCATCATTCATAATTATCCCCCAAGTCCAAGCCTTCTACCATTTTCTGGGCCATTTCCAAATTCCCAAAGTTTTGTTTCTCTGGAGTTTTGAGAAACCATTTTTTAATATTTTTGACTGTATTATATAAAATTGCTTAACCCCTATATTGGTTTACTTCTATAGTTTTAACATACCTTAATGTCCAATAAAAATGAATAAAAACAAACAGGCAATAAAGGACATTAGCAGTGTTGATCTAAATTCCTTCATCTATGAGTAAGTCTATAGATTATAAGAATCCTGTAAGATTTAAAATACATATATGTATGCAAACACATACACACAAATATTGGCTATCAAATCAATACCCTTAGGAAATATTATAGACATAGCTTTCAATGAAATATTTTAGACAGAGAAGTCATTTTAACTGTAAGCCACTTAATGCTGCATAACTGTTTCTTAAGCTTTTAATTTAAATGTGTTGTGCATTTGTATACAATGTAAAACAAATAATGGAAGAAATAAAAGATTGAGTTTCTATAACAATTAGGAAGCATACATCGCTGTTGGAGGAATAAATGAGAATATATATAAAAGAGCTTACTAAACTAAGATTCTTAAGCAAATACTGTTTTGTAATATTAAGGAAAGAAAATATTTTAAATTACATGATGGATAATAAAGGAATACATCTAAACCAGAGAGTTATTAACTGTAGTTTGACTACAAGGATATTGATACAATAAACATTTTATTTAAGAAATAAATTTAATGCTGAAACTTCAAAAACAAGACCACGAAAATCATTGAAATGTTTACCAAATCAACAACTGTGTTTCTAGATAAAGTTTAAAAATTAGAAAATAGATATTTAAGACATGTAAAATTATAAATATAGAGGTAAAATTTTGTCAATTTCAGTTAAGAATTTTTTAAATTTTTCTTATAAAAATAGATGTCTCATAATGAAAGTTACAAATAAGAAAAGTATTTCCACAAAGGTTTGTATTCAATGTTTAATAAAAAATACACAATTAGATTTATTGATTTTATCAGAGTAGCTACTGCCATCTATAATTTCAGAAGTGTTTGCAATTATTTACAGTTTTTAGTGAACTATAATCAACTATGGAAAGAAACTATAATCCCTAAAGCCTATGGGATGCCATTTAGCATCACTTTTTATTTTATTTTTGGTAAGGTACAGTGATGACTCTATCCTGCATAGAGATGACAAACTGAGAATAAAAAAGACATAAAATGATTTCCAACACCTCAGATGGTCTCTAAACAACATCAGTAAAATTGAGTATTCTCTGAGCACTGTCACCAAATGTGGCATTCAACATAATGGAACTAAGGAACTGACAGTCAGTTGGAAGCTCAAGGACACCATGATATTATACATCTGCCAATTATAGGGGAGCTTAACACTAATGCAGAATAAATGGTTTACATCGAAATGTGATGGAATGACAACTGCTAAGGTTTATCAAAGAAAGTGGTTTTTTTCTTTCAAGGAAGGCTACGCTGCTAAGAAATTTTCAGTTCAGTGTTCCATTATTACCAATATGGTCAGAAAAAACAATGGGATTCTTTAAAATATAGGACCCTCTAGAACTAATATTAATTCCATGATTGGGGAGCAAAGATACAAACATCACTACTTCCAATGGTATCAGACATTTTCACAAAGCAAATTTTATCCATAATTTTGTTTTTCATTAAAGCATTATAAAAGCTTACAATTGAGCTACATATAGCTATCTATCAAAAAAAAAGAGAATAAATATTATTAAATTAAGTAACTTGAAGGCAGTAGATGCTTTGGAAAGAAAAACGTGCTGGTAATATTTTTTAATATAATATCTTAGAAGACAAAAATAGCCTCACATTATTAGATGAGTGACTCTAAGTGTCTTTTAAAAATAATGAAAGATATCATTGACTCAATGATCATATATGTTTGTATGCTAAGGTAGCATCTTATTTATTCCTAATGACATCCATCTCTAGTTGACAGTGATAATATATGATTGGGCAGTTGAATAAAAGATAGAACAACCCCAAATACACAATTGTGTTAAATTTACAAATTCAAGACCGAGGAAATAGCATTTACAAAGGCAAAGAGGTATTTGATAAACTGGCATATTTTGCTATAGTAGGAATAAATAGAACCAAAGACACATAACAGAACCAAAGACACATAACAGAACCAAAGACACAAACCACATGATCATCTCAATAGATGCAGAGAGAGCCTTCAATAAAATTTAACAGCCCTTTATGCTAAAAACTCTCAATAACCTAGGTATCAATAGAATGTATCTCAAAATAATAAGAGCTATTTATGACAAACCCACAGCCAATATCGTACTTAATGGGCAAAAACTGGAAGCATTCCCTTTGAAAACTGGCACAAAACAAGGATGCCCTCTCTAACCGCTTCTATTCAACATAGTATTGGAAGTTCTGGCCAGGACAGTCAGGCAAGAAAAAGAAATAAAGAATAGTCAATTAGGAAAAGAGAAAGTCAAATTATCTCTATTTGCAAATGACATGATTGTATATTTAGAAGACCCGATCATCTCAACCTAAAATCTCCTTTAAATGATAAGCAACTTCAGCAAAGTCTCAGGACGCAAAATCAATGTGCAAAAATCACAAGCATTCCTATATACCAATAACAGACAGAGAGCCAAATCATGAGTGAAGTCCCATTCACAATTGCTACAAAGAGAATAAAATATCTAGGAATGCAACTAACAAGGAATGTGAAGGACCTCTTCAAGGAGAACTACAAACCACTGCTCAAGGAAATTAGAGAGGATACAAACAAATGGAAAAACGTTTCATGCTGATGGTTAAGAAGAATCAACATCGTGAAAATGGCCATACTGTCCAAAGTAATTTATAGATTCAATGCTATCCCCATCAAGCTACCATTGATTTTCTTGACAGAATTGGAAAAAAACCTCCTTAAACTTTATATGGAACCAAAAAAGAGCCTGCATAGCCAAAACAATCCTAAGGAAAAAAAAAAAGCTGGAGGCATCACACTACCTGACTTCATACTATTCTACAAGGCTACAGTAATCAAAACAGCATGGTACTGGTACCAAAACAGAGATAGAGACCAATGGAACAGAACAGAGGCCTCAGAAATAATGCCACACATCTGCAACCATCTGATCTTTGACAAACCTGACAAAAACAAGCAATGGGGAAAGGATTCCCCTGTTTAATAAATGGTGTTGGGAAAACTGGCTAACCATATGCAGAAAGCTGAAACTGAATCCTTTCCTTACAACTTATACAAAAATTAACTCCAGATGGATTAAAGATTTAAACATAAGACCTAACACCCTAGAAAACTTAGGCAAATACCATTTAGGACATAGACATGGGCAAAAACTTCATGACTAAAACACCAAAAGCAATGGCAACAAAAGCCAAAATAGACAGATGGGCTCAATTAAACTAATAGAAGCTTCTGCACAGAAAAAGAAACTATCATTAGAGTGAACCAGCAACCAACAGAATGGGAAAAAATCTTTGCAATCTACCCATCTGACAAAGGGCTAATATCCTGAATCTACAAAGAACTTAAATTTACAAGAAAAAAACAAACAACTTCATTCAAAAAGTGGGTGAAGCATATGATCAGACACTTTTCAAAAGAAGACATTTATGTAGCCAACAAACATGAAAAAACTCATCATCACATGTCATTAGAGAAATCCAAATAAAAACCACATTGGGATACCAACTCACTCCAGTTAGAATGGAGATCATTTAAAAAATCAGGAGACAACAGATACTGGAGAGGATGTGGAGAAATAGGAACACTTTTACACTGTTGGTGGGAGTGTGAATTAGTTCAACCATTGCGGAAGACAGTGTGGCTATTCCTCAAAGATCTAGAACTAGAAATACCATTTGACCCAGCAAACCCATTACTGGGTATATACACAAAGGATTATATATCATTCTATCATAAAGACACATGCACACATATGTTTATTGTAGCACTGTTCACAATAGCAAAGTTGTGGATCCAACCCAAATGCCCATCAATGATAGACTGGATAAAGAAAATATGGCACATATACAACATGAAATACTATGTATGCAGCCATAAAAAAGGATGAGTTTATGTCCTTTGCAGGGACATTGGATGAAGCTGGAAGCCATCGTTCTCAGCAAACTGACACAAGAACAGAAAATCAAACACCACATGTTCTCACTTATAAGTGGATGTTGAACAATGAGAATGTACCACATTTTCTTTATTAATCTATTGAAGAACATCTTGGTTGCTACCAAATTTTAGCAGTTATGAATAAAGCTACTACAAACATATGTGTCTAGGTTTTTGCGTGAACATGGACATAGGGAGGGGAACATCACACACTTGGAGCCTGTAGGGGAGTGGGAGCTAGAGGAGGAACAGCAATGGGTGTGGGTTAGGGACGGATACCATTAGGAGAAATACCTAATGTAGATGACAGGGTGATGGATGCAGCCAACCACCATGGCACATGTATACCTATGTAACAAACCCTCACATTCTGCACATGTTTCCCAGAACTTAAAGTATAATAATTAAAAAAAAGAAATAGAAAAGTCAGAAGCATAGTAAAAGGACTAGGAAATAACTATTCAAGGAATTGCAGATCTTATTTAAATCTAAGGTAATATTGAAAATCATATTTCAATGTTTAATTTTTCTTCACCATCCAGTGGTTAGTGGTGAGTAGTCAAACTGTTGAGGGAATATAAACATAAATCTATTTAGCATTTTCTACGTGCTGGAGCTTAGTCTTTAGCAATGCCCTGCTTATTCAAGTTGTCTCCTTTCTTCCTTTTTTTTGCATTAGATAAAATGTTGTGATAATCAACCAGCTTTATTTAACTATTGGCAATTGTCTGAATGAATTGATTATTTTTATTTCTAATTATGTAGACTTCTTTTGGATGTATTTTGTTTTTAATCTAAATTAACAGATTTTATATTTCAGATCAGTTGTAGATTGATAAAAAATAATTAGAACATCCTGTACTTCGGTTTCCCCCTATTATTAATGTATTGCATTAGTGTGGCACAATTATGACAATTGACACACCGATATTGGTTTGTTTTTAACTATAGTTCATGGTTTATATTAGGAATCACTCTTTGTGTTGTACATTTCATTTTTTTTTTTTTTTTACAAAATGTATGACATACACCTGCCATTACAATATCTTTTTAAATATATATATATATATATATATATATATATATACATATATTATTGCATTTTAGGTTTTGGGGTACATGTGAAGAACATGCAAGATTGTTGCATAAGTACATACATGGCAATGTGGTTTGCTGTCTTCCTCCCCATCATCCATATCTGGAATTTCTCCCCATGTTATCCCTCCCCAACTCCCCCACCTACCACTGTCCCTCCCCTAGTTCCCCCCCACAACAGACCCCGGTGTGTGATGCTCCCCTCCCTGTGTCCATGTGTTCTCATTGTTCAATACCCACCTATGAGTAAGAACATGTGGTGTTTGATTTTCTGTTCTTGTGTCAGTTTGCTGAGAATGATGGTTTCCAGGTTCATCCATGTCCCTAAAGGATACAAACTCATCGTTCTTTATGGCTGCATAGTATTCCATGATGTGTATGTGCCACATTTTCCCTGTCCAGTCTATCATCGATGGGCATTTGGGTTGGTTCCAAGTCTTTGCTATTGTAAACAGTGCTTCAGTGAAAATTTGTGTGCATGTGTCCTTACAATAGAACGACTTATAATCCTTTGGATATATACCCAGTAATGGGATTGCTGGGTCAAATGGAACTTCTATTTCTAGGTCCTTGAGGAATCATCACACTGTCTTCCACAATGGTTGAACTAATTTACACTCCCACCAACAGTGTAAAAGTGTTCCTATTGCTCCACATCCTCTCCAGCATCTATTCTCTCCAGATTTTTTACTGATCGCCATTCTAACTGATGTGAGATGGTATATCTCAATGTGGTTTTGATTTGCATTTCTCTAATAATCAGTGATGATGAGCATTTTTCATATGTTTGTTGGCCTCATATATTTCTTCTTTTGAAAAGAGTCTGTTCATATCTTTCGCCCACTTTTGAATGGGCTTGTTTGTTTTTTTCTTGTAAATCTGTTTTAGTTCGTTGTAGATTCTGGATATTAGCCCTTTGTCAGATGGGTAGATTGCAAAATTTTTTCCCATTCTTTTGGTTGCCGATTCACTCTAATGGTTGTTTCTTTTGCTGTGCAGAAGCTCTGGAGTTTAATTAGGTCCCATTTGTCTATTTTGGCTTTTGTTGCCAATGCTTTTGGTGTTTCAGTCATGAAGTCCTTGCCTATGCCTATGTCCTGAATGGTTTTGCCTAGATTTTCTTCTAGGGTTTTTAAGGTGTTAGGCTTATGTCTAAGTCTTTAATTCATCAGGAGTTCATTTTAGTGTAAGGTTTTCAGGAAGGTGTCCAGTTTCTTCTTTCTGCACATGGCTAGCCAGTTTTCTCAACACCATTTATTAAACAGGGAATCCTTTCCCCATTGCTTGTTTTTGTCAGGTTTGTCAAAGATCAGATGGCTGTAGATGTGTGGCATTGTCTCCAAGGCCTGTGTTCTGTTCCATTGGTCTATATGTATGGGGTGACTCTTTGGCTATACGGCGGACAGGGAGCCACTTGAAGAGGTAGTCTGTCCCTTGTCACAACTGAGAACTCCATTTCTCCCTTCAGAGCTGCTGGGCAGAGAATTTAAGTCTGCTGCAGTGGCACTCACAATCACTCCTTTTCCCAGGTGCTGTGTCCCAGAAAGGTGTGGCTTTATTTATAAGCCCCCTGAAAGGCTGCTGCCTTTTTCAGAGATGCCCTGCCCAGTAAGGAGGGAGTCTAGTCACAGTCTGCCTGCAGAGGCATTGTTGAGCTGCCTTGGGCTCCCTGCAGCTGCTGTGTAAACTTCTTTATGCTTTTGTTTACACAGGTAAGGTTAGAGCCACCTTGCTAATGGCGGACGGCCCTCCCCCTCACTAAGCTCCACCATTCAAACTATTGTGCTGGCTGTGAAAATCCCAAGCCAGTAAAATTCAGTTTGCTGGTCTCCGTAGATGTGGGACCTGTAAAGCCAGATCTCCTGGCTCCCCCGCTTCCACTCCCTTTCTCTAGGGGTATGGGTGATTCTGTTTCACAGGCGCTCCAAGTGCCAGTCAAAATGGTTGTTCAGATTTGCACTGGGAACTGGTGGCACCGGCTGAATCAGCCACCCAGCTTTGCCCTGGAAATCCGCAGGCCCTGTTGGCAGGTGGGGATCTCTTGGTCTGTGTCAGCCATCTTGGCAGAAGACCAAAAATCTTTTTATATACAAGGATTAAGCTTTAAAATACAGAGCTTTTAATGATCTAAGAAAAATAATTTTCTTACTCTTACAATTACTTTTCATCATCCATACCATTTTTAATGATCCTTAAAATGTCACTTATTCCAAGGCAGTGCACTTTTTGGCAGCATGTAGACAAAATATTTACAAAGAATCCAATGAAATTGTGGCATATTATCAAATTATAAAAATACCTTAGTTTTACAGATATTAAAATGTAAAAAAAAAGTGAGCACTAAAATTGATACTTGGGTTATCATTTTACCCTGTTTAATATATCACCAAATGATAATATGAGAAAATATATATCCAGAATTTTAGAGGAATGTTTAATTTCTCAAAGGCTATAACATTATTCATGAAATGATAAAAATATCTGCAAAGTTACAATGGATTTTATTCAAAAATATTTGAATTTAGATAACATTCATGGTAACTTTTTTATAGATATTATATTATTACATTTCTTGGAAAAATCTTATTTTTGAAATATGCTTCATATTTCATGTAGGGTTTAAAGAATTTGGAATTAGTCCTTTAATAGTAATTACTTGCATTTAGCATGTTTCCCAAATGGAAAATCTAATTCTGTCAGCCTAATGTTAGATTTAACTGGACTTAATAACTAATTTTTATATTTTGGTATGCACCCTGTTGGGAGAATGGCACAAACTATTTTTTTCTCTCCTACTTACTTCTAATTTCATGAAGTAAAGCATTTCTCAAAAAAACAGAACATCTTTGAATTATACTTTTTTTCTAATTATTATAGGCATAGAATTTCTTTGAAGGTGACAGCAAGAGATTGTATTTCTGATGTTATTTTCAGTCTGGCAATTACTGAATTATTGAATTAATCTAGTTATAACTGTTTGCTGAGATAAAATGAAAGTCTAATGAAGAAATGGAACAAACATAGTATTTGATCATCAATCTGCATGTCAGTAAGGCAATTTCTTTATACTCAAGACCCTTTCTTGGCATCTATGTTGCAGTTAATACCTATTATAGAGATAAAAACACACCAAAGTTTACATCTCAGCAAGTCCTAGAGAAAAGTTAAATAAGTGTGTTTGCCTTAATGCAGACTTGTTTTTACATTTTTTGATAAATCCATCACTTAGGAAGGTAACTCAGTGTTCTTGAGTTAACTGTCCAAATTGATACACTTTTCATATTCCTGAAGGCAGAGTTAAGAAAGGCAGAGCAGATGGAACGTGAACTTCTCTTGGAGCTAAGTTTTCTCCAAGCAAAAGCCCCTAAATGTATAAAACATTACCAAGTATCTCCCCCAATTTAGCCAATGGAATAGAATCTCAGAGGAATTAAATTCCAACAGAATGGGAGTTTCCCAAAACGGATCCAATGGTATAAAAACTGTCATAATAGTTTATATGTCTCCAATCATTTATAATTAAACTGCCTACAAGGAAAGTTGTCCAGATGCTCCTTGACTTAAAATGGGGTTAGGATCTGATAAGCCCATCCCATGTTAAAAATATTGTAAGTTGAAATGTATTTAATATCCTCAATAAATCTATCATAATGTTGAGAAATCATGTTGAATCATTGTAAGTCAAGGATCTTCCACATTCCTATGACTCAATTTCTTCTGGTGGTCTTTCAGAAGATTCACTGTTAATGTTGGCATTCAGTTCCCTAGAGAAAATTAAGTTAGCTGGGAAGTAATGCTGATAAATCAATGATTGATAGATAGATAGATAGGAGATAGACAGAACAGTAGATAGATATATATATAGATAGATGATAGACAAATAAGCAAGCATACAATCACAAAACAATCATGACATATACAAGCAGTTAGCATGAATCTTAAAACCACTCATTTAAATATTATATCAGGACAGGAGAGAAGAAGAGTGACATCTGTCTGTCATTTGAGCTGAAACTATCATATGAGCTGAAGAATTCAGCAATGGCCTTGAGATGTATAAAGATCAGAGAAAACAGGCCACTTTTATCACAGTCAAAAATTGTTTTCTATTATTGCCAGATAAAAAAATCTAAAGCAAATAAAATAAAGTCTTAAATATATGAGAATATATATTTTAACCTTAAATTCACTTACTGTCATGTGATAAATGTCTGTAAAAAAATTTGAAACAGTCACGCTATTTAAAGATCTTAAAACAAGAATTTTAGCCATCAGTCAACCTACCTGCTGAGCATACCCCAAAACTTCCACAGAGCACAATTGGTGGAAGTGTACCTCAATTGTGCAGCAAGCATCAAATCTTTCTATTTTATATAAATAATATAAGATACTTTTCTTCAGGTACCTGGTCATTGCTTAATGACTTAAACACACACACTCTTTGCATAAATGATTAAACTTAAGCCATCCCTATTTGCAATTTTATTTAAGACTTTATTTTATTTCCTTTAGATTTGTTTTAATCTGGCAGTAATAGGAACCAATTTGGGGCTGTTTTCTGTTCTAAAGTGGCTTGTTTCTCCAATCTCTATACATGGGGCCACCACTGAACTCTTCAGCTCATGTGATAGTTTCAGCTCATATGACAGACAGATGTCACTCCTCTTCTCTCCTGTCATGATATAGTATTTAAATGAGTGGTTTGTATAACAGATATTTGCCATTTTTTAATACTGGTCACACATATGTGTTTCTAATAAAAGAAAATATTTCTGCTTAAAAAATACTTACATATACACATAGATATTTTACTATATATACACTATGCATGTAGTATAATAGAGTTTATCTCTGGAGGAGCCACTAAGACAGATCATGTGGTCCAAGGGTTGCCTTAGAAAGGAAAAGTATCTCTTCAATTGTAGGAATATCTGTGGAGAAACGTTCCAGGCAAATGAATTAAGTTTTTAGTTGGAGTGACAGGACATCTTAGAGAGAGTGTCTCAGTTTTTTTAAAACGCCAATTTATTAGATCCTTGCTGTCTTATTCCTTTCAATTCTTCATACTCTTTTATTGTAGAATGGAATTTGTGGGAGATGGTCAGTGATAAGAGCCATTTTAACCTTTGTTTTAGGACACATGGTGTTTTCCCATCAGAATTGAGGGGGATAGTTGTTACTGAAGACAATTAATATTCAGATTTATGTATTACACTCACAATAAGATACCACCATATGCCCACAAAAATATCCAAAATTATAAATGTGAAAAACACCAAGTATTTGCAAGAATGCAGAGCAACTATAATTCTTAGCCATTGCTAGTAGTGATATAAAATACTACAATCTTTTTTGTAAAGACATGAAAATTTCTTATGAAGTTAAAAATACGTTTACCCTGCTACCTAAGACTTCTCAACCTAGTTATTTATCCAACAAGAAGAAAAACACCTATCCACACAGGGCTTGGACACACAAGAATGTTCATGGAAATTTTGTTCCTTATAGCCAAAACCTGCAAAACCTGGACAGGACACAGTTGTGAATCAGACTATGTTAGATTTATACAAAGTAGTTATACTCAGCATTAAAAGGATTGAGCTACTAATTTACATAGCTTGGATGACTTTCGTTTCTCTTTCTCAGTGGAAGAAAAAGCTACACACAAAGCAGTACCCTGGCTCCCTCAGAGTAAGGGTAGGTCATTGAATGAGAAGCGTCGTAAGGAAAAATTTTTGAGTGTTTGAATATAAGATGTTTTCACAGGGGTGTGAACTACATGGGTTAATGTACTTGTCAAAACTTACCAAGCCGTATGCATAGGATTTGTGATTCGCACTCTACACACACTTTGCCTAAAACGAACAAGTATAAACAAAAATTATCCAGACTTAAACTATTTTTTTTCCTTCACTCTATTCAACAGTTAAGGAATGCCAAAAGCAAAAAGTGGAGTTACTGTGAATTAGGGTTTGTCAGAGAGAACAAGAGAAAAATGTTACAATTATTAGAAAGAGCAGAGTTAAAGTGAAAAGCCAACAAAGGGGGTTGACAGTAGAGGGGAAAAAGACTGAGCACTGGAAGGAAATCACTGGGTAGATGTAGAGAGGTCAAATCTGGTCAAAGAAGAGGTTTAGAGAGAATAGTCAAGAAAAAATGCTGGATTCATAGGAAACTGTAGTCAGAAAGTGCAAAGGTCAAGTTTCAGACTTCAGATAATTCAACAGTTTGAAGTTTGACAAGCCCCAGTGTTTGTAGATGTGAGTGATAAACTGACTCACTATGGCATAGGAGTTTCCCGGGGCTGCCATCACCAAGTATCCTAAACTGGATGACTTGGAACAGCAAAATTGATATTCACATGGTTTTGGCAGTTACAAGCCCAAAGTCAGTGTGTTAGCTGGGGCTTGCTCCCTGTGTGGGTGCGAGAGAAGGATCTGTCTCTGGCCTCTCTCCTAGATTCTGGTAGCTTCAGACATCTCTTGGTTTGTAGATGGTATTTACCCAGCGTCTTCACATCATCTTCCCTCTGTGTGGCACTTTCTTTTCACATGCCATTCCTTTCATGTGCATGTGCCTGTCTTCAAAGTTTCTATTTGTATAAATGCACGGTCATATTGGATTGGGAACCACACAGATGACCTCATCTTAACTCATTACATCCTGCTATGACCCTATTGCCAAACACAGCCACATTCTAAGGTACTGGGTTTAGGACTTCAACATATGAACTTAGGAAGGATACAATTCAACATAAAGCACATGGCTACGGGAACCAGGTTATTAAAGGAATTGAGAGGTTAGTGATGGATACTGAGAATAATAAGGAAAAAAAATAATGTGTTATGATATGAGTCAGAGGACAAGGCTAGAGGAACAAGGATCTAGATGGGGTTTGGGGAACAAAGCCAGTTTCCACGGAGGAGTGGAGGTGTGCAAGAAAGAGAAATAATTTTTGAGGGAAGCCAAATCAGCCTTATGTGCAGAGAATGCAGAATTGGGTTGTGGTGAAAGCTGGCCCAGTGGATAGGCTAAGAGGAACAAGACGAATCATACAGGGTAGGATCTCAGTGTGAGTGCAAGTGAGCCAGGGAGCCTGTTAATGAGGAAGGCTTAGGTGTTGCCTGGGAACTAGACAATTCCTCCCTCACTGCCTTCACCTTATTTGCTTAAAATGACATTACATTTTATGTCTTTTTGTGCTTAGGAGGGAAAGGCCAAACTCTTTTCCCTGAAGGGCTTTGCGGTAGCTGCTTTCTTTGTTTAAAACATGATATTTGCACGACTGGGGCATTAATGTCATCCATCTCTCAGCTTAAATGTCACCAACTCAGAGAAGCCTTCCCTGCCAAAGCAATACCAAATGACTACCTGGCCAATATCTTTATCACATCACACTTTAATTATTTGTATGGAAGGGATCACTGTTTGACAAATTTCTAAATTGTTTATATTGTATATGTTTTAACACATGATAATGTAAGCTAATAATGAATAGGAACCTTAACTTTTGATCACTTCTGTGTTCCCAGCAACTAGAGCAGTGACTGGAACAGGGAAGCACTTAAGAAATATTTGTTGAATGAATGACGATCATTTAAAAATCTGGAGACAACAGATGCTGGAGACGATGTGGAGAAATAGGAACACTTTTACACTGTTGGTGGGAGTGTAAATTAGCTCAACCATGTGGAAGACAGTGTGGCAATTCCTCAAAGATCTAGAATTAGAAATGCCATGTGACCCAGCAATTCCATTACTGGGTATATACCCAAAGGATTATAAATCATTCTATTATACAGATACATGCACATGGATGTTTATTGTGGCACTGCTCACAATAGCAAAGACTTGGAACCAACCCAAATGCCCATGTGATAGACTGGAAAAAGAAAATGTGACACATATACACCATGGAATACTATGGAGCCATAAAATAGTTGGGTTCATGTCCTTTGCAGGGACATGGATAAAGCCAGACGTCATCATTCTCAGCAAACTGACACAAGAACAGAAAACCAAACACCACATGTTCCCACTCAAAAGTGGGTGAGAACACATGGACACAGGGAGGGAAACATCACACACGGGGGCCTGTTGGGGAGTGGGGGCTAGGGGAGGGATAGCAGGGGGTGGGTGGTTAGGGGAGGGATATCATTAGGAGAAATACCTAATGTAGATGAAGGGGGTGAGAGATGCAGCCAACCACCATGGCACAAATATAGCTATGTAACAAACGTGTGTTCTGCACATGTATACCAGAATTTAAAATATAATTTAAAAAATTTAAAAAGACAAGAATGAAATATTTGTTGAATGAAGCAAGATGTCTATTGGTTCATCCTCATGTTCTCAGCATGTAGCATAGACCACGTAACATAAGACGTGCTCAATAAATAATTGTGAATGCATTAATAAATAAATAGATAAATGACCAAAGGTAATAACCTTTTCAGTAATTACCAGAGATGCCACAGATTGAGATGACACATGATAACATTTTCCAACTGGAAGTTTACAGAATGAATTACTTCCTCCAAAATTCTGGAAGATATAGCAAGTGTGGTAGGCTGAATAATGGTTCCAAGCCTAACTTCAGAGCCTGGGAACAGATTACCCTACGTGGCAAAATGGATTTAGCAAATGTAAATAAGTTAATGATCTTTAGATGGGGGAAATTATCCCGGGTTATTTGGTGAGCCCAATGTAATCAACATGGTCTTTATAAAAGGGAGGCAAGAGGATTAGAGTTAGACAGAGGGTTAAGTGATGAGTAAAGCAGAAGGAAGCAAGTCAGAGAGAAATGTACATGTAATATGCTGGTGGCTTTGAAGATGGAGGAAGAGCCCACAAGCCAAGGAAAGTAGAAAGATTATAGAAGTTGTAACTAACAGGAAAATAAATTCTCCTTTAGACAGATTCTCCTCTAAATCTCCCCTGATGTGTTCAGAAAGAATGCTACACTATGTCCCCATTTTAAATTCCTGATCTTCAGTTCTATGAGAGAATCAATGTGTGTGTGTTTTAAACCACTCAATTTGTTAGAGCAGCAATAGGAAACAAACGCAGTGGGTGAGGGGCAAGGTAGAAAGTTTGATTGCATGGATTCATTGAACATTGGGAGGGATCCTTGGATGGTAAATTTGTTTTGCCACATTATATTTACAGTAAAGTTGCTATATTATAATATACAATTGAATATATGCCTATGTGTATACATGTATTTTATATTGTTCTAAACATAAACTGAAGGTTGAAAAATTCTTGGATATACAATGTTATAAATGATGGTTGATAGCCAAGTGTGGTATTAAGCAGTATATAAAAATTGATTTGTGAAGTATCATAAAAGGACCCCATATACTGGTAATTCTCATTTAGCTATCTTTTCTCTTCTTTATTCATGAATAGAACCAGCAAGATTATTCAGAAAAAAAATCAATTTTTAGAGTTTTCAACATTTTTAATGAAGGTTTTGTGTGATGGCTACAGAATAAAATATAGGGTCTGTCTCTATGTTTAATCTACACGTGTTTAGAAGCTGAGCACATGTCAAGATGTCTTAAATGCAGTTCTTGAAGTAAGGTTTATACTGTCTTCTGTTTTACAACATATTATGCTACTGTGGTCTCAGCATGCCTTAAGATTGTGGCTGTGCAGGGTAAGAATGAGACGCCTAGTCTTCTCATCTTATGGATGAGAAAATTGTGATCAAGTAATCTATACATAGAAGTATAATTTATGAACCCAACTAAGACCAGGGCTTGTAGTTGTGCCTGCATGGTGGCTGAAAACTGAAATTAATTTACTTTTATAAGTTAGGTGAGAAAGCAGTCAGCCACAAGGACCAAATTATTTACCACTGCTTAAAATCTAATTGGTAATTTTAAAATGCCTAGAATATATGTATGATGATTTCATTGTCCATTCATTTTCCATAGCTATGTTTTCAGTATCATTCTCCGTAGTATCATTCCCCTAGTGGATAAGGATCAGAGTATACAGTATGAATATTTCAAATGACAACAGTATTTGACATTCTAGGTATTCAATAGGTAATCATTCAAAAGAGGAATGAATGAGAAGAAAACCACTTAGCCTGTAAGTTAATGATATAACATAACCAACACTGCAAGACTAAAAAAGCCTTATTTAAGTTATTAAATTTACCTATACTGAGGAAAGTGAGGCAAAATAATAAGGCAGGACTTTCAAATTTGAAAGTAAAACAAGGGGTGGCTTCATAAATAAGGCAAACTGAACCTGGTGCATAATACCTGCATATCTCTAAAACACATTATTCTTGAAGCTTTTGAATTTCTGAAATTGCATTATTATCAAAGCAGGCTAGCACAGCATGACTTGTACTTTGATGTTGGATGACTAGTTCTTCAGCTATGTTTTTTTTGGTGGCTAAATCCTTGGTTGAAGGGCTTGTAACTCTGTCAAAATAATGATAACAATGGTAGCAAAAACTAGATAGAATATTATATCTACATCAATAATTACAGATTATAATTTTAATAGTAAGGTTTAAATCTACTTTTCAATTGAATAGTGCTGGTAAGAATGTTTATTTTATTGCATAGTTCTTGGTTTATTCTCCAGGGACTGAGTGGTCATGTTAATTTAGCTAATGCACATTTAACAAGACCAAACATAGTATAAAAAGTTGTCATAATTTTGTTATAATGCATTATACTTGAAAACTATTTCAGGCTAATTAATTGCTTACAAAAAACATAAGAGCATGTTCTCATCAGTCTGTTATACAGAATAATCATGGAATTTGAGGGAAAATAAAAATATCATTATGTAATTGGACATTTTGTATTTAACTATATCATAGGAAAAATAAATTCATTAGCATCACATGAACATCACAAATTCATTGATATTTTTATTGTTTTGCTTCATGTATTATTCCCCTTGATGATGAGAGTGACCCAGAAAATATAAAATTAGAGGCAACTATAAACAAATACTATGGAAGTTGCTTATATATAAAAGTACAAAAATTGTATTTATGTATGAATTCAGTAAGAATTTCCTAGCTGCCTACTGTTTAGGAATGCAGGGAAATGACAGTGGCAATGTAGGGAAACAATTCCCTGCCTGCTAGTACAGTGATTTGCGACCCTGTCTCTGCTCCGTTACTACTCCTGGAGCTATCGAAATAAAGACCCAAAACCAAACTTCAGAAAATTGCGATTTTAGAACTTCTCAGGCAGGTCCCAGATAATTCTATTTAGGAATTCTATTTAGAAATAATTCATTTTGTGATTTGAATGAACCAGCATTTTTGAAAAACCAGCTTTCTATGACTCACTTCCTGATGAAAAAGGCATCATCAAAATAAATCTAACACCATAGAAATATGCCCTGAATAAAGTCTATCTAGCCCGTTGCATTTTTTCTCAAAACTCATTGAGTGAGACTCTGATTGTGTCATTTGGATTTTGAATGGAGGATAAAAAAATACAACTTTTTTTTTTTTTCAAAACACTAGTTATAGGATAGATTAGGTTAGAGAAGCAACCGTAGAACTGATCGTGAATTATGCTAAGCATTTTTGGAGTCCTTCTTGAAGGCAGGGACTCTGAAGAATTTTGGGTAAAGAGTCTTCTCTGTGAACTGGAGAGTGAACACTTGTTGCAGAACATTTCAACTCTTAGAGGAGGAAATGAATGCATAGGAGACTGTTCTAGTAAAAAGAGATTAATAAAGGTGACATGAACTCAGTTAAGAAAGAGTGAATTTGAGAGAAATGCTGAAGGGTTAAAGGGGTCAATAAATAGAATTTTGTGAATTGTTAAGATTGAAGTATATGGTAGAAGGAGAAATACGGAATGAGACCCATTATCCAAATCCTAGTTTTGTTATCACATCATCAAAGACCTTCCCAATCTCTCAATTTATATTATTTGTTTCTACACTCTCCATTAGTGTGCTATATTCTTCTTTCATTACACATATCAAACTTTACAAGTATATATTATTTCTATATTTTTCAAAATATATTGTCCCTCAAAACCATATGATCTCAAAAGATGACAATCATGTATACTTTTTAATCATAGTATTTCCAGTGAGTAGAATAAATATTAGCAGATAACTAAATATGTGCTGAAGAATTTGAATGAAAAGATGCATTCAACTTATTCATAATATAGTTCTATTCTGTCATCAGGGGTTATCTATTTCTAGCCAATTTCAACTCTTATTTGTAGCCATTGTGATCTATTTATTTTCCTATTCTTTCCATGCTTCCTCTCATTCCACACTATTTCCTATAATTTTGTTTCCTCTTTCTTCCTATGCTAGTATTCAGATAATACTCATTATTAAAGATTTTGCTTTCCATGTTCTGTGAGAAATAGCTAGCAACAGAAAACCTGAAGTTTACTTAAACAATTACCCAAAAGATGAATAAGCAGGGTAATGCAATATGAATTTATGTGTAAATTCTGAGGAAAAGGTCTAAGATAGTTTCTTGTAAGACTTGTGGACAAATTATTGATCCCAATACCAATGTGAGTATAGATGTCTTAAACCAAGATAATGATTATGTCAAGAGCAGTAAGGTTTGATGCAACGTCTTCTAGTCAGAATGAAGTATTTATCACCAAATAGTCCTAGTTCTAGTTCAAGTCTTCCCTCTATAAACAAATAGAAACTGGACAAAATATATAAAACAAGTATCTTCGGGCAATATAAATTACTCAGCATAGGATTACAATCCCCAAGAGAAGAAAAATAAACAAGATGATAATTAAATCAGCCTCATTTGTCTGCCTGGAGATAATTTCTGGTCTAAAAAGGAAGTAAATCTATAAAGTACCCTACAGTTTCAACAAATTAGGAAGAAACAGAGATTAGTGTTTGAAGAAGCCAAGATGAATGGATATGAAGGGCAGAAAACAAAAAAGAAGGGAATTACATCTTGGCTGTATACTAACATGTGCACATGTCAGAGAAAAATTCCAAAAGACCCTGCATAAAACAATTTCCAGGGAAAGTAATGCTACTAATAAACACTTTCATAGACTCACATATCTCTGGGAAATTTTAAGAGTTACAACGAGCTAGAGTGGAGAAACTTCATTCTACACAGAGAACATTTAGAAGAGATACCAGAAGTGTCATTTCTTAGTACCACTATTCAGCTATTCCTTGAATAAACTAGACTCACTCCCACCAAGTTCATAAACAAATCTCAAGAGAATTATGCTCAATGGCAAGCATCTTATCTATTGGATAAAACATACTTCCACATTCTTGAAAAGAACACAAGGAAAATTTTTAAAAACTCACTGAGCCTTCATAATACCTAACAAATGATAAAAATTTAGATATGGAAAGAAGCCACCAAATGTGAGCCATAATCAGATATTCAACAGCAGTGTATCAAGAAATGGCAGAAATACTGGAAATAGTATATAAGAACTTGAAAACGTGTTATAAATGTATGTATTAATACAAGGATTTAATGCACAACATAAAAATGATGAAGATTGGTATGGCAACTATCATTTAAAAGAAAATAAATGGAACTTTTAGAATTAAATATACCATATGAAAATAAAAAACATCACTAGATAAACCTAAACAAAAATTGCAGAAGAAAATGTTAGTGAACTTGAGAATATAACAATAGTAAAGTGGAGGAATAAAAGAGTGAAAACAATGAACAAAACCTCATTAACATACATAATAATATAAAATAATCTAGCATATACATACTAGAGTCCCAGAAGGAGAAGAGAGAAAAAAAGGCAGAACAATATGCAATACCTAATTAAAGTCAATGCAGAGTCCAATGAGGACCAAATGGCAATGTGTGCAGGCAGGCAGTTCTTAGGTTAACCCACACAATAAAGTGCCTGCCATTGATGAAGTGGGGCAAATTGATACTATGGCAGCAATAGGAATTACAGTCTAATTTTTCACACGGAAGCTGTTATTAAATTCTTTTTGATCAAAAGCTGATCTAGGTGTTCAGTACTGACTATCCTGAACTGTGAGAAGTACGTTCTACGTGGATTTTTAGAATGCCTTATTCCAGAAAAAGGATGAAGGCAAGGAAACTTGTTAGGGGACATCTACTATCGGAAGGTAGGTTTAAAAAGTATTACTAAAATAGACTAAAATTTTAACCACTGATGAAATAAGAGGAAAGAAGAATTAATATTATATTTGACATTTGGAACACCAGAGAAAGGCTAATTCAAAGCAATAATGGGACAAGAGGTTAGAAATATAAAGAAAATATATTTCTAGGTTAAACTTTGTGAGGTCAATATTATAAATTTAGATTTGGGGATTATTTTAAAGAACTTCATTTTCTTTCCTATTGGCTAAAACTGTATTAGGTCCTTAGTAAATTTCCAGGAAAAGGTTTTCATTTAATCTATTGATTGATATGATTTAGGTATAAGATTTGGAGAACAGCTATAATGTTTTGCATGGTGAGTGAGAGAAGAGGGGGAAGCCTTAGATATTTGGAAAGACTTAACGGCATTTACCCAGAGACCAAAGCCATAAGCTAAAAATCGGGGGATGAGGACGGGGATGAGGATGTGCTGCAAGAGTGGTTATAGGGTAGAATTATACAGAAAATACTTTGTATATTATCAAAACCATACAAATTAAAGGATAATGGGAAGAAGCTTTTGTTAAGGCGTTTGAACATTCAAACTTGCACTAATGAAGACATAACAATTGGTTGTTTATTGAGTAAAAGGTAAGACACTGTATTTTCAACTAAGTTACAAAACAATGAGAATAATACTGATCAGAGGTGATAACTCACAATAAACTTAAAATACGTCCAACATGAATTTTTCCAAATGTTAACGCTTCTAGTGCATAATATAGCAGTCCACAAAGATGAAGTATGAACTGTTGAAAACAGTCTAATCATGTAATATTAAAAGTATTGATTAGCAGGAAGTAAGCAATTGTGGCAAATCTGTGGAACCTTTAACATTTCAAAGGACTAAGCAGCACCGTAGTATTTTTAATACAACGCCTCAGGCAGCCTTTCCGTTGCAAAATGTATGCAGTGTATAATCTGTGGCACTGCTACTATCTACTGTCAAGGTTAATTCATCCAGCTCAATCTTGGCCGTACAGAGGTTGTTTCCAGTCCAGTTATAAAAATAGTACAACCAAAATCAACAGTGTTTCCTACTAGTCAAGTTGAGAATATTTATTTTATATTGCTATACACAACAAGTTCATATTTTTAGTTTGTGTTATTTCTATGTCAATAAATAATAAGGATTTCTAAATATTTGTTTGTCCCCTAAAAAACTTACAAAATTCCAATTGTTTTCTATAGTAGTGGAAAAATTTTGCTAGTGATGTAATTGCCCTATTCAACTCATTTGCACTTATTAAAACAATCATTGCTGATTATATATACACACACATATGTACACACACACATTGTATGTTTTACATATATGTGTACAATTCATAGCAGAAATTTATCAAAAGAGATAAATAACTTTTTAAATCAAAATCATAAAAATGCCATTAGAAAGTTATTGGTCAGTAATTCAGGAGCTTTATATTGATTATGCCCTCTCCTTAAATGTGGAAGAGGACTTAAAAATAATATGGGTATTTTTATAGTTAGCAAATAAATATATCCTGGTGAATGTGCTCACAGATGGCTGTATTTGGATATTATTTATCATTTACTGGACAATTATTAGGTGCATAATATGTCACAGGTCTCTAGAAATGTGATCAATTTATTTTCTAAACCTAATTTTGACTCTCCTCTCAAATAACTGTTTTATAATTTAGTTAAAATATAAAATTATTAATGCATCATTTTAAAAGAAGTTATCAAATGTGAAAAAGAAATACTAACAATTTATATTATCAATGTGTTTGAGTGTTAATCCATTCTAAATTCAAATTAGTGAACTATAATTATATAGTAACATGGAAAAAGGAAGAAAGTAAATTCAAATGATAAAATGTACCAGTCCATTCAGCAGGTACAGATTCAGTAGTAAATATTTAGGTTCATTCTGGCACATTTAGAACCTGAAGGCTACCACTATAATTCTCTGTTTAATGAATTCAAAAACAATTCAAAATCTGAGAATTCAAAATCAGAGAAGAAAATGACAGTGGCTACATTTTTACTAATACCCTGCTTTTACTTTTTTTATGATTTGAGATAAGGTCTGTTTGAAACAATCATTGGACACTGTATCGACATAAATCTCTAAGATTATGGTTATCAAAGCCATATATTTGGACAACAGATATGAACCAAGTGTTAAACAAAACAAATAATTGGTTAAATTGGGTAGCAATTGGGTTTGGAAGTTATCTATCAAATATGAGAACAACTTAATTGCTTGAAAGAGTTCAAATGTTGGGATAAGTTGAGTAGAATTAATTTGACTCATTAATATCTTATTGAGATTTTTAATTCTACTTTTGAGGATTTCACTTTAATGTATTATGCCCTAAGAGAATTGCTTAGGCCGAATGGAGATTTTCATATATCAGTTAACAAATGGTAAGCTATCACCTTGTATCATACATTCTAGCCAGTGGTTCATTTGTGGTGTTGTGACAATTTATGTTATATAATCCTTGATCAGTTATTCAATATACTATTTAATTTTATTTTACTCTTTCATGCAAATTAGGAACTAGAAAAAATCACTAAAATTAATAATGAGAGGTCTAGAGTTTCTCTTCTTAAAGCCATTAAAATAATCTGCAAATAACTAGATTTTCCCAATGCAGCAGAATTTTAACATTGATAAAACAGTCACTGATTTTTAAACATAGTCCCTGTATGACCCATGATGAAATACAAAAGTAAAATTAAAAATATACAACAATGCTAGACCATATTGTTAAAAGTTGCCAAAAAGTTGAAATATCATGAATGATTTCATAAAATATGTCATTCTTTGAAGTTAGATTCTCCTCATAACTCTGTCTGTTACATGAATTTGGTAATTTGATTAGTTTGTATATATTCAAAAACCTATCATGTATTAAAGAAGGAATTTTGATATTTTTGCTTAATCAAATAGGATTTAGTCATTTATGTTTATAACATTTTCTGTTTTCTATTTTTAAAGTAAACTTGTTAATAATGTGATTTATGTTCACCTTCACTTTTAGAAGAAAGAATAAAAACAACGAATGAAGGTTATTAATTCAAATAATGACTCCAAAGTTAGTTAGGATTTTTTACTGGCAGCCTCACCATTGGTTGTCAGGATTTGGACAATGATCTTTCTTTGTTTACCTGCAATGACATTTTCAATAAAGTAGATTTTCTGGGTAGGAAAAAACTATGAGTCTCTTTGGGTGTCTCAAACGGTTACATTTGTATGTATCCATCTGTCTACACCAAATTATCCTCAGGACTCATATTTAGTAATTGTTAATGCTACTGATAGCTTGCAAATTACAAGCTTAAAATACACAATGAAAACAAATAATGTAAGATTTCAGTTTTCTGACTATATTTCTTCATATGCAGTAAACACTCTTTACCATTCAAAAGTGGGGGAAGGATATGAACAGACACTTTTCAAAAGAAGACATTTACGAGGCCAACAAACATATGAAAAAATGCTCATCATCACTGGTCATTAGAGAAATGCAGATCAAAACCACATTGAGATACCGTCTCATGCCAGTTAGAATTGCGATCATTAAAAAAATGTGGAGACAACAGATGCTGGAGAGGATGTGGAGAAATAGGAATGCTTTTACACTGTTGGTGGGAGTGTAAATTAGTTCAACCATTGTGGAAGACAGTGTGTGATTCCTCAAGGATCTAGAAATAGAAATTCCATTTGACCCAGCAATCCCATTACTGGGTATATATCCAAAGGATTATAAATCGTTCTATTTTAAGGATACATGCACACGAATGTTTATTGTGGCACTGTTTACAATAGCAAAGACCTAGAACCAACCAAAATGCCCATCAATGATGGACTGGACAAGGAAAATGTGGCACATCTACACCATGGAACACTATGCAGACATAAAGAACAATGAGTTCGTGTCCTTTGTAGGGACATGGATGAACCTGGAAACCACCATTCTCAGCAAACTGACACAAGAACAGAAAACCAAATACCACATGTTCTCACTCATAGGCGGGTGTTGAACAATGAGAACACATGGGCACAGGGAGGGGAACATCACACACTGGGGTCTGTTGGGGGTGGTGGGCTAGAGGAGGAACAGCGAGGTGCGGGAAGGTTGGGGAGGGATAACACTGGGAGAAATGCCTGATGTAGGTGATGGTGGGGATGGAGGCAGCAAACCACCATGGCATGTGTGTACCTATGCAACAATCCTGCAAGAGCTGTACATGTACCCCAGAACTTAAAGTGCAATTTTTAAAAATTATACAGAAAGCATTATCAAATATAAAAAAAAGAAAGCATGAAGTATAAAAAAGGACCAATGTCAAAACTTAATGCTTAAGTATTTCTGCTACTTAATGTTTAAAGAAGTTATATATTGTAAATGTTCCCATATTAATGGTAAAACACCATACATATATATATTCAGTTATTAAACTCTAAAATGCTGGCATTATAAAAAGACAGTTGTGTCAAGAAGCAGGCTCTAAAGGAATAAAGAAAATTTGGAGTGCATTATTCTTGCCTTCAAATTTATATGCTATATTCTTATAGCATGATGAGGAACACAAGATACATAAAGTAGAACAGTTAGATTATTAGAGATAACAGTACATAAAAACAAGTAGTATAATATTTGCTAAAATAATAATTTATATAGAAAAGTTAGATTATGATGGAAGCATTGTAGGGTAGAAATATGAAGAAAGAATGTATTGAAGAGTTGGTATCTAATATGCTTTGCACAATATTGGTGTCTAAATGAGAATCCAGCTAACCTAAGAGGTTACTCTCTTCTATTTTCTGAAGCCATGCAGCCTGTTTTTATCATTCTGACTCCAAGAATGAATATAAATCTTTCTTTGATTCGCCTCAAAAGACTAACTAAAAAATTAGTTTGCTAAGGTAGATTTTACAACAGTGTGTGTATAAGGGAGAGATTTTACATCACACTTTCCTCAGAAATAAATTTATACAAAATTTCTTGGGACATATCTATTTTCTGATATCTAATGTCCCTACTCAGATTTCTTCTCATGTATTTCCTGTATAGTGGCAATCTTACCAGCAACATTTTTTCCCTCTGCAGGATTTTCTGGAGACATGCAGATTCTACTGGGCAGAACATCTCAGACTGAGCACATGTTGTATTTTTAAGTTTGCAAATCCCAATTCAAAGAAAAGTGCCTCCATTTTATAAGACCTATCCTTCACTCACTGCAGTTTTAGAGTCCATCTGTGTGTCTTTGAACATATTCATAGTTCTACTCTCACTCAAGCTAATTTCTTACAAACAATTATATGGCTCTCTTAAAGAAAAATTTGGGCAGAGATATATTTTACCATAATATGCTGAATGAATCATAAAACAGAAGTCTAAATGAACAAAATCAAAGAAAACAGGATAAGAAACAAAAAATGAGTTTGTGGGGTAAAATAGGAAGACAAAACTTTTGAAATGAAGATTTTAAGTCTGTGTATAGAGGCAGATAAATTTAAGTTAATAATAGAAAACAGGGTGATTTTTAAAAATTGTTGCGTACCATAAATATTTTGCCAAGGGAATCCAATCCAGCATTGGCAACATTATATATTTAGAATAATAATGTGGAGATTAGGGACCGATTGAGTCTCGGGTGACAAAGAATGTGGGTAAGTAGAACAGGACACTACTGAAGCAAACCAAATGTGAAATAACTGAGTTTCTAATCAAGTAAAGGCAATGAAAATAAACATAAAGACTGAATCTGAAAGACCCAGAAAAATCAAATTGCATGTCATATTAAGATACATATTTATGTTTACATATAAAATTTAGAGCATAAAACACATTTTAATTGCATGCATGTTAACTCTAAAAACAGGTACAAACAAACAAAAACATCTTACACTAAACAGTAAGTGCAGAAATGAGGTTTTACAAGGCTGAAAATTAGCTTCATCTGTTGAAAAAGATACGTATTATATTGTACAGGCACATTTTGTGAGTTAGGTAATTTTCCTGGGATTTTTCACAAAAATTATATATATATAAATACATATATATATATGTTTCATTTGTATAGTTTTTGCATACTAGAACATTAGACTATAATTCTTCATGAATTTAGCATAGCTTTGACAGTGGGTTTAACAAACTATTTTCTGGGTAGTTTCCAAAACTGGATGGTGCTGTTCCACAGAGCTTAAATGTTTTTCCCTCACACAAGTATTGTCCTTATGAAAAGGAAACTTAAAAATTCTACTCGTATGTATTAAAATTTCATTTTAACTTCTATTTTTATATATGTAATACATATATAAAATACATATGTAAGGGCTTTTATGTATGTGTATGATTTATAAATATAACAATATAGGATACATGAATTTAATACTTAATATATATACTTGTATTTGTATATTTGTATATTTATTATTTATGTATTTATTTATACTCAGGTATGGATGATTACATATGCATATTACATCAATTATTTGACACAATCAAAAAGATTTGGAATCCACTTTTAATAAGTGATGAACTAACCATGCCTTAAGATATTTGTAGAAATATATTAAGTCATGTTAAATCATACACACATACACACGCACACACACACATTTTTCTTCACAATATTGTTGTACAGAGGAGAAATAGCACTGAAGCCTGTTATAATCCAATTGCAACAATAACCTGCTACTTTAGAAAAGAGGAGCTTCTCTAGCTCCTAGCGAACCAGCAGCTATGTGTGACAAAACAGTGCTGCTGGATAAAAAGACCCTCAGATGACCCAGTATCTAAAGAAGCCATTTCTTAAGTAACCCAACAGTTACAGTCACTATCTTGGCGGCTGCCTCCCCAGTACTAAAATGAAAATTGCTCAGAGGCTCCACACCATCCAAGTTGAAGTGGATTTGTGTCTTCCCTTAAGAGACTTACTATCATGAAATTTGTAAGCTTCCTATAGTTCTTCCCCACCCTTAGAAACCCATACACTAAAGAAACCCATATACTTCTTCCTACTCCAATAGAAATCCAAGTTTCCAAGTCCACTTACCATTCTACATATCTATTAATCTAATCAAATTAAACTTACACAACCTTCAAAAACATCCTACAATGTATTTTGACTGATAAGATCTCTAATTGGCAAATTTCCCCTTAATTTTAAAACTATTTCTGTATGTCCACTCCAACTCATTATAACAGCAGCTTGGTTGTATCTTGACCACACTGCCATACTACCACTTCTGCAGCCTCTTAAAGAAAGATGCTTTGTTTTCATTTAATCGCCACTTATTGGAACCTCCTCTTTTGTAAAGTAGCAGATGAAAAAACTAAACAAAAAATACTTCTGTCTGCATATGGTTCAGTTATTTTTCCCACAAATATTTAACTTTATTGAAGACTCTAATTTATTTTTTCTATAAATTACTAATTTTCCAAGATATGTATTCATTTCACTTCTTATACAACTTAGACTTAATGCTCTGTAATTATACCAGGCCCTTGTAATACTTTTAACTCTCTCCTTCTCCATCTGTTTTACTTAACTTACAAAGTGTGATATCTAATTAAACTCAAATTTCTGCCTTCTTCATGACTGTACCCATCAGAACTGATTTGTCACATCCTAAATTTAAGACTAAAAGTTTCAAATGGTCAATTCATTCTACCCAGAAGTCTGATTGTTTACATATTTACATATTCTTTAATTTTCTATGCCCCAAAACATCTATTATTCATTTTTTCTATTCCTCTCAATTTTATTTTTCCTTCTTCCTGTTTCAGCTAATGGCTTTGGCTCATGCTTTCCTGAGAAAACAGAAGCAATCTAGGAGCAGTGATTGCATTTTAGGATTAAATACATCTGCAGTTGCACCTGTCTTCTCTGCCTTCCTTCATCTTACTACTGTGGATGAAGATCCTGCATTTACCAACCAAGAGGCAGCCCTTCTGCTTGCACCCTGGACTCTCTCCCCCTCTCCTCTCAAAAAGTTATTTCTGCTTTCTTCTATGGTATGTTTCTTCATTTCAACTGACTCATGAACATACACCACACTAAATGCTATAGGTTGGTGACCCCTAAGTTTATATCTGACTTCTCTAAACCTCAGTCTTCTTGCTCAGCATGCTCATGCAGATTTCTTATAGTGATCTCAAATTTAACATGTCAAAAAATCAATTTTCATTCCTGACACTCCCATCTCATTCCCCATTAAACTCTCCCAGCTCAGTAAAAATTGCCACTTTCAATCAGTTGCTTGTCAAAATGAGGGGCTGACTTTGAGTCTTACCTTCCCTTAAACTCCCCATATTCAATATATCAGTAATTCTTGGTTGTTTCTTTCTTAAAAATACATTCTAGCATCTAATGTTTTCAATTTTTACTAGCTCTACTACCACGATGATAACCACCATTTCTTCTTAGATTATTTAAATGCCCTCTATGTGTTCTCTTTCTCCCACATTTTACCCCTACATTCCACACATTTGCATAAAACTCTTCAAAATGGGCCGGGGCCAGGGGTGGTGGCTCATGCCTATAATCCCAGCACTTTGGGAAGCTGAGACAGGTGGATCACGAGGTTAAGAGATCAAGACCATCCTGATCAACATGGTGAAACCCGGTCTCTACTAAAAATACAAAAATTAGCTGGGCATGGTGGCACATGCCCGTAGTCTCAGCTACTCGGTAGGCTGAGGCAGGAGATTTGCTTGAACCCAGGAGGCAGAGGTTGCGGTGAGCCGAGATGGCGCCACTGCACTCCAGCCTGGGTAACAAGAGCGAAACTCCGTCTCAAAAAAAAAAAAAACTCTTCAAAATGAATTCCCTTTGCACCGAAACAAACACTTAACTCTCTTCTAGCTAAAATAGCTCTGCATCATCCACCTTGTCACAGGCCTGTAGGATGACCTTACACTCACCTTTCTTTCCCTTGATGCTACGGCCCAGTCTTACTTTCTTTTGGTTTCTAAAAGACTCTCTGTATGTGTTAACATAAAATTATAATCTTAAAGTCACATGATTTCGAGAGATAAAAGTTTAGAGCTAAAAAAAATTCAGATTTTCTGTATAAGTTTTCTCTTGCTGTGTTGAGGCATACATAATATTGAAGGTCTACTCCAGCAATCTGGAGGTGGCAGGAAGCAGGAACTATTTAAATTATTTAAATTGATTTGCAGTCAATGGCTAAGAAAAGGCAGGACTTTTCAACTAGTCTATCAGTATCAGTTCTGCGGCATCTTTTTGTTGTTAGTGTTTCAACAACTTTTTTTAAAAAGTATCACTTAAAAAATATTAGAGGATGGAAGTGATGAAAAATTCCCTTCAACGGGGTCTAAAGAAAACCATGAGCAGTAAAGCCTATTCTTCTCTTTCCTGGAAGACTGCACTGTAATTTTCTTTCTTACGCAACTTGAAAATTTGTGATACCTTTAACACACTCAGCAACAGCTTATAAGAATCCATTATGCGGCACAGGGCACTCCACATAGACATTCATTTCTACTCCCCTTGCCATGTCTCTTTCGCATAACTTTTTTTCAGAGTATGTAATTTATGCTTTGGATTTGCTATTCATTTTGTCAACTGTGTTTCATTTTCTGCATGCTGATTCCAGCAATAGAGATCGTTTGAAATTGGTAAAGCAGTTCTATAAACCAATACTATCACACAAAAATTGTCAGTATACCACATGGAGATCTAGACTAAGATGGACTTAGAAAGATCATATTCTTAATGTAAATCTAGATATAAATTTTTAATGGAATAATTTAGACTATAACTGATTTGAAATCAAACACTGTTAATTTCTTCTCTGATTTTCGGTTTTATAAGACATGACAGACTCACTAAATCCAAATCATATCAATAAGCAATGTAAAGCTAGATTGTTTCAAATAAAATCAAATTATTTTAACTTAACATTTTCCCAATTATGTTCATACAGGCTTTTTTATTTGAACTTAATTAATAATAATGGCCTACTTTTTTAAAAAAAATTGTGAAATGGTTTCTTTTGAGATTTTATAAGTAGTTCTTGGCTCTTCTTGTATCAGACACAGGCATTGGAAATATCCTCTAGTAGCTATAAGGTTACAAAGTAATCATTAAAACAGGATTCACCTCTCTTAAAAACGTTTCCCAATAACCTTTAAATGTAATTCTAATGAAATAATTAGCATTACAGAAAGTATTAGAATTACATGAGGTATAGCAGGAATTATAAAAAAAGACCATTGGTTTGAGACCTTCGGTCCAAGATAGACTACTACAGTAAGTCCTGCTAGCCTTAGATCAATTCCGTAGTCTCTCTCAACTTCAGTTTTCTCACCTACAGAAGAGAGATTCCAATGCCATTCTGTGATTAATGGTAGCAAGTCCTGCTTCACCAAATCAGAAAATAGCTGTGTGATGCAGCAAGAGATAAATTATCTATCCTAGAAATGGCTGGGCTATATATGATATGTATATTCATGTCTTTATAGATCCAGCTTTCATTTAATAAGTAATTTCTATCTGTTTCTCTAATATCAGATGTACAGAGAAACCATGTCTATTTTTCAATTTAGTTGTTCTCAGTTGTAGTATTTGTTTTCAAGTTTAATTTTCTGTGACTGAAAAAAAACAGAGAGAACAAGATAATGGCAGTCTTCAGCATCATTTGCTAAATATTTTGAAGATAATTTTTGTTAATAGCGTAGTATTAATTGTAACTTGCAAAAATATAAAAATCTATTTCCTCTTTTGAAGGATGTGGAAACACAACTCAAATTTCACTTTCTTTATAAAACTTTTTTGATTATCCCATCTTTTATGACTGTTCAGTATTTAGTACTACCTTTTAAAATACATATTATATAGCACTGACCTTAGGGTCCTATAAATTGAACTCTACTAATGCATTTGAAAGTTGTCAGATCTATTAATATGCTAGTCAATATTTTTAATACCAAAAACTAGAATGGTAAAACACAAAGAACAGTAATTGGATTTGTGAATAATACAGACTTGAGATTATCAAACTGTGAATAGGCAAAAAGATTGCCTGTTCAGAAACAACACAAATAAATGCAATAAGAAGAAAAGTAAAATTCTCAAAATAAGCTAAAATGATGGCAAATTTCAGAACCAGGAGATATAGCCAGAATTGAGCATTTCAAATATCACTATCACTACAGTTTGACTTAAATAAAGGGAAGCAATTATAGGTTCCAAGCTAAATGTGAACTGACAATGTAATATGTGGTGCTGTGGTTTAGATATTGTTTGTTAGGTCATGCGAAGTCACGTGTTTAAATATGATCTCCACTCTTGGAGGTAGGACATGGTGGGGAGGTGTTTGAATCATGGGGGTGATTCTTCATGAATGGCTTGGTGCCATTCTCCTTCGGAGTTAAGTGAATTCTCACTCTTAGTAATTACTCTTAGTTTCTACAAGAATGGGTTGTTGAAGAGAACCTGGCACCGCCTCCTCTCTTTCTCTCTTGCCTTGTAATCCTCACATGATGGCTGCCCTTCCCCTTCCACTGTGAGTGGAAGCAGCCCGAGCTCCTTACCAGAAGTAAATGCCAGTGTCATGCTTTTGTACAGCCTGCAGAACCATGAACCAAATTAACCTCTTTTCTTTATAATTATCTAACCTCAGGAATTCCTTTATAGCAGCACAAGCAGACCTTGGGCATGGCCATAAACTACAAAGATTCAAGTATTTCAAATTTAGGTTTGATTTCTTGATGATACGATCTCCAGGAAAAAAAAAATGTGTGTGTGTGTGTTTGTGTGTGTGTGTCTGTGTGTCTGTGTGTGTATGCATTTAAATATTCTGTTTTTCAATTATTTTCTTTTTAATAATTTTGTATCATGCTTTTGCTGTTGCATTCTATTCCTTTTTATAGCCCATTTAGGTACCAGGCTTTTGCAAATGTTATCGCTGCTAGCTTTGTTCCCTTTTCCTTTCCCCTCTTTGCTTCATTAAGCTTTCACCTCTCAGCTCCATCATCACTCCAGAGAAACATTACCTAAACCAGGTCAAATCCCCACATTCTGCAGAAATGAACATACTGATGTATTTTTAAACATATAATGAAAGTTACTAAGGAAAATGGGGAAAAAATATTTATTGAATGCATTATGTGAAATGGATTAACCAAACATTTAAATTCATATTAAAAAGATACAGATATAGCATGTTATTTATCATATGTTAAAAAAATGAAATTACCACGTTCTTTTAATGAATTAATTTATAATAATGAGGCAGAGTTAAAATAATAGATTTTTATAAGGATTATGATCAAAGACATATTATTGTTTAATAATTGCTAGTGCATTCATTGACCGGGTACCTAGGTACGTAGTTTTTGAGACCATCTTTCATAGATCATCATTAAACATTTTGATTTCATTTTATTAACTTTATTTCGTGCTGAGATTAACTTTTTCTACAATAAACATTACAATATATAGAAAGTCTTTGTTGACTTTCAGGTGTATTTCTACCCCAGTTTAGAGACTACTGCACTAGTAAAATTTGTCAAAAACTGCATATTAAATACATTTTATTTTTCATAATTACATTTACTCATTCTCTATACTCTAGCTAGGATATTTTTTTATTGTGTGTATGTAGGTTATGTTTTCCATGGACGCCGTTTCAAGATAATAATTTATTTGCTTTATGTCTGGTAGGGTTGAAAACCTCTAGCTTAAAATGATGTGGACCAACCTGGCTTAATTTGTAATGCTTAGCATGTACTGATTTCTCCGCTGACCTTAGGAACTGAGATCAGAGTTCTCATTCTTCTGATCATCAGATATGCTTTAAATGCAGCTGCAGTGCTTTGGAATCTGTATTGCGTGAAAGGTTACATCCCTTATCATGTATTGCTATTGTTATTCCTGACATTGCCCAGGGTGTTCATATTTTACTCTTGGTGGCAAATCAACTTAGGATGCTTTTCACATTTCCTTTTGTTCTTCTACTTCCTACTGAATTGTATGCATTGTTTGCTATGATACCCTAATACACTGAAAAATAAGAAAAATGATGGCAATGAAAGAAGGATAAAGCATGATTTTGGGTCAGGCAAGCTCAGAAAATTGGAACTGAGCAATGGTGCCCAGTTTGTTTAAATTATTTTCTGCCCATTGCAGTCACTGTGTCCTTGAGTGAAAGGATGTGTGTGTGTGTCTGCGTGATGATGAGGGTAGGCTGACAAAGTTCCTGCCTTTTCAGGGGATATCAATTCACTTTGAGTTTAGCAAAAAGAATAAGGTTAGTCCAAAATTGTGCTTTGTAATCCACTTATATGGTTGCACAATTAGTGGAAAATCCCTCTAGAATTTGGTTCATGGTCTTCTATTAATTAAGTTGAGAAGACTGATGTCAAATTTGATATGTCTGTGGTTATCCACAGAAGTATTTTTATGGAGGATTGTGAAAAAAACATCTGTGATACTATGTGTTGGTACTTGGTATGAATTGAAAATCACTTCTGCGATTAAGAGGACCAAAATTATTTTTGTTTTCCAGACTCTGGAAATTCGTGAATGTGCTTATCATTTATAAATTTTCCTTTTTTAGTTTTTATTTATTTTAAATTATCTTCATTGTAACTTCAATCCACTCTTGTCCAGCTCTAATACTCTTGAGGACAGATTTAATTAGGGCAGACATATATTTCTATATACTAATTTCTTTTCACACCACTCTACTCTAATAAATACGAAGTAAACTGTGTATCAAAACTAATATTTTCATCATCTTAATATCTTCCAAATTATCCACTACCCTCCTTACGTGTCTTCCAATCAGTTCAAATGTTGAAAAAATAAACCAGCTTGATTATTTTCTTTGCTACACTGAATACCAAGTGCTCATTTGGATTTTTGTGTTTTACATTTTTAATCAATGTTCAAGTATCTTAAAATAGCTGATGTAAACCCTGATGCAGTAAATTCTGCCTATATCCTTGCTTAGGATGTAAATTTAATATCATTTTACTTAGCTATATTTGCTGTCAGTTAATTTATAAAATAATCGTGTCTTTATATTAAAATCAGCATTTGATATTTCTCAATGTGTTTTCATAATATATTACTTCATCAGTCTCACATGGAACTGCTGCCATATTCTTATGCCATCACATCTGGAATCCAAAGTTATAAAGAAAGTATGAATACTTTATGGGCTGGGCACAGTGGCTCACACCTATAATCCCAGCACTTTGGGAGGCCAGGGCAGGTGGATCACTTGAGGACTAGAGTTCAAAACCAGCCTGAGCAACATGACGAAACCCCATATATCCTAAAAATACAAAAATCAGCAAGATATGGTGGTGTACGCCTGTAGTCTCAGCCTTTCAGTAGGCTGAGAGGCAAAAGAATCACTTGAACCCAGGACGCAGAGCTTGTGGTGACCCCAGATCATGCCATTGCACTCTAGCCTGGGCAACAAAGTGAGACACTGTCTCAAAAAAAAAAATTGTGTATATATATGTATATATATATATATACAAACACACACACACACACATACACTATGACATAGATGTATATATATGTCATAGTAAAAAAATTGTAAGTGAAATTGCTGATGTTATAAACCTTGAAGGTGTCAGATGGATTTAAATTCATTTATTGAGCTTCGAATTTTTATTTTCCCTTCTCTTGACCTTTAATGTACTCTTTCTCATAAAGTATTATATACACCTCTTGAAATTCCAGATACTACAGCACTCAATGTGCTTATTTTCCTAAACTCAAAACATTTTTGTCATAGTTATACATTGAACTTGATAGTACATTTTATTTGATTTTTAGATTTAAACGAAACCCAAATCTGAAAAGCACATTTCAGTTATGCTTAATTTGTATTATTTTTATTTTATGTCTAACTCTCATCTCAACACTAAAGATTTTCAGCATTAGCAAATAGTCTATATAGTTTTTTCATCTTCTGCATCATGATGAAAATATAAATATGAAAATTAACATATTGATGATTATATTTGCTTGGCTATACTAAAAATTTTAATGACATAAACTCCAATACTGAAGGAAGCAAAGGTTGATATGCATCCTCATTCTCTGCTACACAGTCGGTCATTCTCAAGTTGCCTTTTAATGACCATTCAATTTCCATTCCTCTGTTGTTCTCTGGTGTTTCTTACTTAAATTCCTTGGCTTCAATTTAATGCTCTGAAACAGAAAAAAGAAAGAAAGATGTATTTGGAAAATTTAGTGTCAATGTCTCCATTATTGTTATGTGCTATAAATTGTGAATTATGAAAAGAAAAATTAAGTGATCTCTAAAAGATAGCATTTGAAATCTTGCCTTTAGCATCTACTGTTTTGTGTGTTGTAATGATGTTAGGAGGAGAGAACAGGACAGAACTGCGGGACATAGTGAAGCATTAGAATGCATATGAATTCAAATACAGTTTCAGAGAATCAGTGTCAGACGTGGGCATTATCTGTATCACACAGTAAGGTGGATGTATCTCAATCTTGTTCTATTTCACTAGGATTCAAAGGGCCCAAGCATCTAAAATGTGTGTGTGACAGTGGGGGGATGAGAAGAGATAGTAGCAGTGATAATTGTTTATGTCACTTGATTATTAGTTTAGTTTTTCAAAATTATTTCGAGATTAACTCTTACATTTTTGGATTACATCAGTATCGTCTAGCATCTTCAGTCCCATCTGGAAAAATGGCCCTTGCAAGTGGTAGTGGAGGAGGACAGACCCTTCTCTGACAGGTACAAATTATTCATATCAGTCTGAAGCTGGCCATAATAAAGTGTAACTGACAATTTTATCTCTGTTGAAATAAGGAGGCCAGTCTCTTAATCTGCACGTTTGACAGTAGCTCATATATTTTTTATTTAGCTCCTCAGTATTCTAGTTTAAGACCCACAGAATCATTCGCACCTGTAATTTTGGTTTTTAAGAAGAGTGAAAAAATTTTATGACTGAGTCACTTTTTTAGGTGTAATAATTGGTTGTATTGCCTAAACTACGTAATTTTAGTGATTTTAAAAATTTTAACAGGTGCACACACATTATTGTCTCTGGATGCATATGTCACCAGCAAATAATATTCTGAACGTTGTAAGTTCAAGTCACAATAGCAGACCAGCAGGAAGGCAGACACAGGCAAATGTCCGAAAAAGTGGCTTTTTACAATTCAACTAGATAATATGTCTGCAACATCAGAGAATAGATTTCAGACTAAGAAAATATCTCTGAGTCTGTTGTAAGTATATACATAGAGCATAAAATTTTTTAGATTCTCTCTACAACAGTAGCTTTAAAACATACCCATATACTACTGAACTATTATAAAAGAACATCAGCAAATACTCTGACCAAGAATATCTTATTGATGTGACTGCATATGCCATCTTAAATTAAATACTTTTAATAAACATTTTATATGAAATAAAAAGTTGGAATATGAAGGCTTTGCTGCCCATGACCATATGCATGACTTATTTTTTTCCTGCCAAACTAATTGTGGTCATGTAACTACAACTTCCTTTTGGGGAAAATGTTTATCTGTCTTCTCCTTAATCTGTCCTAATTACTTTGGTTTCTTTATCACCATCACTCAGAAAGAACCTAATTGCTTTCTTTGAGATGCCGGCCTTACTTGACATCACCAATATGGTTTGTCACTGAGGGAGAAGCAGAGCATCTGCTCCCACATCATCACCTCTTCTTCTCATGAAACAGCAGCTGCAGCTGTTTTTAGTAAGATTTCTCATTTCATGTTCAGCGTTATGGAGAGGTTGACGCCTTTTTATTTCTATGAGATAACCTACTGTAGGAAGACTGGGTTTTTAAGATGTTTTCTCAATATTCAAACCATGTTGTGCAATGTGTTTTCTGTTCTGGAATCACCCACGATTTCATTCTAGCCTTCCATGAAGTGATATGCAACTTTTATTGGCTATTTCTCAATGAATTGTACTGTCTTATTTATGACACACTGTGTCATTTATAGCCCAAACTACCAACACGTATGTATATAAAAGACATTCTATTCTAGCACTTCATCTCAATTGTGATATTGTATTCCTCCCTCCAGTAAGTCATGAGCTAGAAGAGGTTGTACCATTTTCTATATATTTAAATGTTCATCATAAAAAGGTGCAGGCCTAGATAATGAATTCTGATTCTCTAAATAAATAAACAAACTTTGTGAAGGAAGATTTGTTACCAGCAAAATCTCCTCCTATACATGTATAAAATGTTTTCCTTTGTATTCTCTTTTCCATAAAACATGAATAAAAACAAAAACAACTCTTAAGAAAGCATAGGTGATGCATTTTCATTTCAAATGACTTATAAATGAAAGAATTTTCATTGACAAATTCTATTAGGAGACCCTGGAGGCTTCTGCTGCTACCTACATTGGGACAGTAATATTGATCTTGGTTAGACACTAAATCTCTTTTCTCTACTTTATCACCATAAAAATAAGACTACTAGTTGCAATTGTTTGAGGCAAGTAAAAAGATTTAAAATAGTTTTGCCTCCTTTGACTTCCTCAGTGTTAACTGAGGACACAAGTACTATCCTTGCAACAGAGAATAAACTAACATAATTGTACATACCCACAACTGGGACTGGAAAATTTTCTCCTTCACTCACCTCACAAGGGACAAGCAGAAGTTGCCAGATAGAATCAGATGATAAAAGCAATGCTCTTGGACCGGGCACCATGGCTCATACCTGTAATTCCAGCTCTTTGGAAGGCAGAGGCAGGAGGACTACCTGAGGTCAGGAGTTTGAGACCAGCCTGGCCTACATGATGAAACCTTGTCTCTATTAAAAATACAAAAATTAGCTGGGTTTGGTGGCTCATCCTTGTAATCCCAGCTACTTAGGAGGCTGAGGGAGGAGAATCACTCAAACCTGGGAAGCAGAGGTTTCAGTGAGCCGATATCATGCCATTGCACTCCAGCCTGGGCAACAGAGTGAGACGCTGACTCAAAAAAAAAAAAAAAAAAAAAAAGGCAATATTCTTAAGCCCCTTATTGACAATAGGAGTTTCTTTCTTTCTTTTTTGTGTCTAATTATAGAAACCTAATTGTATCCAATCATATTTCTATGTCTTTACCACTGAATTCAAGCCATAGGTCTTCAACATAGATAACCCTTTTTCAAAAAATCAATTTAATTAATATAATTAGGGTTATCATGTATGAACACTCAACCTTTTATCAGTAAACCTTTGTAAACCATTAATTCTCCTTTCTGTGACAGAAGTCTTAGACTCCTTTCTCTTTCTGTTATATGCAAAATGTTTTCAAAAGTGAGACATGTATTTGCTATTTCTGCTTTTAGTCCTCAATCCGATCTAACATCTACTGAATCTGCTTCCCATGGAAGTCACCTGTAACCTCTCTAATTCTAAATCATTGTACCTTTATTTATCAAAAACTTCCACGATTTTACTAAGTACAAGAGACACTCCAAGAGCTTTATAAATATTACTCAGTAAGAAATATGCAGACAGAAAATGAGGTTTGCGGAAAAATATCATTCATGAGCATTTTTATTCTGCATCTAAAATTAACTGCTGCATTTGGCATTGTTGAACACTACATCTTTGTTACATTTCTCCTCTCTTGACTGCCATGATGAAACTCTCTCTAGGATTGTCTTAACTCAGCCTTCCTCCTCTTTCTTGGGCTTCTTTTCAAACCTTGGTACCTTTTTCTTCCACTGTTTTTCCTTTACATGCTTTGCATTAGGTGGTCCAAACACGGTGAGGGATGCAATGCATCTCAACTCTCATTTGCTTTTCATGCCTTCGATTTCACATTTTTCTTTGCCTATTGAGTATCTCCGTTAGTTCACTGTCCTCCAAAGCTAAGACTTATGAAGTGAATGAGTTAGTACTGATCTGCCTCAAACTTCCCCATTTGCAGTAAATGTGTTACCACTAATCTCATTGCAAAAGCCAGAGCAGGAGTCTCCTGAATTAGTCCATGGGTATTTTGATTCTTTAAAACTTGGACCAAAACTTTGAACAGAATGTACCATATAACTGTTCATTTGTCCCAGGTATTTTGAGAAAAAAGTTAATAAAAGATAAATATTTACTTGGTGTAACTTACAGAACTGGAATGTTTTTCCAAAGCTATTTTTAATGTTTGAAAACTGGACATTACTCTATTTCACATAGATTTAGATTTAGAGCCTATTCAATAAACAAAAGTGTTTTATCAATAAATAATGTTGTTTCTGTATTAAATACTTGAAAGCTTATAATCACAGGAATAAATAAGAAGTCTAAAGCTCAAGCTAAAATGGGAATCTATTCATATTGTACAATGGTCACTTTAATTATATCCCCTTTTAGTTAAATATTTAATCTAAAATATAAATGATTTTTATATCATTATATATGCAGCATTCTATAATATAGATCATAAAAACAGCTATTAAATTTAAAAGAATATTAAGCTAAATAATTTAGCATGTTGAAAATGCTTTTAGGGTAATCATCACGAAAGTCATTATACACATTCTCCAAGAGAAATATAACTAGGATGTGTAGCATGACCATGTTCTGATTGACTTAAAACAGGAACACTATTTTTACCAGAAATCAGTTTCTCAATCAGGTGAATTAGATGCAAAAATTTTCTTACCAAAAAATGTGTCTGTTGTCAATATAATGTAAAGAACCATACAGGAAGTCTTTGTAATATCTACTCAAAGCATACTTTAGATTTTTTTATGAGTAAAAATATAAAAAGCCAGATTTTATGAAAGACGGACACGACTAGGAGTGAAGCAAGATGGAGTAGGTTTTCTTAAAAAAATTTATTTTATTATTATAAACATAGTATTTTATCAGACTTAAATTTTTAGACTTTATAAAAGAGCATAAGGATAAGTATTAAAAGGTTCCTCCCTACATCTACTGTCATTATTAATTCATAGAGAAAATTAGTTTCTGGGTTTAAAGTTTATTTTCAAATTTGTAATCATTAACTTGATTAACTTCTTTTCATCATTTGAACACATTGAGGATCATACTAGACACTCTGTTCTACAGTAAGTATGAATGATAAAAATTTTCTCACATCTAACTGCATACAAATTGTCCTTCATGTTTTTAGGGCTACATGTTAATTCATCTTATGGTTATCTCATAATTTATTTAGCAATCTTATATTAATAGATATTTATTCCATTTCAATTATATTCTCATTCTATTGCCACGAATTCTACAAATAATTTACATATGTATGTTTTCCATCATTTGTTATAAACCTGTAACATCCATCCTAAGGAAGTACAATTTCTTTTTCTATTTCATATTACTCATTCTGTCTTAATCCCATACCTACCATGTATCTCAAATTGAGTTTTTTCTACTGGTATCTGTGCATTCATAGAGTAGTTTTCGATTCTACAAGATACATACATTCAACTTAACCTACTCATGTAGTTCTTCTCCAATAATTTTCCTACATTTAATTTTATCTATTCAAATTATTTCCAGGCTCTTAAATCAGTGAGAATTTCTCATAAGTTAATTTATGACAAATACAAAGATTTTCCTATAAGAAATAGTTGTATTTAATACTTGTTCTACTTGTCAACATTTTTATTATTCTGGGAAATAAAGTGCAGTACATATTTATTCTCCAGTTCACATGCAAATGCTTTGGTGTTAATTCAAGTCTGAATAAATATAAAACAAAACATCTGTTTTAATGTAACCTGAATTTATTCCAGAAATCTTTCTCATTTCATGGAAATCACCTGAGAGAATATATTAAGAGTCTTTATTAAAAATATAGCTATGTTTTCTGGCACAACTGTATATAGTTCAATTGTGATGGATGGTGCACGCCTTTTGTGATGTTATTTTAATGCTGGAGTTTATGTTTTTGAATAACAATGTAGTGACAAAGTTTACAGAAGGGCATATGGAGGTGCGTTCTCCGTTTTTTTCCTTTCTGACCAGACCTAGTTCTTTAAGACTACATGAATGACAATTAGAAATCTTCAAAGGAATTAAGTTTATAGTCATATGCCAACCTAAAAAGTGGTGGAGAAACAATGTTTCAGATGACACCATCCCTTCTTTTTCATATCAATGAAGGGACAACACAGACTTTTCTTTGTCTATGCCAATCATTTATCCCTGTCCATTCTGTGCTTATCCGCATTCTTTTACACTGCTACTGAATTCTGATGAGGATGCAGTGTCTACTCCCAATCTGTTCAGCCTTCAGGTAATTACTTTGTGTACTTAAACTCTCATTCTGTTGAAATAAGATAAATAACATGCAGTGGCCATTTGAGCAGCAACCAGAGGTAATTGTCAAGTCTTAACCTTTGCCGACTCAATTGATGTTGTTTGATAATGTAGTTGTCAAGAACATTTCTCCAGTGGCAGTCTGACTGGGATAGCTATTGTGTTTTTAAGGTTGTAAGTTCCGACATTACAATACTTTTTTATAATTAATTCTGAATTTTACAGATTCCCAGTTGGAGAGCTCTGAATATTGAATGAAATTTTATAGATAATAAAACATTTTAGACAGAAATTACTAAAGTAGCCAAATAATGATATCAATAATATAAGTGTGCTGCAAGAAAATAATTAAAAGTAGCAATAAATTAAATATTAAGAAAATAGATGGCCAATTTGAAAGAATGAGATTACAGAAAGAATTGATTACTTATTTTGATTAACTGACAACCTCGGTAGACATGCACACAGAGCATCACCTAAACACGTGGTTTTCTTTTCTTTTTTTCCTCTGCCAGTCAGGCAATACAGAAAATAAGTTGCTTTCAATTGCTTTTCTGTAAAATAAAATGTGGAGATCATCCAGACAACTTTCTCAAAACAAAAATTAAATCCAACTGTGGATTTACCTAAAGTTGCCTTCATTGTATAATTCAAAGCCCAGGCAATTAGTCGACCTTGTGCCATAATGAGATCAGTTTCCTTCATCCTGCAAAGAGAACATCAATACTGCACACTCCCATGCCATTTTATTTGTCTGCTGCTTACACTTCACCCACTGAAATTGGGCTTATAATAAAACCCACCGCATGTATAATGTACAAGTATGTTTACATGTATATCTCATTTAATTGATACTCCAGCCATCTCTAAAATAATTCATGTTAAAAATGAAGATATTGAGTGTGTTAGTCAGATGTTCTTGGCATTATATTGGTAAGTCTGAGGACCAGACTTGAACTAGGGATTCCCTCTTCACAGATGATTACTTTGCCCCTGCCACAGAACCTGCATACCTGCTTAGCTAACCCTCTAGCATGCAGTCCTTTCAACGACTGAAAAATAATACACAAGTGATCTGATACTGGCACTATTGTTCTTAGTGTAAATATGCTACCAGGAACTCCTTCCTTTTCTACCCCACCCAGGGATGTCTTCTCCCTCTGTAACTGGAGACTATGTGAATAAATTGGCTAGGTTTCCAAGTCTGATGCACATAAACTATAGATGATTTTCTAATATCCAGAACCACCTCTCTGAAGAACCTTTTAATATTCTTATGGTGACCCTGTCTTTGTAGAGAAAGTCAAGTAAAATGACAAATTATAAAAGAGCAAGTCTTGATTCAATTTTCATAATAGTGCCCTTGAGAAAGTTATCCTGGTTCTTTTACTTTCTAAAAATGCAGAAGAAAGCATACTATTTCAGTTAAGTCCTCCCTGTTGGATTCCTATTTTGATTTCCTATTTCACCAATGGTAATATTATTCTCCCATTTTACTAGTTGCAAAAACATAGTAATATTGAACCTTTAATATCTCACTCTCCTATACAATGTAATAAGAGACCATGACTCTTCATTACCCACCTGAAAAAATCCAAATACTTTGTCTCTTACTACTTGTGTGATCTTGGACAAATCAAACTCTGGGATTCAATATCATCCATTATAAAATACGGGTAATAAAAGTGCCCGTCTCGTATGGCTCTTGTAAGTATAAAACACATTATTATTTCTTATATATACAGACATTCAGAGGGTCTCACATATATTAAGCAGCACATAAGATTTAGCAATCTTAGCTAAGTGCACAAAACCCTCTGAAAACTTCATTTCTAAATTCTACCCGTTTGCAGCCACTCCATTCACTGTTTCCCAACTGCCAAGCTGATGTTGTCAATATTTTCTAAATTATATCATCACAAATCTGTTGCACATTTTTCCCTAAAACTGTGTCTCTATTTATGATGTGCTTTCTTATACTTTGGAATGATAGAAATTTTAGGTCCTAGTAATCAGGCACTTAATAACAAAGTTCACATTTTTTTCCTATTCAAAAGTATTTTTTGGCCTTTTATTGCAGGGTTATAAGATAATCACTCCAGTTATAAATTCATAGGACTTATTACATAAATTATATAATTTTTATAAATATTGTATAATATATTAGGATAAAATGATATGAAGAGCTTGATCCAGTGATGGGTAAACAATAAGAATTCAATAAATATCAAACATCATATATAAATAATAAACAATATGACATATAGTATTATTATTTTTAAATTACGTACGTCATCCCCTTGGCTACAATGTATTGTCTTTTGACAGATTCTCTTTTTCTATATTGTTTTTTAGAATATATGAATATATATCTTTATACCCCATGTTAATGTTGTTTTCCCAGTTCAACTATAGATGATTTTTATTAGATAAATACTATTGAATCTTCATAATTCAGCAAATAGGTGCCAAATTATGATAAAGTGACAAAATGGCAACTCTTCCCCTCAGAATTCTCTTTAAAATATCATATATTTTATGTCCTAACTATAACAACATGTAGTTTCAAAATGAATATTAAAGCCACAGAATTTTGTAAGAGATGCTTTTTCAGAGAAAATGAACAGCCTTTGGATCCCTAAGACAAAAATGAAAGAATTATCATTCAAAGCATACCAGCCATGTGTTCATTACATCCTGTCAATGACTTCCAACAGCTATGTGATTAGAGTGGCAGTGGCTGGAATGCGACCAGGCTTATTCTGGTGGCATCGGAACCATGAATTCTTGGGTAACGGTATGCTTGGCCTCAGCCCTGTTTTCAATCAGATCAATTGGATGAAACAGAACATCAAGGCTGCGTTTTAAATGACCAATAAAAGATTTAGAGGGAAAAATATTAAAGGAGGCCATGACTACCTGAATGTAAGTGTGTGTGGGACGTGTGAAGCCTGTCTGTGTATGCTTTTTCTCCAACTCATAGATTTGAATAGACATATACAAGATCCTCACATAACCCTTTTTAAATATCAAACATATGGGAATTCCAAAACTGGTAAAATTTCTTTAACTTTTTTTTATCCTTGATTTTAAAACGATTCATAGAAGGATCTTTAGATGAGAGACTATATTTTTGAAGCCTTTTCTCTCCCATAAATTCTAGCCGATGACTACGGGCCCAGCTCTCATTGACATGCATAATCACTTGTTGGCCACGTACCCCCTCTTATTCAACAGTCTTAATTACAAAAACCATTAAGAGAGAGCTGGGTTACACTGCAACCCACAAATACACCCATGAATTTTTTTTTACTAGTATCTTTAATGCATCAGAATGACATTTGTTAACTTTTAATATTAGAACTCCCCTCTCCGAGTAAAAATACTAAGTCAGCACCGGTTTGTTATGATTCATTTATGTTATTTTCTTTATTCAGATTATTGGTAAATATCCAACACTTTTATCTTTCATATTACCTCCTTCCGCATGTAAAAGGAAGATACATATTCTTAGGTATTAAACAATGATAGCCTTAATATGCATTTGTTTTCTAGCCACTGTCTGGAATACACATGAAATAATCGATGGTACATGTAAACTATAAGTGGGTTTGCAACATTTAATATATGTTTTATATTTTTCAGAGTCAGTGGTGTTATAATAAAAAATATTAGCAACAAAGAATGTTGTAAAGAAATGTCAGGTGTGTATTAAGAACACTTATTTATGCTGTGTAAAATATTGCTTCAATCCTCTATCAAAGTTAGAGAAAAAACGAAAAAGAAACCAGAAGAAAGCCCGCATGAATGAAATTAAAGTTAAGGGATATACCATTACCCCTAGGTTATTCAAAGTGATAAAGAAAAGCAAAGGCCTAAATACATTTTAAGAGTAAATAATAAAGCAAAATTTTTCTAATCATTTTTATTTGTATTCAAAATATATACAAGGATTTTTTTATGTACATACATTTACAATTATACTTTGCCTAAGCCATATTAAATTAATATGTGAATCGCTCATAGTAACCTAGAATTATTTTGATTGATAAAATTTTAATATAAAGTAGGATTCATATTAAACTGTCTATAGCCAACTCAGCTTTGACTGCACTGTGCAAAGTTCAGAAGAAAGTAAAAGTTTTGACGTACATGGGACAATACAATATTTTATGAAGTACATAGGACAAAAATAAGACACTATATCAGAAATTAAAGTCATCTTCTAAGTATTTAATTTGAGGAAATGAAAAGAATGAGTTTAATAATCTCTAGAAGTGGCTGAGCATGGTTGCTCATGCCTTTAATCCCAGCACTTTGGGAGGCCAAGGCAGGCAGATCACTTGAGGTCAGGAGTTCAAGACCAGTCTGGCCAACATGGTGAGACCACGTCTCTACTAAAAAACACAAAAAAATTAGCTGGGTGTGGTGGCGGGTGCCTGTAATCCCAGCTACTTGAGAGGCTGAGGTGGGAGAATTGCTTGAACCCAGGAGGAGGAAGTTGCAGTGAGCTAAGATAACACCACTGCACTCCAGCCTGGGCGACAGAGTGAGACTCTGTCTCAAAAATAATAATAATCTCTAGAAGTAATATTTTCCTTTAAATTATATATTAATGTCCGAAACAAGAGCAGGTTAAAACTCCCACGCTGATCAGTAGTGTGATCGTGCCTGTGAATAGCCAATGCACTCCAGCGTAGGCAACACAGAGAGACTCTGTCTCAAAAAAAAAAAAAAAAAGAATTATATTAATGGGTATCTGACTAAACCTACTATTTCTTTCAGTTACCAGGGCTTACCCTATAAATTGTAAGTCAGTATGAAGCCTGGAAAAAGAGACGTAAATTAATCACTAAGTTTCCAACATTCTCCAAGAGCACATTTGATATTCTTAATTGCTGTATTCTAAACCACAATGGGTCATTAAAAGATGATGACAGCATGAGATTTTGTGATTGTCTACTAAACTTCACTTTATCTGAATGCATATCACTGAAGACCAAGTTAGATACAATTTGGCTTCTCTATATTGAGAGATTGCAAAAACAATCATCAATTCTGGGCATAGAATGCACTGTTAAAACGAGGTATTGTCAATTTTACTGGAACTGTTATATATGAGAGTATCTCCTTTCTAAACTCTTACGTGTTTGAAGTGCAGACTGTTTTATTCTTTTCTCTGTATCTGCTCAAACTAGTAGGGGCCAGGTTAACAAGGATCACTTAATAAGGGCTTGTTAAATTATGAAGTTCTTCATTCTCTTCGAAAAATTCGAATGTCTGCTGTGAATTTTCATCTATTTCCCCAATTGATGCTCTGAGGGTCATCTCAGGGGATCACAGGAATCCTTAAATCTCCATCCTGTTTGTGGTTGCTCCCCTAACCTCCCCTACACCCTTCCTGTTCCTTTTCATTCTTTTTGCAGTTCTGGGAGTAAAGTTCCCAGCATATTTAGATATAGGGCAGGGGAAACACCCCTCTTCTTTCTAGACTGGATTATGCTCATGTACTCCCCTGCCCTGACATTTTTGTAAATTCTGTGCCTTTTGCTATAGCTATACTTCAGATTAAAGTAGGAGAAAGAAAAACATAATAATGCCTTAATTTCTTGTTTCATTTGCAGAATTAAAATATTTCATTTGTTGAATACACTACAACATTCTTATTCAGTATAAATCAATCAAGTCCCAATTGTAATTTTTTACATAACCAGAATTATATATCTAAGGCTTAAGATCTCCATATGATTTTCTATACTATGTCACCTTTTACTTTGCATCACCTTCTTTTTTTAATTAAGACCATATTTAATCACAATCTACTCACAGAAAGTGCTCGCCTAATAGTTATTTAATGTTGAAGCTTGTAGGTTCTTAAAACCCAAACTTGGCATGGGTACAGTAGGAGCAGATGTTTATTAGAGTTCCAGAATAGGATAGACAAAGATATTGAGTGATTCAGTGCGCTGGTTCTGCAAGCTGCTGTTAGAAAAGCTAAAAGGCTCTATGGCCTTTCTGTGTATTGCTGTTTTCAGCAATAAAATTTGCATTTTAATCTGCAGGGATGTTCGTGTCTTTCCGCCAGCTAGTATCAGCATCCTGTCCAGAATCATCAAACTAGAAGCATGATGGCCTTGACAAATATTTTCATTTCACTTAGCAAATATTTCTCCCATCACTCAAAAGTTAACGCCTCCATAGCCAGAACTTATATTACTTTGGAGGGATTGAAAACCTCATTTAAACAAACAAAAGTGATTTCATAAGGAATTATATTGCCATGACAAATCAACAGTTTGAATAAGGGAAGAGTCATAGGACTTTCCGTGGCATCTGGAGTGCGTAGAATGCAACGTGCTCAAAGGGGAAAACATTGCCCTTAGTTATGCTTGCTCACTTTAGCGGAAATTACACATGCATATCAGAGTAGAAGCCGTTCCTGTTCAACTTCCTGAAAATTCTAATTAGAGAGATCCATACAGTGCTGATCCAATTATACTTAACGGATTTGTTGAAACCACTTATATAAGCAGGAATGTAAATGAACATGGGTTGCCCCAAAATATATACAAAAATATACACAAAAATATGCCACCGCATTAAATTTAGAAGAAAGACCAGCTATTAAATCACTAATACTTCCAGTTTCTGGAGGACTATTTAAAAGAGATAAAAAGAAGAACAAATTAGGTTCTCCTTTACTTTCTCAAACCGTTTAATGAATGCTTTCCCCACAGTCTTCCCAAAGATGCTTGGCAAAACATCCCCCAAGGAAAGTCTGCTAAATCCTAAAAGTTTTTAACTTTTCTTGAAGGGATCATTTTACTTCCTAATAGTTGGAGAAAAAATAAGGACGAATTGCACAAAATTTGTCCAGCACTTGAAACTTATAGTGCAGTGTAGTATTATATGAATAAAATATGATCCCTTTTGTTCTCATATCACAGTCCTTTTTGTTTCTTTTTCTGCAGTTCTGAAGTCCTTCACTGATTTCTGACTTTCCCTCCTCTCATTCTGTGATAGCACATGCTTATAACTCTAGACTGTAGCAGAAGCAGAATATCATTATTTCAGAGCCCAGCTCTGAAGATAGTACAGGGGTAACTGATTGTTAATATTTTTGGCTATGCCTATAATTATCTCGGAAATAGTCATCCATAAAGTTAGTACTTGTGTTAGTTAGTTGGCAAGCAAAACAAAATGAGCGTTTGCCATCCTGGCTTCAGCTGCATTTCCCCCCCGCCTTGCTGCTCCAAACCGTTGACAGACGGCAACACCCTTATGTCATCCCAGAGACCGTCACTTCTCACTGCTTGCCTGATAGTACCTAGTCAGGCTAGTAAAAAGAAAGCACAGGATTTGCCCCGTTATTATTTATATAAGTGCTCTATTTTCTGTATTTAATTTCTTGTATGCTTTTATAAAAATATTGATGAGATATATTTATTTCTCTGCTATATGAAATAAAGCTTTCGAAGCTAGAATCATATATTTATTCCTTCTTGTTTACCTTACAAAATTTAACTCATAGCCTACCTAGGCAGGAAATGCTCACTGAATTTTCACCGAGTTAAAGAAAATACAATAAGTTACTTGAAGTTACTACTTACTTACAACTAGAAATATTTGTGTTATGCATTGCACATACTTTTCTCTATTAAATATTATGTGTTTTGACATTCACGAATGTCTTGGGATCAAAACAGGAATAGCATTTTGGTATGCTTTCTAGAGAAAAATAATTTTAAAACCATATCATTTTAATTTGGAACTAACTACCTGAAAGACAACATATCGTATTCAAGGAGTGTCTCTATTTGTTTCCATTGACAATTCTACAGCACTTTAAGATATTAGTATTACAAGTCATGTTTTGAATATTTTTGTACAGAATCATCTGTCTATAGGATTTGTAGTGGCTGGTATTTCATAAAGTATTGCCCATTGATTAATAATCAATTCTGAACCTTATTTTTCTATTAAGTAGTGCTGTTTCTCATGGTTTTCTTTGATTCATATTTTCTGAAAGCCTCACTTAAAATATAAATTCTCATTATTAAAAATACTGCCAGGTTGTGACTTGCACCATCAATTTTTGTAAACAAGCCAGAGCTCGGCTGTCTTACTGACATAAGGATTAAATGTGTTTTAATTTCTTATGCTTGTGGTCACAGTACTTCATCTTTTCACACAGACAACTCTTGAATATGCCACTGTTATCACTTCTCTACCTTTGCTGTCAATGTGTTCTTTGGTTTGGTGTTTACTTGTTTACATAGACTTTTACAAGTGAGTACTGCTTCAGCAACATCAAACTATCTTCTGGGACATATTGTTACTGTATTTAAATAAGATCAGTGACAGAAAGGTAGATACATGAATTTTGGTACTTGAAATAAAATTCCCCAATTTTATTCCCCAATACTCAATTTACTGTTATTATATGAGTAATCTAAAAGGTTGCTATGCAGTGTCAAATCCATTCAGCATAAGAATATACGTACTTAATATTCCTCACATTCTTCTTGGGAGGATTTCTACCTGTCAAACTGTCACATCAAAATGCCTCAGCTTTCCTCTTATCTCCCCGCCCCTCACCTGAAGTCACACTGAATTCCTGACCAATATCTCCTCAACCTCTCTGGCAGTTATGGTCTTGACCATATGTCTGTCCAGCTATTCCTTTTCTGTTCTAGCTCCTGTTTTTGTTTTGTTTTCTTATAGCATTAAGATGTTTATCTGGCCCTTGTGAAGATAATACTTTTTCCATGGTATTAAATAATAAGGTAATTCCTTGATACTGCTACAGCTTAATTTCTGTGGGGTCCTAGAGAGTAATGAGTTCTATGCACACCTGGGGAGAAAAGGATTCTTCATAATTCTGCAAAGGCCTCATTATTTAGCCCAGACTTTTGCAAAAAGTAACTGCCTGCTAATTCTTTATTAGCATGGACTCGGATCAAAATCAAGTGATTCTATGGGGAACAAAGGCTATCTCTTACTCTGCAGCTCTTCAGCCTTCTTAAACTCTTTCATTTTTTTTTTTCAGAAATTCTTTTTTGCTCCAGAAATTTCATAATTAAATAATTCATACATAAAAATAAGAACATATGTCTGTGATTATGAGGATGTGCCTACCTCGGCGAATGCTACACCATCTAAAACTGTGGACACTAGCTGTGTAATGTGATTGAACTTGAAATATTCATTGTCCAGACAGAGATGTCCTGTGTGAAATAAATTGTGGAATTAGAAGTCCTTGCACAAAAAAAAAAAAAGGATAAAATCTCTAACATTTTATATTGATTACATTTTTAAAGGCGTATATGTTAGGCATATTGGGTTAAATAAAATGTATTATTAGTGTTAATATTATCTGATTTATTTTATATTTTTTGATATGGATATTAGAAAGCTTAAAACTGCATCCTGGGTTCACGTATGTGGCTCACATTAATTTTTCTGTTGGACTATGTTGATATAGGGAATAATATCAAAGTAAATTTATGGTTACACTATCTTTTAGTAATAGTAACATTTTTCAGTAATAGTGTTAATTTTCTAATAATCTAATCTATAACGGTAACTGAAAATATTCTAATTCTCCATATGATGCATCACATAATAGCACTTAATTCCTACATGTTATTCATTTAAAATTTGTTATAAATAGGAATGTCATAACCCAATTATTTAATAATTTTTAGAATAAAATTATTCTCAAAATGCCACCCCCTCATATTTGATATAGTCAAATGTCAGTGTCTTGTTCTTGCAAGTTATTGAATTCCTAGTTGCAATCTATTGGCAATACAGATCAGTTAGCAAAATGTTTAGTCTTACTTGGGATAAAAAATAAAATATATTTTTCAGCAGGACATTTTATTCTATTTTAAATTGAATTGTTCTATACAAATATTAAATTAAATCTACAAATAAGAATTTTCCAGATAAAATTATGTGTGATGTTCTTTCCTCTGACATGCACCTTGGCTTTCCTAATCACTTATGATGAATGTCTGTAGTGCTCTTCAGGTTCTGACATAAAATATACATTCATAAATTTTTGTCTACAAGAAGCAAAAGAGGTAACACATGACAAAATTTACATGGTGAAATATAAATATGATAAATCTTTCTTTATATGTTAAAAATTGTAAAACATTTTTGTAAGACATAAATAGGTGGATTGAATATAATTGCCAAGGTTGAGTTAAATCTACTTGGAAGTGAAGTGGCCAGTGACTTAGGCACCATTTAATTCAATTATCTTTTTCAGAGCATTCGCTGCTACGTCTTTCGGAAATGCTTGTGATTGGTGAAATCTACCTTTCCTGCAAGGAAGTCATGATAATATGGTTTTCTGACTTTAACTCTGAGAATATGAGATACATAATGTGAAAAATGTAAAACATAAAAGTAAGTAGTCAAAAATGTTGTATGGCTACAAACAAGACAAATGGTCACTATGATAGCTATTTGAAAATTTATATTTTTCCATAATTCCTTTCTCTATGGTTGCTTCTCATTATTAAGTTTACATTTCTGGTTGCAATGGATTATTTTACTCTGGTTCCACTGGTATATCAGAGAAAATCTAAACCATTATCCATATGACAGTCTTGATATTCAGTAATAGTAAACAGTGTTGATACTGTTAAATACCTCATTATTTAAGTTGGGGGCATATCTATACAAAACTCTACTCCTTATGGCAAAAATATATGCAAACTTAAAATTCATTGTGCATGTCATTCGATTAACTTGGATTAATTTTTAGGATACATAAGTAATATCTTCAGTGATATATATACTTATAAAAATTAAGAGATGTATAAAAATATAAGAAAATGAGAATTCCTTTGAATGTATATGAATTATTTATTCAAAAATGTCCTTATAAATTGTTTCTATTGTCTGTTTATGGTTTCTTTCATGGTGTCAAAGCATTTTGAACAACTTTAATGGCATTATGGACAGATGGCAAGTATAAAGGAAATGGAAGTCGGGTCTAAGATATATTATGAAACTCTAGCATTAACTTTCAGATTATTGCTTCCAATATATAAATCAAGTTTTCATAGAGGTGGTAGCACTGGTAAACATAATTCCTATTTTTTTACACATATCTAGGAACAAAAAGCGTACATTCTTTCATAAAACAGCTAACTTTTTTTTAAATCAATATGACAGCATTCTGTAGAACACATTTTTTAACATTGTAAGTATCTGTGGAAATATTACAGACCACCTCCTGAAAGTAGAGTCTCCTGTAATTTATGTTGGTGTTATACAAATATTTCATTTTGTATATGTTACCTTTGTTACTATGTTATAAATAAAATTTATAAATGTTTATTTCATTATAGAAATTATCATAACATGGTATTAAGTTATTTAAATGTATTTTAAAATAAATTATTTAAATTTATTTTATTTTAATGCATTTTAAAATTGTTATGTTAAAAAAAGATATCATTCTGGGCCAGAATAAATATTTCACTAAATGATTTCAACTTGCCTATATATTTTAATTAAAAATTCAATGACTTAAAGGAACAAAATGCTGACACTGAATTATATCAAACACACAGGGAATTAATTTGAGAATAATATTAATTCAACATATAATTAAATAATTGGACTCAGACTCATTATATTTCTAGCAATTATTTTAATGAATTTAGTGTAAAAATCGAATGTGTTACGTGGTATGTCATGTGAGGAATATGGAAACTCTTCAGTCACCCTTGTGAATTGGATTATCCAAGATATTAGAAAGAAAATTAACACTTTTATTAAAAAAAGAATATTAATAAAAGAAACACAGCTATAAATTTTAGTTCAGTATTATTTTCTATATCAACACTATCAAATAGGAATGTAATGTGAGCCATAAATGAGAATTATGTATATCACGTCAAATTTTCTGTCAGCTACATTAAAAAGAAAGTTAAAAGAAAGTGGTGAAATTATTTTTGATGACTTTTTTATTTAATTCAATATATCTACATATTTTCATTTTAATGGGCAATCGATATATTAAATACATATATGGGACTTTCCGGCATCCTGATTATTTAAATGCTGGGTTATATTTTACTTTTAAAGCACATCTCAATTTGAACTGGCTGTATTTCAAGTGTTCGGGAGCATCTTTTTGCTAGTGACTAATATACTGAACAGCAGAACTTTATACGACACTCAATGAATACAGTATCTAATGTTCAGCATCTAAATGCTTTCACTGTAATCTACCATACAAATTCACTCCAGATTTTGCCTTTGCAACTTAGCAGAAGTCTGAGAGATTAACGCTTGACAGAAGCAATCATGATAAAAATCTCAGGAGTACTTTCTTTCAGGTTGTCAACTTTTAACCAGTAGTAAGCAGATAATGCAAAGCACTGTGTTGGACATTAGGAGTACAAGTTTGAATAAAGGGCCTTATTATCAGCTCAGATAGGACGTAAATAAATATGTCCAATACACTGTGGAAAATGCTTCAGTGTTAAATACAGAATGCGAAGTAAACACAAAAAAGGAATGAAGACTTGGATAAGATAATTCTTTATAAAGAAACTTTATTTGAAATGGTTCTCCAAAGATAAATGTGCTATAGCTGGCCTAGAGTTAGAACCTGAACAACACCATCTTATAAAAGACAAAGCTATGTTTTAAAATAAGTTGTAATGGCTGCCCCACTCTCCTCACAATAACTGCTGGCCTTTGGCTTCTGTACATAAAACTGCTAGTTTGCTCTGCAGACTATCTACATTTCTTATCAGTAACAGCCAGAATTGTCAGCCTTTGTGACTAGAATAGCAGCCCAGGTTAATTCCATCCTCGTCCCTGTGCCTTGTAATAAGTAACCAAAATCTGTTATTTCCACTACAGCCCAGAAGATGTGCAAACTAATGTTTATCTTAACTTCTGTAAGCCACTTAGGTAACAATCGAGGGGGGCAAGATGTCCTCAAGCCCTTGGAACGTACAGAGCCCCGCTCCCTCCTGTCTGTCCGGGAGATGATTTATGAAAACCCCTAAATGTCTGTGTCCCTTCACCCCCACCCCCGCCTCTTGCCCTGACTCCCAAAGTGATTCTTACGGGTATAAAAGGTCTTAACACCCTCTATTCGGGGCCACGGGTTGGAGAGACGCGAGTCCTCCGTGGTCGCCCGGCTTAATAAACCGTGCAATTTGGCATACTTTTGTCTTGGTGTTGGTCCCTTAATCTCGCCTCGAATATAACATAAACATTTCAGTAGCCCTGATCTGTTTTCATCCAATCCTGGACCACTAAGCCCAGAGTGAAAAAGTAATATGCCATTAAATATGGTACCAATTTATTTAAAATGCAGTTTGCAATCTCAAAAAGATCCTCAATGATATAGGAAATCCATTTGTATTTCTGCAACCAGTACCCCATTGTCCACACCGTCTTTCAAATCTTCAGGTTCCTAAACATCCAGTTCATCTACTCATTTTTCACAAAAAACAACATTTCTTTCTTCTTCAGTGAGAAAATAGAGCTATGGCCAGGAGACTTCACACAACTCTGTAGTATTTCTGTAACATATACTCATCTATTTTATTTTTTTCCCTTTTACTTTTGAAAATAAGTGTCTTTTTGTTCAAATCTAGTCTTTCCATGTTTCATTCTCAAAGACTGAAAAAAATCTGGTGCCAAAAGGATAAATAAATTGATAAGTAGACAGGTAGGTAGATATATACAAAGAGTTGGACTGTCCATGTCTGTTTTTAGTAAGAATCCTTCTGTTTACTTTTACCATCCTCTTCCAAATTGATTTTTAAACTACTTTCTCCTATTTCATAATGGCTCCAGAGCTTACATATGGTCTGCTACACCCTGTTCTTTGATAACATTTTTCAAAATATAAAAAATAATAATGATGACGAGAATAGTGATTATAATTATAATATCAGACTTGTTAAATTCCTGTGTTCCAGTATACACTGCAGGTTATACAGCATCCACAGTTTTCAGTGTAAGTTTCCATTATTTTTATATATTAAAAAATACACAAAATCTAAAAACGTATCATTTCAGAAGTACACATTAAAGTTGTATATCAGGAAAGTATGCATTATCTTATAATGTCAGAATTTTCAAAGGGAAAAAAGATAAATTGTGTATTACAAGGACATCTTTTTTCTAGTGTAAAGACTATGTGAAAAATTAACATGATGGTATAAAAAGTAACATAATGAATTCTGTTTTGAAATATTCATCTCTGTATAATGACTCTGGAAATCTCAGAAGTATCAAGCAAAAGATGGTATTGTTTGAAGATGAAGGAATCAAAAAAATAGCATTTGGAATTAGGTTGTAAGTGATTTATTATTACTCATGGAGTAGAGTTAAAAGAACACGTTTAGGTCGGGTGCGGTGGCTCATGCCTGTAATCCTAGCACTTTGGGAGGCGGAGGCGAGTGGATCACAAGGTCAGGAGATTGAGACCATCCTGGCCAACATGGTGAAACCCCGTATCTACTAAAATGCAAAAAATTATCTGGGCATGGTGGCGCGTGCCTGTAGTCCCAGCTACCTGAGAGGCTGAGGCAGGGGGAATCACTTGAACCTGGGAGGCAGAGGTTGCAGTGAGCCAATATTGTGCCACTGCACTCCTGTCTGGTGACAGAGTGAGATTCCATCTCAAAAAAAAAAGAAAAAAGAACACTTTTAGCAACTGAAGAGTAGTAAAAAATATTATCCAGATTGGATTGTGATACAAGACAAATTTACATATGAGAATAACAATAAAATTACATATCGTTTTATTTTAAATAGTATGCTGAATAAATATTTTTCACTTACATTTTGTCTATTTTGCTGATAATTTATATGGCAATGATAATCATGTTGAACTTCATATTTTATCATTACCCTTCTATTTAACTTTCTATAAATTATTTAGAAGTTATTTTCAAAATACACCTTATATTTAGTAAATGTTAAATTTTCAAATTATACACGGTGATTAATACTTATAATTAAATATTGATATCACTACTTTGTTCTGACAATGTAATAGTTAAATAATATAATTACAGAAATGGAAAACAGAAAAGTTTAAAAAAATAAGAAAGGGAAAGAAACAGATTTATATACTATTCTATATTTTTATATTATTTTTAAAATTTGTAAAACACTTCTAAAAATAATTTTATTGATAATACCCTTAAGCAAATTATTGGCCGGGTGTGGTGGCTCACACCTGTAATCCCAGCAATTTGGGAGGTCGAGGCGAGGTGGGTGGATCACCTGATCTCAGGAGTTCAAGACCTGGCCAACATGGCGAAACCCCATCTCTATTAAAAATACAAAAATTAGCTGAGTGTTGTGCTGGGTGCCTGTAATCCCAGTTACTCAGGAGGCTGAGGCAGGAGAATGGCTTGAACTACGGAGGCGGGGGTTGCAGTTAGCCGAGACTGTGCCACTGCACTCCAGCCTGGGTGACAGAGTGAGACTGTCTAAGACAAAGAAAAAAAGAAAAAGAAAAAAAAAGAAAAAGAAAAGCAAATTATTCAATATCCAATCCACATTCACAACCCTCTGGCAGGCTCATGCATTAAACCTCCATACCACTGGAAATACATGTATTAAAAGAACTCAAGACCTGAATTGCTCCTGTCAGGTCGTCAAATTATTTTTTCTTCAAACCCTCTCATTGTTTCTTTGCAATGCATATGTTTATTTACAATGTTCTTATTTCTTGTTCTCAATATGTGTCTAGAGTCAATATGTAAACAACACTTCACTTACTTGTGACATGGACAGAGGCAGGGAAATATTAGGTAGAAAATGGTAAAGTCCCTCGTGAGGGATCCACCCTCAAGCTTGTACGGTGGCCTAAATAAAAAACATGCATTTCTGTTTCCCGACCTGAATATTGCCTTTTCCAAAACCTCGGTAGCCTGGCCTGCTCCCTACCCCTCTACCCATAAAAACCCTAAGCTCCACTGGCAGAAGTGCAGAGCGAGAGGCAGAGGAGAGAAGAGAAGCAGCCGGAAGTTAGAGAAAAGCAGCTTGACTCACAGGAATGGCTTGACAGCGAGATTTCTGAAAAGAGTTCAGCCACGGACGGCTCAAACTTCAGCGGAAGGTTATCTTCTCACTCCATCTCCCCTTCTAGCTTCCCTTCCCACTGAGAGCCACTTCCACTGCTCAGTAAAACCCCCCGATTCACCACCCTGCAATTGATTTGCAGACCTCATTCCTCCTGGACACCAGACAATGAGCCGAGTGTGGGTGTAGGAGGCCGTCACACTGATTCTGCACTAAGCTGGTGTAATATTTAAGCCATCCACAGATGACAAAACTAAAGGAGCACACTGTAACACATGCCCTCTGGGGCTCCAGAGGTCACGGGCAAGCCCTAGATGCTGTCATGGGCAGGTATGGGGTTTGTTTCTATAGCCGCCCAAAGGCCCTTGCCCTGGCTCCTGCACCCACTCACCTGTGTGATCCTCCCCACTCAAGGGATTTGAGCACTGTGAACTGAGAAAGCAAGCCATCCCTTCACAAGTCTCATGAAGGGGTCAAGTGAACTATCTCATCTCACTTGCATCTGTACCGAATGTCCGATATTTTAATAATTTGTCTTAAAATTAAATATAGAGGAGAGGAACAATGATGAACAGTGATGAACAGTGAATCCTGCTACCAATCTACCCAGCTATTATGAAATCCAAATGGATAGCAATATGCTCCCTGAGAACAGGTTACATAAGCATCAAATAGGATTTCTAAAGTTAAATATATGTATTATTTTTTCTTAATGATTAGGGATAACTCCGCAGGAATGCATAATACGTGTTCTAAACACTGATTATGAGCTAAAATAGTTCACTATCTTGGATTTCTTCAAACAGTGACAGCATAAGGCAAAAGCGTGCTAAACCATATCATCGAAAACAACATTATTATAAACACCTCCAGCAGCATATTGAAGATGGCAGATTGATGACATGGTGTCTGGCTCTTGATTTATAGTTGAACCCCTGCCCTCACATTTGGCTGCCTACTTATGTATATTTTTGTGAGATAACTTTGTGTCTTTATTTCTTAAATCACTCTTATTTTGATATGTGTAAAAACATAAAATGTAGCCTAAGGATTTTTTTAAAAATCCTTAACATTTTTATTTTTTGTTTGAATTATAAATTCCCCACTGGAATGCAGACTGAAGAAGGGCAGAGAAAAAAGTATTTGGTTTATCGTTATATCCCCCGGTGCATGCAACAGTGCCTAGGATGTGTGAGGCACTCAGTAAACCTTAATATTGTTCATTATGTCAAAATATACCGTAACTCTGTAATAAGAAATTTGGAAATATAAAATAATTGGAATATTACTTGTAAAGCATCAATTATCAACATTTTCCCATGAAGTAAGGAACTTAAATAGATTAGTTAGTATAGAAGAAACTATTTTAAGAGTTTAAATATTTATTAATACTCAAATAAAAGCTGATTCCAGCAGCCTGTTAACTCGATAGCCAGAAACATTTCCCATGGCAAATACCTAGAAATATTATATACAATTTTAACATTTTCTTAAATACATAGTTTCAAATCAAGTTAGATTACATTAAAACTCTTGGTGTCAGGAATACAGAAAAACATAAAACAGTTCAGTTAGCAGATAAGAGGATGCACTGGCTAATCTAGAATGATATAAAGAATACAATTCTAGTCACCAAAGGGTCTGAGTTTCAACACATATTGGAGGAAGAATATGAGATTTGAGCCCTTGGGAGCTGAAAGTGGAACTTAAAGCCTCATGTGATGCAGGAATCCTCAAAGGGCTTAGTAATTAGTGAAAAAGTGAACTATCAAAAGAAAAAATAATAACCCACCACCAAGCAGAAGAAGAAATCAAAGAAGACTTTCTATCACTACCTGGTCTTTAGGTTAAAAACATTCTGTCTAGAAAATTTGTAACCATGAGCTATACTATGCATGGCTTTGAAGTTGAAATGTGTGCCCTACTTATTTCTAACTCAGAATGCTTAACTTGAAAAATTGTGTTAACTATCGGTTCCTGAATATTGACATTTTATCAGCTTCCAGCAAAACAAATGTAAAACCACTCATCAGAAACAAGTCCTCCATCAGGGCTACACAGGATCCATACGCTAACTCAGTTAAAATTATTCATGTTGCAAAGTTGAAAAGCAATTAAGCAAAAATCAGCATTCCCAACAGAGTAAATTTAGATTCATATGTGTTTCAAACATACTCCCCCACACTCATAGGATTGAATGATCTGAACATGGCTTTAACTTTCTAAATTTTCCAGAGATAAAATTTTATAACTTAAAATTCAATAAAATAAAATTTCTGTGTATCAACTTGAAGGAATTTTTAATGTTTCATTTGGAAACAAAAGGAATTAAAACCAAGATCAAAATGTGTCCTTTCTAAAACCCAAAAGAAAATTGAAGTCTAACATCAATTCTCATTCTCTGCAGTTCTAATTCTGCTTGGTCTTTGCCCCAGGCTTCTCACATAGATTCCCCTAGGGAAATAAATAAAGTTGTTTCAACACCTACAGTCTGGAGTGTCTTTTTCCGAAATGGAAATGGATTCTTTAAGAAAAAGTTCAATTAGTTCGACAGTAAGTCTTCCTTGTTTTGTTTTTTAAATAACAACTCAAAAATTTAACAAAAACCGAAAGATTGTTAACAGAACTGGTCCCGTGCTTACAAAATTTAAAAACATAAACAAATCCTCAGCTTTTAAAGATGTCATCTCAGGCCAAATTTTGTTCACTCAAATTGGTATCATATACACTTTTTTCAGATATCAGGGCAGGAGTAGTTTTATGTAGTAAATGTTTCTTCTCAGAAGGAGTGTAGTTAGAGAAAATCTTGGCTTCAGGTTTGTAGGGATAAGAGTATCCATCTTTTTTATTCCTTTGTCTTGTCATCCTTCCTGTCCTTTTTTCCTGAACCAAGCAAAACGTCACCATCTGCTTTCTCCTTTCACTTTTGAACTGATAAGGGCTTCTGGAGAAATTAACGGAACTGTACCAATAGCTTCTGTTACATTTTCATGGTTTCTAACCTCTGGTGACTCATTACAGTTCCATCTGCCAAACTTTTGTTCATATTTTCATACTCTTTTTGTATGCCCCTCCCAACATTAATCCATACATTTTTCTATAAACAGGCTTAAAATCTCACACCCCTCATATTTTGCATATTCCCTTGGTATTTCGTAGGAAATCATACCAGCAAAACACAGCAAAAATAAAACATCTAGAAATTGATCCATGTATTTGCTTGTTTTTGAACAAGTGTTAAAATAGCATGGACTTTCTAGGGCCAATTTTTTTTAGTGCCACAAAATTTGGTGAAAATTTAGAGACAATGAATAATTCATCACTACTTAAATATTAAAAATTAGACCTGTAAACATTGAAAACCATTTTAATTGGTCGAATTAAGCAGATACAATGTTTCACTGCCATGAATTTTGTACTTTAATCCTATTTCACAATCGTAGCAATGATACTTAAATAGACAACACTATTTTAGCTAAATGGTTTTCATGTAAATGCTCTTAGTTTATTTCTGTATTATTATTTTTCTCTGTCTTCTTTACATTACTCTTTTACTCTGCAACCTTGCTCCAGACCACACATACACACACATACATACACACATACTGTACATTCCTTTTCTGCTTCATGATGTCTATTCACTAAGAAAGAGAGCAGTAATAAGAAAGTTGGCCCTACTATAAGACTGCAATAAATTAATGTACTGAAAGTCTGCAGTTACCAATTGGTTCAGACATCATGAATCTGTGCCAAACCTTAGAGTGTGAAACTACCAGGATCAATACCCATAACGTCCCTGTAGTATCAAGTATATCCATCCGTAAAGCAAGCTTGCAAAGAACCAGCAGCAACTTCTAGAGAGTGAAACTATCCACTCAACAACCACCTCAGGGAAGCAAAACCAGGAACTTCTATTATTCTTTCTATAGTTGCCCTGGTCTTTGTAGTAAAAGGAAGCAGGTATAAGAGGACTGCAATGTGTGTTGAGTGAATCTGTCTCTGACGTCAGCTACAGAGGTAATAGTTGTAAATTACCCAAAGCCTATCTCTTGCTAGTATTTTTCTCATCCAGAAACCCATGCAAATCCTTGATATTTTTCTATGATTTTTCTACCTAAGGATGATACTTTATCCCCAAGAAACATATTTCTGTACCTAAGGGAGAGAGGAAGGAGGTGAGGAAAAGTCCATTGCTCTCTTCATATAGTAGTTTACCTTCTCCAAACTTTTTCCTAAATTTTATTGTTCTATTTCTTTCAAAATTATAGACCAAATATGTTTCTATTATAGCTCTTTAGCAGCTACATTACTCAGGAAATTATCTGAGGGGGATTACCTGAACGCAATAAGAAATAAGGTATAAAATGATTATATTTAAGTGACTTTTTTCATAATGTACTTGTTGTATAGTTTTCAGTCACTCAGTATATGGTCAAAATAGGTCCCATCTACGTCTTAAAAATATCTTGACTCTCATCAATACACATTGCAGTGACTCGATTTTGTTAATTAACTGTTTGGTGAAAGAAAAGTCACCAAACTAATCCCCAAGGATCTTTTTGATTATTACTATTAGATATCAACACAAATAATTAATGTTATTGTTAACTTATTTTTATTCAGATAAATTCTTCCTATAATTGTGAAATTTATGATGTGACTGAAACTATCTCAGGAATCATAATAATGCTGGAAGAACACTGAGAGATCACAGTGAGGGACTGTGTTAGAGGGATTTCCCAGGGTCAGGTGGGGGCATTGTTTCAAGTGCAGGAATTCTCTGGTTTTCCTGCCTCTGGCTGGGTAGGGCCCTTTGTTTCTATTTTCCCACGTCTGGCTCTTGGAGGTGGGGGCTCGGTGACTCAGGGTTATAAAACAGTAGCCAATCCGTTAACGGAGTCAAGATCAATCAATCCAGACGAAATCTGAAAGAATCCCTCTCATTGGACGAGAACATGAATGGTGAGATAATAACTCAGGGTGAAAAATTTTAACCACCCCTGCCTGGCTGGAATCCTCTCTGGATCCCTCTCCACAGGCATGGAAGCTGTCTTTTCACTCTGTCTAATGAACTGCAGTATGGCACACTCTGGGTCCACGAGTTCTATTTAAGCTATAACACTTACCGCACCTCGGGGGCTCCTTTCCCCATTCTTCAGGGTTAGGAAGGCCAAGAGTCTAATTTCGAGCTAGAGCTAACTTGCTTCTGTGGTGGTCTAGCGGTTAGGACTTCTGCTCTTTGCCCAGGTGGCCCAGGTTTGACTCCCAGTGTGGGAACCAGGGGAATCCAGCTGCCGTGATTTTCATAATAGTACAATTAGTAAAAATCACTTTGCAGTTAAGGAAAGTGAAATAAAGTAAGTTAAGAAGCAAGTTCATTAATGACAAAACATAGTTTCCTGATATTGTGCCAAATACTCTTTCCAGTATGTAGTGTAATTTTAAGTTTAGCTTTTTGGTATCTCCTTATTCTAAAACAGCCATCATATAGGTGTATGTGCTTACTGTAAAGATAGGATTTCAATAAGATATCAGCATCTTTTGTAATGAGTCCAACTAGAGATTTTAGTAAACTTCCAATTCAATTGGCAAAGTGTTTATTTAGCAACTAATCATATTCATCATTTAATGTTTTCTCAAGTCATTCATAATTACCCTGTCAGGTGAGCCTGAAAGACTGGATTCTTTTTCTAAACTATATTTTCAAGGACTGGCATTGCTAGAAGCTCTGAATTTTAGGCTACATTTTAGGCCAGTGTATATTTAGAATGAATCATCTTATTTCCAATTACAGTGATCCTAATGCTCTGCTTTGTTTTCATTATTTTAAATCTTAGTGATCCCTACTGCTTGCAAATGAGTTGAATGTGTTTATTTGGCCCTCAAAGGTTGCTACTGTCTTCTGATAGTACATTTGAATATCTATTGTCATCTGTGTGTAAAAATTATCTGGCCCAGCATGATTGTTTTACAATTATCATCACTCTAATGATGGTGAACTCCTTGTTGGTTATATTTTCTTCCACCAAACGTCAACTATTAGAGGTCTTTCTTCTGAGAGTTTAGGGAAGTGTGTTAAAGCTGATTTGCCCTAAACTAGCTCTATAGCTATTATAGAATATTACTTACATCCTTTGTTATCAAATTTAGTTGGCCTCAGGAAGGAAGAAAAAAATTAATGAAATTAAGCAAAAAAGAAAATGCATGTGTAATTATTTAACTGGTCTTTCAAATTTCTCTTTACAGTAAGGTTGGCAATGGAAATGAGTGACTAAGGCATAAGACTCGATCATGGGGATTTATTAATCAACTTTTGGGCACATCCCAGGAAAAACACAAGCCACAGACAAATCTGTGGTTGTTTTTCTAAAGTTTTCAAAGGGCTTGGTGTTTATACATTTCTTTAAATGAGAGCAGGAGGAAGGCAGATAGGAATGGGGGGAGGTAGGTGGTTAGGTTAATACCTCTTAAGAGAAGGTGGAATTACTGAAGAGAGAAATGGAGTAAAGAAGAGTCAATTACGCAGAGGTCTCTACGAAGATGAAAGAGGGAAGTCTTGACTCTGTTCTACCTCTGAGAAGATAAGCTTCTAGTGGACATTTTCAGAGTCATTAGGACCTAGACTAGGATTGTAGCCATAAAGTTACAATTGGCATGTCCTTGTTTATGAGAGGCCAGCAAACAATTTACTCATGAATGATCCCAGGAGCCTGTCCTTTCCAGATGCCTGAGGCCTTTTACCTCTCCAGGAGAATCTGGCTGATGCATAATCTAGTAACAACTACTCTTTTGGAAGAGAGTGTTGCAAGATCTTCTCTTTTGCATAAGAAGTTTGGGAGGTGGGAACTGACATTATTTGTAATTTTCCTTTTCAAGGTTATGCTCTGCTTCCCAATATCCAAGAACAATTTGAGAATTTTGATTTGCCTCTTTGAATTGGTTGATTAGTGTCCCACAAGATATTTACTGAAGCACTAGAGAAGATTCAGTGATAAAAGTAAGCATATGCTACTATCTAAAATCTGTCTTTTTTATGGCTTATCCTAAAAGCCACCTTTTTAAAAATCATAACAGAAAATTATGGCAGTGAAGGAGATCTCATCTCACCAACCCCCATCTTGCCTTTGGCCTCCAAACTGTCCTTAATTATTCCTGGGCTTGGGCCAAACGGATTTGGGGAGACATTCAGTTTATAGTTTAAACGATAAAGCCCTTCCCCCAAAACTCTATCACCTTTGTAAAACCAATGAGACACCACCACACTAGGAGGATAGAGGAGCCTGAATTCTGCTAAGGTGTATAAATAAACAATTTCCAACTATTATTCCAGAGGTCACAAGATATGTAAATTCCCCAATTACTTCTGAACATGACATCTCTGATGTACAACCTAAGACTGGCCCTTTGAGATATCTTTTCAGTTTTCCTGTCTGATGACTGATGGCTCCACTTGGACCTGCTAACTACTCCTGTGGCTCCATCTAGAAGAGCTTCAGTGCACAGGAGGACCATTTTCCACACTCCTATGACTGCATCCCCCAGTCAATCGGTAGCAAATACCCAATGTCTAGCCACTCCCACCCCACCCCTTACCCCATACTATCATTAAAAAACCCTAGCCCCAAAATTTTGTGGGACACAGATTTGTATAGTAGTAAAACTCCGGTATTCTGTTCAGCTGACTTTGTGTGAATTAATCTCTTTCTTTATTACAATTCCTCTATCTTGATAAATCAGCTTTATCTGGAAAGGGGGCAAAAAAAAAAAATACCCACTGGGCAGTTATGCTATGATGAAAACGAATGCAAGAGCTAAGGATTCTTTTTTTTAATTGAGCCAGAGTTTTGCTCTTGTTACCCAGGCTGCAGTGCAATGGCTCGATCTTAGCTCACTGCAACCTCCACCTCCTGGGTTCAAGCAATTCTCCTGCCTCAGCCTCCTGAGTAGCTAGGACTACAGGCGTGCGCCACCATGCCCAGCTAATTTTTTGTATTTTTAGTAGAGATGGGGTTTCACCATGCTGACCAGGAGAATCTCAATCTCTTGATCTCATAATCCACCCACCTCAGCCTCCCAAAGTGCTGGGATTATAGGCCTGAGCCACCGCGCCCGGCCTGAGCTAAGGATTCTTTAGCATAGCAGGAGTTCTATGAAACCATCCATGATCATGTTGGCAGCTGCCTTAACGGGTCCAATCACTGATGTAAAATAGTTCTTTATTGAATGTATCCATGTTATTTGACAGATTTTTTTGTTTGTTACCTTTGAAGCCTGGCTAGCATATATAAATACAACCTTTGATGCAGGTATATGACACTGGGCTGAAATAGTAAGTTTCTGCAATATAAAAATATCTGCACTCACACACGTTTATTTATAGACATTGTGCTGGTATATGAAGGCAGGTGGCAGCAAAGGAGACATTAAATAAGCGTCTCAAGGATAATGTCTAAAAATTTGATGAAATATCTATTCACGAAAATGATTGATAAAGTAATATGTCACATTATTATTATGTAGACTAGACAATTCTAATAAACCTCAATTTCAATCTGAACATTGTGGCAGGTTTTCTAAGATTTGAGAGAAATAACAAACAGTTAATTAAAAATATAAAACATAAAGCACAATATTTGTGATTTATTTTGGCTAAAGTTCAAACAACTTAATCTAACCTTACAAGTATCTTGAATAAAAATATAAACATATGTTGATTACCACTTTGAAGTTAGTTTCTATTAGGAGCATGTGAAGATAATTAAAGTTAATTTTACATTCTAATATTTAAGAAATATTGTGGTATAAATAAAAACTCATCCTGACAAAAAAGAAAAGAACAAAATTAGGGAGAGAAAGAGAAAGAAATAGAGGTAGACCTTAACAGAGAAAGAGAGAGATAGATGTCCTGGAAATTCAAATATAAATAGAATAAGTTCTCCAATACCATTTCCTTGATTAAAAAGTATATTTCTTCTAAATAAGGTAAGTTATTTTTGGTAAGTATAAAAATACAAGTAAGGAATAAATAATAGCTCAAAAACACTTAAGGATTTTAATGGGTAGTGATATGGTTTGACACTGTGTCCCCACCCAAATCCCATCTCCAGAGGCAAAGGAGAAAATGAGTTTCCTAGGCCAAGCCCAGGGTATCAGTGCTGTGTACAGCCTAGGGACATAGTGCCCTGCGACTCAGCTGCTCCAGCCATGGCTGAAAGTGGCTAACATAGAGCTCAGGCTGTGGCTTCAGAGGGTGCAAGCCCCAAGCCATTACAGCTTCCACGTGGTGTTGAGCCTGTGAGTGCACAGAAGTCAAAAATTGGGGTTTGGGAACCTCTGCCCAGATTTCAGAGGATGTATGGAAATGTCTGGCTGCCCAAGCAGAAGGTTGCTGCAGGGGCAACATACTCATGGAGACTCTTGGATAGGGCAGTGTGAAAGGGAAATGTGGGGTCAGAGCTCCACACAGAGTCCCCACTGGAGCACCACCTAGTGGTTCTGTGAGAAAAGGGCCACCATTCTCCAGACCCCAGACCCCAGAATTTTAGATCCACTGACAGCTTGCACCTTTGGCCTGGAAAAGCTGGAGATGCTCAATGCCAGCCTGTGAAAGCAGCCAGGAGGGAGCTTGTACTCTGTAAAGCCAGAGGGGCAGAGCTGCCCAAGACCATGGGAACCCACCTCTTGCATCACTGTGACCTGGATGTGAGAAATGGAGTCAAAGGAGATCATTTTGGAGCTTTAAGATTTAACTGCCCCACTGGATTTTGGACTTGCATGTTTTGTTTTGGCAAATGTTTCACATTTGGAATGGCTGTATTTACCCAATGCCTGTACCCCCCATTGTATCTAGGAAATAACTAACTTGCTTTTGATTTTGCAGGCTTATATGCAGAAGGGACTTGCCTTGTCTTGGATGAGACTTTGGACTGTGGACTTTTGAGTTAATGCTAAAATTAGTTGAGACTCTGGGGGACTGTTGGGCAACGCACGATTGTGTGACCAGGGGAATATACTCAGCACCCAGTTACCAAGAGGTTCTTGACCTCACTTACCCTGAAGAATGGGGAAAGCGGCCCTGGAGGCATGGTGAGTTTGCTGTTCCAATAAATATCATGGACCCAAAGAGTTTTGTGGAAAAGCGATTTATTAGACACAAAGAGAGAGAAAGAAAGACAGCTCCCAGGCTTTCATCGGTGGGGACCCAGAGAAGGAATCCATATAAGGTGGGAGCAGCTGGAGTTTTAACCCTTGCGTTAGTCCCTCCCCCATTCATATTCTTGTCTAATGAGAGGAGTTCTTTCAAACTTCTTCTGGAGTGATTAATCTTTGACTCTGATACCGGATTGGCTGCTTGGTCCACAACTCTGAGTTACAGAGCACCCTCCTCCCAGAGCTCTGCATGTTTTTTGGGGCAAAGGAGACTCACCTGGCTTTCTCTACCTAGTCTGCCTGCAGGAAACCCAGACAAAGAACCTTACATTTGAAACCCCTCTGGTTCTTGGATGGAGGCATGGAGCCCGGAGACTCCTGCCTTTGAAACCATGCCCCTCGCAGACCTGGAAAGAGGACTGCCTCATTTGGTTTTGAAATGTGAAGATATGAGATTTGGGAGGGGCCAAGGGCAGAATGATACGGTTTGGCTCCAAGTCTCCACCCAAATCTCATCTTGTAGTTCCCATAATTTCCATGTGTTGTGGGAGGAAACTGGTGGGGAGATGACTGAATCATGGGAGTAGATTTCTCCTGTACTGTTTTCATAGTAGTGAATAAGTCTGTATGTGATCTGATGGTTTGATAAGGGAAAACCTGATTCACCTGGTTCTCATTCTCTCTTTGCCTGCTGCCATCCATGTAAGATGTGATTTGCTCCTCCTTGCCTTCTGCCATGTTTGTGTGAGGCCTTGTGGAACTGTAAGTCCAATTAAACCTCTTTCTTTTGTAAATTGCCTAGTCTCAGGTATGTCAATCAGCAGTGTGAAAACGGACTAATATAGGTAGTTGGAGTTTTTAATCAGGTTTCTAAAATGACATATGATATGTTGAATAATCAAGAAAATTTCCGTAGGAAAACAAATCATAATAGATCATAACTAGAAACTTTCACAACTTGTTAAAACTATCAAACATCTACCTGCATGATGTTTCAGAAATTATTTTAGTGACCTCAGTATTTCTAAGATATATTTGCTGTTCATTATGTCTCATTCATATTAATAACAAAGAAGAACATGAAGAGCTATGGTTTTTGCATTCATTATAAATTCTATTCCATTCTGTTTCATTATGAGGATAATGAAACATTTCTGGCAAGATAATTCATGGTAGTTTCACATTTTCTCTGTTCTCAAAGTCATTTAGCCTATTGCATGGTTGTTACAAGAGTACCATTCTCTTGGGTCATGTCTATGGAGCTGAATAACATGCAGTCAGTTATACTGTGTTATTGAAACATTATTGCCCTTATATACCTTATTATTCTATATGTAGCACAAGATGACTCAAAATTTCAGTTATTAATATGTTACTTAGAACAAGAAGTTTATACACATACAAACACTAAATATGTATGAATGTATGTATTATTTACATGAAAACAAATTGAAATGTTATCCACAATATCTGTAGAATGACCTTATTTACTGTATGTATCACATAACATGTTAAACCTAAACATGAGGAGAACATGGTTCTCATATGTAATTATTTTCACCAAAGCAGAAGTAAAGGAAGAAAAATATATATACATACTCAGTGCGTTGAATTTTCCTGTCTTATGAAAAAAATGAAAGAAAGAAAATAAGCATTCACTGAATGCTTACTTTATTGCATTTGGTTTCATTTAATCCTCTGGACCATCATGTGATGCAATTGGTAACCAGAGAACAAAGGTGAAAAGTAAAATCTAAAAACACCTTAAAAACCAAAAACATGGAGACACAGAGGCAATAAGAAATATGTCTAACTTACCTAGCTATGAATTAATAGACATTGATATCGAATTAGAATATTACCTAACTCAAAAGTCTCATATTTTTTACTATTGATGAAAAACTAGTCAAGCTCTGTAAAATATTTGAAGATATTTATTCTGAGTAAAATATGAGTGACCAATGACCCATGACAGGGGTCCCCAACCCTTGGTCCATGGACCAGTATCGGCCCATGACCTATTAGGAACTGAGCCACACAGCAGTAAAGGAAGCTGCATCTCTATTTACAGCCTCTCCACACCACTCACATTCCTGCCTGAGCTCCACCTCCTGTCAGAAGAGTGACAGCATTCGATTCTCACAGGAGCCCAAGTCCCATTGTGAATTGTGCATGTAAGGGATTTGGTTACGTGCTTCTTATGAGACTCTAATGCTCGATGATCTGTCACTGTCTTCCAACACCCCGAGATAGGATTGAAACTGCCTTTGCAAAATTATAACTAAGACAGTGAACGAGATGTAACTTAATTGACTGAATCTTGCTTCTAACCTTTAAGCTGTCCTTGTTCATTCCTGGGCATAGGCTAAACTGACTTTGGGAGAAACTTAGTTTATACTTTAAAGCAAAGAAGATAACAGCCCTTTCCCAAAGCAGAATTCCTTCTTGCCTGGAGACTAGATTGCCTCATTAGGACTAACATTAGCAACAAGATTAGAAATCAGGGTTCTGCGGTCAGGCGGCTGGAGGCTGCCAGACTCGGACCCTCCCTAAACTGCTCCCAAGATCAGTGCTTGAGACATTTTGCGGACTCTGTACTTGAGGACTCAGCTGGAACCACCCAGATCAAGAAGCTGGCTCATCTGATCTTGTGGCCCCCACCCAGGAACTGAGTCAGCTCAACAAGACAGCTTCCACCCCCTAGGATTTCATTCTTAACCAATCCACACTCCTGCCTCACTGACTTCACCCCACCCACCAAGTTGTCCTTAAAACCTCTGCTCCCCTAATGCTTGAAAAGACTGATTTGAATAATAATAAACCTCCAGTCTCATGCACAGACATTCTGCATGAATTACTCTTTCTCTCTTACAATTCTCCTGTCTTGAGAAATTGACTCTGTCTAAGCAGTGGGCAAGGTGAACCCAATGGGCAGTTACAGGACTATCTGGTTGCAAGAAAGCAAGTTCAGGACTCCCACTGAATTTACGTTATGGTGAGTTGTATAATTATTCCATTATATCTTACAATGTAATAATAATAGACACAAAGCACACAATAAATGTAATGTGCTTGAATTATCCCAAAACCATTCCCATCCCCCACAGTCTGTAGAAAATTATCTTCCATGAAACCAGTCCCTCTTTTCAAAAGGTTTGGAACTGCTGGCCCATGACAAAGCCCTATGAGATCCTGAGAATATGTGCCCAAGATGGTCAGGCTACAGCTTGGTTTTACATTTTTAGGGAGACAGAAAACATCAATCAATACATGTAAGATGTACATCAGTTCAGTCCAGAAAGGCAGGACAAGTAGAAGTGGGGACTTCTAGGCTGTATGTAGATACAAATTTTCTGATTGGCAATTGGTTGAAAGAGTTATTTTCTAAAGACCTGGCATCAACAGAAGGGAGGGTCCAGGTTAAGATAAGGCGTTATGGAGACCAAGGTTCTTGTTATATAGATGAAGACTCTATGTAGCAGGCTTCAGAGAGAATAGATTATAAATGTTTCCCATGAGTCTTAAAGAGTCTATTCTATCAGTCTTAAGGTGTTTTGATGTTAATGCTGGTCAGTTGTGCCTGAATTCTAAAGGGACAAGGGTATACCCATCATGGCCTGAACTAGTTATTCAGGTTAACTTTGGAATGCCCTTGGCCAAGGGGGAGGGTCCATCAGTTGGTTGAGGATCTTAGAATTTTATTTCTGCTTTATAGTATATAAACTTTGTTATGGGTACAACCTCAAAAAACAAAAAGGGCAAAGAAAAAGAAAACAACTGTAATGTGGGAATTGTAATCTAATATTTCAAGTCCACTTGTGTTGCTATAACAAATTCTATAGACTGAGTAATTTATAAATGACAGAAAGTTTTTACGGTTTGGGACACTGAAGAGTCCAAGATCAAGGGGTCAGAAGTTTCATTGTCTGGTAAGGGATCTTTGCTTCACAGTTGGCACCTTGTTGCTGCATTGTCACATTGTAGAAGGGGCAAATGAGCTCCCATAGCTTCTTTAATAAGGCATTAATCTCATTAGTTACTTAATGAGATGTCCCCTTCAGTGGATTACCTCCCACAGTACTTACCTCTTAATGCCATTACCTTAAGGTTAAGATTGGAACATATAAATTTGAAGAGGACACAACCATTCAGACCACAGCATTATTTCATTTGAATTTCTATTATTGAAATATATTCCAGGTAGTTTTAAATATATATGTACATGGTTAAGGTTTTTTTCCAAATAATACTTAAAAAGACAGTAAACTTTCTCTGATATACTTTGTTTTAATGTAAGACAGGTATTGACTTTTAAGATATTTAAAATGTGTGGATTTCATTACATTTAGAAATAGAGAATGTATAATAGTGCTTAATTTCCTGTGTCTTGGAGTCAAAGAGTTCTGAGATAAAGCCTAATTCTGAGATTTAGTGTATATGAAGATTTGGGCAGCTATTTAACTTATCTAAGTCAATTTTATCATCTATAAAATGGATTTAATATAAACTATTTCCTAAAGTCGCAGAGAGATTCAGTGATTTAATACATGCAAAGCGTCTAACATATTAATTATTTTTAGTATTATTATTAGCAGTAAAAATAAAAAAGCTATAAGGTACAAATATATTTAGTCAATTAATATGCAAAAATACAATGGGTTCAACCTGAATAAGATAAAATTAATGAAAAATTTGTTTGATGTATTTCTCCTACATGTGAGTTTACTCTATATGAGTAAATTGAAACGAATTTTTTAAAATCATGTTAAAGAACCCCATACATCTATAATCAAAGAACATAGTTAGCTTAACAAGTAGGTAGAACAAGGTAATTTAATAAACTTTCCAAATATTTGAAATTTTATCACAAGAAACACTTTGAAATTTTATTTTTATTAATATTTTAGAAACTATGGAGGTTCATTTGAAAATATTCTCTAGTATCATCTTATGCCAAAATAAATTGTACAATAATTTAGAGAAATTTATTCATTTATATAATGGAAGTTTATATACAGAATTAATCTATACTTAAGAAATTATATGTCATGTGCTCTTCATGCTTTTGCTTGCAATTAAATGATTCTAATTTTTCTAACCCTTTGTCAAAAGATATATCCATATTTTTTTCTGTTTATTTGGCAAAACGTTCATTCTCTTTAGCTAGAATATTGTTAACATTTAAGGTGAATTAATTCAGAAACTTTTCTACATATGTAGACACTTCAAATATGTTACATCATACGCAATTCATTTTAAACCCTCTACATCAAAGTAATTCAAAGCCATAAAAGCAGTGTTCTCTAGAAATGCATTACATTTAAGGACATTAATAAGGCATACTTATTTTTCTGATATATGAGATACATTAGAATAAGAACAATAAAAAATTATTCACTTCTGCTCATAAATGGTCCACAGATAGCACAAACATTGCAAATAAATGCAAATCAAAATGCAATTACAAAAGATGGTGATGTAGTCAACAAATAATAAATGAAAAGCCTTAGGATCTAAGAGATAATTATGAAAATTTATCCTTGGTCAAGGTAGGAAAGGTAGAGAGATTTACATTAAAATTTCTCAAGATTTTTTTTCATTATAACCCCTGAATATATTATAAGAGTATAGATTGATAAATAGAGGTCTAGGCTTTAGGTTAGCTGTCTAGCAATTTCAAAATTCATTTTATTTTCTTCCTGTTTTGAGCTGCTGATTTTATGGTAAGAAGAACCTGGATTAGCTAAATACATGCATTGGTGTGACTGCCTATGAGTATTTAGTCAGTCATAGGCATAATCTCTTAAATTGGATCTGTTCTTTTAATGGTATTATGTTTAACTGTAATTTTGAAATTCAAAGACCAGGAGTAGAATTTCAACCACAGCTGAGTCATGATTTGATCAAAGGGAAGGGGAGAAAAAAATAACGGATGTTATAGCTTCCAATTTTAGTCAGATATCTAAAGAACTTTGAACTCGTCACTCTGTCCTTATTAAAAAAAAAAACTGAACAAACTGAAACTCAATAATTCTGAAAATTATCAGAAAATTTAAGTCGAAGAGCAAACTAACATCACCAAGATAGAGATCCCAGAGATCTGAGATCAGCTTCCCTAGATTAGTAGTGTTCCTACCAGTTTATAGTTCTAGGGGATTTTAATGCTCCAGGATTTAATCCTCTAGAACTATAAACTGGTAGGAACACTTAACTGGTAACTGAGACTCATTGCTGGAGGCAGAGTTTGGACTAGTCTGAAAGTAAGAAATTTCTGGGACTCTGTCTTAGGTTTTTTCCTTCAATCTTTCATGGGCTTGTCTTCCAGGACCCCACCTGGTTTCACAATGAAAAGAGCTAAGAATACTCTTGGGAAAAGTAACCATTTTGAATACACCCTGAGCAGTCTTTGTGGCAAAGGCCCACTCAACAAGGTCAAAGACCTTGGAGAAGCCTTACCCAATTCCAACCCCCTCTAACCTTACTTTCTCAACTAAGGTGGGTGAAAAAACCGAAAAATATTTGTGATGATTAGGACCAGTAATACAGGCCTACTAAAAACTAAGATTTATCATAGAATTACAGAATGTTTCTCTCCCATCCGACCATATCACCATATGAACAGAACTCCAGTATCATAGCATTTCAAGCTGCTGATACAGCTCAAAGAGCTGTAAAAGGCAAAACTTCTTTATAAAAGAGAAGTTTTTAGGGAGTCTCAATGACAACAAAGAAGAAAAAGTATGTAAGAAGAAATTAAAGCCTCTAACACCTACTGCTACAGCAGAAATAAAACACAGCCTAACTCCTAGCCTAAGTAACATAAAACCCGCACCACAGGTCTATTTAACTTAGTTCCCATTACCAGATACATCATGCTCAAGTTTTCAATAAAAAACTATAAAACATGCTAAAACTCAAGAAAATTCAAAATCTGAAGAAAAAAATAAACCAATAGAACCAGACTCAGGTACAACAGGGATTTTGAAGTCATCAGATTAGGGATATTAATGGACTAATTTTAATATTAAATGCTCTATGGAAAGAGACAGCCTGCAAAAGCAAGAGAGGTACAAATTCCACAAAAATGTCACAAGGAGATGCTATTAAAAAACAAACAAAAATTCAGTCACTATGGGTCTGAAAAAAATAAAAACAAACAAAAAAAACCTGTAACCGAGATGAAGAACTGATTTGATACGCTCGTCAGTAGGCTGAGCACCACTGAATTCGTGTCCTTGAAATATTAGTAGACATGACTGAAATGGAAACACAAAAATAAAAACAAATTTTTTAAAATAGAACTATATCAGAGGACCGGGGGAGGGATAGCAGGGGGTGGGTGGTTAGGGGAGGGACAGCATTAGGAGAAATACCTAATGTAGATGACGGGCTGATGAATGCAGCAAACCACCATGGCACGTGTATACCTATGTAACAACCTGCACATCTGCACATGTACCCCAGAACTTAAGGTATAATAAATAAAAAAAACTAAGAAATAGAACAGAATATTCAAAGATAGTAGAACAATTGCAATAGATAACGTATTCATAATGGAAATACCAAAAATAAAAGCTAAAAAAAAAAAAAAGAAAGAAAAAAGAGAAATAAGGAGAGGAAATGTTTTAAGTAATAATGGCTGGGATTTTTGCAAATTTAATGCCAAACCAAACCATAGATGGAACTCAGAGTATAACCAAACAGGCAAATACTAAGAACCCTACACCTGTGTATAGTATATCAGGTTAAAATTGCAAAAATAAAAATAAATAATAATAATAGAGAGAATTTAAAAATGTTAAATCAAATAGAGGAAGAAAAACCTTAGGTGTAGAAGAGCAAGGGAAAGAATTATGTTACACTTTTCTTCACAAGCATTGCAAATAGGAGAATTGAGCAAGAATCTATCTACTTAGAATTCTACATATAGCAAAATTATTTTTCGGTGTGAACAAGAAATGGACCTTGTTGCATAAACTTTTAAAAAACAGATAACTAACTGCCAGTTTAATTTCTCAGATTTCTTGCTGTGCAAAAACGTGTTGGAAGATCTTCAGGAAAAACAAAACTGTGTAGATCATAAACTCACACTTGAAAGACAATCAGAGAAGGAATAAAGGAAGGTAAAACAATATTTTATTTTTGTAATATTTTGTTGATATAAATAACTTAAAAATATTAACAGTAGTAATATGTTACATAATTATGTCATATAAATAAATAAAGTGAATGACAACAATATTATAAGAAATTCCTTATAATATACCTTACTTACATGTGAGGCTTAATATATTATTTGTGAGTAGACTTTGATTGGATACATATACCAGAAATCACTAAAAAATGTTATATAATAAATAAAGTTGACATACTAAAAGAGAAGATAAAATGCAATCATATAATAAAGCACAACTAAAAGTACAAAGAGAATAGCAAGTGTAATGAATAAAAATATTCAAAGATGGCAAATATTGAACTAACAATAGCAATAATAATTTAAATATCAATGGCCTAACTGTATTATTAAAAAATAGAAACTGGAAGAATAGATTTAAAAAAATTATCCAATTCTATGTCGTTTAAAAAAAATTCTTAAATATACAAATTACAAATAGGATTAAAGTAAAGGAATAAAGGAAAATATGGCATGCTAATATTAATAAGACAAAAAGCCAGAGTAGCTATGTTAATATTAGACAAAGCAGAGCAGACTTTAGCAAACAGAAAATTATCAACAGGAATGTTACATAATCAAAAAGGGGTTAGTTATTCAAAAAGACATCATCTTTCCTAATGTGAATGAACCTACAAACAGAGGTGAAAATATCTGATACAAAAGCTGATAAAACAGCAAGGAGAAACAGACAAATCCATGATTATACTTGAGGTTGCAACAACCCTTTTCAAAATTGATAAATCAAGCAGGCAGAAAATCAGTAAAATATATTTGACCTGAATTGCCCCTTTAATCAACTTGATTTAATTGATATTTATCAACAACTTCACAAATAACAGCAGTAGAATGCACATGTTTCTAATGATTACAAGTAATAATTACCAAGAAAGACCACAATCCAGGCCATAAAAATACCTTAAAATAAATGAAAGAATAGAAATCATACAAAATATGTCCTCAGACCACAATGGAATTAAATTTGAAATCAATAACAGAATAATAGCTAGATAATTCTCAAAAATATTTGGAGATCAAATCACATACTACTGAGGAAAACAGATTATAAGAAGTGTCCAAAGAAATATTTAAAATACTCAAAACTAAGTGAAAATGAAAATACAACTTATCAAATGTTGTGGGATACATTGAAAGCAGTGTGTAGGGGATAATTTAAAGCATTGGATGTATGTATTAATGTTTCTTTTTTATTAAATAGGTAATATTCCATTTTGGAGGTTGAAATTTTAAAAAATCAGTAAAGCATTTTGAATTCAAAGTCTAAGGAATAGATTTAAAGAACTAATACCCAAAATAATATTTCTCTAAAAATTAGGTTTCTTCAGAAAAATCAGGAAAAAGACCAGACTCATTTTAAAAATCGTATTGGTAGAAAAGTAAACCAAAGGAAAAATAAAAACTAAAATTATGTGTTTAGTTATATGTGATTATTATGTGTAATAATTAATATTACATATTCTGGATAGGCTGCTGATGAAGTGCTGGACAATTATGAAACATAAATCTAGGTTTTGACAGTCATTCTCAGGATCGAAATGAAAGATGCAAGTGTTAAATGTGCAAAACGTTTCAGAATAAACAGAACAGAGAAATGACTGTGATTAAAAAATATCTCACAGAGAAAAGGAAAAATTTCTGAGAGTTCCCTAGAGTAAATTCCAGAAAGGTTCCAAATTTTATTGAGAGCATCTTTTTTTAAAAAGTTTGTTTTTCATATGGGGTCTTGCTATGTAGCCAAGGCTGGTTTCCAACTCCTGTGCTCAAGCCGTTCTCCTGCCTCAGGCTCCCGAGTAGCTGGGATTGCAGCCATGTTGTGACCATACTCAGTGCAAGAGAATCTCTTAAAGCAACAGATGAAGAGTTCGTATTAAGAGCTAATAGAAAATAATTATTTAAAGTTTCAAAAATTTGGATATACTTGAGAAGAAAAGATCATACAGCAGAAAATACTGGATGACTGTTGATTAAATTATACTTGCATTGTTTTAAGTGTAATGTAAAACGCTGTAGGTATAATAATATAGAAGACTTGTATTCTCCCTGTGCACATGCCCATGCAATGAATAAACTTAAGATGAGAATTGTCTAATTTAGCAGATTCAAGCATATATTCAGATCATAATAAGAAACAATTTGTTACAGCCATTCATGAACAGATGCACATCAAAGCATAGCTATTAAAATGTGAGAGTTAATTCTTTTGAAGTTTTATCTTATGTGAAAAAGGCAAATATATTGCTTCAAAATATTAGTTGTTTTACAAAACTGAAAATAGTTCTTATGAATGTTGGGATTTTTATCTTGGATATTCAACCAAATATTATAATCCTAACATGTGTAGGATTTAACTAGCTTTACTTAATTATTTCTGGTCATTAAGTTAATACACAAAAATATGATAACTGAAGCTCAGTCATGAAAATATGATGTTTTGATTACCTTTTATGACTAATTAATTTTATATTTAAATATAAAATATACAATGGAAATTGCATATGCTTATAATTTGTTCAAATATGTTATAACAAGATACCCTGTTTGCACAGCAACAAAATTTTTATTTTTTACAATACTCTGTGTAAATTACTAATCATGAGAAAATGCTGGCCTACAGTGCAAACCAGATTTCAAAATAGTGTTTTACTATTCCAAATAATTTTAATAAATAGAGTGTTTTCTAGTGAATAAAAGAAACTTCTAAATCTATATTTGATATCAACTTCACTTGAGTTCTGAAAAGGTATATTTTATTTCTCAAATGCCGTATTTTGATTTCTACAATGCTCATAACAATCATGAACCATTAACTTTTCCAATAAATATTTAAATCTAAATCAAAGTTTTCTACATTTTGCAAAGTAAATACAAAGGAAGATGTAACTATAGTGAGTCCAACTATTGAGAAGGAAATTCTTCTTAAGAACTTTAGGATTTTTTTACAGTTATGATCACAGTAAGATAAAGTAAATTTTTTTTTGAAAATTAAGTATGGGAAATATATAAACTAAATTAATATTATTAAGCTTAGAAAATAAAGAGAAATTTTCATAAATTAATTCACAAAATATATTTGTTTACAGATCGTTACACATTAACATTAAAACTGTAGTCACTTGAATATTAAATGCTAAAACATTTCTCTGAAGTTGTTGTTTCTTTGTAATACTGAAAATAATATATTTACTAAAAGATAATGAGAAAAAAATCAATATATATTTAGTTCCAGTTGAATTAGTTAATAGTCATGTTATAGCTTAAAGTGCAGAACTTTTCATAACACTAAAATCCAGAAAATGTCTGATTACCTTCAAAAGGAGAGTAAAGTAATAAATTACGGAATATTTACACAATAGAATATACACTAGTAATAATGAATGAATTGAAATCATTCACATTAAAATGGATGGAATTTCTGTAATATAAAGTTAAAAACAACCAAAGAATACATGTACAATTTAGAAATGAGTTAAAAATTCAATAAAATTACATAAACTACAAAGTTTTTAATGCATGCTCAGCCAACTTCCTCAAAGGTCTAGATTGTAACTAATTTAGCTTGTAGACTAAATGGTCTCCATTGCAATTATGCAACTCTAAATGCAGCCACAGACAATACGTAAGTAAACTTAATTTATAAAAGCAGTTGGCCAGCCTATAGGTTGTAGTTTGCCAACTCCTGTTCTAAAGCTGAGAGGAAGCAGAAGATGGGTTGGCAGTAGTAAGATATATTTTATTTTCCATATCCTATCTTGTGTTTTGGATGTGGTCTTTTGGGTGCCCATTTTATATTATTAAACTTAAATTCTTAACTAGGTAAAAATGACCCATGCAAAAATTAATTTTAAAAATGGGTTATGAACACAATATTATAAATAATCCAATTTTGTGTGTCGGAGGTTCCATTTTATAAAAGACATCATATAAAAAAGGAAAATATGAAAAGAAGCAAAGAGCAGACAAGCTACCTCATATGAAAATGCTGCCAAATATTGTATATATATTTTATGTAGTTATTTTCTAATAAATTAAAAGAACTAAATGAATAACATCAACTTATGAATCAACCACACAAAACAGAAATTAAAATTCAGATATATAGAACAAAGAGAGAAAATAGGGAAATTTTTAAAAAGAAAATGAGATATAAACAAAGCTGAAGAGCTTAGTGCAAATAAGAAACAACAAATAAAATAATCACAAAATGTAGATTAATTTGGAAAGAGCAAAATCAAGGTAAGATCCTATAGAAAACAAAATAAGGCCAAGAAAGCTAAAATATCAAAAAAAAAAGAAAGAAATTAGAAAGTAATTAAAGAGTTTTCTCTTCAGTGATAATTAAGTATCTCCTATCAGACTTATCCTTCCAAAAGTAACAACTAAAATCATGAAAAAAAGAACAAAATTTTGTGATGTTTTTATATGTCTATTTGTTTATTCTGCAGTCCCTAGTCAACCAAAAATCAAACTCTAATGAGCTGTTGATTGAATGTATTCTACAGATGTAATTAAGGCCTCAAATTAGGCAACTTTAAGTAAGGAACATTACATCGTGTAATGTAGGTGGGCCTGATTCAATCAGTTGAAAGAAATTAAAGCAGGCTGAGGCTTCCTCAAAAAGGAAGAGAAATTATGCCCTTGAACAGCAGCTTTGTCCTGTTCCCCTTGACTTTCATCTCGCTCATACTCGCAGATTATCCTACCCGCTTAATCAGTTCCCACAATCACATGAACCAATTTCTTGTTCTAAATCTCCAAATATCTCCTACAATTCTGCTCTCTGATAGAAGCCTGATATTGCCACAACAATAACAAATTATATACACTAATCTAAAAATACTGCAGACTGAACACTGCAGACGACTGTTGTAAGGGTCTCAAAACGAACCACAATAAGATAAACAACCTCATGGTGACCCAGATTTTGGAATTACCAAATAATAACTTTAAGTCAGCTGGTAAAAATATGCTGAAACTCATTAAAGAAACTATGATAAGAAATGAAAAGACAAAACGTGTAGAATCAAATGGAAATTACAGTTGAAAATTGAGTTAAAAATGCAATATGTACAATTTAAAAATTACTGATTATGCTTTATAGCCTATTGGAGAAAGAATAATTTAGTGAGTTTGAAGATAGGTTTAGAGAGATTATTCAAATTACTATGCAGAAACAAAGACAAAAACAAATGAAAAAATTATCAAAGTCATCTACAAAAATATCAGAATGTTTTACATATGGGTGGTTGAGTTCTAAGAAGAACAGAAGAGAGATATTAAAGGACATTATTTGAGAAAACAATAAAAAATTTCTGAAATTTAGAAAAAGGTATAAATTCAAAACTTCAAGAAATTACACTATTATTATACAGGGAATACTTAAAAAAAAAAAAAAAAACAAGCAAAACAAGAAAAAATCCCAAAACTCAGTTAAGTACATGATAATCAGACAGCCACAAATCAAAGATGATGAGAAAACTGTGAAAGTAGACAAAGCATAAATATATCATACCTATAATATTGTATCAAATCTCTGAATAGCTCCTACCGACTTTGCCTCTCTGACAGAAGCCTGACTAATCTAACAACTATAACAATAACAAAATATATGCAATATATTTAAGAATGCTGGAGGCAATTTTTATAAGGATGTGAAATATTCAATAGATAAATTAAATTTTAATAACAACTGACTTCTTATCACAAATAATAGAGGATAGAGACTTACAACAATTATTTTAAAGTGCTGAGTGAAAACAGCAAGAAGAAGAAAATTCTGTCAATCCAATATTCTGCATCGAATGAAATATCTTTCCAGAAAAAAAGGAAATTAAAGAGATTTACTGATACAGTAAAATTGAAATAATTAATTTTTAGCAGATTTGTACTCTAAGAATATAACTATAGTAAAGGCAATATTTCATAAAGGATGGTTATACACCTACCTCTGTTGTTCAAAATTTATTATTTTTGCATGAAGTAGTTTAATGCCAACTCTAGTTAGACTGTGAAAGGTAAGCATGTATACAGAAATCACTAGAACAAATTTTTTTTAATTATATGGTAAAAATGTTTATCTAAATATCCAATGGATATATTAAAACTAATATGAAAAATAACCTAACTTAAGACAGAAGAGAAGAACAATGGAACTGAAACCAGAAAAGGCTAACAGAAAAATAAATAGCAAACTTGGAGACTTCAATCCAACTGTTTGAAAATTATATTAAGTATTATTGGACAGAGTATACCAACTAAATTGAAATCAATGACATAAGCTTAAATACCTTAAACTGTAGAAGGTGAATATCAAGTAAATCAAAAGCAAGCAGGAAAAATAAAGTAGTTAAGGGAAGAGCAAAAGTCAATGAAATGGACAAAACATTTAAAACAATAAAGACGAATCAAGTTGGGTGCTGTGGCTCACAGCTGCAATCCCAGCACTTTAGGAGGCCAAGGTGGAAAATTGTTGACCCAGCAGATTAAGGGCCTGGGCAACATGTCAAGACTGTCTCTACAAAAAATAAAAAAAATTAGCCAGTCTTGTGGTGTGCACCTGTAGTCCCAGCTACTCAGGAGACTGAGGTGGGAGGATTACTTGAGCCTAGGAGGTCAAGGCTGCAGCTATAATAGTGCCACTGCACTTCAGCCTGAGTGTCAGAGACATCATAAAAAAAAAAAAAAAAAGAAGAAAGAAAAAAAATAAAAAAGGAAAGAAAAATCGTTGAATACCAAGGCTATTCTTTTAAAAAGATCAATACAAATAAATCTCTAGCAAGGATGACCAAAAATATGAGACAACACAGATACAGCAATGTTCTACAAACACTGGACATTAATAAGGAAGTATTACAAACTATTTCAAAAGCATAAATTTAATAACTTACATGAAATGCACAAATTCCTTGAAAGATGAAAACTGGCCCAAGCTCAGTCAAAAATAATTAGATAACATAAACCATCTCCAAATACCCAAATAACAGCATATTAGGATTTAGTGCTTTAACAAGTGTTTGGGGAAAGAGGGAGATGTAATTCAGTCCATAGCATGTCCAGCTACAGCCAGTAAGAGAGAATGAGAGCAGAAAGTATGGAAAAAAGTGACAGAGAGGTAAGTATCCTATTGGAAAGGGCTATGGCAGAAAGAAGGATGTCTGGATGATAATTATTCTTTGGAATATAAAGGAAGGCAGATCAGACCCTGTAACTTAAACCCTTGTCAACATTAACAACCCAAGTACACTTTCCTTGTCTGTCTTTTTTTTCAGGCATTGAGGTTTCCCTTCTTAGGTTGTCTATCACTCTGTCTTGATATTTTTGTTACTGTAACAAAGATTTCAAACAAGCCTCTGTAAATCTTGGTTAGACTTGCATACGACTACTACTAGATGTATGAGACATAGAATTTAAGACAGGAGAGCTGTCCAGAGAGTAGCTACATCTCAGTGCTTGCAGTGTGGTGGCCCAATGAGAGAAGCAATGTCTTTTACATTTTGGAGACTAGACAGTATCACAGCCTTCAATATCAAGAGTATAGCAATGCCAGCTATAAGGGGGATTAGTCAATTAATGACCCAATCAAATAAATGTAAGAGTAGAAATGCCTTTTCCTTGCCGATCTTTTTCTACTATGTTTATAAGAGAAATATTTAATATGTATGCTTTTATTTCTCACTAAAAGAATTTGGAATTAAAAAGAGATAAACTGTGTTTTAAAACCTGTTTAATCAGTATTTATAGTAAAATGGGCTGTGTTGGGGGTTGCCAGGTTTAGTAAGTAAAACACATAATGCTCAATTACCTTTGACAATAGCTTGAAAAATCTGAATATGAGACACTTAGGGAGTCATGACAGAATCATTATAAAACATAAGATGAAGGCGTTAAACACAGGCCATGTTCTGTGTATCGAGGATACCTGGCCAAGTCCACTTATATCTTCCTTTTCAGTTGTGCTGTCTAAAACATTCCAAACCCAAAGCGAATGATTATCATTAATTTTTAAAATAGAAAACAAAATTCAGAGGCATTGTAACCTCCAACTGGCTAAGGATCTCTTTTTAAAACATATTGGTTGTTTACGCAATACCTGTGTGAATATAAAACTGTAGTAAACAGAAACAAAGTGCTTTGAAAAACTTGCTAATCCTTAGGGAGTCGGAAAGTAGTCTTGTCATCAATTACATAAAAGAATTTTTACTGTCTTTTAGATTTTGAGTAGGATAAATTGAAGGAATGGGGCCAAAATAGAAAGGTTGCAGAGAGGCACAAGGAGGATTGACTTACTCAAAGCCATTCTGATTATATGAATTATAAAACCAAAAATACGCTTGGTTTAAATCTTGGCTGTAAGAGAGCGAGGCAACATGACAAATAGATCTGACATTATTTGTTTTCTAAGCCATCGTGCATGTCAGAATTCCTGTAGCGAAAGCATAAAAGCTGAAGTGGACTTGGGACACAGAAGAAAATAAAGTGTGCCTTTAGCATTGACAATAAGTGAAAAGCAGACATTCCATCTACCCTTTGCTTCCACACTTGGAAAATAAGGCTGAAAGCACTTTGTATGTGGGATGATATGAGAGACCTCCCAATGAGGGAGTCTCTTTATAATTACTCAACACATCTGGGTGTTACCGGGTATCTTAAAGTTCAAGCTAATATTGGTCATAAAGCTTAAGAAATTAACATTGCTGGAGGTGGAGGAACACAAAAAAAAATGTTTGTCATTAAGGAAAGGAAAACATTAAAACCAAAAAATATACTGTGGGTCAAGATGGCCTAGGGAGACCTATGTTAATTCTAGCTAAATAATTATAAGCTTGTTTGGCTCAGAGTACACTGAAGTTTATACACTGAACTAAACTATATTATTGGTGCAGTTAATTAGAAATCAAGCGGCAACAGGAGGCCTATGGTAAAGACCATCTGAGAGTGCAGTAACACCGGGGGAACACCTTGCGATGGTTGCAGAGCAGGCGATACTGTTCTGGTCCCACAAGTGCCTTCTCAACATGAAGACTGCATGAGGGTCTCATCAAGAGGACTTATGCAAAGATCTCTGAGAAGGGAGGCAACCTCTGCTCACAAGATCTGGGAGGGTCTTTGTAGATGGGCGCTGGCAAGGAGGAGAAAAGCCTTGCAGGGCAGAGATCATGGAATGCCTCAGACTCTGCCTAGGTTATCAGAATATGGAGTGATTTTCATTGTTCTCTGTCCTCAATGCTTGGGAGATAAAAGCCCCTTGATGCACTGGGTGTGGTCAGCCCCAGGCTCCTCATCCGCTATACTTCTGATGCAGCCGCACCCTGATAACAATCAGTGATAAACTCAGAGTACTAGTTTAGCATGTCTTAGAAGGATCTCAAGTGCTGTTAAATGCTCAGAGCACTAGTTTAGCATGTCTTCCAAGGATCTCAAGCGCTCTGCCGCCAGCTATCTTCCCTACCCCTTCACCCTCCCGTTCCATGCCCATAAGATCAATGAAATTATGCACATAATAAAAGTGTTTGGAGACCAGAGTTTGGGGCCAACGTGGTCCCCCACACTTGAGTTGGTCCCCTGGACCCATGCTGTAACTTCTACTCTTGTGTCTCTGTCTTTATTTCCTTTTCTCAATCCTTCGTCACTGCCAGGACTAAGGGCACCCACCTACGGAGCTGGGGCTGGTACCCAATATATACAAAGTTAAATGATGCTTAAGAGAAAAAAAAAATTCATATAAGACAGGTATAAAAACATTAGGAAGTGTGCATTCATTTTACATGCTAATTACATTTTTAAGTAAATGCAGTTGAAATATTGCATTAAGAGCTGAAAGGCACATTATGTGGATTAATTCTATCATCTTGTTGTATTTACAAAGGATGGCACAATTATCTGTAAATATATGCTTCTAAAATAATTCATGATCCCAGTAAAAATTTTTGAAAATAGAAAGATGTGTAAAGAAAGAAATAAATGTCATGTTCAAAAGTTTTCAGTGTCTGCAAAATATTTTATCATATTAATTTCTTCCTCATAGTTAGGAATTTTATTATAATTTATACTATAAAAATTGTACTTATATAAACATTAATATTTTTGATAGCTTACTATGTCATACTAACAATAATCCTATGTATGAGTCAATACTATTATCAATAACTCTCTTTTACAGAAGAAAAAACAGGTTCAAGAGTTAGGAAAACACTAAAAATAAATCATGCAAACGAATATGGATAGTTTATTGGAAGTTTTGCCTAAATATATGCATACTTATGCATATGCATGTTTTGAGATAGGTAATTATCTTTGTCCATTTGTGTTGCTATCAAGGAATAACTGAGGCTGGGTAATTTATAAAGAAAAGAGATGTATTTGGCTCACGGTTCTGCAGGTTTCACAAGAAGCCTGATGCCAGCATCTGCTTCTAGTGAGGGACTCAGGCTTCTTGCACTCATGGTGGAAGGCAAAGGGGAGCAGGACATGGTCACAGATCACATGGCAAGAGAGAGAGAAAGCAAGAGAGAAGGGAAGGTGATGGGCTAGCAATCAGATACTGTTGAGAAAATAGATGAGAACTTATTAATTTCCAGGAGGACAGTAGCAAGCCATTCTTGAAGTATCCACCGCCATGATCAAAACACATCCAATTAAGCCCCACCTCCAACATTTCAAAACTTCAACATGCTGGCCTGAGGGTCAAATATCTAAATTATAGTAGCAGTCAATTGGATTCTTTGCAATTTAAAAGAGGAAACAAGCCAAAATTAATTTTTCTGAAGCGGGAGACATAGTTAAGGATTTTAATTCCACAAATTACAATAAAAGGTATCCAGAATAATCTATAACCAAATTAATAAGGTATATCAGATAGAAAAGCATATTTATCTGAGAAAATTTTCGAATGATACTTAATGAGCTGATAATTGCAAATCTTCCTTAACCTAAAAATTCAAAAGGGATTCATTTATATTGTGATAGGCATTGCTCAGAATGAATCTAGTTATCTCTCTCTCTTTAAATGAAGTTCCCTTGAATGTGTGAAGTAGGAAACTGGATATAACTAAGCCATAATTATTGCAGTTTTAAAATATAAAAGAAAATAAAAGAATGTCAGTTTCTGTTCCATTACTTCTCCAGAAACCACAAGGTACAATCAGTCAATAGAAATAGTATATTATAATTGAATTTGTACTGTTCAGTGAAAATGGAGTTCAAAAAGGTTGGCAACTTAAAGGAGTTTGATTTAGAGTTGAGTCAAATGTCACAAGATAGAGAAAGGGCGTTTTTTGTGACACAAAAAAATATTTAGTATCATTATCCTATAAGAGCTGAAAAGAATTTAGGAAGGGAATTTTTATTATACATTATTGCAATATGCCAGGATGGTTCAACCTTCCTTTTTTCTTTTGCAAACTAGTATACCAGTTAGAATACTGACATGGTGTCTCAGGATTCAAGAATTTTATTAATATTATATGTTCTAGAGTATGTATAAAATGTTTTCGTTACTTACTGGTCACTGATTATTCTCTTTAGAGAATCTGTAGCTTTAGAGCTGTAGAGATATTGCCAAGAGAATAATCAGTGACCAGCAAGGTGGAACTTCATTCTTAGAAAATATTAAACTGGAGATGGTATATCACAGTGGTTCAGGACATGTGTTCTGGAAATACACACTGGTTATATTAAACACCCAGTTGTGCCGCTTACTGCTATCATATTTGGTGTTTTCTTTAATATTTCACGTCTCAGTTTACTTTCCTATAAAATGAGGTAATTATGGTACTCAGTAAAGTTGTTGTGAAAAGTTAAGGGTTATTACATGCAATATACTAAAAACAGTGCTTAGCACATCACAAATCTTCAAAAGATTTAGTTACTATAATTTTTCATTACTTTTTGCCTAATTTCTTGCTGACAACTTTTTATGCTACTGATATAATGAAAGCACAAGCAAATAAATAGTAATTAGAGGCCAGGCGTGGTGGCTCATGCCTGTAATCCCAGCACTTTAGGAGGCCAAGGTGGGGGGGATCACAAGGTCAAGAGACTGAGACCATCCTGGCCAACATGGTGAAACTCTGTTTCTACTAAAAATACAAAAGTTAGCCTGCATGGAGTCACACACCTGTAGTCACAGCTACTGGGGAGGTTGAGGCAGGAGAATAGCTTGAACCCAGGAGGCAGAGGTTGCAGTGAGCCGAGATGGCGCCACTGCACTCCAGCCTGGCAAAAGAGCAAGACTCCATCTCAAATATATATATATACGTATATATATATATATATATATATATATGGCCGGGTATGGTGACTCAGACCTAAAATCCTAGCACTTTGGGAGGCCGAGGTGGGCGAACCACAAGGTCAGGAGTTCAAGACTAGTCTGCCCAACATGGTGAAACCCCATCTCTACTAAAAATACAAAAAATTAGCTGGGCATAGTGGTGGGCACCTGTAATCCCAGCTCCTAGGGAGGCTGAGGCAGGAGAATCACTTGAACCTGGGAGGTGGAGGTGGCAGTGAGCCGAGACTGCGCCATTGCACTCTAGCCCTGGTGACACAGTGAGACTCCAACTCAAAATATATATATATATTTGTTTTTTGGCCTATACAGTCAACTTTTTCTAAAAGTTATTTCACCTCATATATATATGGTAAGACTCCATCTCAAAAATAAATATATATATATATATGGTAAGAGCAAGACTCAATCTCAAAAATAAATATGCATATATTTTTTCCACTTCATATATATATACATACACAGTCAATAACTTTTTTAGAAGTTATTTTGATTTACCTTGCTATATTGAAAGGATTCTAAACAAAATGTACATTTTCACTACTTTTACAACTAAACTTCTAGATGAAAAACAGATTGCCTCAACTAGATGCAACAAAATAAGGCTTGAAAAGATATAATGCACAGCATGGTAAATACTGTACTGTCCAGCTGAAATTTACTGAGAGTAAACCATAAATAGTTACAATTCTTATGTGTCAATTATACATCAATAAAATTGGAGGCAGGGGGTGAAACAGAATGGAGGCAGAGATCATTACATGTAAAAATGTGAAATAGATATATCTAGATTCTATTACCTAGTAACTTAGCTTTTGGTTGTCAGAGGCAGTATTAAAAGTGAGAGCCTCGGAAACAGCAGCCGTGGTTGCAGTCCTTAATGACTTTTCTATTATAACAACATGGGTGTGAACTTAAGGCCTATTCCTATTGCTTGTATTAAATTATATTCTGTGAGAAATAGCTAGATCAAGTTTTGTATTCTCTGTATTCATCTTCAGTGATTCTATACTTGCATCCATCATTCGCCATAGTAAGTAACTGCTTCAGGCAGAACCGGCATGGCTACTGGTGTGGGTAACTGGGTCAGCGCTGTAATCAAAATGGTTTAAACTGCAAGTTTTTTGGTGGGGGCCAATTGATCATGATGCCCTCTAGGACTAAAATAGATGAACAATCTAATAAAGTCTTGTTGAATTGGCCGTAACAAATTTAAAGAAAATAAGTTTCTAAACAAAAGAGAAAACCTCCAGGTTTGGAGAAAAGTGACCTGACTGAAGTCACTACAATGAAGAATCGGGATTCTCCACCCAGTTTCTAAACCTGAGTCAGTTTATAGACACAAAGCTCCATAAATAAAGGAAAAGCAGCATTCCTATGCGGAAGAACATTCTGACATTGCCACAGGTGTGCTTGTGTGACTTGTGGCCACGTACACAGATAAACATGCATAGAAGAGGAAGCAGTCTGCGGAGAATGTGTTTCATGGACTTTGAGCTGATAGGGACCTCTTGGGTCATGGAAAGTCACTGTGGTTTGGCAGAGATGAATCAAATTTTGGTTCAAGTATAACTCATAAAATGTTAAGAGTACATTTCTGATTCTATTCTGCGTTTATTTCCTTCACTTCTCACACGCATATATAAATTAACCATAGTTAGAATCTGGCAGAATATTTACACTGGCTCCTTGTAATAAGAGAGCCACAGTGCAATCTCTTCAATTCTTTACCAAAATGATATAAGAAAAATACAATACCACATCTATTCTGGATTTTAGACATTTATATCAATAAGGGTTTAAGTGTATTTTATCCAAAAATAGACTTAGAAGTGTTTTGGATTTAAGATTTTTTTGTGTGTCGATTTGGGAACATTTGCTTATATATAATGAGATGTCTTGGTGATAGGACGTAAGTCTAAACCCAAAATTCAAGTTTCACATATATACTTTATATGCATAAGCCAAAGGTAATTTTATATAATATTTTAATAATTCCGTGTCTAAAAAAATTTTGACTGCATGTTAACTGTGATGTGGCATGTGAGGTCAGGTGTAAAATTTCCCCTCTTTTGGTATCGTGTCATGTTGGTGTTCAAAAAGCTTTGGATTTTGGAGCATTTTGGATTTCAGATTTTCAGATTAGAGGCATTTGACCTGTATCAAGAACTTAAAATATTGAGGACTGGTGGTTCCTGTCTCTTCCCTGATTTTTTAGCTTACTTATTGTATGTACAAAAATGAACCTTGACGGGTAGAAGTGGATGATCATAAACATAACTGATATTAACAGTAATTACAGATAGTTTCCTGATACAGTCTCTTTACTTGCCCATATCATGATAGTTACTGTCAGCTTTTACAAAGCTTTCAAGTTAATCATATATTTTCTAGGAACCCACAATACTACAAACAATTTGCTTTCATCCAGTGATAGCAGGAATGCTCTTACTGTTTAACTTTGCTATCTGTCATAATCTAGTCTACAGGATCATTGAGCACCTCCCATCTTGGGACCATCATCCAGATTTACCATATTTATTATATATCCCACTGATTATCCTGGAAGACCAGAGCTGGTACTATAGATAACCTGGATATAATCCACAGTCTCTGTACTGGATGTCATGCATCGTGACAGCTTTGTTGAATGGACTGTTATGTAAGCACAGTGGTGACTAACGATGGAGACTGGTTAACATCCTGCATGAATGAGTCATTCCTTTCTCTCTCTCTCTCCTGCTCTCTCTCTCTGTACAAATACATAGATATACCTATACATTGTGTGTGTGTGTGCGTGTGTATACACATACATATACATATATATGTATAATGGTTATGTATCTCTTCTGTAGAAGATATTTCAATGTTTTCAGGATATGAGTCACAAGAATTCATACACTTCTGCTTCCCATAGATCCACAAGCCTTTCCCCAAATTTTCCCTGACAGTAGAATTCCAAGTTTGCTCCTTCAAGGACCAGACCGAGCAGTCACGGCATCCACATCTGCCCAGGTATCACATCTGTTGGTAAGGTACCACCTTACCAACAAATACCTCTTCCTCCACACAGATTTGAGGACCAGGTGGAGTGCTTGAAAATCTTTATATTTGTTTCTTCTAACCATTGTCTTTCAGTATGAGACTGTCATTGGCAAGCAGCCCATATTTTGGCTTCTACTAACATATGGATGTGATCAAACCTTGAACATGGCCTAAATCTTTTCCTTACCATAAAGAAACCTTAATAGGGCCATAGATGTGAGCTGAGGGAGAGACGTTGATGTCAGAAAGGTAGTTAACATGGTAATTTGGGACATGCAGTTGTGTAACTTATTTGCACTATCTAAACGTACCGAGGGACCAGCTCTCAAAAATACATATTTTTACTTAACGTGCCATTGACATGAACATCACCTCATTTCTAGCCTCTAAACTTCTGCCCTTTCTACCTATAACTTTTTCTCAAAATACTAGAAAAGAGTATTTTTAAAAAAAGATAAATGTAAAAGAAACAGTCTGCCTAAATCTGTCCAAATTACTTCCATAACTGAATCTAAGTCCAAACTCCTTAAAAGGACCTACAATTTGTTACCTCATTTGGTTCATGGCTCTCTGACTCATTTCCTACCTCCATTCCTCTCAAACACTGCTGTCCAAACCTATTGGTTTATTTGCTTTTCTACATAGTTCCTGTGATATTTGGGAGAGAAAATGGATATTTATTTGTTTATCAGATTAGCAGTTTGCATGAAGTTCAGCGCCAACTTGACTAGACCAGCCTTGTAAATTTTATAAGCTATTTTATAACTAATTACTAGAAAACAGCTTTGAAAGTATAGTGTAAGAGGTTTTTAAAAACACAGCTGGAAATGATAATTCATGATTTACACACAAGCATAATGTTATCTAAATTAACTCATGTGCTCATTTTAACATTTCTGAGCCTAAGTATTTTTTCATGCTTGAAAACTTGAGTTTTATAACACATCTCTAATTAGGAAATTATTTTTATTCTTGGAATACTTTTCATATCTCAGTGTAGGGTCTCATGATATTATATAACCTAATGTCTTACATTATAATTAAATCAGATATCATGACACATATAACTGATAAATATTGAGTAGTAAACTCTAAGAACTTAGAAAATACTTAAGTTAAAACTCTTAGATCAAGATTAACTCAATCCTCCACTATGCAGTCAATCTCACATATTTAAGAATGAATAAACACTGTGATTACTGTGCAATATAGCAAATACAAAAGATTTTTAGAACATTAACATAAAATGTATGACTATAAGCAGTTGATTTTATACTTTAGTATTAAAAATATTTTAAAGCAACATTTGGAGACTTACAGATTTAGGAATGCCAAGTCTTGAGAAAAATAAATAAGAGACTTTAAAAAAATTGCTGAACTAGAAAAAGAAAGTAATTTGCTCTCTTTTGTTATCTTGGAAAGCCTGAGACAGTTGGAATAGTTAAGAAAGATTTTTCAAAAGAATTCAAAAACTTATTTTTGAATTAACATATCTCTGTCACTAATATATTATTCTCAGTGTTTCATTGCATAATAATAGCAAATTATAGTAAAATCTAATGAAAATAATGTCTTACAAGATAAGAAATGCCTCCTTTTAACAGAGGGTCCAGATGTTTTTTGAAAAGGTCTTGTGCTTCTGTGAGAAGGGGTGGTGGGTAAAGAGGTTTTGTCAAATAAATTAGTGAAGAATTCTTTTTGGCAATATCACAACAGATGTGGATTTGAGTTTTGATGGTTGCTACCAGCTGCGCTTCTTCCGAATCCACCAGAAATCATGCACGTGCATCATATAGGAATAACATGATATGAAATGAGCTGACAAAAAGGGCTCATCTAGGTATTGTTAGAAAGATCCCCTCTCTTCTTTCTCATAGAAGATGCTAACCCCTTGATTGACTGTGGATTTCTTACATAAACAAACATAATTAGAATGATGTTGAGACTATTGCGTAAATTCAAAGCTTAGAACAATTTTAATACAATCAAGTTTCTGTCTATTGATCTGTGTTTTCCTATTACACAACACATGCATAAGGCTGAAAAATTTGCAACATACATTGGAGGTTGTTTTTGAGATGACCTGAAACTTTTACTGCCTGGAATATTAAGTATTTATTTTGGGTGTTCTCAGTGCATCTCTAAGGAAGAGATCCAGACATCTCATTTTATGAGCAATTTTAGGTTTACAGAAAAATGGAAACAGCACACAGTTCTGATACAAACCCTTCCCTACAGTTTCTCCTATTGTTAACGTCTTATATTAGTCTGGTGCATTTGTTTCAGTTGATTAACCAAAACGGATCCATTATTATGAAAATCCATTGATTACATTGGGTTTACTCTTGGTGTCATAGGGTTCTATGGGTTTTTTTTTTTTTGGTTTTTGTTTGTTTTCCTTTTTATTTCTTGTTTTTGTTTTTTGTTTTTTGTTTTTGAGATGCAGTCTCGCTCTGTTGGCCAAGCTGGAGGGCAGTGGTGTGATCTCAGCTCATTGCAACCTCCACCTCCAGGGTTCAAGCAATTCTCTGCCTCAGCCTCCTGAGCAGCTGGGATTACAGGCGCCCACCACCATGCCCGGCTAATTTTTTTTGTTTTTTTAGTAGAAACGGGGTTTCACCATCTTGGCCAAGTTAGTCTTGAACTCCTGACCTTGTGATCCACCTGCCTCAGTCTCTCAAAGTGCTGGGATTACAGATGTGTTCTATGGGTTTTGACAAATGTACAGCGTCATGTATCTACCATCACAGTATCTTACAGTATTGTACCATCATCCTAAAAATCTCCTGTACTTCAGCTGTTAACCACCTATTGCCAGACCTTTTGGAAACCACTGACCTTTTTACTGTCTCTATAGTTTTGCCTTTTCGAGAATGTCATAAACTAGAATCATCCAGTTTGTAGCTTTTTCAGTCTGGCTACTTTCACGTAGCAATATGTATCTGAGGTCCTCCGCATCTTTTTGTGATAACTCATTTCTGTTCATTGCTCTTACGCTGTATGAATATATGTAAAAAAATGTATATAGTCACATATTGAAGGGAGTCTTACTTGCTTCTAGTTTTTGAAAGTTATGAATAAAGCTGCTACAAACATTCATTAAAGACTTTTTTTTCTTTTTGTAAATAAGTCTTCAACTCATTTGTGTAAATACCTAGGAGTAAAATTGCTGGATCATATGCTGACTATGTTTAGCTTGGTCATAAACTGCCTGTTGTCAAAGTAGTTGTATCTTTTTATATTCCCATTAGGAATCAGAGTTCCTGTTGTTCCATACCCTTCTCCACAATTAGTATCCACAGTATTTTGTATTTAAGGCATTCTAATGCATGTGTAGTGGTATTTCAATGTTGTTTTAATTTGCATTTCCCTAATAATGTATCATGTTGAGCAACTGTTCATATGCTTATTTGCCATCTCTATATATTTTTAGTGAGGTGACGGTTCAGATTTTTGTCTACTTCATTATTTTTGTTGTTGTGTTGTGTTGTAAGAGGCCTGTATATATTTTAAACACAAGTCATTTATAGGGTATGTGTTTTGCAAATATTTTCCTTGGGACCATAGTACAAACATGCAATTAAGTAGAAGGAATAAATTAAAATGTTAGATAGCAGAGTAATAATAGTTAACAACAATGTATTATATATTTCAAAATAGCTAGAAGAGAGGACATGAAATGTTTCTAATACATAGAAATAATAAGTTTTTGAAGGATACCCTAAATATACTTACTTGACCATTACACATTATATGTATGTAACAAAATATCACATAAATAGATGCATAAAAAATAAAGTATCCCATAAATAGGTGCAAATATTATGCATCAATTTAAAAATCAAATGCACAGAACAGAAGTCCAACCTTTCTTTTTCTTCCAGTGATTAAGCTTTTGGTGAGGAATTTCAAAATGTATTGCTAAACCTAAGATTATCTAGACTTTTCCTATGATATCTTCCAGAGTTGTTATAGTTTTTAATTTTACTTTTGGTTCATGCTTTTTGATGCTTTAATATTTGTGAAAGTTGCAATATCTTGTCTAGTTTATTTTTTTCTCAGATAGATAGTCAGTTTTTCCCAAATCATTTGTTCAATAGACTATTTTTTCTCTGTTAAGTTGTCTTTGCTCTTTTATCAAAGATCAATTGAATATATATGTGTGGGTCCATTTCTTCACTCTATTGTGTTCCATTGATCTGTGTGTCTATTTCTATTCTTTCACCTATACCACATTCTCTTAATTATTGTGGCTTTATAATAATTTATAAAGAAGAGTAGTGTCAGTCCTCAAACTGTATCTTTCTTTTTCTTTTCTTTTTTTTTTTTCCATCCCCGCACCAGGCTGGAGTGCAGTGGGGTGACCTCGGCTCACTGCAACTTCCACCTCCCAAGTTCAAGCAATTCTCCTGCCTCAGCTTCCCGAGTAGCTGGGACTACAGGCGCATGCAACCACGCCCAGTTAATTTTTCTGTATTTTTAGTAGAGACAGGGTTTCACCATGTTGGCCAGGATGGTCTCTATCTCTTGACCTCATGATCCGCCCACCTCAGCCTCCCAAAGTGCTGGGATTACAGGCGTGAGCCACCACACCCGGCCTCTTTCTTTTTCAGTATTTCATTAGCTATTCTTGGTCTTTGGGCTTTCCATATAAAATTTAGAATAATTTTTGTGGATAACCACAAAATAACTTGTCAAGACTTTAATTGGAATTAAATTTCTAAATTAATTTGGGAAGTGCTGACAAATTAACAATATTACATCTTCTTATATATGAACATGAATATCCCCTCCACTTATTTAGACTTTTTAATTTCTTTCTTTAGAGTTTTTGGTTTTTTTCCTTATGTAGATCTTGTACATATTGTTTCAGATTTGTACCTAAGTATGTCTCCTTCTTTGGTGCAAATGATAGTGGTATTATGTTTTGTATTTAAAATCCAAATTGTTCATTGCTGACATGTAGGAAACTAGTTGACTTTCATGTATTAACCTTGTATTCTGCAACCTTGCTGTAATTGCCTAATAGTTCTGTTGTTGATGATGATTCCTTGGGATTTTCTTATAGGTAATTGTGTCATCTACAAATAATAGCTTTATTTCTTTCTTCCAATCAATTGAACATTTTCTTTCCTTTTTTTTTACATTGCACTAGCTAGGACTTCCTGTATGATGTTGAATAGGAGTGGTGAGGGAACAGCCTTGCCTTATTCTCAATCTTAAACTGTTTTTCCTTTGTTCTCACACCACAACCATCAACGCAGAAGGCTTCTGTGACCAAATGTGTAGTGACTTTCCCCACCAACAAACAAGTATCAGTTCTGCAGTGGAAACCTGCTTAGTGTCCTCTGACTTAATTCTGACATTATCTACCTGGCATTAGCGTCAGATCTCACAGGTTGAGAGCTCGGTCCCTACTTCTGATGACAATTGCAACCCCGTGTTGTTTTACCTGTGCTTCTAACTGACTGGCTATAAATTGGGAATCTCACGACTCCCTCTCTGGGTTTGATTGATTTGCTGCAGCAGCTCCGAGAACTCAGGGAAACACTTACTTATGTTTATTGGTATATTATAAAGAATATTACAAAAGCTACAGATGAAGAGACACATAGGGAAAGGTATGGGAAGAGGCATGAAGCTTCTACGCCCTTCCTAGGCACGCCACCCTCCAGGAACTTCCATGTACTCAGCTATCTGAAAGTTCTCTGTCCTCCATCCATTTGGGCCTTTTACGGGAGACATCATTGGATAGGCATGATTAAAGCATGGATACTTTGTAGAAATGTGATTGGATAAAAAGGGTATGATCTAATAGTCTGAGTGGGGGAAACCCAGCAAGGACTGTCTGTTCAGATTCTTCTTGGTCTCTCTGTGCAGAATTTCTTCTTCCAGGGTAAGGGGCAGGATCCCTCCTGAAATGGGTGTCTTATGACCTACAGTCAGACCAAGGTAAGCCAGAGAATGTCATTATTGCCAGCTCCAAAACAGAAGGGTGACGAATGATTTGAGTATATTTTTAGTGTCTACTGCATGTCTTACTTGGGGGAGAAAAAAAGAGCAGTTGAAAGGAGGGCAGAAGAAGGTCAAAGAGAAGAGATTCTGTTTTCAGAGGCCTAAAGTACTGCAACATTTTAACAAAAGACGGTCTCTCACGTTTATTGCTCTAAAGCTGTTTCAAAGCTTTTTCAGGAGCCAAGGACAAAAAGCCAAATACTTTAACCAAAGATATGCTTATTATTTTAGTAACTTAGAAAAGAATAAACAAGTGCTATGAGAGTTATGAGCCAAAAACAGTAGACAAAAATTATAGATAGATAGATAATCACATGATTATGTAGTTTTACTTCTTTAGACTCTTGAGATGATAGACTGCATTAACTGATTTTTGAATACTGAAACAATCTTATTGTCTTAGTCAGTTTGGGCTGCCATGACAAAATATCATAAACTGGATAGCATGAAAGAACAGAAATTCATTTATCGTGTCTGGTGCTTGCAAAGTTGAAGATCAAGGCACCAGCAAATTCAGCGTCTGGTGAGGGCTCACTTTCTGGTTCATCTGTTTTTTGACAGTGACTTGCTCTGCAACCCAGGCTGGAACACAGTGATACAGTGGAATGATTCCGGATCTACCTCTAGGGCTCACATGATCTTCCCACTTCAGCTTCCCGAGTAGCTGGGGAAGCTGCCACCATGCCCCAACTAATACATTTTTTTTCATTTTTATTTTTTGTGGAGACGGAGTTCCGCTATGTTGCCCCAGGCTGTTCTCAAACTGTGGGCTCAAGAGATCCGACTGCCTTGGCCTCCCAAAGCGTTGGGATTATAGGCATGAGCCGCCATGCCCCACTTGGGTCATTTTTATTTAAACTCATTCTGATATATTACTCATTTACTTCAGACAAAATTTGAAAAAAAACTTCTATTTAGATTTTCAATTAAAATTCTGTTTACCGTACAAAGAGCCACTAGGAAAAGTTTAACTGAATACAATTTTATTGATCATTATTAAATAAATCATGAAAAAAACTCCCAAAATATAAAAATTGTAAAAAATATAAATAATAGCGGAATAGTTGCCAAAGAGAATAAGTTTTTTTCTATGGATAGTTGGTAAAATTTTTCCATGGCATTTAGTATACTTTTAAAATTTTCTTATGTGTTCTATACATTTATTTAATTCAATATCCGAAATTTCAGGGTCTTATTTTTTATTTTGTGTAGGATTTTTTTTTTGTAAATATTTATTTCTATATATATAGAAGAACTCACAGTGCTAAATTCTAACATTGTGTCTAATGAATTTTCAGCTGATTTTCTTGGGCTTTTCAGCTATATCTCCTTTGATCTAATGATATAATCTAAAAAATAACATGTTTTGCTTCATTTAGTAATATAAAATACTGTATTCATTTATACTACATACTTATACAAAGCACACACACATCCATTAATTTTGACTAAATGCATTTGCTGGTATGTCTAGAAAAATGTTACAGGAACACATTGACAGTGGCTATCCTTGCCTTGTTTGACCTTTAATGAGAGGATTTCCAATGTTTCACTATTAAAAATCCTTTGCTTTTGCTTTACAAATGCCTCTTTCTCTCTCCCCTCTTCTTCTCTTCCTCTTTTCTACTGTCTGTATGAGCTGGCTTTCATTTAAAGAAAAAATCCATTTATTTTTAGTAGAATGGAATTCAAATAATTTGTCAACTTTTTCAGATTTTATAGACATAAAACTATTATCCTCTTCCTTAATCAAGAAAAATCTAAAATTAGAAATATAAGTATCCATTTAATCAGATAAAGTCAGCATTAATTTTACAATGGTGTTGTATTTCAATTAGATACAAATATGCGTTGCTCACACTCTGCTATAGAAATCATTTATTTTTAGCTTTTCAGAGAAACTAAGGATCAGAGTACTTACAAACCACAAAGGAAAAAATTAAAGCTTGCCTGCTGTCTAATGAGGTTGAGCTTCACTAGACCATTAACTGTAACATTTTCTATGGTCAGATGTAAGTGGCAGAGTGCTTGTTTTATATTTTTCTCTCTTTCAGTGTAGAAGATAAGAATCATATTTCTGCCAAATGAAATTACTGTGCCTGCCTTCAGTCATGTGAAATATAAACTTTACCACTGAGGTTTATATTAATTTTGAAAGTTTTCATTGTTTTGTTTGAGAAAGTTTTCAAGGGTCATATATTTTAGAAAGTAGAGGTGGTAGGAAAACCAGTGTTTAATAAAATGTTTACCTGCCATTTACTTATTTGTAAATTAAATGACTTGTCTATTTTTTCCTTTTCTTTCTTTGTTCTAAACAAAAGCTAAAGTAACTTTCCAACATTGTGCATGTGTGTGTTTCGAGATGGTTGCAATAATGTGCTTTCTTCCTTCAAAAAAACTGAAAAACACAGCAATAAAAATACTTTTGACAGCTTCTGAACCTAAAAATATGTGAATTTAGTTTATATTTTACACTGTAAATTTACGAATGGCTCAGAGCTCAGGACTTGGCCCAGTTCGAGTTTCTACGTACCTGTTCTCTCTAAATTAGCTCTTACAATGCCATGGCTTGGAATACCATTTGTAAGTTGATGATCCTGAAACATAAACTCTGTCCTGCTCTTCTGCATTCCAGACTTACAGATTCAGTTTCTTATTTGTTATCACAACATGGATATTTGATGACAATCTTAAATTTATTTTGACCAAAGCAAAACGTTTGATCTACTGTTGCTCTCACCAGCAACAGTATAATATTCTTTCATCTGCATTACTTCATCATTCAGCTGGTTGCTCAGCTTAAAATCTCTAAAATCATTTGCAATTCCAATCCTTGAGTAGTTGCTACTCAAAGTGTAATCCGGGACTACCATCACCTGGGAAATTTTTAGAAATGCAAAATCACATTTTCCGTTTCAAACCTGCAGATTCAGAATCTGCACTTTAACAGGATTCCTGGATGATTCAAATAAATATTACATTTTGAGAAATACTGCCTCGTATTGAATACTACATTCAATCTATCAGCCATTATTATTACTTTTATATCTAAATCAAATGCAAAAGAGAATCCTTTATACTGTCTCCTTTGTTACCACACTCATTCATCACCTCTCAATTTATCTGCTTCCCACTTCCATTTTGTTCCTGCAAGGTCCATTTTGGTCCTTTTTCCTACAGCAGCCAGAGTGTTCTGTAAGAATTATATATCAGACCCTGTTGGTTCCCAGTCTTATCATTGCATTTGACGTTCTTTAGCCTGTTCTGTAGTGTTCCATATGATCCATTCTTATTTGCCTTTCTGCCTTTGTTATCTAGCACTCCAATCTCACTTACTATTCTTCAGCTACCATAGCCTGTTCTGTAGATATGGCTATGTGGTATCCCATGGTTAAACACTCTAGCATGGTTAAACACTCTATTAATGTTGCAGAGTATTCAGGAGACCAGAGAGACCAATGGGTGAAATAGGAGGATTTTATTAAGGTGGCCACTGGCTCAGCAGATCAGCATCCTAAGGCTGAGCAGAGGACAAAGAAAATAGAGTACTATTTATAACTCCAGGATGACATAGCAGCTAACAGATTTACAGAAGCCAGAACAAAGAACAGTTAATTAATTTGTCCTATGTCTTCTGAGGTATGTTACATTTGAAATTTTGTCTTGTGATGTATGTTAGATTTAAAATTTTGAGAAACCCGTTGTACATTCTTTGGGTGTTATCTTGCCCTATGACCTTGGACCTGGTCAGCAAGAAAAAGGAGTCTTGAGATGCCTGGGAACTTTGCTGAGACTGTGGGGAGAATAGATAAGGTAGGTTTTACAGGGAGTTAGTTAATTTTAAGCAGAGCTGAGGGTTAGCTTTTATACTGAACACAACATAGTAAGCTTTATTTTATTATGCAGCAATTACAGACTACCATTGTTATTATTTAATTTCCCTGTTCATTAGGGCCCAGTAATATACCAGAAGTGTTTCTCAAAAGACATATAATTCCTCAGGGTCAATGGCATGACATTTTTTAGTACCCTAGGGACCTGCTTTGTGATTTTTTTCACTGGAATTTGCCATAAAGTCTGAAGCACATATTTTCTTATCGCTAATAGCTGAGATAATGGTCACTCAGATTATATGGCTCAAGCTTCGAGACTGCAATGCACTGCTGCAGAGCACTCTACTTCCCTTAGCTTTACCCACATTTATCAGCCTCCATGTCTTGCGATATATGAATCTGAACAGTATATCTATGGGTAAAATGTACTGTTTCCAGAAGCAAAATAACACTACCAGGTGCTTTCTTCTCTGAGGTATAGAGATGCAAGGTGAAACAGTTTTTTTCTCACGTGGAGAGAATATCCTTACATACCTCTGTCCACCAGGCTCTACATTCTTTGCTGAGTGGCATGTCCCTGAAACTTCGTAGAATTTGTCTTCCAACTGAAGCACATGCGGTACCAAGACCTTTGGCAAACTAGCCACTTTTTACTTCTGTCCAGACATCATGACGCCATTGCTAAAATACGTACATGTAATGTTCTGAGGGGCACCCAAAAGATCTAGATCTTTATGAACCATGTTATTACCAAGGAGAAGAGAGTTAACAGAGCCTTGCAGAAAATTTACAAATTAATATTATTGCCTATTTCACATGAATTTGAACTCTTGCTGATCCTCTACATGGATCACCAAAACAGCAAGGAGATTTGCAACTGTGAATTTTCCCAGGTCACTGCCATTTATGTTTTCAACAATTGAGCCACAAAATTACGTCAGAGATTGTGCATTTCACACATTCTCTTCAAGATGACATGCTCTTTGCCAAGTGTAGGTTGGTGGCCAGTCACCAAACCGCATTTTAATACTGATTTCTCAATCACTCTGAGTATCAGATATGAAGATTAAGTTCCTCTGAGAAGCAGACACCAGGATTGGATTAAATCTGCACAAAACTGATTAGGAGACAGGTGTGTAAAGCATAAAAGGAAGAAACAGGGAAAGACACGGACAGCATTAAGACCATGGTGCAGGTTTGACACACAGAAAAGAGAAGGAGGATAATAGAATACAAAGAGCCACAGAACACAATGTAATTCTGAAAAAAGAAAAGAAAAGAAGTGGCTAGGCCAATGGGGATTCCTGAGCACACATTGCCAATTGAAATATTTCCTGACTGGTCAAGAATGTGCTAGCACTAGTGACGTATCCTATTCAGTCATCGGTTGGGAGCAGTGCAGAGAAAATATGATCTCTGAAAAATGGAATTGTGGATCCAAATGCCTGTCAGTTACCTCTGTTTCCTGTCAAAGATACTCTTAAAGGATTTCTGAGGGGCACGTGTCTGTGGCCACCATACCTCCCAACTAATCTGCTTGAGCTCAAGTACTTCTCTCCAAGTCTGCTTTAAGGGGAAAGCAAATTAAGAAAACATTCCCTCTTTATTGTTTTCCCTCTTTCCCAGTGAATTTATACAATAGTGGTATAACATGTGAAAATTATATCTGCAGAACTTTCAAGGAACAATTTATATTGCTACTAGCAATTTTTTGGTGGGAAAATTTAAGACTAATAATTTCAATTTCTTAATAATTACAGGGCTATTCAAATTTTTTAAAGTACTTTTTAGATTCAGTTTTGGTAAGTTAATTTATCTTGGAGTGTATTCATTTTGACTATGTTGTAAATATTCTTGACATGTAGATTTTTGCAGTATCTGCGTTATTGGTGATAGTAATTTCAATTTTTTATTGGTATTATATATTTTTTCATTTGCAAACTTTTGTTCTTGGTCAATATTGACAAACATTTCTCTGTTTTAATATCCTTTTCAAGCAGCTAACTTTTAGCTTTGCAGTTCCCCTTCATTTTATTTTTGTTCTCTTTATCAATTTTCTTCTGTTTGTCATGCTTCCAATTGTTTAGATTTATTTTTCTTTTATTTCTTTTGCATATTTTAAATTTATGATATGCTTATTACTTTCAGTCCTCTTTTTAAAATAGACATTTAAATATAATAATTTTACTTGTAACTTCTGGTTTAGTATTTGTTTCTAAATATTTTTCAGTTATTCATTATGTTTTCTTCTCTATTTCTTTGTTTTACAAGTATGAGATTTTCTAAATATTTGAGTGCTCTTATTAAGAATCTACCTTTTTGACTTCAAATGTATTTCACTGTGGTCAAAGTAGTGTATGGACATGTCACCATTTTTTTAAGTTCTGTTGTATTTTAACATATCAACGTTTGGACATTTCACATAAGCTTGAGAAGAATATCTAATTTGTAATTTTGCATTGATACATTGATTTATAGATAAATCTCTGGGAATCAAGTTTGTTCATTGTATATTGCAAATTAACTACACATTTATAAACTTTTTTCCTCTATAAGATTCCTAAAATTTCATGAAGTGTTTTAAGTTTCTTGCTTTACGGGAACTTCTCAGTTTCTCACTGTTATTTTAAGTAGTACATAAAATACAGAATTTTTGTAACTCTTTGATGAATTAAAACTTTCATCCTTATACAATTACATTCTATCCCTAATAATATGTGTGTGTGTGTCTTAAGATACTATTTTATCTGATATAATTAAAGCCATATAAGCTTTATTTTAACTGATAATAACCTAGTATTTATTTTGCATCCCTTACAAATTTCAAAGTATTTTTGTTTTTATTTTGTCTTCTATTCCAGAGCAGATGGCTAAATTTTTGAAATCCAATATGCCACCTCTTCTTAAATGATAGCTTAATCTATTTACATTTGCCATGATTACAAGCAAATAAACTGAGAGTCGGTTTTAATTTCTTATATTATGAATGGCTTTATCCTGCATTTATTTATTTATTTTTTATTCATTTATTTTGCATGTTTTTCTCTTCTCTTGCCCTGAAAAATGCTTAGATTTTGTATTGTTCTTTTTTTGTTTGTTTGTTTGAGATGGAATCTCCCTCTGTCGCCAGGTTGGAGTGCAGTGGCGAAATCTCGGCTCGCTGCAACCTCCACCTCTTAGGTTCAAGCAATTCTCCTGCCTCAGTCTCCCGAGTAGCTGGTACTACAGGTGCATGCCACAATGGCCAGCTAATTTTTGTATTTTTAGTAGAGACGGGGTTTCACCACATTGGCCATGATGGTCTCAATCTCTTGACCTCGTGATCCACCCACCTCGGCCTCCCAAAGTGTTGGGGTGTGAGCCACTGTGCCAGGACTCTTGTTTTGTTTTCTTACTCAATTTTCCTCCTTTACTAATGTTCAAACTTACTTTAGAGATTCTTTAGTATAGAATCGATAATGGCAAACTCAATTTTTTAATATTTGAGAATTTTATTTATTTTACTTTTGTTTTCAAAAGATACTTTTGCTGGATACACAAATCTTGATTGACAGTAATGTTTTCTCAGCATTCTAACCTCAAAATATAGAACCCTGTCTTCAGGCTTTAATTGCTGAGAAATCTCTCATAGGTCTAATTCCCCTTAGGTAGGGGATTTTACATATACCTCTCTAGCTACTTTTAAAATACCTCCCATGAGACTGGTGTTTCTCAGTAGTCCTATATGTGTTTAGATGTGCACCTCTGTGTTTACTCAATAATTTTAAGCTGTGCCTTGTGTACCTGTGGATTTATATCTTCAGTATCTTCAGAAATTGTTGCAATTATGTCTTCAGAAAATACTTGTATCATGTCTTCGCCATGTCTTTCACTTTTCCCTTTGGACTATGTCCTTAGCCATGTATGATAGACTTTCCCGTTTTATTCTTCATGTCTCCTAAATGCTCTCATATTTTGTTTTACTCTGTCTACCTAGCAATGGTATGAAGCCACTTTATTCCCCTTCAGAGGATTCTGTTACAATTTGGGGGTCTCTCATTTCTAACGGTGGCAAAGATCTTGTGGATTGCCCTCAGGGTACCCCTCCGTTTTACAGGAGCTTCCCTCTCTAGTTTCCGTTTAAGTCTCAGCTCACAATCTTCTCTTTCCCACCTTTGTTTTCAGGAGGAAGTCCTTCCGAATATGTAGATTACCATAGTTCTTTTTGGTTAGGTTATTTTTAGACAAATTTACAGAGGTGTAAGATATACACCATAATATTAAGCCACTTTAAGTGTTCAGTTCCAAGTATTTGGACAAACATAGATAGTTGTGTTAACATCACAATACTCAAAATATTCCCTTCCACCACATCAAATATTTTCTAGTTCTCCTATAAAGGAAAAATCTCTTTCCCCTCTCCCACAGCTCATTAGCTCATGGAAACTGATCTGCTTCTTATTACTATATAGATTTTGAGTATCTCTCTTCTGTGAAACAATGTTATTCACTTGGAAGATCTTATTTTACCTGAGATTGCACCCTGTCCTGCTTTCTATAGAGATTATTTTCATTCTCTCTTTTAAGTCCTGCTGAAGACAATTACTTCTCAATGTATCCATTAAACTTTTTAGCCAAGAGCAACGAAATAGATGAGATCCAGAATTTATTTCCTGTCTCAGTTGGGATGCAAACATGAAAAGCAGAGAATGTCTCTCTTTCTACTTCTCTACTTCTCTTCTTGATCTCTCTCTGCAAGTGGGTATGTGTGTGTGTGTTGCTGGGGGTGCTTAGTAAGTTTTTTTTTTATCAGAATTTCTTTTATCTACCTGTAATTTTTTTTACACTCTTTAAGTATAGGCTACAGGTAATGAGATCTGGAATCTACATGGATTCAAAGTGAAAGGTTTTAAAAATGTAAACTTTCTCTTTCACCAAATATTGCTTTCACCATGGTAAGAACATAAGACTTCACACTTTTTATTCTTACTGCTCTTGTGTTTTCCTGGCTGATTTGTTTGTTTATCTTTTTCATTCTTCTAAATGTTTATCTCAGAGGAAAATTTAGAAGTCTACCTTGACTACAGCATACTACCCCCCAAATTTTAATTCAATACTTCTAAAACCAGACTTAGGGAAGTAGAAGAAATATTGTTATTTCCAGGAAATAATGTACTTTTAACTAATTGCAGTGGAGACTTGTTTAAATAATCCTTGGATCAAAATCTATGTAGTTTCTTATTTTGTCAAAATATATAATTAAAACACTTTTACCTCAGTATCCCAAGATATACAGATATATTTTAAATATTTTGTGTTCACATTATTTTCTAATCAGTCTATAATGTTGTCTTTATATTATCCGGTAAATTCCTTAAATTGTTTATCTTCTGCTACCCCAGGGCCTTATAATGTACGTAACACATAGTGTATGTTTAATAAAGACTTTTCTATTGAATGAATGGAATATTATAATTTAAAAGAGAGTAATACCTCTAAATTTCACATACTTTAATATTACAGCTATATTCATAGAAAGAAATGCTGTTCCTCTTAAAATAAAGACTAGGATTTAGACTATACGTGATAGAAATATCAACTATTTGCATTTTTATATCAGCTCTAACAGGGAACTTGCCTGCTTTATCAATATTAGAAAAGCTGATTATGCCAGGAAATATAACACAGAATTCAAAAATTGAACAATATACCACACAAAACCAGAAAAATGACAGAAGATGCAGTAAGACAGATATTACACAGCCATGTGAGTAATATTTCCTTGAGTGTCCTACTGAGGATGAATGGGTGCTTAAAAACAGAGCCTCACTGTTATTACACTTACGCAATATTGGTAGATGTTTTAAATGTATTTAATATGTACTAATCCATGTGGATTGTGCTATTCTAAACTGGTATGTTTGTAATATATAAAGCCTGCATATTGATTAGGACCTAAAGGATGACACCTAAGAAGAGACTGCTGGTTATAATCAAATTGATTTTTCTCTTTTCTGTAGGCCTAGAGTCAGACTCCATGTGAGTGGAAAGAGTGGCTGCCACCTTTACTCCTGGCCCTTGGAAGCGTCCATGTGCCTATCACCAGCTTTTTCCACTTCCCCATGATTCTACACTCAGAGAATCCTTCTGCGGAATGTGTTAAAGATATTGCACTTCCTGAATCATACCATACCTCCCTGTGCTCTACCCCCGGTTTGTGAGCCATAAAAGCAATATTCTAGTTTCGATTATTGTACACCTGGGTCTGTTTGTTATACAGTCTATTGTAACTATTATTGTTACCAGAAAGAAGTCCTGATCCAGACCCCAAGAGAGGGTTCTTGGATCTTGTGCAAGAAAGAATTTGAGGTGAGTCCATAGAGTAAAGGGAAAGCAAGTTTATTTAGAAAGCAAAGAAATGAAGAAGGGCTACTTCTTAGGCAGAGCAGCCCTGAGGGCTGCTAGCTGGCTACATTTATGGTTATTTCTTGATTATATACTAAACAAGAGATGGATTATTCATGAGTTTTCTGGGAAAAGGGTGGGCAATTTCCAGAACTGAGGGTTCCTCCCCTTTTTAGACCATAAAGGGTAACTTCCTGATGTTGCCACGGCATTTGTAAACTGTCATAATGCTGGTGGGAGTATCTTTTAGCTTGCTAATGCATTACAGTTAGCCTGTAATGAGCAGTGATGATTACCAGAGGTCACTTTCATCACAATCTTGGTTTTGGTGGGTTTGGCTGGCTTCTCTACTGCATCCTTTTATAAGCAAGGTCTTCGTGACCTGTGCTTTGTACCAAGCTCCTATCTCATCCTTGACTTAGAATGCCTAACCTCCTGGGAATGCAGCCCAGTAGGTCTCAGCTTTATTTTACCCAGGCCCTATTCAACATGGAGTTGCTCTGGTTCAAATGCCTCTGACGTATTTCCCCCATCCTTTTTTACAAGGGAACCCTTAATCCTAAGGGTTGTAGACAAAGATTTATTTTCTGTGACTTCTTAAGACTGAATAGGGGCAACAATATTTCTGCTTAACTATTAGGGTCTCTTATATTCAGGGTAGAGAGAAGCTGAGTCAGAAAGCATCCAGTATGGTAAGGGCCATTCATAACTTTGACAATACGTGATATCTGGAAGATTAATGTGTTCAATTTAAGAAAACACTCAGTAAGCTTATCCTTAACTTCCATGCAAAATGTGTAATAACAATGTATTCCACAACCATGAGACAAAATAAGCAAAATTATCCCAAGTAAACTAAATAAGAAGACTTTTCATGAACTAGGCAATTGTTGGAATGAAGCTAATACGGAGACACTAGCTGATTGTAATAGATGGCCAGAATTAGAATGCCAACCTGATTTTTACATTATCCATCCCACTTGTTTCTTCTGAACAACGGCCAGAGATTACTGGTTGGTGCCCAGGAATAAGCAGTCAGTCTAAATTACAGGAAAAAAAAAAACCTCAAAAACTGATAAGACTAGAATTTAATAACAGGTGTACCATAGTTTTTAAAATGTAACTTTTTTTCTCTCTCTAGTCTTCCATTTTTGCTGAAGACAAATCATGGTAAGATGAATTTGTCATACTTGGCCCGATTATTTGTGTAAAGTACAGTAACAATTGGCTTTGATGGAACTCTGTTCCATAAGGATTATCAGAAAAGACTTTTTTTTTTATGCTGAGCCCAGCCATGGATTTGTACTCTATGGTTTGAGAAAGTTCGTCTCCTCTTGAGGTCCCAAGATAGCTTCGGGCTCCTGAGCCTGTCATAAGTAACATTCTTTACTTAGAACACTCAATAAGCAGGTCAGAAACCCTGTATAGGGACTGTATAAACAGGTATGAGGCCATTTTTCCCAGAGGGCTTTTATTGGCTCTGTAAGTCAAACTTCATTACTTAAAGGAAAGCACACCATTTCAGTCAAAGCTTTGGTAAAAGAAACAGTTTCTCCAATTGTGTCCTGTTACAAAAGAAAACAGATTCTTATTGCACTTACGCAAATAACTATTGCCGTAAGTTAAGAATACTCACAAGGAGTCTCCAAATCCTGGAAAAATCAGGTAGATGGAAGTATGCTCCAAATTGTGTTCATAGGAGTATACTTTTCCCAATTGTTAAAAGCTGTAAATAGATCAAAACAACAGTTTTCTTGGCAATAAAAAAACAAAAAACAAAAAATCAGTAACATTTTAAACAAAAAGTCAAAAAAGATTGTTTCAATCTATTAGTTTAATCCATGCAGTTAACTCTGGTTCTCCTTGATATTCATGAATATTTCAGCTCTTCATGAATACTGAAAGCTTTTTCCTCTGTTCTAATTCAAATTCTCGTTATTAGAAATCTGTATTCAAGAGCATCTACCAAAGTCCTATAGCTGATTATAAACTGCCTTATGAAGAGGAGGAAAACAAGACAACAATTATCTGTGGATAACAAAAAGTATTTGTCTAGACAGTCATTTGTTTATTTATTTATTTTTTTGAGAGAGTCTTACTGTGTCGCCAGGCACCAGGCTGGAGTGCAGTGGCACGATCTCGGCTCACTGCAACCTCCACCTCCCAGGTTCAAGCAATTCTCCTGCCTCAGCCTATGGAGTAGCTGAGACTACAGGCATGTGTCACTATGCCCAGCTAATGTTTGTAGTTTTAGTAGAGACAAAACAAACTTTAGTTTGTAGCTTTAGACAAGACCATGTTGGCCAGGATGGTCTTGATCTCTTGACCTTGTGATCCACCTGCCTCGTCCTCCCAAAGTGCTGGGATTATATGCCTAAGCCACTGCACCTGGCCCTACAGTCATTCTTCTTCTTCTTTTTTTTTTTCTATTTTCTCTTTCTTCCCACTCAACCAGGGTGTAAGAACTTTGGTACATGCCTCAAATTGAAGTGGAGATGTCCTTATAAGAAAGGACATTGATGGTAGTTCTCAAGGAACCGACAGTCATTATTAAAGACAAAATTGACTAGGAATTTTGTTTACTTCTATGGCATACAGGAATTTTACATAACAATTATCATTATTAATAACATTCTGTATACTAAGTCATATCAGAATTATAGGAGTTTCCTATTTTTGGAGCACATACCAATAGCATTTTTACGCAAACATAGCCCAAACATCATTTTATTCATTTAGCCAAAATGATAATTCAAAAATTTTAAGGCAAAAATCTTTACTCATTAATAAAGAGGACTTAGTTTGCCAGACAATTTGTCTTTTTTCCCTTCTTTTTCCTATAGTTTATTCAAAAGGCAAACAAAAATATTTCATTTTTTAAAATGTTATATGAATATCTTGTTCAAGAAACATTTGAAATTTGCCCTTGCATTAGTGTACTATTCATGTCAAACCCAATTCTTAATAAATCCGTAGACAAATCTATCCAATTTTAATGTTTGACCATAAGGTAAGAGTCTCATAAACCTGTGTTGAATAACCATTTACAATTTTATGTTAAAGAGTTGATCAGTGCCTTAGAAAAACTATATTGTGCTTGTGTTTCATTGTTCAATTTATAGAAAAATTGAGTAATATGCCTTTAACTTTAGCCAGTATGTTCACACACATATTTCTTTTACAAGATTATTTTTTCACAAACATTCCATAACTTAGTCAAAGCTTCAGCTTTCATGTAACAATCCTTTCACCCTTTAATCCAGGCAAAAAAAAAAAAAATCCACATTCACATGCCTTCTGATAATGTTTTACTGAAAACACATTTCATTTTCCTTACACACGTTTGCATGTCAAACTGTTTTTATTTCCCAAAGATTACTAAAGTCATGTGAACTGAAAGGCATTATATTCTTTTTGCTTTTCGGACAAAATATTTGATTTTAGCTCTTATTATTTTTAAATTAATTAATCAAAGCTCTTTTGTAAATAAATATCATACACATAACACATAAAAACACAGAGACAGAAAAAGATCCAGTACTTGTAAGATCTTTCATTTTCCAGTTTTTATGTTTCTCTTTGAAAGATGCAGTTTCTACAGCCTAATAAGCAGGAACAGCTGGAAGGCAAAACAGATTTCCAAAAATTCAGGGTCCCATTTTTATACCAATTCCTGGATCCCAAACAGAGGGAATCAGCCCATTTCCTATGGGAGTCTTATCTCTCAGTGCAGCTGGGGGACATTTCCATAGCTTCTAGGTGGCTAAGAGCATGCTTCTCTGATCCAAACATGCAGAGATACATATTCCCCCCATAACTGCCATTAGCTATCCCCAAAGGTATATTTCCTAATTAGTTATTACACACCGAAGTGCGATGATAATGCAAAGTAATTTCTGATAACCCCCAAATTTAAAAGCTTCAGATAATGCAGTGCAAAAACTAACAGAGCCTTAGATTTTGAGAGGAATCTGTCCAGTAGCATCTGTTGTGCCTCCTCTGTTTTTCCCAAGTGTTGGGAAAAGCTGCAAAGGAGAAAGGACTTACAGAGTGCCTGCATAAATTGGTTATGAGTAACAAATAAACAAGGAACAACCAACTGTGGAAGGCCACAGGAAGCCTCTGAGGAGGAAGTCCTCTCCATGCCTCATGTTCCAGTGCAGGATGACCTAGGCTCTGTTACCATAAACATTGTGCTCAAGGATGTAAAACTCCTTTGTAGCACAATCACATAGCCAGACCTGTAGGCTCCTTGTAAGTCCTGTGTTCCATCAGCTGTACATAGATAATAAGCTAAAGATAACCACATGTTCTTGTTTTGTGAAACTCCCAAACCACCACTGTTATCAGTTCTTAGGAGACACACCAGTTCTGGCTCACTGATTGACTCCACCATCATTCCACCCCTACCCTATAGATCAAAGTAATTGTAATCAATAAATAGTGTGGATGATCAGAGCCCTGGGCCTTCACTGTCACCTGCAGAGTAATAAAGTGATGGCCCCCTGTTCCTATTTACTCTCTTAATCTGTCTTTTTCTCATTCCTTTGTCACCACTGATCAGGGTACCCACGGTGATGTAGGGCTGGCTCCCTACATTCTGGTGTCCAATGTGGGGCTCATGGATCTCTACAATCTGGCGCACAAATGTGTGGGGCTCATGGATTCTCTACACCCAAGGAGTTTCAGGTTGTTAGAGCCTGAAGATCTGCTTTTTTAAGTTGACTTTTAACCATAGCACTCTTTTGAAAAATGTTTTTAAATCTCTTATTACCCGACTTTAGCCAGACCAAATGGCTAATACTCCTGACTTCTAAACTTTACCAAAAGTTACCTCCCAGGAAATACCAATAAGCCTTAGCTACTAAGCTACAGCGCTAGGCATTTCCCATTCCCTTTACCAGAAAGAGCCTAGCGCAGTCAATTCTGAGTTTGAAAAGGCTTTTAACTGCTAAAGCAATGTTTAGGGCTAACTATGACATGAACTCCAAAATTTCTGTCCTCCAGATGACAGAGACTAAGAGAAAATACTGACAGTTGGTACAAGGTCAAGTTACCAAGAACATAAAACAAGAGTAGAAAGCAACGGTCCAGTTTATTTATTTTTTTTTAGGAACCTGCAACAAACTTTGCAACTGACCAGTTTGCTGGGCCATCTTGAACAGCAGACTTATGGGATCCTAAGCCCATGTTCTGTCCTGAGATATTCCCCTTTATGGCAGAATGATACAGAGAGACAAATTTATAGCACAAAGCACACTACATTTCTTATAGCTTAAGATTAGCTTCACAAATCCTTTTTTCCATTTATCAAAACTTTACAGTGGAGCTAAACCGTGATTTTTACCATTCATTCAACAAGTTTGCATACAGAGATTTACTGGCATACCAGGTTTCTGGGTTCTCTTTCCCTGAGCACTTATTGACCCTGCCTGACATCATATTCCTGGAGGCCAAGCCACAATACCAAGATGCCACCCATGGAGTTGCATGTGGTAATCAAATAACCATTTTTCATTCTGGCCAGAGCAAAATACATGTGACAAAACAGACATTAGCCACTCCATTTAGCACCCAATATTAAACTATCAAGGGTCAAACTTGCCCCTGGTTGGGCCCTCTCATCTTTATTTCAACCTCCAACTGGAAGTTTCAACATGTGGGCTCTGGGCAAGATCATTGCTCCAAGTAACAGAAAAGATAGAAAGAGATAGGAGAGAAAAAGAAAAAAAAATTGTATGCAGCAAGGTGGAGAAGGCAAGGAGATCAGAGAGGCCACAGAGAGACCCACCCATTGCAGTGACACTGAAAAGTTCAGGCGGCTGCCTGTCAGTCATGAAGGGATCATTTCCAGCAGTCCCATCAGTTCTCAAGTTTCCCCCATTTGGGGAAGAAAAGCTCCCCATTTCTCATGGTCCTGTACATGCCTAATCCTATCATCCATAGCTGTCAGCAAAGATCGCAATGCAGATTAATCCAAAGAGAATAAGTGGTTAATATGACATAATGCCATATCTGTTCTTAGTCAAGAGGGACTTTGCTAACAGGGGACTTTAACCTCCTAAATCTTCAGAAGAACTCTAACCCTCCTAAGTTGGGTCTTGAACACAAGTTTGGTCAAGCATCTTTGCCTTTCATTAAGAGGGGCCCTTAACCCTTTCTGTCTTAGGAGAGACTCTAACTCCACTAAGTTGGTCTTTTAACTCAATCCCATCCTTTACTGCAATACCCCGCCACTTGCCCAACATGGAACAATCGGTGCTGCAGTCTATTTCCTTTGGGTCAGGGGTCACCTCAGTATCATCCCTTTGTAGTTGCCCAGGAAGATGTTACCAAAAAGGGGTCCCAGTCCAGACCCCATGAGAGGATTCTTAGATCTCATGCAAGAAAGAATTCAGAGCAAGTCTATAAAGTGAAAGCAAGTTTATTAATAAAGTAAATAAACAAAGAATGGCTACTCCACAGACAGAGCAGTCCCTAGGGCTGTTTGTTGGCTATTTTTATGGTTATTTCTTCATTATATGCTAAACCAAGGTGGATTGTTCATGGGTTTTCCAGGAAAAAGGTGAGCAATTTCTGGAACTGAGGGTTCTTTCCCTTTTTAGACCACATAGAGTAACTTCCTGATGTTGCCATGGCATTTGTAAACTGTCATGGTGCTGCTTAGAGTGTCTCTTCATATGCTGATGCATTATAATTAGCATGTAATGAACCGGGAGGATGACTGGAGGTCACTTTCATTGCCATCTTGGTTTGGTGGCTACGGCTGGCTTCTCTACCACATCCTTTTATCAGCAAGATTTTTGTCACCTGTACTTTATGCCAACTTCCTGTCTCATCCTGTAACTTAGAATGCTTAACTTCCTAAGAATGCAGCCCAGTAGGTCTCAGCCTTTTAACCCAGGCCCTATTTAAGATGGAGTTTCTCTGGTTCAAATGCCTCTGACATTATTACTTCTGACTCTAGTAGTATCAACCTAACTGCTATAAACCAAGAATTAAATTGTAAGCCTCTCAACCAACTAAATGGTTCCCCTATCTTGACCAAGAAATCCCCCTGAAAACCTAGAAGACTAGTTCACACTATCAGGAGAAGGGTGGAAGGACATATCTCATTCATTATACATTCTCCCTTCTGGAGTTTAGACACCACTGACCATCATTAACATTAACATAGAAATCTTACGACTGATAAAATGAGAGAGATACCTGGTCGACCTCAGGCATTGTATAGAGAGGGACACCACTTAGTAGCAATAAGGTACCCAACTCCAACCTGACCCTGGCATGGCATCACATAACAGATAATAGGTCTTATCAAAGTATTTTACACCAAAATATATCACTTTAACATATTTTGGATTGGCCCTGTAAATCTATCCCTTGGAAAGGTCACATGCATTCAAGGGAGTCTTCTATTCCCTTTCCATGTTTTTTCTTGAACCAGGAGAGATTTAACTATGAATCTAACACCTTTTAAAGTCCAATGAAAGAAATTTACCATCTATTCTCTCTGAAGCCTCCTACCTAGGGGCTTCGTCTACATAACAAGAACCTTGACTTCCATAACCCCCCTTACCTTAACTCAGGCATTTCTTTCTGCTGACTTCCACTTTTTTAGGCAAAGCTTAACATTTTCAAACAATTGCCAATCAGAAATACTTTGCATTCACCTATCACCTGTAAGGCCCCCCAGCTCAAGATGTTCTGCCATGGTAGGCTGAACCACTGTATACCATATCTGTATTGATTTATGTCTTTGCCTGTAACTTCTGTCTCTCTTGTATGAAACCAAGTTGTAACCCAACCACCTTTGGCACATGGTCTATGGGCCTCTTGAGGATGTGTTTTGGGCTATGGTCATTCATATTCAGCTCAGAATAAACCTCTTCAAATATTTTATAAGGTCTAGAATTTTTCTTGAATACTGAAGATCTGCTATCTTCTTATTAAAAAAATCTGAATTCTACCAATTCTGTTGAAGTGTATTAATCTTTTCTGCAGACAGAAAAGATTCTGGTCTCTTTTTCTATATTATCAATAAATAACATTATTATTTATATATTGTATACAGTAATTATTTCAATACAGCTAAATCTAATATTTCAAAAATTATAGAGAAAGAACAACAGAAATGAAGAAAGTTTTACTATCCTTTTTCTCTTATATTTTTAGAATAAACTAGAAAACTCTGTCATTACTCCTTACACAGGTGGAATATGTTGTGTATATTTTTTTAAAGCAAACACAAAGCACTTGTGTTTTTAAAACATTTTCTTTAGATAAAACATGTTTTTTCAATATTAAAACTTACAACAGAGTTTTAATAAATTGATTATTTGGTTAAATTCTCAGGCCAACCACCTTTGCTCCAGCTGAGGAATATAAAGCAGTTTCTTTGTAGTACTTTACAAATCCTTATACAATCAAAATGTGTCAAAAGCTCAGAAGGTAGCAAATGGAGACTGTGACAATAGGCATTGTCACTAAACAGTTCTGATACATCAGTGTAAGTGTGTTCCCTGTGGGGCAACAACAAGACATTCAGCAGGAAATGGTATCATTATAAAGGTATTATGAATACGGTCATTAAAGTCAGCAGCGGACTCCTGTCTGTGGAAGTGCTCTAGCCTAGATGTTCTTAGCAGTTTTCATTGTATTTTTTAAAGAGGAACATGCAAAATGACATGTGCACACCTTGACAACCTGCCTTCAAGGGCTTCATTAAAAGCATTTGCCGTGAAACATCTTGAAAACAGTCTTTTGTTGGAAAAGGTAACTGAAAGCTGTCAAATTCTGGTCTTCTGTGTTGCCTAATGAGCTACTGCCATTGTATTATCCTGACTGGAGCTCAGTTTTAAAGGATTCCTTAGGAATGGTCTCCTACATTCGTCAAATTTACATGTAACTTGGAATTATGGTCCTGGATGTTTATAATATCTCTCACCTAAACTCTGTAAGCTGTTCTCCCTTGGCTCATCCTCTAGTGAGAAGAAACAGACAGCAAAAAAAAGACAGTGATGCTCTTCCCAGAATACACTAAGCTTTCAGTTATGGTTTTCATGTGAGCTAGTGATTTGCTCTGTATGTCCTCATTCCTATTGTTATACAGTTTGTTTAAATTCTTCATTTTGCTTTGGAGTTACCAGGTTTTTTATATTTTTATTGTACTTATATATTCAGAACTAATTCCCCACTCTTTTGGAAGCCAACTTTGTTTTTCCCTTTAAAATGTAAATAAAAAATGTTGTCTTTTAATTCCTTGCCTATGGCAGTTGGTATATACTTAAAATGGAATAAGTAGCTTGAAATTATTTCTATATCCTCAGAGTCATACACACACACACACACACACATACACACACGCACACACACATCTTACTTGAGGTATGAAAAGTTCAACAATAAATGTATTCTTATCTTTTTGTTGTAAAACCTAAATTGTGGATTTTTAATGCTAATAAGTTATTTTCTTAGGCAGAAATTATTTTTTTATTTTGTAAATTTTTTTAATTCCCTCATTTGTCTCTTGGTCGTTTTCTTAAAACGGGCCTTACTTCCTTTCCTGGGTTTACCTTGGTGACATCTCTTCAGAGATCAATCATCTTTTGCAGTATTTTGACTTTATTCTTATTTGGCCCCAAGGGAACTGACAGTACATTGATCCAGCACCTGTTATCTAGTTCTCATACCTATCCTGTTCTCAATTTTCTCCACATCCAGATTAGAATCCATGGCTTATTATTATCACTCCCTTTAAACATCCTCACTAGGCTACCTAATCTATTTTACTCATAAAACTGCTTCGAGAATTTCCAGTCTGGGAATCCTCCATTTATCCTGTGCTTGAAGTAAAATACCCAACCTGGTTGACTGGACTCATTTTAAATCGTGATTCCTCACCTCAGATGAGCCCTTAATGTGGCTTGGCAATCCTCTTACAATCTCCCAGCCCATTAACTCTTCCACTTTCTTCAAGAAAGTATTTTATACTTTTTTTTCTTTCCTTAGAATGTGACACCACCACCACTTCTATCCTGCTCTTAGCTTTCTTTCACTTCACTGAGAAATAGAAATAGTAACAGAAAAGAAATTTTAGACATACTCAGAATCACGTTTCCCACTCATCCATCCCTGTTCTTGTATGCTCTGTGCTTAGGTTTGCTAATACGGGTGGACTGCTCCACCTGTTCACTAGATATCATTCACTTCTCTGTATTTGCCGGCATAATTTCAGGAATCGTTCCCTCTCTCATTTTTATTCCTTTCCCTTTTCCCATCAATTTTTTTTTTTTTACAATATAACTGCCCCACCTGCTGTACCACTTTAGAGCAAAACTGTTCGCTATCTTATCGTCTTCTTTCTTTAGTCTTTCCTGAACCCATTAATTTTCACTTTTTTTTTAACTGAACAATAAAATCTTCATTTTTATCCATTTTGCTAAATTCAATGGGTGGTCTTCTATTCATATTTTACTTACTCTGTCAGCTGTATGCAATTTGACAGGCTTTAAATGCCATCCATTTATGGGTGATTGACAAATACTTCTGGTTGGAATATGTATCCATAGTTCTGGATTTGTATATTAAAGTGTTTACTTGACATCTTCACTTGAATGCATTAAATATTACAAGTATAAAGGTTTACTCTTGATTTTCACCTAAAACTTAATTCTCCTGTAGTTTTCTCCAGCTGAGGAAATGGAAAGTTCATCCTTCCACTTAGGCAAAATATATCTTAAATTTATTTTAGAATCTACATTTTCTTTTTTATACTTTATACTCAAACCATCATCTAATACTTACTCTATACTCAAAAATGTACAAAATATGTCCTCTTGGCACAGCCTTCACCAATAACAACCTGGTTCCGGCTGCCATGTTATTTTTTCTCTGCATTATCATCATAACCTCCCAAGAGGTCTCCCTACTTTCACTCCCATCTTCCTGCATCCCTTTTCAACACAAATGTCAGAGAGAATATCGTAAGCCAAACCACTACATTCTGTAGCACAAAACATTGCAATAGATTTTTACTCACTTAAAGTAAAATTCAAAATCTTTAATTTTGCCTATGCAGTCCTACCAGGTGTGGCCCCTGATTCCACTCCGGCTTAGACATGACTTCTCTCAAAGTTGCTCTCTGTGAGGTAGTCACACAGGCCTTCTTGCTGTTCTTATACCAAGTTAAGTCCATTTAACTTCTGCCTTTGCAGTTGCCTTTCTCTCATGAATGTTATTGGCCACTACCTAATTTGTAATTTTTTTTTTCAGTTATTTGCTGATATTACGCTTTCAGGCCTCTTTTACTATCCTATGTAGAAGGAAAATCCCATGCTATGTTCTGCTTAGTATCCGTTCTTTGTATGCCTCTTTTCCATTTAATGTATTCCCAGATGTCAGAGTACACGTTTTATTTGTTTATCATTTTTCTTCCCCAACTAGGACATAAGTTCCTCTAAGAGTAACATCTTTAATGTGCTCCCAGCTGCTACCACATGGTCTAACACATACTAGATGTTCAGTATTTCTGGAATGAGTGAATTAATGTGTTTTCCTACAAACAAATTTCAACAATTATACCCTCAACCAGTATTTAAGACATATATTTTAACTTACGTTTCATCCTCCACTACTAAGTGGAGAAAGTGTCAAGTACTTGATTATGTAGATTTCAGATAAACAAGATACCAGGTTGGGAATCAGCATTTGGCTTCACTTCCATTTTTGACTACTTTATTCGTATAACTTTAAGTCTTACGCTCTCCATATTACATGGCCTTTTTGCTGTTTTTAAGATACAAACTGTGCTGCACATTCACAAAGCCCTGAAACATACTTTTTTTTCTCAGATTATCTATATTTTTAGTTTATTTGGGGATATAAGTTATGACATACAAATGGTAGTAAGTATAAATTGAAAATATATATTTAATTCTGTCAATTCTCGTTTTTTTTTTTCTTTTTCTTGAGATGCAGTCTCGTTCTGTCACCCAGGCTGGAGTGCAATGGCGCCATCTCATCCCACAGCAACCTCTGCCTCCCGGGTTCAAGCAATTCTCCTGCCTCAGCCTCCTGAGTAGCTGGGATTACAGGAGCCTGCTACCATGCCCAGCTAACTTTTGTATTTTTAGTAGAGATGGGGTTTTGCCATGTTGGTCAAACTGGTCTTGAACCCCTGACCTGAGGTTATCCAACAGCCTCAGCCTCCCAAAGTGCTGGCATTACAGGCATGAGCCACCATGCATGGCCCGTTCTCATTTTTATCTTAAGGTTTTTTATTTATAATTATTTGCTGAATTTCTTTTGGCACACTATGATTGATGGTCTCTATGCCTTCATTGTTTCTTAACTGTGATATACAATTATCTGTTTTATTACATGTAAGGAATTTCACTTCCAATTCTGCTTTTGTGTGTTTCTGATTTCACCAATCTTTTCTTGTTTGCCCAGTATGTTTTTCCAGTTATAATCATTACCTTTCTAGTCAGTTATTTAAAAATATTTTTGTGAGAATCGTATATTTAATTACACATTGTTTTAAATAATTCTGTGGTTTTTTTATACTTATTATTGTGACTGATCTAGAGCTGGGTTTTTGTTTTTTTTATTTTGTTTGTTTGTTTTTTGAGACATGTTCTCACTCTGTTGAAACAAGTTAGCCAGCTTGCATTAAGCAGACAGTAAGAGATGGGTCCCTGGAGAACCAGCAACCCATCCTGTAGTGCTCGCACCAGATATTTTGTTCAGATAAAGGAACTTTCATAGGTTCTTGCCTAAACATGACTGCAGTGGAAAATTCCATTCCTTAGCACATGTGCAGTAAGGGACATAAATCAATATGGAGTGGCTTAGTCTAAGGGCCTGCATGCACACTGGAAAGATAGTGTGGAGCCACCAGGAATTTGCACCTTCAGTCCTGATATGCAACCGTGAAGGGGTCAACTGACAGCCTTCTTTCAGGACCCCTCTTTTTGCTGAGAACTTTCCTTTTACTTAATAAATTCTACTCCACTCACTCTCTGGTGTTTGCATGCCTAATTCTTCCTGATCATGAGACAAGAATCTGGACCTAGCTCAGATAACAAGCAAAAATTTTGCATCACTGTCACCCAGGCTGGAATGCAGTGGTCCAGTCATTCCTCACTGCAACCTAGACTTCCTAGGTTCTGACGATCCTCCCACCTCGGCCTCCCAAGTAGCTGGGACTACAGGTGTGTACTACCAAGCCTGGCTAATCTTTGTATTTTTGGTACAAAGATTGGGATTTTGCCAGGTTGCTCAGGCTGGAAGAGCTGTTTTTGTTTACTTGAAATTATTTTCAAATTAAGAATTATATTTTAAATTCCACTTACTTAAACTTTTTAAATGTAAGTATGTCACCCTATTTTTATAATTATCAAAAACAAAGAAAGATATTTTCTGAATTTTAATAAGTAATATAATGTATATTTATTATTTTTTCTGTCTTCCAGTTTTCATGATTGTTCATTTATTTCTGGAGTTTTGATATAACTTTTATTAATTTTAAAATCTGTTAAATTTGTGTAACTTGATGTTATATCTTAGGAAATATTAATGGAGCATGGATATGAAGAACAAACATAAATACATTGAACAAAATTTGATTTTGTGTGTGGTCTACATGAATGAGAACTATATTCTTAACCGATCTGTATTAACTTACAACATAAATCTTTTACATGTCAACATAGGTTAAAATTTATCTTACAAGTAAGATACAACTGTTGAGTTATTCATAATTAGAATCTGGTTTCTCTGAATGGCTGTAGAAGTTGATCAGAAAGTCAAAGACAAATTTTCATTGATTGTGAAAATAAAAAATAAAGATTTGTTGGAGAGCCAGCCTGATGTGATATAGAAGCTATTGAAAGCAGAGTTGTAGAGCTACAGTTCAAAAGACCTGGATGACCTACCTTCCTACTTCAATTTTCCATGTAGAGGGGTCTTGACATAAATTCACATCTTTCAAGTTAAAGGTCAAGAGGAGTTACCCATGGTTATTAATGTATCATTCCTCTTTAGTGGATGTGCAAATCAAGGGGAAATGAAGGATTTGTGGCACTTTCTTCTTTATCCAAAACATTTGAGTAGTAGTTACAAATTTCCTAATGTTGAATAGTTAATTAAATTAAACTATGTGTGGTATTTATAAATATAACCTGAACTGGGTTTCCTTTCTGTGGATAACTTGGGCACTGGGGGAGAAAATACATATAATGAGCATTTATAGATTACTGCTTACCTCTCCATAAACACATATATTCTATTTTTTTTTCACTGCTATTTTTATTCTGTACATTTCCTGTTTCTCATTTACTGATCTTGCTTTTTCTCTCACTTTCTGGGAATTTGTTTTGGGGTAGATTATTCAGCAAGTTATACTTTTACATTATCCATGTGCTGGCAATCCTGTTGCTTATTTATTTATTTTTTATTATTTTCTTTTTCCAGATAAGGTCTTGCTCTATCACTCAAGCTGGAGTACAGTGGACCCAAATTAGTTCACTACAGCCTTGACCTCTGGGATCAAGAATTCCTCCCGCCTCAATTTCCCAAGTAGTTGGGACTACAGGCATGCATCACTCTGCCCAGATAATTTTTCTTATGTTTTGTAGAGATGGGGTCTCCTTACATTTCCCCAGCTGGTCTCCTTGTCCCTCAGCCTGCTCAAGTGCTAGAGTAAGCCAACAGGCCCAGCCCTTGTTACTTTTAAGAATTATCTCACCACATAGACATTATTGCTTTCCTGAACTGACCCTCTAATAATTACCCTCTATTTCTTAAGCTGTTGCATCCAGAGAGTTAGACCTTCTTAACAAATTTAGGGCCAAGGGGTGAAAAACTTCAGAAGAATTATCCTTGTTCTCATAGGGAGATCCTGAAATATTTGCTGGTTTCTTATGTTTTAATGATTAATCCCCCTGTATCTTGGCATAATGCCTAAATCATATATATGTCATATTATTTCCTTATTTTTAAATGCATTAATGTTCCAATTCTCTTTAAGTTGATGGCATTTTTCTTCTTATGTAGTCCCTTAATGATAAAATTGATGGGTAAGAAAGACATCATATATGTTTAGAATTCAGATTGGTTTCATGTATGCAAGAGATAAGTTACATAATTAGAATATATGCAATTAAATTTCCAAAGTCTAATATTTAAAAAAAATTTAAAAACATAAACACACAAAAATTCTATTTGTGGTTCTCTTTGCTCAATGTCTGACAGTAAGTCCTAAAAGCAACTTTAAATTCCTTTAAATGGCCATATATTTACATAATGGCTTTTGTCTTTCCTGAACTCTGTCTGCTGCCCCACCTAGTTGCTTTAATGGTAATCTCTTGCAGGATCTAATCTCACTGATATATAAATAGCTTCCTCTTCAAAGCATACTGTTGAATCGATTGGCATATGTTATGGGATAACAGAGACACATAGCACTCAGATAAAATTGACTTAAAAATTCTAATCTCCCTCTACCTCTTTTTTTAGATTTTGTTTTCGTTTTTACTTTCCATAATATTATACATCTTCTTCCTTTAATTCTGTCTTTACCCAGGACTTTGCCTGCCTTCCACAGAATTATGAATGTCATTTAACACAATTCATCTAAGACATGGATATTAGGATTCTGTAGAAATAAACAGAATTAATACTGTGTAAGAAATGTATTTTAAGGAACTGAAAGTTGAACCAGATGATTGTGAATGCTGTCAAGTCCAAAATTCACAGGGCAGGCTAGCGGGCTGGAAATTTAGTCAACAGATATTCTAGATTTATGTAACATTTGTTGGGAAAGTTGATAGGATAAAAATTCAAGTAGTATTTCAATTACAGCATTGAGGTAGAATTTTTTCTTCTTTTTCTAGATGTTAATCAATTGTACAAAATGCCATCACAGCCATGTCTAGACTAGCATTTAACAAAAAATTGGGCACCATATTGCCACATAAAATGGACATAATTGACAAATTGACATGTGAAATTTGGCCATCACAATACGTCCAGCAAAATTTCTAAGTGAGTAGAACCTAACACTTCAAATGACCATAACTACCAAAAATGTATAAAATATATATACTGTTAAAATACATTTATATATAATAGTAATCATTTTAATATTGTTTTAATATGGTCTGTTTGGACATTCCTCCTGCAGAGAAAATATTGAAAATCAGGACACAAATTATCATTATTTGTATATCTTTTGTTTATGTATCTTTCTGTCAATCACTCTTGTGACAATCATGATACCCTCACAGAAACATCCAAGATGTTTTTAGTTATATTAAGTCTTATACTTGTTTATGCTTTATTCTGTATTTAAACTGATTCTTTTTTTACCCCTAGTTCTTTCATTCTATATATCTTCTATTCCATAGTTGTTTTTTAATTATGAAATATTTGAGATAAAACTTACAAAGGACAAGATAGTGAATACATATTCCTACACGTTATGAAAACAGAAAATTAACACAGTTTAAATAACATCTGCTCATATGCCCTTTTCTCTATGCAATGCTATCACCATCCTATTCTTAATGATTATAATGTTTGTATTGATATTTTAAGAAAATGTTAACTCGTACATATTATATTTAAACAGCATATGTTAAAACAAGTTAAGTATACATACATATGAGATTATTCATCTCCAATGTTTAGTAAGATTTCAGACTTTATGTGATTGAAAGTTTATTGCATGTTTTATTTCTTATTCATCCCCCGCTCCCCCCACATGCACACACACACCCTCCAGTGTGCTGTGAAGGTTAATTCCAGCAGTTCCAGACTTACTCTGAACTGTATTGCCAAAGTTCTTCTATTTCACTCACCCTGGTAAAGTCATGGAACATACTGATTATAGTATTTCTTTGGAGTAATGGATACGAGAAATTTCAGCCTGTCAGCATTATTTACTGAAGAGTAAAGGACATGGTTTGGCTCTGTGTCCCCACTCAAATCTCATCTTGTATTGCAATCTTCACGTGTCCAGAGAGAGGTAATTGGATCATGAAGGCAGTTTCCTCTATGCTGTTCTTATGATAGTGAGTGAATTCTCACGAGATCTGATGGTTTTATAAGCGTCTGGAATTTCCCCTGCTTACTCGTCTCTCTCCTATCATCACGTGAATAAGATCCTTGCTTCCCCTTTGCCTTCTGCTTAAGTTGTAAGTTTTCGGAGGCTTCCCTCAGCCAGGTGGAACTGCGAGTCAATTAAACCTCTCTTTTATAAATTATGCAGTCTCTGGCAGTTCTTTACAGCATTGTGAAAACAGATAGAAATAGTAAGTTTGATAATGCCATCCAGAAGACTTTAATATTAAGCTGGTCTATATTAAAGGTATGCCTATATGACTAGTATGGTGCAACAAACCCTGACCGAGTTTCCATGTTGATATTTTGTTCATACCTCCGAAGTTTCTAATCCAGGATTATATACGCATGCATACACACACACACACACACACACACACACACACACACACACACACACTTCCTCCTTATTGAGGGCAGAAAACAGGATCTGAGCTGGAGCCTGGCATCTTCAGATCCCTTGCTGTGAGGCAGCTTTGTGCTGTGATATAAACCCTTAATTTAACTGCTATTTCAATATTGTTTCCTTTCTTGCAATTGACTGTAGATTTCCAGGCATTTTCATTTGGGACCCTGTAAGTCTTCTTTAGCAATTGAATCCTGTCTACCTACCACTGTGCAACTAATAGTATTAGATTTGTAAAACCAATTCATGTTGACAGATAGAGCACTAATTGCTTCATATTTTCTGCTGCCTCTATATTTCCATTGAAGGAAAATACTACTACTTATTTTTTCATTACCTCATTGATAAATATTTTAGGTTTTATTTATATAAAAATAATGCCTCAATTAGCATTCTAATATATACCTCTTCCTGTATACACGTAGGAATGGAGCTACTAGGTCGGAGGACATAACTCCAATTTCATAAATTTTGCTAGACTGCCAAACTCATATCAGTTTTTATATCCAGAAGCAGTATGTAAATGTTCTCATTCCTCACATCTTAGAAAACATTTTGCACTTTTAACTTTTACATGGGCAACTTGTGAAAGGGTCATTGAATTAATACTATGATTTTCATGAACTACTAGTAAGCATCCTTTTATTTATTTATTGGTCAGAAATATTCCCTTTCTGTGAATTACTTTTTCATACTTTTTACTAATTTTTAAAATTTATTTGTTTCTTTGTGTTACTCATTTGTACAATATATTTAAGTGTCTTTATATCAAATCTGTTGTTCACATATGCAGTAAATATCTCTGTAAATCTGGGGTTTGTGTTTTTACTTTTTATTTTATGTTTTGATAATTTTAAAATTTAGTCTATGTTATACATTTTTCATTTCTTTTTCTGATTCTTTTGTGTCTTGTTTAAGAAATAACTGGATAACATGAGATCTGAGGGCTAGTTTCTTATATGCTCTTCCAAATTCTAAAATTTTAGTGTTTTACATTTATATTTTTAATCCATCTGTAATTAACTTTAGTTATAGTGTGAAGCAGGAGGTACATTTTTCCATAGTCATAATAAATTTTATCAGATTCTTTTGGTAGCACTAATCCTGAAAGATATGTCACATTAATACATTTTATGTTAAAGTATATGTGCATTTTTGACATTACACCCAATTTGGTCATGACTTTTGGTTATATTTATAGATCTAACTTGAGTTTTTAAACATTTACATCTATATCATAATTGAGATTGATCTATACTTTTTATATTTTTTCACATTTTTGTAGAATTTTGGTATCATGATTTAGCCATTTATTTAAAAAAATGATGAGTAAGTTTTCTTTTTTTATTCTCTGGAAGAATTTAAATGAGTTTAAGAATTTTTGTTCTTTGAATGTTGGTAAGAATAGTGACTACAGCTATCTGGAGTGGGTGCTTTTGTTGTAGAAAAAAAATTTTAATTATCAATTTATTTCATGGTTCTAGAAATATCTTAGATTTTCTATTTGGTCCTTAGTCTTTCTGAGGAGAATTTTTTTTAACTTGATTTTTGAATATGCGACACAGAAATTTTCATATAATTTTATTGGCTTCAACTCCTTCACCCACACTAATACACCTGATCTTCCTGAAGTATCCTGCAGACTTTGGCTGGGCACAGTGGCTCATGCCTGTAATCCCAGCACTTTGGGAGGCCAAGATGGGTGGATCATGAGATCAGGAGTTTGAGATCATCCTGAACAACATGGTGAAAACCCATCCTACTGAAAATACAAAAATTAGCCAGGTGCCTGTAATCCCAGCTACTCGGGAGGTTGAGGCAGGAAAATTATTTGAACCAGGGAGGCGGAGGTTGCAGTGAGCCAATATCACAGCATGCACTCCAGCCAGGGCAACAGAGTGAGACTCTGTCAAAAAAAAAAAAAAAAGACAGGAGGATAATATTCATGAAAAATCATTTTACATATAGTAACACAAGTCCTTACTGATTAAGAACCAATGTAAAATCCTTCTAGCAATCACAAAATCACTTAGAATATATAATGTCACCATATACTAAAAATTTATGCTTACATGAAAGATATACAAATTGTAAATTGTATGCAATTAGTAAAATAGTCTGAACTAGATTAACACAAGTAACACATAATTGTAATAAACAAATATAAAATATATAAGAGTTCCATTAATGGAAGGTATACTCCCACATTCTAATTATTTAAGAAAATCATGGCCTTTTATCTGTAGAATATAAATTGTGGTATTTATTTGCCCCATATTTCAAATAATCTGATGAATATATATATATATATATATATGGTTTATTAGATTAAGATTCATTTTAGGGGTAAAAATACATGATTCTATGTTACATTAAACAAAATGTTTGATTGACTTACTTTCAATTGTGTTAAGATTGCTCAAGTTTTTAGCTTGATCTACTTATCATAAATCTACCATCAATCTTTACTTAATTATTTCATCATCATTGATGATAATTGTCTTGATTCATTATTACATTAAATGTGTCAAAATAGTGATTTTAAAATTGTATTGTTTCTTCTATATTTATTAACTGAAATCACTCTGCATTGGTCTCTCTATTTTTCAATATGCTGTTTAGTTGCTTTTGTTACATAAAATTTAAATACTTTTGTTTCTCATTTAGGAGTGTAATATAAATATGATTAATATTTATAGAATATTTTACCAAACAACAACAGAATACACATTATTCCCAGTCTTACAGAGAACATTCACAAATAAAGATCTAATTCTAGGTTATAAACAGGCATTAATAAATTTAAAAAAAAGAAATCATACAAAATAAGCTCTTAGACTACAGTGGAATTTACTGAAAATTAATAACAACATATAGCTGAAAAGATCCCCCAAATATTTGGAGATTAAAAGTCTTCAGAGAAATTTTTTAAATGTTGAACTAAATAAAAATACACCTCAATCAAAAGTTTTACAGTGTAGCAAAAGTAGTGCTTAGAGGGAAATTTATAGCATCGAGTGAATATATTACAAAATGAGAAAGATCTAAAGCGCATAATCCATGCTTCTGACTCAAGAAAGAAAATTCACTTAAATACAAAATAAGCAGAAGAAAATAAATAATAAAAATTAGGGCAAAATTTAATACAATCTTACATAGAAAAAACAGAGAAAATCAATGCGATAAAATACTGCCTCTGGGCTATAAAGTGACTTATTATATAATGTTAGGTCATGCATTTGTGGCACCTGAGAAGTCCCACAATTAGCTATCTGCATGCTGGACACCCAGGAAAATTGGTGGTATATTTGAAAAGCCTGAGAGCCAGAGTGCTGATGTCGCAGATTTCCATCTATGTCTGAAGTTCTCGAAATCAGGATCACCACGGGCAGGAGAATATCAATGCTCCAGATTAAGCAGCCAGGAGAAGAGCAAATTGAACCTTCTTTCACCTTTTTTTCTTTAGGCTCTGAACAGATTGTCTGAATGACCATTCACATTGTGAAGGACCATCTACTTTACTCAGTCTATCAATTAAATACTAATCTCTTCCCAAAACCAATTCTTTACACTCTCTTCCAGAAAATAGAAACAGAGAGAACATTTACTTACTCATACTATGAAGGCTGTATTACCAGATAAAGACATTCCAAGAAAGAAAATCTACAGGCCAATATCTCTCAACACACATGCAAAAATAATCAATATAATATTAGTTAATCAAATTCACTAATGTGTAAAAAACTATTTTCTATGACCAAGTGAAATTTATTCCAAGTATATGAGACTATTTCAACATCTGAAAATCAATTAATGTACCCTATTACATCAAAGAAGAAAAGTCACATGATCATATCAATAGCTGTTGAAAATCATTTGAGAAAAGTTTACTCATTCATGATAAAAACTCAACAAACTAAGAATGAAGAAAATTTTTTGAACTTGATGAAGAACACTTACAAAATTTATATGGCTTACATCAGTGTTAACGGTTAGAAATTAGATGTTTTTCCCCTATAACTGAGAACAAAGCAGGGATGTCTCTTCTTAACATTTTCCTAGAATTCTTAGCTAACGCAATTAAACAAAGAAAGGAAATAAAAAGTATACAGATTAGAAAAGAAGAAATCAAACTGTCATTGTTCAAAGATGACATCTGTCTATGTAGAAAATCCCAAAGGATCAACAAAAAAACTTCTGAAACTAATAAGCAATTATAACAAGGTTGCCAAATGCAATCTTAACACAAAAAACTCAATTGATTTCCCATAACAACAATGAACAATAAGAATTTGCAATAGCGCCGTTTACTAGTAGTAAATATAATACAAATGGCACAGAGTTCACTATAAGGAAAATTATGTAAGTCTAATGAAAAGTATCAGATATATAAATACTTGGACAGATATCAGATGTTCATTGATAGAGAGACTCAACATCACTAAGACAGAATTTTTCCCACATAATCTCTAGATTTAATGCAATCCAAGTCAAAATACTAGCAAATTGTTTTGTGGATATCAGCAAACTGATTCTGAAGTCTATGTGGAAGGCATGAATAGTCAACACAATCCCAAGAAGATTAAAGTTGCAGGACTGACATTACTTGACTTCGAGAGAGTTACAATGCTGAAGAAATCCAGACAACTTGGTATTGTTTGAAGAGCAGATAAATAGATGAGTGCAACAGAATAGAGAATAAAGAAACAGGCATACAGAAATATATTCCATTGATCTTTCACAAAGGAGAAAAGATAAGAGTTTCTTACGCTGCACTGCACTCTGAGGTCTTCCTACTCAATCCTCCTTTTGCTGTCTTTCTGCACTCACAGGTGTCAAACCTGCCATGTGATCTTAGGTTTTCCCCAGCTACTCTAGTTCCCTCACCATTTATCCCACACAGATATTTCTCCAGTATATCTCCTGTGCTTCTTGTCATCTGCTTCTTGGAAAACCTAAACTGACACACACTGCCTGCAATTATGTTGTACAATTAGTAGATTATCAAACATTTGTTGAATGATTAAATATATTGTTGATCTGATAAGGCTGCTGCAGAGTGTTTTAACTTTGAAAACATAAAGCAGATAGCCTCATTTTTTTTTAAACATGAGATAAGTTCTGATGCTGTCAAAGCAAAGCCGAAAAATTAATCATGGCTGTCAAGCTGCATGAAAGCCATACTATTCCAAATGTTTCAGAAAATAACCTATTTTATCTAAGCAAATTTAATCTTGGTTCTATCCCCTTTTAATTAAAAGTTCCTAATATAAATTTAATTAACAGTAAAAAGTTAAGTCAGATCAAAGAAATTATATACAAGGAGCAATGATAGCCAAGGATGTTGAATATCCTAATGGCAAATCTAATAAATATTCAATGTAACTATGTTGTATTAAAAAGACAAGGTATATCAAAGAGATATCTACATCTCCATATTTATTCCATCACCATTCACAATAGCAAAATATGGAATCAACTTAAATGTCCATCAGCAAATGAATGAATAAGCAAAGTGGGTACATGTACACAATGAAATACTCTTCATCCATTAAAAAAGGAATGAAATACTGATTTGCAGCAATATGGATAGAACCGAAGGTCACTATGTTATGTGAAATAAGCCAGGCATAAATACAAGTATTGCATATTCTCCTTCATATTTAAGAGTTTAAAAAGTTGATCTCATGGAGACAGAGAGCAAGATGTTGGTTACCAGAGGCTGAAAAGGGTGTGTGTGAGGAGGTGGGTGTTGACAAGAGATTGGCTAATGGGTACAAGCATACCCATATGGATTTTGGAAAATTCTTTTCTAGAGTATTATAACAGAGGAGTTCAATACGGAAGGAAAACATAAAAACCATGCAAAATGGTCCTGTCTCATGAAGAACTTACTGCCTTTGTAGGAAAAAGATGACTAATCATGTAAGTTAGAATTAATTTGTAGGTAGCTACTAAAGATTATAACAGGAACTCATATTTTCCAATTAACTGAAATACTTATTAATTAGGCAAAAAAGAATAATTAAAAGTTGGTTGCTTCAAGGAAGAAGGAGATTAGAGACAATGAAAAAAATAGAGCAAAGAGAAAATGTAATATAAGACAGCAGATCAGTTAAAATATATCAGTAGTTACATAACTATAAACAATTTAACTTTATTGATATTAAAAGGTTGAAATGATTATATTGGCTATTAAAATCCACTTATCTGTATAACACTATATTATTTTTTAACAGGATTTAAAAAGATTAAAAATGAAGAGATGAAAAAAATAGTACAATAGGCAAATATAGCTGTCATATCAACATAATATTATATAAAAGACCTAGGGTAGAGATATTAAATTATAATAAAAAGCACAAACATATAAAATAATTAATATTTCTATACCTAACTTCATAGGCCCAAATTTTCTAACATTATAAGTAACAAAATGATAAGGACAGTTTAAAACTCAACAACATAGTAAGTGTGATCTAACACAACTTTCAAAATGATATCTCAAGCATGCAAGAAATAAGTAAGTACATAGATCAGAAAAACATGATTAACTAGTCTGATATAGCAGATACAGAGATAACATTTAATCAGCAGATAAATGCATGCATTTAAAGTGGACATGAAACATTTGTAAATATTGCCATTCTGTAGTCAAGAAAGATTGGCTCAAAAATTGTGGAGATTTGTCTGATCTCAATGCAATTGAATTAGAAATAATTAAAAATGATATTACTAAAACATAACACATTTAAAAACTGAAAGTATACCCATAAATCATCCATAATTTACAACAACATTTAAGTTATATTTAAAATTAGATCTTAATGAGATCATTAAATTGCAAAACTTATGAGAAGCAGGCAAATTGTTACTTATAAATAATTTGAAGCCTTTCATACATCTAGAGAAAGCAAAACCAATTAAAATTAAGTAAACATTTCAAATGAGTAGCTATGATAATCCATAGTTAAAAAATAAAATAATCTGCCTTTCCTTCAATATAGAACAAAATGTAGTCGTTTAAAAAATTAGAAAGAACAGAAAAAAATTATTAAATAAGCTAATCAAAGCAAAATAAAACATATAATAATCAAACTCAAAAAACACGAAAGCCCAATATTTAGTATAAAATAAGGACATTAAATCAATCTACATGTACATTTGGGATTTAAAAGTCATAGAAACATTTTATGAAATAATTCAGGAATCTAAATTTGAAAAGATAAACAAGATGGATGAATTTCCAAATAAATATAAATGACCAAATTAGTTAAAAACTGTAAAACTTAAAAATAGACCAATGGCAGAAGTTGCATAAGTAAGCAAATGTTTACTCACCCACAAAACCACATTTCACTAACACTTCAAAGAACAAATACCCCTTAATAATTATCTTGCACCAACATTTGCAGAGAATATATCTATTAGATTTATTTATGCAGTTTATGTAATCTTCGTAACAAAATTGGAGAGGGATTCTATAGGAAAAAAAGATCACATAGACCAGTATCACTTTATTAATATAAATGCAAATGATGTTTTAACTTAACAAATTAAACCTAGCACTTTTCCAACATAAATCCCAATCCCTAAATTTCTCCATGGAATTTTAAAATGCATTATCAAGATATGTAATAATGAAATTTACCATATTTATAGAATAAGGGAGAAAAATAAACATAGTTGTCTTGGAGGCAGAGAAAATATTTTGCAAGGTCGTAAATTAGTAAGTGTCTAAGCTAGCGTACATGCTTTGAAATCAGGCTTGCTTGACTTTGCTTCGGGTACACCATGAGAGTTAAAAGATCCAAATCCTTCCATTTTTATGATGTCATGTACTATGCTGTATTTTTTCAAAATGCACTAATTAATATGAATCCCCCAGCTTCTCCATACTGTTCTCTTAATCATCTAGCTTGATCTTGCTTTCTATCTCTACCATGCAGGACATAATCTTCTGCCTTACTCTGACCTCTGCTATAATTGACCTGCCAGACCTATGAGCCTATACACAGATTAAGTATCCAATAGTTCATGTACTAAAACAATTTCAGAAATATATCTAGGAAGTACTACAACATCCAACTACAACATATGTTATAATTTTGTTAATTTATAGGAATACTTTCACCAAAATGGATTAAAACTAATTCTTAACTGACCATAGTCTAAATTATCCACACTATAAGTATAATCAAGTGTTTCTTATTTCAAATCAAATTAAGTAACTGTATACTTACTATGTAGGTTTTGATATGAATTAAAATTTATGTACAAATATATCTGACTTCCTTAGAAGTAGTTTAGTACAGACTCTGTTGGAAATTTATATTTTAGAATTAATAATCACCTATTTCAGCATAAAATTAAAAACAATATTTTATGTGGAAACAAACCAACAAATTGCAATAGCAAATAGGATCCTTATTTCTCTCATTGAATTTCCCGCTATGGAAATATACCCAGAATCAAGAAACACAATATTTTATGTAGCTGAATTAGCAGAGAGAGGCTTCAACAGTGTCGAAAGCCATAATTTGTAATAGCATACTAAAAAATATTCATCAACCACAGATGGAGCTCAAATTATCTGCAGAACAAAACTGGAAATACCTGTAACTTAGAGGTAGTTCAGAAAGTAATAAAGGCAGTTGGCAGCTTCTTCACCAAATGTTCCTTCTGGAACTCCTGCTGACTCTCTTCAAAGATAACACCGCTCTATTGCCAGATTTGGCATGCTGATTTGTACTGAGCTAAAAACTCCTGATGTATTTTCCTGCACAGACAGGAGTTTAGAAGTGACCACATATTTTCCAGAACAATGTAGTTTTTGCTTACACTGCCTTTAAATGCTCCAATGCAGATTTTTTTTTTTCTCATAAGGGCTAAAGATAAGCAGGTATCTGTAAATTTGTTTTTGTTATTTTTTATATTTATTTGCTTTTGGGAATTATTTTTTCTTTTGGAAAATATATGAAAATCCATTTGCAGTTTTAGATTTAAAAAATAATACGTACTTTATGAATTATTTTTAAATATTTGTAAGCATTGCATTATCATTTGCAGAATTAATGTTTAAAATGATGAGAAACATCTTGCTAAACAAAGTTCTAGACAAGAGAAAATGGTAAAAATGTTGAATTGGTTATTAATTTTTTTTCCCATTTTGTAATTACAACATTATGGATTATGTATTCATCGCAAATCCTTTAGGAGAAATTGTGGGGAATTTCAAACAGATTAACATTAATATATGAAGAATAAATGAGCCAGTTAATAAATAAATGAAATGTGGAGAAATGTACTCAGGGAGTAATTGCACAAAATAGGAACAAAAAGAGATCACGTATCCTTAGGCTCTCTTTACATCTCTTTAAAAAGAGTGTGTCTCCAGGTGTGAGCACTGAACAGTAAACATCATCTGGGTGCTGTTAGGAATGTGAATTTTCAGAATTCTTCCCCACACCTACTGAATCCTGTGGCCCTGCAATCTAAGTGTGCAGCCCTATAACCTATTTTAAAAATTTCTACAGGAGATAATGATGCATATTAATGTTTGAGAACACTGCCCTAAGACTTTTTTTTTCTTTCTTTGAGATGGAGTCTCACTTTGTCTCCCAGGCTGGAGTGCAATAGCACCATCTCGGCTGATTGCAACCTCCGCCTCCTGAGTTCAAGTGACTGTCCTGCCTCGGCCCTTCAAATAACTGAGATTACAGGCACACACCACCAGACCCAGGGTAATTTTGGTGTTTTTCACTAGAGATCGTATTTCACCATGTTGGTCAGGCTGGTCTTGAACTCTGGACCTCAGGTGATCCACCCGCCTCGGCCTCCCAAAGTGCTGGGATTACAGTCCTGAGCCACTCCACCGGACCTGCTCTAAGATCTTAGCTTTGTGATTCTACTACATAAACCTAGTCCATTCATTCTTCTATTCTTCTACATTGTTCTGTTCCTTTCATTATTCCACACACAGTTACACCTTCTCTCCCATTCTTTTTCTAATTATTTCTTATTTTACCAAGAAAAGAGAGGTTTCCAGAACAGAATTTTCACTTGATGACACCACCGCGTTTGACAGCTTACTCACATCTGCCTAGTCGCTCTGCTGTCCCTCCTGTAGCTGAGAGGAACTAGATGAACTCCTAGTTAAGATCAGTGACCACTCATATGCATTTGGTCCCATCAGCCCTCACCTGATTAAGGACAGGACTCCAAAAACTACACCCTCACTCTTTTTTTTTTTTTTTTGAGACAGAGTCTCCCTCTATGGCCAGGCTAGAGTGCAGTGGCGCGATCCCGGCTCATTGCAATGTCCGTTTTCCGGTTTCAAGCAATTCTCCTGCCTCAGCCTCCCAGTAGTTGGGACTACAGGCACGCACCACAACGCCCGGCTAATTTTTTGTACTTTTAGTAGAGACGGGGTTTCACCATGTTGGCCAGGATGGTCTCGATCTCGTGCTGGGATTACAGGCGTGAGCCACCGCGCCGGGCCTCCCTCACTCTTATATCACCATTTTGTTTTCCTCTTTACTGGAATGTTTTTCATCAGCATGTAACCATCTTATAATTACTTTCATTTAAAAATATTCTTTGAGGTCCACATAATCTGACCTTCACATCTAAAATCTTTACTCTCATCTCTCTCTTTCTCACTCACTTTGCTGCAGTCACACTGGCTTCTTTGTAGGTCCCCCAGGCACTTCAGGCACACTCCAAACACAGGGTCTCTGCCTTACTGTTTTCTCTGCCCAGAATTTTCTTTCCTCAGATAATTGCTTGGCTAAGTTTCTCATCTTTGTTAAGGCTAAACCTTAGTCTCACTCTGTCAGTGAGACCTACACCTGATGACTCTACCTAATATGTTGCCATCTCCCTGACCCTGGTACTCCTGTGTCCTCTAACTTACATGTGTTTTCACTAATTCTACAGCATTTTGCCTGATCCTAAAACTATATTCTTTACTTGTTTACTTTACTCATCTTTGTTCCTCAGATAAAATATAAGGCCTAAAATGGCAAATATCTGTTTTATTTACTTATTCATCCCATCTCTAGTGTAAGAGTAATCTCTTCCATGATTAATAGCTATTTATTGAATAAATTAATGAAAAGATATACACTAATATCAGGTTCCTTTTTTTTTTTTTTTTTTTTGAGATAGAGTTTCACTCTTCTTGCCCAGGCTGGAGTGCAATGGCACAATCTTGGCTCAGTGCAGCTTCGCCTCCTGGGTTTAAGCGATTCTCCTGCCTCAGCCTCCCAAGTAGCTGGGATTACAGGCGCCTGCCACCAAGCCCAGCTAATTTTTTGTGTTTTTAGTAGAGACGAGGTTTCACCATGTTGGCCAGGCTTGTCTTGAATTCCTGACCTCAGGTGATCCGCCTGCCTCGGCCTCCCAAAGTGCTGGGATTAAGGCATGAGCCACCATACCCTACCCTCGAGGTTCTTTTTAACACTCACCATTAACTGAAAAAAGAAGACATTGCAGAATTTGAAGTTGAAATACATGTTTAAGGAATAAGAATTTTCTATCTAGCAATGTTTAGGCACAGAGGTGATAGTGACTTCCTGCTTTTACCATGCTTTGTGGTGATTCACCCCCATGCCTTGTCGGACCGTCTCAAGGCTGCCATTACCTTTGTGGTGATTTCCAGAACTCTACAGGGAAGAGGATTCTGGAAATGTAGTTCTAACTTACCTAAGTTAACATAAAACAAAACATTTATAGTCCATCACTTAAATAGGTATTCGTACTAAATATTCTGTCTTATCTATTCTAAACTTCTAAACACAGACACTATTTAAATCCTGCTTCCACAATGCGATTATTTCATAATGCAATTATTACTTGTCTAACCTTAAACATGCTACCTCCCTCCCCAAAGTAGTATACAAAGTCTCATGTATCATTTGTTTATCCCTGGTGGAGAATAGAGTCTACTTCTATTGTAACAGAACCTTTAATATCTTTAAATCCTGATGTGGTAATGTTAACCGTCATAAAAACATTTGGGCTGGGCACGGTGGCTCACTCCTGTAATCCCAGCACTTTCGGAGGCAGAGGTGGGTTGATCACCTCAGGTCAGCAGTTTGAGACCAGCCTGGCCAACATGGCGAAACCCTGTCTCTATTAAAAATATAAAAATTAGTTGGGTGTGGTGGCGGGCACCTGTAATCCCAGCTACTCGGAAGGTTGAGACAGGAGAATCACTTAAACCTGGGAGGCAGAGGTTGCAGTGAGCTGCGGTCACGTCACTGCACTCCAGCCTGGGTGACAGAGGGAGACTTGTCTCAAAAAAAAAAGGAAAAAAATTTTTTTTTAAATTTCAGCACATGGGGAATGAGAGTGGGACAAGAAAATAATTAGGTAACATATACACAGTTTTTAAAATATAAAAATAAAGGAGAATCTTATAACTATTATATTTCCGTTTTTTCAACTTGTCATACTTTGTAGCTGTTGCTTATATTTGCTCCTTCCACTATTCATTCCACAGTCCCTTTATCCCAGCAGGTAACTTGCCTGTCCATGTTTCTTGCCTTGCAGTGTCCAGAACTTTATTCTGCAGAGTGTGGGTCACAGCAGTCCTGCCTGCTCTGGGTTGTTAGAGTTTTTCGTTAACTTTTATCACAAGACATGGAGTCCTGAGAGGCTTCTCATGGGCTATTCTTGATTCCACACATTTAATTCCATACTCATATTGTGAAGTAGCAACCTGATTTCTTTTTGAAAGGGAGAATTTGCTTTAGTCAGTTCAGGCTATTATAACAAAATGCCACAGACTGGGTGGATTAACCAGTATTTATCACAGTTCTGGAAGCTGGGAAGTCCAAGATCTAGAATATGTGTTTCTTCTTATGAGGGCGTTAATGCCATTTATGAGGGCTCTGCCCCCATGACCCAATTATCTCCCAAAGTCCTGCCTCCTAATATCACGGCACTGGGAATTTGAACCTTAAAATATAAATTTTGGGAGAAATACAATCATTCAGTCTGTAGCAAAACTTATTACCCTATTTCCATAGAGTAACTCACTTCTCTGCCTCTTCATTTACCAGAGTGAAGAGTTCAGAGGCAGTATGGCAGTTTCTGCTTTCTGTTTAATGAAACCATTGCTATGTTCCCTTATGGAAGCCTTTCCTGCATTGAAACTAGGATGTGGAATTTTTTTTTTAAATTGCCATCCAATGGTATAGGAGTAACGAGTAATGGACAAATGAACACGATTTGTGGGATAAAGAGTGCCATGTATTGGTTGTTGATTTAGAGCTCATGTATATGCTGAATTATTTTATCCTAGCCCTATAATACATTGTCACAGGCTTGCACTATGTGTGAGTTTCCAAAAGACCATTCACTATTCTTTTTTTCCGTGTTTATTGAGGTGTAATTCCCAAACAAAATTGTACACATTTAAGGTGTACAATATGAAGAGTCAACACATGTTTATATTATAAAATGATTACCACAACAAAATTCGGTAACACACCTACTACCTCTCTTAATTAATACTTGTGTGAGTATGCGATGAGAACATTTAAGATCTTTGATAAGGGGCTAATCTCCAAAATATTTAAGAAACTCATATAATTCAATAGCAGAAAACAATCTGCATTAAAATGGTTGAAAAGCTTGAATATACATTTTTGGGGGATGTGGAAATAGACATTTTTACAAAGAAGACATACATAATGGCAAACAAGTACATGGGAAGATGTTCAGTGTCACTAATTATCAGGGAAATGCCAATCACCTCACAACTGTTATGATGGCAGTTATAAAAAAGACAGGAAATAAATGGTGGCAAGGGTGTGGAGAAAAGGGAATCCTTCTACACTGTTGGTGGAAATGTACATTAGCACAACTATCATGGGAAACAGTATAAAAGACCCTCAAAAAATTCCAAATAAACTACCATAAGATGCAAAAATCCTACTTCTTTGTATGTATCCAAATAAAACAAAATCTTTAGCTCAAAGAGCTATCTGCAGTGCCATGTTCATTGCAGCATTAATCACAGTGGTCAAGAAATGGAAACAAGCTAATTGTCTATAGAAGGATAAATGGATGAAGAAATTGTGAGATACATATATATTATAATTTTATTTAATATATATGTATATATATAATCTTACTTATATGTGAAGTCTAAAAGTGTCAAACTCATAGAAACATAGAAACAAACATAGAAACAGAGAAAAATGTCAAACTCATAGAAACAACCCCCATCCAGAGGATGGGGGTTGGAGGAAATGGGAAAATGTTGGTCTAAATGTACAAAGTTTCGGTTATAAGATTAATAATTTCAGGTAATTTAATGCACAAGCTTGGTAACTATAGTTAACATTAAGACCATTCACTATTCTACTAAGACAGCTATTATTAGTGTGAGGCTTGATGTGGTAAGACCAGTCAATTCCATAAGCATGCAATCAGTTTAACTTCATCTTATATAAAACTATTTACTAGGCCAGAAGCAATGCAATGTAGAATACACACTAGTCATTCTGCAACTACACAATCCATGTACATAGTAAGTGAAAACTATGTCCACTAAGATGGTAGTACTCAAGCTAGGCAAACTGCTACATGTAGCTAGATGAATTTCTTGGGGATGCCATATTGGAGGCTGTGTATACCAGCTGAGTGTTCACCCAGCGAGTGCCAACCTGCTGTTGGCAAGTCAGACAATCAGCAATAGGTGAACCCATGCATAACTTAATCTCTGCTGTCACAGCCACTTTGCTCATGCACCCCTTGTGCGAGGACAGAGTGAAAGGGAAAAGGTGGAATTATGTCTAGAGAACAGAGCGTCTTAGCCACCTAACTACTAATAGGTTTTTCCTAGGTTAACATTTATGTTGGGCACATATATCTTCACATTCTGTGTCAACTTAAGGAAGTTCACCCATAGATTTATTCAGTAAAAATTTTGACCTAAAATTTCTTAGTCATGTCCTTTCCAAGTTACCCATTATCTAGCCAATTTGTTACTGCTCATCAATCAACATAGATCTATGTATTGATCAATTTCTCCTTCCATTAAAAAATGAATTACTTGGTGCCCTGCTCAAAACTCTGCCCACTAGGAAGAGTTTTCTTCACTTTTGTGCTTCATAGGCACTCCTGCATGGGGTTGTGGCAATGCAACTAGCAACTTCAGACTGTACCAGGATATCTTCCAAACCATATGTAGAAACTTCACCAAGGTAGCAGGCCCCTTATTTTTTGGTGAGATTTATTTCCTGTTCTCTTCAACATGCCCCTTATTTCAAATTCTAAAATGATTGCTATTTACCTTCGACTCAGTCTAATCAGCAAATTGTTAATGAGTCGAATGAGACAGAATGATGCCATCGCTGGTGGAAAGCACATGTAGGATAGTTTGAGTTGGAGATTTGATGTAATTCTGCAATTAAAAGCAATGAAGATATGTACTTGACTACCTAGCTTAAAATTAACTTCTTCTGATGATCTTTATTACCAGGTGGGGTGGCGGGGGGGTGGGGGGGGAGAGGGGGGGGAGAAATGGGAAATTCATTGCATCAAGAACTGCATTTTAGGTGCAAAATAATGTATTGATTTTCTTTAGCTATCAAGTCAAATTTGGAATAGCTGCTGAAGTTAGAGTCCTCATATGATTATATCTGTGATAATCTAGTCTTGTTTTCCATAATCCATCTGTCTTCTGTAGCAACCAAATTGACAAGTTAAACGGGATGTGGTAGAAATCACCAACCTTTTTATTTCACATTCTTAATGGTGGCAATTATCTCTGCAGTTCCTCCAGAAACGTCTCATTAAAGAGGCCAGTTGTCTTCCACTTGGCCTTTTGACTAGAATAATCTTCACACCATGGGCTGGGGAAGTAATATGGACATTATTTCAGAAGCTATGTCTATCTTGTGTCAGGAAATAATGAAAAATGTTTCATGACACATTAGGTCCATTGAGAGATGAACCTGAGCCAATTCTGTTTATCACCTATGCTTCATAAGCCTCTGCATTCCTTGGTGGACTGATGACATTCTGGGTTTCTAGGAATTAGTGACAGCTGATAGCCAGTATCTAGTAGTCAAGGGACCCAGTGGGAGGTAACTGAATCATGGGGGGTGGTCTTTCTAGTGCTGTTCTCATGATAGTGAATAAGTCTCATGAGACCTGATGGTTTTATAAGAAGGAGTCTCCCTGCACAAGTTCTCTCTTTCCTGCCGCCATCCATGTAAGATGTGACTTGCTCCTCCTTGCCTTCTGCCATGATTATGAGGCCTCCCCAGCTTCATGGAACTGTAAGTCCATTAAAACTCTTTTGTAAATTGCCCAGTCTCGAGTATCTCTTTATAAGCAGTGTGAAAATGGACTCTACATCACTCTACAGAGAATAACCACCACAGAGCTGTTCAACAACGAGTGGCTCCCTCACAAATGTATTTCTCACAGCCTCAGTAAAGAAAAGGTCTGCTGGATGCTCTCACATGACAGGACATGAAATGAGTGAGCAGTTTCCACATAAAAAATCTGCGCTAGCTTTTCAACCTTCCTAAACCTTTGTATTCCTTCTTTTACCATACAGAAAAGAAGTTCAGTGCAGGTCACCTTTGAATTTGTGCTTCATGCCACAATCCCATGCAGGAGTGCCAACTTAAAAGACTGTCTCTACCAACTACTATAGATTACACAGACATACAGAATCCAGAATATGTGCCAACAAATATGACTTGATCCCACATTATTTTATTTCACTCTTATTCAGTCTTGGTAAGTATTGATATAAGTTGGAAAAATATTATATTCTTGTTGTCCTCCTCACAGGATACAATTTATAACTTACTACTCAAGGCTGTCATATTTAAGTCTGCTTTAGTTCTAGAAACAATGATAGGTGTTGAGTATAGTCCTTAAGAAAAATCAGCAGTTCCCTCATGATGACTGGTTCTTAAACAAAAGGAAACTATATCCCTCAGTGTACAAAAAAGTGCTTCTACTGGTAGAGGAAGCTCAGCAGAATTTATAAAATCAAGATTCCCATTTACATAAAAATTCAGAGATATGTCTCCATCCCACTCTTTGGTGTTCCACTTCTACCTAATCAATGCCTTAATTTTAACATAAGAGACTTGTGGGACTTTGAATTCATTTTGCATTACGATTCAATCACCCACAAGATTAGACTGTGGGTTTGGTTTTTATAACTTGGCTTATATGGGGAATGAGGGGTTATTTTAGAGTCATCACAAGTTTTCTGATTACTTTTTCAGGCCTTTAGTTGTGAGTTTAAAGCTTTTTATCTCTTGTTTTTATCTTTTTTATAAGCACTGCAACACAACTAAAAGCAACCAACCAATTACACCATACTCTTTATTTTCACTAAAATATTACTAGCAGCTACTACTTTGTCTCTTAAGTCTCCCGCCCATAAGCATTTTATTACAGGAATCTAATTGAAGCATGATAATTTAAGTGACTATTTGCCACAGATTGCCGAGGACTACCAGCATCCTAATGCCATTATTATCAATCATATCAGAAGATTTTTTAAGGAAATCCATTCTGAAAGTATATATATTATAATTGCTTACAGGACTAGTCTCTGAATCAGTCAGTGATTAAGCAAAGAAGCAAAAAAGATATGAGTGATGCAGAGTTATTTAACACTGTGATTAACTTTCCACAGTTGTTTAACCATGTGACAAATTGTATGAAAGGCTGTACCTGATGGAGGGTTTATAGTAACTGAAAAGTAAAATGTAGGTTAAAAATCTGGACATGAAGTACAGGAGAGAAAAGACAGACTAGAATCCATGAGAACAACCTAGAATCCACCTTCAACCTTGATTATGAGGATGAACCTGAAAGAGAAGCTGGTACCTTTGCAGTAATGTGGCCTACTTGCATGGCTCATAATTGGCATATATGAAGCAGAAGATCTGGAAGGAGCTAAGGACCTATGGCCTTGGTACAGCTTCATGCCAACAAAGTGATCCAGCAGATAAGTGGCAATGTACATGAGATACAGTAGTGGCAGATACCCTTCATCAATCTTCTCAGTTCAACGGCTGCTGCTGAAATTCTAACTTCCATATTGCTTTTTTTGAAAACCCTAACTCAGATCCACAAAGGGAAGTGATTTCTGGGAAATAATGTCCAACCGAGCTAAGCTGAGAGTGCAAATTCACTACAACCCACATCAGATATCATTGCAATTGTATGCATAATGTCCACACCCCTTATTATACAACAATATCTTTGAAGGCAAAGACAATATCTTGCCTATTAGTTTATCTCTAGCATATACTCCGATGATTAACTCATAGAAGATCATAAATAAAGGTATTTTATATAAAAACATATACATAATCTTACAAAGTGAAGAGCTGGATACAGGGAAAAAGAAGAAAGGATTTCAGAATACAACTGAAAAAAGTACATTGCAAAAGATCTTTAATGACAAACAGTGGAATATAAAACCTGATATATGTCATAATTTAATGAAAATGTAATGTCTTTCAAAGACAGTTTGATTTAAACATTGCTACATTCATGAATAAATGTGTCCTCTTAATCAAAATACATTAGAAGTTACATTATGCGATATTACCTAAGTCTTAGAGATTTGTTTTTATGTATTGTTTAAGGGGAATATGATTTATAAGCCTTTTATAAATGCTCTGTCTAGGCTTTCGGCTTTGTTGATACACTCATAAGAGTTGTTAAATTCTTCATTTTCTTCTAGCCCTCATTGGGCAGGTTATAGTTTAATTTCAAGTTCTAAATATAAATTTAAATGCATTTATATCTAAGGAATCAGATGTACTAGTACTTTGAAAATATATGTGTGTGTGTGTGTGTGTGTGTGTATTTCAGACACTTCCATTAACACAGTGATACAACAAAAAATAATATAGCTTGTATCAAAATTAGTTGAGCTTACAACCACATTACTAATATAAATCAACTTCTGTTAATAGTCCCTATAATTTTTTCTTATATTTCTTTAGTAGAATTTGCCATGAGTTCTCAAAGACAGGGGTGCAGTATTCTTACTTTTGGGGCCCAGTTTTGGACTCCTTTTTAAGCCAATTTTCAACTCCCAAATTCAGTCTACAGTCATTCTCCAGTAGAAATCACCGCTAAACCACCATACCAACCTCACAAAAGCACACAGTTCTTCACTTAGATCCTTCTAGCTCTCTAAGAAGTCCTTCCTTCATTATACCGAAAAATATGATCTGGCTAAAACTTTCAAAGATGCTTTTCTGAAAGCACAGCAGGTTCTCTCTTGTGCTTGCCATTAGCTTATTTTCTCCAGATCCATTTCTTATCTTTCTCTTGTAAGTGACATTTCCCAGGTGCTCTTGCGCTCTGGCTTTCCTAAAGATTTGGTCAATATGAGGCAACTGTGGAAGAATTTGAGGGAAGAAAAGGAGGAGGAAGTGAAAATGACAAGAATTAAGAGAAATCAGAGTTTTTCTAACAATTTCTCTGTGCCTTCAGTGATAACTCTAGCAATGGCTTCATGTGCTCCTTCATTCTGCTTCATTGGCCTGACACTCATTTTGTGGGCCAGACTCCTGCAGGGGTAATATTGCTTTGATTAAAGTTCCATATAGAATGCTGTGGTTTCTTATCTCTTCCCTTGTACCTCCTGCCTTAAGTACAGTGGAATTTTCCATTCCTGATCTGCTGGGTTCCATTATTATCTGTTGCTATAACTCTCAGCATTTCCATCAACCTGTTCAACGAATTCCTTGAATTAAATTCCCTAGGCTTAAAAATTCCTAGGAGAGTCTCTATAATCCTAAATAGACTCTCACTGATTTACACTCTTATCTGACAAAACTCAGAATATTTAACAGATTTTTCCAGCTAACAACGCCTCCTGCATCATTTATATTCAAGCTCTACATCTTCTGTGAACTGTTACTTGCTAACAGCAAGCACAATATAACAGAAATGAATACTACATTAAAGGCATAGTTTAGTCCAAGCCCAGATGTACAAAATATCCATTTTCTAATGAGTATCATCATTTGCAAAAGCATAGTGTATATTACTAAGCAGAATACTCGTCTTAGTCTTAAGCATCTGTTCCTGGGTTACTTACTTTATGTAGCTCTTCACAAAGGGTGGGCACTTTCTTTATATGGGCATAATTAAGAGTCCACCAAAATGTCTTCTTGATTGAGATCACCTCTAAAAGAAAATTGTTTCTAACATAAAATCTCATTTCTACCCAAAAAGGAATACCTGGACAATTTTTATTAATGCAGTTTTTGACCTACCTTTAAACAAAGCAGCAAAGCAAAGACATCATGTTATATGTATAATGTTCAGCAAAATAGATAACAGCATTTGTAAATAAACATAAAAATACAGATATAGAGATAAATAGTTATGCCTCCACATACCTGTCATTTATTATAATAGTTTCAAAAATATTTTTTTAAAAATTAGAAATTAAAAGATGAAGTATGAGAATTTGCAAATATTTGACTTACTGGTAAAACATCTTTAATTTTTATAGTAACTAATGTAACTGTTTTCCTTTTATTACATGCCTGCTAAGAGTACTGTTGTAAATGATGATCTTAGAGATATTTTTGAAGTATCTTCTTACTCCTTTTACCTTACTACCTGCGTGCTCTTTATATACACAGCCCTGCTTCCTCATATTCTACAGATACTTTTCTCATTATCACTCAGTCTACTCAGTAGACTCACCCAGTATTATACCTTAGCTGCATAACACCTTTAAATACACTAGCTTCAAAACATATATATATATTGCCTTTATATATATATATAATATATATAATTGAAAGTCGCTTTTTATTTTTAGAGCAAGGAAGAAAAATAATCCTTTTTAAATAAAATTCTTGTTTCTAGAACATCATCAAGTCTTGGTAATTTCTTAATGAATAGGCTAAAATGGTAACTTGTTTAATATGTAAGGCACCATTAGTAAGTGTTGATACTATGTAGTCAGGGCCTTAAAGTAGCTTATGTTCTAGTTCTGAGAGACAATTATAAGTAAATGAAAGAGCTGTATTATTTCAGAATATAGCAAATGCAATGCAAAAAAAAAATACTGTAAGATTTGACAAAGAATAACTGAAGGTATGATGAAGAGGGCAATGCACACGAGACGTCTCTGGATAGCGACATCAGCAAAATGATAGAATGGGAAGTCCAAGCCCTGATCCCCTACAGAAACACTGATTTAACAATGATATATGGACACAACACTTTTATAAGAGGTGCAGAGTTCACTCAAGAGTTGCAGTACCCCAGACAACACAAAAATCAATAAGAGCCACATTGAAATGGATAAGAAGAGCATTTTTCCTTCAGCCATGTCAGCCCCACCCACAGCCAGTATGGCTCAGGGCCAGGAGAAGCTATTTTAGCCACAACTTTTCTCTCAGGAGAACAGAGAAAGTGAAGCCTGCGTACAACTTTCTCTGACTATCAGGCTGTTGCCTGAGGGAACTGTTTCTGTCACACCTCATCCAGAGTGCTGAGGGAAGAAGTGTAGTGTGAACACCTAGGGTAGCAAAGAACAAAGAAAAGGGGCACATGGCTAACCAAAGCTAGCACAGCTCAGCAAGATTCAGAGAAGGTGCACAACCCTGAGACTTCTCATTATAAGAAAGAAAGCAATGGAGAGTACACATTCATAGAATATGTTTGCAAGGCTCCCAGACTTTCTAGCTGGTTAGATTAATGAAGGGATTTCCCTGTCAATTCTAGTCTGTATAGTCTGAGAGAAGTGGCTGTTTCTTCAAATTTGCAGACACCAATGTAGAGCTACCAGGAACATGAAGGATTAGGGAAAATATGGTACAACCAAAGGTTCAAAAATAAACCCATGGTAATCAGCCTTAAGAACAGAAGATACATAAATAAATTTACTTCATTATAAATTCATCTGAGTGAATCAGCAGGAGAGTAGAATTGGAAATTCCAATCCTCATGCTCCCATAATAATGCCAATTTTAACAACCATCTACTGACAGCAACGACTCTATGTGAACCTGGCAGGCCACTGGAGAGATTCCATTACTGAGCTAGAACAAAAATTCCAAGAATAGATGAATTGAAGTTGGTAAGAATAATAGTTTCACTTTATCTGCCTCATTTCATCATAGAAGACAGCAAAGCTCACTGCCAGGAGCAGTCCCCTAGGCCTGTGATTTTCCCCAGAGGGAAAACTTAGAGTAGGCTAAGTGTCTGGCTTGCCCTGTCTGGCAGGACGTGGCCCAAGAGGCTCACTTCAGCCTCATCCAACACAGATCACAGAGGGGAAAAGTAGAGTTGAAGAAGGGAGCTAGGAGCAGGGAAAGGGGCAGAAGTTTATGGCAATCACTTTGAGGATCTTAAGAACTGGCTGCAGATTATACTAAATGGCTCATAAATTCCTTCAAGAAGACCACCCATGAACACTGTGAAACATCTAATCTTTGGACGACCCAACTGACTTAAAAATACTCTTAGAATTTTGCATAATTCCCCAAGACGGTAAACATGAGCCTCTGAAAACGATGTGTTCAAACTTCTGAGATAACACAACTGATATAATTCTACAGGATTGGATACAGGCAAACAACTTTGAAAACTTCATGGCATTGCCCTGGAGAAAAAAAAAAGTCTCTCAGCACTTGGCCTGGCTTTGCAGGAATGAGAAAGGGAACAGAACCATTAGACTTCTCTCCAGTGAAGAGGGGGAAAAGGAAATGAAGCAGGCATATCCACAGAAAATGGCCCAAGAGACCCCAAAACCTCCAGCTAAACTGATTGATAAAAGTCTTTTTCTTCTGGAGTCAATCAGTAAAGACAAGAAGAGTGAACTTCTTTCTCAAATACAAAGACAGCTCTGCAAGGATTCAAAATCATGAAGAATCAAGGAAACGTAACACCAACAAAGGAGCAAAATAAAGCTTTACTGACTGACACCTAATAAATGGAGAACTACAATTGCCTCACAAATAATTCAGAATAATTATCCTTAAGAAGCTCTGTGAGCTACAAGAAAATGCAGATAGAGAGCTAACGGAATCTGAAAAACAACACATAAACAAAACTAGAATATCAACAAAAAGATGTAAATCATAAATAAAGAATAAACAAGAAATCTGTAGCCAAGACAATGACTGAAATTAAAAAATCAGTAAAAACTTCAACAGAAGACTGAATCAAGCAGAAGAAAGAATTGGAACACTCAAGGGCACATACTTGAGTTATCCAATCAGAAGAAAAAGTAAAAAGAATGAAGAAAAGTTACTTGCTTTATGGTACACCATCAAGTGAGACAATATCTATATTATGGAAGTTCCAGAAGGAGCAGAATGGGAAAAAAGAGAAGAAAAGCTTATTTAAATAACTAATAACATAAAACTCCCCAGATCTAGAAAGGAAAATTAATAACCATATCCATGCTACTTGGAAAACCCCCAAATAAGCTGAACACGTTGAGATTTGTGCTGAGACACATTATAATCTAATTATCCAACATGAAAGTCAAATAGAGATTTTTGAAAGGAGCAGAAGAAAAGTGAAATATCACGTATAAGGGAAGCTGCAGAAAAATGTCAGTATTCTGCCAGCAGAAATCGTGCAGGACAAGTAATAATAGGATGATGTATTCATAGTGCTGAAGAAAAAAGTCTGTAAGCCAAGATTACTTTACTTCACAAAGGTGACATTCAGAAATGAAGAGATAAAGACAATACGTCCATCCTACTCAAAAAAAGATTGCTAAATAGTGGTCTTCAAGTTGAAACAAAAAAAAACACTAAATAAAACATGAAAAAATACATATGTATAAAGTGTAAATGTAAAGGAAAGGATATAGTCAAATTTATAATACTCAGATACTGTAATAGTTGTGTGTAAGTCACATTTAACATCAATATGAAAGTTAAAAGATGAAAATACTAACAAGTATAATTATAATAATTTTAATGTGTGCACTTAATAAAAATATGTAAATAGTGACATTAATAGCTTAAAGTGTAGGGTACAAGGAAGTAAATGTGTGGTTTTTGTATGCTATCAAAGTTAAGTTGTGACTAGCTTAAAATATGCATTTATATGTATATGTATATGTATAAAAGGAGTTTGTGAGGCTCCCAGTAATTACAAATAAAAAAAAACCAAAATAGATACACAAACTATTAATAAAAGCAAAAGCATGACATTAAAAGAATCATCATGTCACTAAGGAAAATGGCAAGAGAAAAACAGGAAGGAAAGAACTACAAAACACAGACAACAATACCCAAAATGTTAATTTAAGTTCTTACCTATTAATAATAATTTTAAATGTAAACGGATTAAATAGTTCAATCAAAAGACAAAGTGTTATTGAATTTAAAAAAAAAAACTATGTGTTGCCTGTAAAAGACACAAGTTTACCCTTAGACATCCACATAGTCTGAGAATGAAGGGATGGAAAAAGACATTTCATGCAAATGGAAACCAAGGATGACTACATAAATAGAAAACAAAATAGACTTTAAAAAAATTCTTAAAGAGTCACAGATCATTATATAATGATAAAAGAGGGACATCATCAAGAGAATATAACTGTAAAAATATATGCACTGAACATTAGAGCACCTAAATACATAAAGCAAATATTAACAGAACATTTAAAGATGAATTGACACCAATACTTTCCAAATTCCTCCAAGAAATGGAAGATGAGGGAGCATTTCCAAACCCAGTTTTTGAAGCCAGCATGATACTGAAATATTAGAGAAAACAAAGAAATACTACAAGCTAATAGCACTGATGAACATAGATACAAAAATTCTCAACAAAATATTAGGAAAACAAATTCAATAGCAAATGAAAAGGATTATAACTTGAGTTGGGTGCAGTGGCTCATGACTTTAATCCTAGCCTCTGCGGACGCTGAGACAGTCAGCTGCTTTCTGCTGCCAGTGCCAGCCAGGCAGAGTGGTTTCAACCAGCAGCAGTTCCCCACACTGCAGCACAGAGGCTGAACCACTTCATGGCCAGACTGCTTCTTTTAGCAGGATCAGATTCACTCCTCCTTACTGGGAGGGACCTCCCTGTGGAAATCTCAGCATTCCCTGCCAGGAGTTTATGGAAAGTACATTGATAATCCTGAGAGGAGACCCTGGCAGGAGGGGTGGCTGTGATATAATGGCTCAGCTATCTTAGCCTTTTCTGCCTGCTGGCTTTGGAGAGTCAGGGGCAGCCTAGATGATGGGCATTCCCCCCCAGCATAGGACACCCACCCTTCCAAGGGGCAAACGGTCTGCTTATTTATTTATTTATTTATATATTTATGGAGATGGAATCTCACTCCGTCACCCAGGCTGGACTGCAGTGGCATGATTTCAGCTCACTGCAACCTCTTCCTCCCAGGTTCAAGAGATTCTCCTGCTTTAGCCTGCCAGATAGCTGGGATTATAGGCACATACAACTACGCTCACTAATTTTTGTAGTTTTAGTAAAGATAGCGTTTCACAGTGTTGGCTAGGCTGGTCTCGAACTCCTGACCTCAAGCGATTCACCCGCTGTGGCCTCCCAAAGTGCTAGGATTACAGGTGTGAGCCACTGCACCCTGCCCAGTCTGATTATTTAAGTGGGTCTTTGACCCTACTCCTCCTGACTGAGTGAGACTTTCCAACAGGAATCTCCAGACACTTTATACAGGAGCGCTGCAGCCAGCATCAGGTCAGTGCCCCTCTGGGACAGATCTCCCAGAGGAAGGAGCAGGCTACCATCTCTGCTGGTCTGAAGCTTCCACTGGTGATATCTCCAGGGAAAGGAGCAACCCAGGCGAATAGGCGCTGGAGTGGACCCCAAGAAAACTGAAGCAGCCGTGCAGAAGAGGAGCCTGACTACTAGAAGAAAAATAAACAAAAAGCAACAACATCAACAAAAAAGACCCCACAAGAAAAAACCCATCCAACAGTCAGCAACCTCAAAGACCAAAGGTAGATAAATCCATAAAGTTAAGAAAGAATCAATGCAAAAATGCTGAAAACTCAAAAAGCCAGTTTCTCTTCTCCTCCAAAAGATCACAACATATTTCCAACAAGGGCACAGAAATGGACTGAGGCTGAGATGGATGAATGGACAGAAGGAGGTTTCATAAGATGGGTAATAATGAACTTCCTTGAGCTAAAGGATTATGTTCTAACTCACTGAAAAGAAGCTAAGAACCATAATAAAACATAGGAGCTGTTAACCAGAATAACCAGTTTAGAGACGAAAATAAATGATCTGATGGAGCTGAAAAACACAACACGAGAACTTCATAATGCAAACACGAGAATCAATATAGCCAAATAGACCAAGTGGAAGAAAGGATATTAGAGCTTGAAGACTATCTTGCTGAAATAAGGCAGACAGACAGGATTAGTGAAAAAATAATGAAAAGGAACAAAAAAACCTCCAAGAACTATGGGTTTATGTTAAAAGACCAAACCTGCAACTGATGGGGTAACCGAAAAAGATGGGGAGAAGGGAACAAAGTTGGAAAACACACTTCAGGATATTGTCCAGGAGGACTTTCCCAGAACAGCAAGACAAGCCAACATTCAAAATCAGGAAATTGAGAGAGCCACAGTAAAATACTTCACAAGAAGATCAAACACAAGACAAGTATTTTCCAAGGTTGATATGAAGGAAAAAATGTTAAGGACAGTCAGAGAGAAGGGCCGTATCACCCATAAAGGGAAGTCCATCAGACTAGCAGCAGATCTCTCAGCAGAAACTGTATAAGCCAGAAGAGACTGGAGGCCAATATTTAACATTCTTAAAGAAAATGATTTAATTTTCAACCTAGAATTTCATATCTAGCCAAACTAAGCTTCATAAGTGAAGGAGAAATAAAATATTTTTTCAGACAAAGAAATGCTTGGGGGAATTCCTCACCAAGAAGCCTGCCTTGCAAGAGCTCTTGAAGGAAGCACTAAATATGGAAAGGGAAAACCATTACCAGCCACCACAAAAAAACACACTGAAGTACATAGACCAGTGTCACTATGAAACAAATACATAAACAAGTTTGCAAAATAACCAACTAGCATCATGATGTCAGGATCAAATTCACACATAACCATATTAAATGTAAATGGGCTAGATGTCCCAATTAAATGACACAGAGTGGCAAGCTGGATATAGTCAAAATACATTGGTGTGCTATATTCAAGAGACCCATCTTACATTCAAAGACCCACATAGACTCAAAATAGAAGGATGGATGAAAATGTACAAAGCAAATGGAAAACAGAAAAAAGCAGAGGTTGGAATCCTAGTTTCTGACAAAATAGACTTTAAGGAAACAAAGATTTAAAAAGATAAAGAAGACATTACATATAGGTAAAGGTCAATTCAACAAGAAAAGCTAACTATCCTAAATATATATGCACCCAACATAGGAGCACCTAGACTAAGAAAACAAGTTCTTAGAGACTACAAAGGGACTTAAGACTCCTATACAATAATAGTGGGAGACTTTAGCACCCTGCTGTGAATATTAGACAGATCATTGACACTGAAAATCAAGAAAGATATTAAAGACTTGAAGTCAACTCTGAATCAAGTGGACCTGACAGATATCTACACATCTTTCCACACCAAAACAATAGAATATACATTCTTCTCAGTGCCACATGACATTTACTCTAAAATTGATCACATAATTGGAAGTAAATTCTTACTCAGCAGATGCAAAAGAACTGAAATCAACAAATAGGCTCTCTGACCACAGCACAATCAAATTAGAACTCAAGATGAAGAAACTCACTAAAAACCACACAACCAAATGGAAAATGTGCAACCTCCTCCTGGGTAAATAAAGAAATTAAGGTGGAGATAAAGAAGTTCTTTGAAACCAATGAAAACAGAGACAATGTACCAGAATCTCTGAGATGCAGCTGTAACAGTATTAAAAGGAAATTTATAGCACTTAATGCCCACATCATAAAGCTAGAAAGATCTCAAATCAATATCCTAATATCGCAATTAAGATAGCTAGAGAGACAAGAACAAGCTAATCCAAAAACTAGCAGAAGACAAGATATAACTAAGATCAGAGAAGAACTGAAGGAGCTGGAGACATGAAAAATCCTTCAAAAAGTCAATGAATACAAGAGCTGGTTTTATGAAAAAATTGACAAATAGTTGGCTAGCTGCACTAATAAAGAAGAAAGAGAGAAGAATCAAATAGACACAATAAAAAATGATAAAGGGGATATCACCACTGGCCCCACAGAAATACAAACTACTATCAGAGTATATGATAAACAGCTCTGGGCAAATAAACTAGAAGAAATGAATAAATTCCTGGACACATCCAACCTCCCAAGACTGAATTAGGAAGAAGTTGAATCCCTAATAGACCAATAAGGTGTTCTAAAATTGAGGCAGTTATCAATAGTCTACCAACCAACATAAAGCCCAGAACAGATGGATATACAGTTGAATTTTACCAGAAATGCAAAAGGAGATAATATGATTTCTTCTGAACTATTTCAAACAATTGAAAAGAAGGGACTCCTCCCTAACTTATTCTATGAGGCCAGCATCATACTGATACCAAAACCTGGCAGAGATACAACAAAAAAAGAAAACTTCAGACTAATCTCAGAGGAACATCAGTGCATACATTCTCAATAAAATACTGGCAAACCAAGTTCAGGAGCACATCAAAAAGCTTATCCACTGCTGTCAAGCTGGCTTCATTCCTTGGATTCAAGGCTGGGTCAACATATGCCAATCAATAAATATAATTCATCATATAATCAGACCTACAAAAATCACATGATTTTCTTAATAGACAAAGAAAAGATCATAAAATTCAACAGACCTCATGTTAAAAATTCTCAATAAACTAGGTATTGAAGGAACATGCATCAAAATAATAAGAGCCATTTATGACAAACCCACAGCTAGTATCATACTGAATAGCCAAAAGCTGGAAACATTCCTTTTGAAAACTGGCACAAGGCAAGGATGGCTTCTCATCACTTCTATTCAACATAGTATTGGAAGTTCTGGCCATGACAATCAGGGAAGAGAAAGAAATAAAGGGTATTCAAATAGGAAGAGAGAAAGTAAAAAATATTTGTTTGCAGATGACATAATCCTATATCAAGAAAACTCCACCGTCTCAGCCCAAAAGCTTCTCAAGCTGATAAGCACCTTCAGCAAAGTCTCAGGATACAAAATCAATGTGCAAAAATCATAAGCATTCCTTTACACCAATAATAGACAAGCAGAGTGCCAAGTAAGGAATGAATTCTCATTCACAATTGCGACAAAGGAAATAAAATACCTAGGAATATAGCTAACAAGGGATGTGAATGACCTCTTCAAGGAGAACTACAACCCACTACTCAAAGAAATATGAGACAACAAAACAAATGGAAAAACACTCCATCCTCATCGTTGGAAAGAATCAACATCATGAAAATGACCATATTGCCCAAAGTAATGTATAAGTTCAATCCATTCCTATTAAACTAGCATTGACATTCTTCACAGAATTAGAAAAAAGTATTTTAAAATTCATATGGAACCAAAAGAGAGCTCTATAGTCAAGTCAATCATAAGGAAAAAGAATAAAGCTTGAGGCATCATGCTACCAGACCTCAAATTTTACTGTAAGGCTGCAATAACAAAACAGCATGGTACTTGCATAAAAACAGACACAAAGACCAACAGAACAGAACAGAGAACTCAGAAACAACAGCACACATTTACAACCATCTGATCTTCAATAAATCTGTCAAAAACAAGCAATGGGGAAGGGATTTCCTATTTAATAAATGGTGCTGGAAAAACCGGCTATTCATTTGCAGAAAATTGAAACTAGGCCACCTCCTCAAAACTTATACAAAAATTAACTCAAGATGAATTAAAGACTTAAATGTAAAACCCCAACTGCAAAAACCCTAGAAGAAAATCTAGGCAATACCCCCTCAGGACATAGGCACGGGCAAAGATTTCATGATGAAATCATCAAAAGCAATTGCAACAAAAGCAGAAATTGACAAATGGGATCTAATTAAACTAAAGAGGTTCTGCACAGCAAAAGGAACTATCAACCTACAGAGTGGGAGAAAATTTTTGCAATCTCTCTCTCCAACAAAGTTCTAATATCCAGAATCTACAAGGCACTCAAACAAATTTACAAGAAAAAAACAATGCCATTAAAAAGTGGGCAAAAGACCTGAGCAGACATTTCTCAGAGAAGACACTTATATAGCCAACGATCATATGAAAACAAGCTCATATGATCTCACTGATGGTTAGAGAAACTCAAATCACCACAATGAGATACAATCTCAGGCCAATCAGAATGGCCTTTCTTAAAAAGTCAAGAAAAAACAGATGCTGGTGAAGTTGCAGCGAAATAGGAAAACTTTTACACTGTTGATGGGAATGTAAATTACTTTAACCACTGTAGAAGATGGTGTGGGTGTGGCAATTCCTCAAAGATCTATTACCAGAAATACCAATTTCTAGAACCAGCAATCCTATTACTGGGTTTATACACAAAGGAATATAAATTATTCTATTACAAGAATGCATGCAAGCATATGTTTGTTGCAGCACTATTCACAATAACAAAGACGTGAAATCAACCCAAATGCCCATCCCAAGAGAAGGAATAAAGAAAATGTGGCACATATACACCATGGAATGCTATGCAGCCATAAAAAGGAATGAGATAATGTCCTTTGCAGAGAAATGGATGAAGCTGGAAGCCATGATACTCAGCAAAGTAACACAGGACAGAAAACCAAACACTGCATGTTCTCACTTATAAGTGGGAGCTGAACAATGAGAACAGATGAGCACGGGGAGGGGCCATCACACACTAGGGCCTGTCAGGTGTCAGGTGGGAGGATGGAGAACATTAATAAAATTAGCTACTCAATGCTGGGCTTAAAACCAAGATGATAGGTTGATAGGTGCAGCAAACCACCATAACACATATTTATCTATGTAATAAAACTGCACATCCTGCACTTGTACCCCAGAACTAAAAATAAAAATAAAACAAAAATTATGATTTAATCTGTAGAGTTTGATTGCTTTGCTGGTCAATTGGAAAAAAAAAATATTACACAAATTTAAACTACTTGAAATAGTTTAGGCAGAATATTATTGAACCCTGACATGAAGAAAAAAACAGAAAAGATAGAAATAAAATGTTTTTCAAGGGTAACAATGATTAAATTTGGTCTTTAAGTGAATATATTGAGACTGTGATAAGGAAAATAGTTAAACTGAATATATTTTGGAGATTTCTAGTTATCTTTTCTGAACTAAAGATAGTACCAGTAACTGGAAACAGGGATTGGGAAATATCATAGTAGATAGGACACTAATTATGATCACTTAAGTGTAGATAGTATTGTTATGTTTTAATGTTATGTCCACACCCAAATCTCATCTCAAATTGTAATCCCCTATTGATGAGGGAGAGACGTGGTAGGAGGTGATTGGATCATGGGGACACCCCGTGCTGTTCTCACAATAGTGAGGGAGTTCTCACAAGACCTCATGGTTTTTCAAGTGTGGTTTCCCTTGCTCTCTCTCTTTTCATGTTGCCTCATGAAGAAGGTGATTGCTTCTCCTTCACCTTCTGCTATGATTGTAAGTTTCCTGAGGCCTTTCCCAGCCATGTGGAACTGTGAGTCAGTTAAGCCTCTTTCCTTTATAAATTACCAAAAAGCCTCTTTCCTTTATAAATTACCCAATCTTGGGTATTTCTTAATGGCAGTGTGAAAACAGATGAACACAAGTATATGTAGGATTTATTCTGTTTATTAATGCAATGTCACCTGCTCTCACCATTCAGGAAACATCAGTAAAGTTGCAGTAGAATAGAATGAAATTGAAATATTTGTGCAAAATCTTCATGATTACTTTCCAGTTCCCAACTTAGTTACCTTTGAAATTTCCTAAATCAGCTTTTAATATATATCACAAACCATTATTATATATTTTCTCCAGGAAACAGTCATCATGGGCTTTCTTTTTTAGTTTCACAACCCTATGTTAAAGTTCACTTCTCATTTATTCACCATATGGAGCTCCATTTTATTGTGAGAATGCTGTTGTACATACCCAGGGTACTATTTCATGAAGTTTTCAATCCATCAGGTGTCCAAGAAGGGCCAGGTTGAAACTAGAGATAAATTATCCTCCCCTCCTACGCAGTGCTGTACTTTGTCACCTCAGGAGTAAACAGCTGTGATTGTTCTCATTAAAAAAGTTCCTTCGACTTTTTTTCTTTTCAGTCATTCACTAGAATGTCATTGTCATTTCAAGATCAGAGGAGACATAGGTACTTCACAGTTTCTACTGCATCGATCACCCTTTGCCAACTCTCATTCATTACTTCCCTTTTGTCTGAAAGCAAAGCACATCTTTCCTTGCATACTAAATATGCAACACACAAGGGTTTGCCAGACTTTAATACTTCATGGTTTGGCAAAATTTAAAGCAAAACTTTTTCTCACTAACATAGAATCACTTTTTAATTTGTCAAAGAAAAAGGTCATTTTAACCCCCACATTTTAAAGGATATCATCTCAGAATACAAACAATAAATCCTTTTAATGTTAAAAAACAAATGCACTAAGTTTCTGTATTTTTCCTACGTGTCTGAGTGTTAGATAAAAGCCTGTCAAGCACTGACCCCAGTTCTTGGGAACCGTACTTGAGAATCTTTGCAATAGAAAATGGGAGAACCAACTGCCCAATACTTCCCAAAATAACCATGGTCAATTAGGACATCCTACTATCAAATGTGAGTATCAGTTATCTCGCTCATAGGTCAAAAGGGAAAGTTTACTTCAATTACTCAATTATCCCATCAGTTAGTTTAATTCATTGCTGCTTGAATTTGATTACCTGTACCTCACGTCTCTGGAACATATGAATCTTCAAGACAAGCTTCCAACATTTTTCTGAAACATGATATTTTAATACGCTTTTGAGTGCAAAATGAAAATAAATAAATTACGGTATCACGCAAATTCACAACTTGCAATATATGCAGGTGTTTCCTCCGATCATTCTCACATAAGCCTGAGGCAGGGGTGAGGTGGGAAAGAACTTCTAGAGGATGCAAATTCACTCTTTGCCAATAGGTGTTTTTTGATGAAAACATCTGACAAACACTGCAGTTAATTCAAAATAAAAATCTATAATTAAAACTTCATATGGAAAACAGGGGCATATTAATCTTCCTGCTATAGCAAATGCACCCTGCAACATACAAAATGCTGATTGAGTGCAGCAGACCAAAACCAACTTAGCAAGACATAGAACAGTAAAAGGAAGCCCATATTAAATTAAGAAAATAACTCTTAGAAGTAAAAAAAGAAAGTATAATTAAAGAATCAATTGGGAAACTTGCATCTGAGTAATACAGGATGTGGAGAGTGGGAATCAGTGGACGAGTATAGTCACAAAATGTAGATGATGTAAGATAAAAATACTTCACCTAAGACCAACCAGTAGATGTTTTTCAATTGGAAGAACAGAGGGGATAAAAAGGTGATAAAGTGTCAACAGATCATAAGGCACCCAGAGAAAACTATCAAAGAATCTAATATATGTGTAATTGTACTATTAGAAGGAAATGCAAAGGAATGGGCACACCAAAAATTTTGTGTGTGTGTGTGTGTGTGTGTGTACATATATATTTTTATACATATAAATATCCAAATACATACATATACAAAATAATGGCTAAAAAACTCATACATATAGTAAAAGAAATATAATTTACAAATTTTCACAGCTCAGGATTCCAGGTAACATCAAAGAAAGCCATACCTATCTACATCATAATCAAACTGCTAAAAACCAAAGATTAAGAAAATCTTCTTGAAAGCAACTAGAAAAAATAAATTACAAATTACATTGATTGTGAATTTCTCATCAGAAACCATTGTGGTTGGAAGACAGTGGAACATCTTTGAAGTGCTTAATTAAAAGAAACGTTAACCTTGAATTTTATATTCAGAGAAACTCTCCTTTAGGTATAAAACAGAAAAAAGGTATTCTGTGATGAAGAGATTTTATTTCTGAAAAACCTGCTCTGTTGGTAATGCTGATAGCAGCTCATCAAGACGATGGTAAATGATAGAGGGAATCTTCAATCAATAAGAATGAAAAGAGAGCAGCAGAAATAGTAAATATGAAGGTAAATATAAAATATTTATTTTTACCCCTTATATTTTTTAAAATACACATGAATGTTTAAAGCAAAACTGTAAAAACGTCTGGTGGAGTTTTCAATGCATGTAGATTTATACTTACAATAACTGTACTATGAAAGTAGTGGAAGGATAAAAAGAGCTGTGTGATTTAAGGATTCAACACAGTGAGCTGGTACAATATTGACCCTTGTTAGACTGTCAAAATTTATCTGCTTATATTGCAATTTCTAGAGCAGCCAGAAAAAAATAGTCACCATGGCATACTAAAAATATATAGACACATAATCTAAAAGAAAACAGGAAAAGAGGTACATAAAAATGGGGAGACAAAAGTAAAAGAAACCATAAAATTGTAGGTCTTTATCTTAACCTACCAAATTTATATTACATATTATTGTTTTAAAAATTAAATTTTAATGCCAAAAATAAATGGATAAAAAAGCAAGACTCTATAATACGTGCCCTAAAAAAGACACATTTAAGTACAAAGAGAATGATAAGTTGACAATAAACAGATGAAATATAATTCATCTTTTCTCTAGTAGTGGCTGTGCAGAATATAGAATTGTATTGAAAATACACCACTTATAATTAACTTTCCAAAAATCCTCTCTTTTTTCCTTTCAGATTGTAAGTCTGGCACATGTGAAACTCTGGAATAATACTTAAACTAAAATTAAAAGTGAGAGTCTCATAAAGCCATGGTAGATGTGGAGGTAGTGAGAGACAGAGATCTAAATTGTACCATTACTTGCCCACACAGCACCTTCACACGAAGGGGAGAGATACTCATTTTGTTTATTTCATGGTATTAAGTAGAACAGGATGATTTTCAAAAATTTATTTTTATGTCTATCTTGAAGGGGGGACAACATAATGTTTTGATATACATAATGAAAGGATTGCTAAAGTGAAGCACATTAACATAACCATCACTTTCCTTAGTTACTTCTTTTTGTGTGTATGTAAGAGTAGCTAAAATTACTCTCCTAGCAAATTTTCAATATGCAATACCCTATTATTAACTGTAACAGTTCTTACTTTAGAACTATTTCTTCTTCTTTCCTTTCATTAGATCTCTAGATTTATTCATCTTACAAAACTGCAACTTTTTTCCTACATTGCCCATTTCCTTCCACTCTCCACCCCGATAAGCAACATAGTCCTCTCTATTTCTATGTATTCAGCTTCTTTAAAAAAAAAAAAAAAAGATTTCACATATGTGAGATCATATGGTACTTTTCTTTCTATGTCTGTGTTATTTCACTTAATATGAAGTGCTCCATATTTGTTAAAGCGAAAATTTTACATTTTGATAGACCTATGTAAAAACTTACATCCCAAATTAATCTTGTCAAAATTCTTAACTCAAACTATGAAAATTAATATGATACTACGAAAAATTCAGGGCAAATTAGATCAATTAAGCACAAATCTTTAAATAATTTTCACAGTGCAGAAAATGAAAGCATTGACCCAAATAAAATTAATGAATAACTGAGTAGTAGAGTCAATTTAAAATTATGAAATGTTCTTAAGCAATAATTTCAAGTATGGTATTTAGTACTGGCAAATGTAATTGAATATAAAAATCTGAATCTCCTGTATTCAAAAACCTACAGAATAACGGATTACATGAAATCATTGCTGTCAGGAACTTTATTAAAATATGAAAAGCAATTACCAAAACTATTTTGAAGCAAATACAAGATATTTGTTTTCCAAGAGCAATATAGTAAAAAGTATGATTAAATAAGCCATAAAATCTGCCTTAAAGTTTTGTTCAAGATTGGAATTTGAGGCTTATACAATTGAGAATTTATTGACGACATAGGCTAAAGCTATGGACAAATGTATTTCAGGTTGAGAAAGGCAGCCAACCTTGAAAATGTACCCTTATGGAATGACAGGGTCAAAAGACGTGTTATAAATTTCTCAAATGACATACTCGAACAAATGAACTGAGAAAATGTGTTAAGCTGGCAATTTTCTTTGAAGTTGATTAAACTGTAAGCGGGGGTGAGAATGATTTGGTCATTTCAGTGGTAATTTTCCCCTGTATTTTTAAAGATAAGGACTCTGAAATTGTTTTATTTGAAAATTATTTTATTTATGACGTTAAAAATTGATTAAAATTTTCAAGAAGAGATGTGAAATTTTGTGTTTGGTTGTTAATCTTTGACAGGATACTTGTCCAAAAAAAAAAAAAAAGTGTGCATGTGTGTTAAGAGTAGGGCCAGCGTACCTGTGGGAAAGCATGAGTTCTAGTTAGGCAAAGTACGTTTCAAGAAGATAGTTGCATGTATTCATTTTGTGATATCAGTTCAAGACAGCAGCTTTTAGATGGGGGAAGATCCTTAGAGATTGTTTAAGACCAAAGAATGAAATACAGCCTAGAGAAAAAAGGTGCAGAGAGATGAAAGCACTAAAAATTTTGAAAATTTAAAATTCAGGTAGGAGAAAGGTGAAGGAAAATGAAAGCTACGTGTGTGTAAAACTAGAGACAAACCAGAAAGTTTCGGCAACACAGAAGTTAAATTAGGAATGTATGAAGAAGTATATGACGGCTTAATGTTATATTTTAACGTCTCTTTCATTCAGATAAATTAAAATTATAAGTAAGTGGTAACATATAGAAAAATATATCAACAATGACAAAAGAAGACAGCTTGTCCAGAAAAAAATAGATGAAATAAAATCCTGCAGTAGTCTGTAGGGCTGTGTTTAGAAACATTCTATACAGCTTCCAAATCTGATTTCCACAGAATGATTATGTAGGAATAAGTGAATGCACAATTTCTCCAAATATCTTGTTAAAACATCTCTACTTTAAGAGTGTGTAATACTTAGAATTAAAAAGAAAGCCACCAGAACAACTAAAACTAAGAGCAAAAGAAACAAATACTTGAACAATTAAGAGAAAGTTGAGGGGGAAAAACTGCATTTGTTAACCCTAATATATAAAATTATTAACCACTAAAAAATTAATGTTGCAGACTGTTACCTCAATAAACTCAATTTAACTTAGAAAATTATACAAAACAATCATCTAAGGCTCTGGTAATCTAGTCTCCAGAAAAGAGCATATAATCAGTAAAGAAATATTTATACAAGAAGATCTACTAAATCTTATTGAAAACAGCCAGAGTTTACGGCATTTAGGCCAGAATCTGACTGGTGAGCCTTCTCTTAATGTGAGATTTTCTACTAGGGTGTGAATTTGGGAAGCCAGTGATGCTTCATGATTGGTTTTTGAATACATTTGCCAATTTTTGATTGGATCCTTATTTCCAGGTACCTACCTGTGGGGTTTCCAGTCTGGATAGGCCCACATGGGTTTGTTTTTACTATGTCAACAGGAAGAATGTCTAGTCCTTGAATTTGGGATCTGAGTCTTCCATAAGCAGTTCCCCAGGTCCTACTTTTAGTTGTTCTTCAGTGTTCCAGCATGTTTTGAGATGTTGATTATTATTCCTGTCCTTGTGGTCAGCCCAGATCATCAGTTTTGGGTCTGATAACTAGAATAAAACTCAGAAGAACTAGGTCCCAGTGCTTGCTGTATGGTGTTGGCTTTTGTTACTGTGGGAAATTTGAGTCATCCATCAAATACAGGGTCTATCTCCTTGTCTATGAAATGAGTAGTTGGGCGAACTGACCTCTGCTAAACCTCCTGAATTTAAACTTCAAAGAATTCATCAATTAACCACAGATTTTCATGGTAAATTTGTTGTGAAAAATTTATTTGTTAAAGTTGCTGCTAAATGTGAAACTGAGCTTTTACTTCAATAGTTTCACACAGATTTAATGCAGGCATTCTAGCTTGTGTAGTTTACTAATATTTTCTCTGAAATATTCCACTCTGTTCAATGGTTTAACATAGTTTTACTCTAACTTCATTTGCTAAAGGCAACAAATCATCCTAATTAGCGTGGAAGTCAAGATGGTTGTATTCTTTTTACTATTTTTGTTTATAACTTAGCTTTGAAACACTGACATCTTTTATATGCTTTCATATTTCCACTCATTACGTGTCTCTAACATGAGCAAAAATGTTATAAAGACTGATTTTTCATGCTAATGAGAAACTGATGAGTGAATCAGTATAAGGAATGTTGCCAATTTGACATCTAATTCAGTAATTCTAAATTTTCTTTTATTGAACAATGTAAAAAAGATGTGTTGCTTTTTAAGAGTCCCTGATGAATCTTTTTAAACTGCATTTGTTACTTTCTTGGAATCTTTGTTTTGATATAATTGTTTCAATACCAGGCAATGGCTTGTTATATATTTTTGAATTTATATGAAAATATATGAACACTTACCCTCCTTAAGAGAAAACTGGCATGGTCATCACAAATGAAGAAGATATTCACGCAGGCATTAAAATTATTTCTCATATGCTGAAATTAAATATGAAAAAATATTTTGTTTTTATTATTGTTTACTAGTATTTGCTCACAACATAGTTAGGCAGCATATAAAACTGAACCTATATTTGCCACCATACGTTTCTAATAACATACATGTCTACAATTCTTGTAATTGTAGGTTTAAGTAGAATGAATCAATTTTAACTCAGAGAAAACGATATCTGACGAGAACATCAATCTACATACATTTATGAATTTTTCCCCTTTTAAACCTAGAGATCAATTATCAAAGTTACATTAAAATATTCACCAAAGGCTTATCAAATTGAAAACTGAACACTTGGAACAATTCTTGGAATGGAATATACATGTTTGATTTGGTTTCCTACTTCAGTGCACCACATTTTTGCATTTAAAAAATAAACATGGAAAGTATTGCCTTTTCAGTGAGAAAAGTAAACAACAGATAACAGCTCTCAACTTTTTTTTAAAGGAATTACATAATCTCATATTATAGTGAGATTCACTTGGGAAATTGTAAGATATATTGGAATATTTTGTCACAGTTTTTTAATCTTTGTAATGAATTCTACCCTCTAACTCTTAACTCTCTCAGTATTTTTTATCCTTCCGTTCCATCAAATCCTCCTTTTTGTTATTAAGGGATACAATGATGTGAACACTTGCCTGACAACTGATATCTAAGAAGGAACTCTAATTGGATAAAAGAAACTAACTCAAAGGGTCATGAGATGGGATAAATTAGTTCATTGTTATATGATCAGATGAGCCCTCAAATAACATACTCTTTAGACTCTTCAGAGAAACATGTCAACTGGTTAACATTTACTTTCTTGGCTGATGTCATGAAACCTGAGACTGTCAATCGTGATGACACCTGTGCTTTCTTGGCCTAAGCTCAGCTAGTTTGCCATTAAACACTATTGCTAAAGCAGAATCACAGCCATTCTGTTAAAATGTCAACATGGTTCTTCAAATTGAGAAAGCACATGCCTGTGAAATACTCTAAAAATCCTAAAACGATTTGACTGTTGTTTTAGACAATTATTGAAAACAATTTTTTTTAATTTTTCATTATTGTTTTTGTTATAGAGGCAAATTTCAGAATCTTTGATGATTTTGTTTCTGAAATGTCTCTTTTACGCAAAGTCATAGATAATATACTTTAAAATGATTTTGTAGTTTTCTTCACGGAATATCTCTCTTATTTCTCTCATTCCTATATGTTCTTTATCTTTTACCCTAAAATAATTGTCAAAAACTGACACTTAGAATCAATTCAATTAATGGTTGCAATTCTCTAGAGTTTACAGCAATTTTAATAGATGTTGAAAATATATCCTTTTTTCTAACAAAATTCTGAAACAAAGGAGAGTTAATCAGGAGTCAGGCAGATGGGCTCAGGCAGATGGAGAGTAAAATGCTAGTGAGGTTTTTTGTTGTTGTGTTTTGATAGAACTTTTTAAACCACGGCCTAGTTGTGTAGCAAAAATGGGTTTGCAAATTCTAAACATTAGAGTTATAGACTTTGCAACCCAGAGACTACCAGCACCAGACAACTGAAGGGCTGTCTCCAAACAGCAGGGTCTTTTTATTGTTAAGTTTAATCTAAGTCCAAGAGTGACCCAGAGCACATGTTCTCTGCAGACAGATCACCTATGAGAGAGAATATAAGCCATATTTGCTGTGGAATTTGTATCATCCTCACTTTAAGTCAGTACCAGAAAGAACAAAAAGTCAAAAAGTTTTTATTCATGGATCACTCTATTATTAAGTTAACTATTAATTTTTGGAATATATCATGAAAAATGAAGGATGTGTATCCTCTCAAAAGGCCCATGTTGTTTGTTTTGTTAAGCCACCATCTTCAACCATTAAGACGATGATCAAGAGGGATGATTCAGTCTATGGGAACAGAGAAGGAAGAGATTAAAAATAAAGCACTACTGTTTTACAAATGGTTTTGGAAAACACAGGGGCCTAAAATGGATTACAGTAGTGAATTAATTAAATTAGTTGCATGATCATTCTGTACCCGAGGCTGAAATTGTATTTCCTCTTCTACTTCCCACTCTGATTTTTTTTTCTAGCTATATTGTTTCATATAGTCTACTAAAAACCCTTCAACGAGATCAGACTTTACAAGGATACTCTAATACAATGCATCAAAAAGTGTTATTCTACTTTATTTGAATTAATTGCCTCTCATTATCAAATTATCATGGAGGAATTAAAGCCACAAATTAAATGATCTTGACAACTAAGCCCAAATGAACTTAAGTTAAAAATCAAACTACTCCCATACTGATTTGAAGTTAAAAAATAAAGTCCAAACTGTAGTCTACCTGATTAATAAATTACTTGTCATCTGTAAAGGTTATTAATATTTGAGTAGATTTTTTATCCTTTTAGTCTAGCTACTACCTAAACCATCTCTAACTGATATGAATGTGTGTTACCAGGATGCAATACTTAGTGATTATAGCAAAGAATCAGGGATATTTGAATTAAGGAAGATAGATACAAGAAAATTGGATTTTAGTATTTTAGTGGATCACTTTATATGACTTAGCCAGAATCCATGTTCATGATATTTGAGAATGTGTGTTTGTGTGTGTGTGGGCTAGTACTCACAGAGTACATTCGAGCCACTTCTGCCTTCTATTAAAGTTTATAAGTTTACTCTGAAGACAGTTTTAGTAACTGGGCTTTAAATGAGGTATATTTCATTTTTCTCTATGTATGCTCAAAATTCTTAAATTGCATTTCCCATTTGAGCCCTGTGATTTTGGCACTCAAGTGTTGGGTAATCCCAACATCGTTTTAGCTTTAGAAATGTTCTCAGAGGTTTTCTGAACTGAATCGTTGATTGATGCTTCTCCAGCTGTGCCCCAGAGTCTTAGAATCAACATCCCTGCCATGTGCTCTTGAAAACACCTTTTAATTTGGGTCCTGAAACTCAAAAGCCATGGTCATGCATAATACAACTAGTCAATGCAAAGCCTAATTAATTCTAGGACATACCATAAAGATGAATCTTGGGCCTGTGAACAAACTGCAGAAACCCAAAGTCATCTTCTACAGTATTCACTCTTGTCCCTGAATTCACTATGTTATAGCCCATCTACCTCTGCTTACACAGACCTGGAGACTAGCAATTCTAGAAGCTCAACAGTGCTCTGGTGCTCAGGCAGAAGTCAGGTGTCTTGATGTTTGATATCCTCCTCATACAGATATGGCTAATAATAAAGGAAAGCAGATAATATTTTACTTATTTTAATATTTCCCAGTGTGTATAAAAAATACTCTCTTCCAAACTCACCCTCACCTACAAGGATATACTTGTTCAATTGAAGGTCAAGCTACAGCAGCCTGAACCACAAAGCCCCAAGCAAGTTTTGTGACCTTCTTGCCATTTGACTCTATCCTAATGCAACCTTCTCTGTATACAAATGAATAGTGGCTTATGTAAAAAGAGCCAGAAGGTGTAGATAACTGCCAACATCAAAATCGCATGTGGTTCACTGGCTTAAAGTCTAAAGTTTAAGAAAATCAGAGGCTATTTCAAGAAAAATTGCAAGATTAAAAAAAAATGCTATCTGTGAATCTACAATCCTCCATCCTGGAAAGAACTTGACAGAATACTTATTTTTCATATCCATTGATTCTCACTTTTTTTCTGTAGCAAGGGTATCTCAGAGATATGGGAGAAATCAATATTGACATCAATCATTGAACAAATGCGTACTGAACATTACTTAAAGCAACTAGGGAGGGAGAAGCTCTAAAGAAATGGATACAAAATATAAATGGCAACCTGCTTGCTCCCAAGGTGCTTTAACCACATCATGTAGTTGAAAGAAGAGCTGCATGTAATCGACAGAAGGGGTAACACAGAGGTTGCCAAATCATGTGCTTCTGTACTCCAGGCAGGTTACATAAAATCATGAAGCAGCTGGATGTCTGACAACAAGGAATAGTAGAAAATGTAATAAATTGAGAGTGTGTGGTCATCCTAAATTGTTAAATTTTATTTTCTAATCTTGGGTTCGCTGAGCAAACACATCTAGGGGCTTCTTTCAAGAAGTGGCAAAGTTTCCCAAATTACAAAGGAAGCTCTATTCACTGATAAGTAGACATAGCAACACATATTCCATGGACAAGTAGAGTAGGCCTTCCAGGGTTCTCTTTGCATGAGAGATTTAAGAGACTCTGATGAAGAGCTCACATAAATAAAGTGATGGTCACGTTAGTAAAAAAGTTAATAAAACTGTCCAAGTTGTAGCCAAAAAGAAACAAATCTAAAGAGAGCCTGATGTGCTGCTGTACATCCTTTGGGCTCTCTCATCTCTGGTCTTAACACTGCTAACACACCCCATCCCATGCTCAAATGGAGCTTAATTTTTATGTTACTCTTGAAATCCTGGTTGCAAAGGCCTGAGGAATAAACCGATAGTGATTAAAACCATTGTAATTAGACTTTCAAAAGAAAAAAACCTATATTTACTTACACAGGTGAGAAACTTTTCTAGTATGTGGCTTTCTTTCTAGACTTTCCTCAGACCACAGAGAGGATTTAGGGGAACATTACTCCAATGGGTTTTTGAATTAGTGAGTGTTAAGACATATTTTATCATCTCCATTCCACTGAGAGTAGAATGCATGAATAAAACATCCAGTTCTAACCTATAATACATTGTGGAGCATTTTAGTCATGCTAAAATGGTAAATTTCATCAAGGATGTGCAATTTCTATTGCTAATAGAACTGCTGCTATAGACTGCACACCATTTTATATGTATATTTATACATATCCATATAGATAAAGATAGATAGATAGGAGTAGAGTATTTTCTGCTCTTTGACCTTGGTTTTGGAGTGGCCTCTTGGGGCAAAGATAGTACAATTTATTCCCAAAATGCTGTATAAATAAAAGATCATTTTTAAGAAACTTAATGACAAACCTACCATCAAATACAGTACAATCATGATTTCAAACAGATCACAGTGTATTCTTTATTTCTGAACAAATACATAACTCTTTCTAAACTGTATTAGTTTCCTGTTGCTGCCCTAACAAATGACCATGAATTTGACATCTTAATACAAATGTATTCTCACCGTTCTGGAAGTCAGAAGCAAGGTGCCATAAGGCTGCTTTCCTTCTCGAGGCTAAAGGGAAAAAGCTGCTCCCTTGCCTTTTTCTGCTTCTAGAGGCTGCTGTCATTCCCTGTTTCAGGGCCCTTCCTCTACCTTCAAGGTGCATCACTCCACCACCTGGTTCCATCTTCATATCTTGTCCCTATGATTCTGATCCTCTCACCTTTCTTTATGAGGACCCTTGAGATTACATTGAGCCTACCCAAATAATCCAGGATAATTTCTCCATTTCAAGATCCTTTACTAAATTACATCTGCAAAGTGCCTGTTACCATATAAATAAACATACTCACAGGTTCTGGATAATAGAACATGGACATCTTTGCAGGGTCATAGCTCAGCCTGCCACACTAATACTCTGAATACCAACCTTCTTCATGTTTTTATTTTAGGGGTTTGCAAAATGGCAAGTTGGCAATAGTATATGTTGAGTGAATGAAGTTTTCCACATCCCTTTGGGTACAGTGATTAGTATCAATACGTGTGATAGACTCCAAACAGAAGAAAGTGTTGTAAGAATCTTCCTTTAGGACACTCTGCTACATAAAAAAGAGTTGGATGGAGCTCATATCACAACATCCCAACCAAGCTGGTACTTACTCCACTATAGTGAGAATGTAGGACACACTGTATGTAGCTAGCCTCAGGACTATGATAAATATTAATTAATATATTGAAACAATGTAGCCAAAGGAAAAACCACATGATCAAATAATCTTTACTTCCCTTTACCTAGTTTATTTACTACATTTTTTATTATAAAGTCTCACAGTTATAGGAATATTAGAAGACAAAGCACAGTCTACGCATCCAAACAAAATTTTCTCCAATATTATCTCCTCTGTTATTCTTAATATAAACACAATGATACTTATTTAAAGTGTCAAGTAGTAAAGTACAAAAGTAAAACTCCTAAGGCTACTTGCTTTCCTTCCACCCTCTTCCCTGTACCCAGAAAAAAAAACTTTTAATTATTTCATTAGTATTTTATAAAACATTTTCTATGCATATATGCAGATATTTTGATTTTTATAACAAAAATAGGCTCATACAATGCATTCTATTTTAGACTCTGCATTTTGTAACAGTCAAATGATCTTGAATATATTACCTCACAGTTACATTTAGGACTTCATTCCATTTATATAGAAATTTATTAGAATTGCATTACGTGAATAAAAAGTGATATACTTTATTTTGTGATTTTGCTTATCTTTACCAATACTTTATTTTGTGATTTTATCTGTACCACATTTTTACCAAGATTGCATATAATTATATTAAAATAATGAATTATACAATATATTTTAATTTGTACTTCATTAATAAAAAGTTAAACTTTCTCTCTGTGTGTTTGCTTTCAGAATAAAATCAGTATAGGTATTAAACACAAATTTTAATACTTGATGAGCATGATATTCTGTGAGAAACGTAATTTTCTGGAAGCAACTGAGGCTTCACAGACAGGTGGAGATGAAAATTGGTAGTGGATATGAGGATCAAACTGTTGCTGGACTTTTTTTGCCTGTTACAGAGGGACTGGGAAGACAGTGGTCAGTCCAGCACAGAACGTAGGCATGCAACAAGGACTTTGGATGTTTTGTTTTTTGGTCTCTCCTCTGGAAGGGAAGGGAAAGAGTTTGGGAGTTCACAGAGCTGTTTAAGGGCTTCGTAAAGGCCAAGAACACTACACGATTGTGGTCTTCTCTCCTCCAAAAATGAGAAGAAAGTGTCCAAGAATCCTGCAAGCTGGGCCTTGGGTGGGCCAACCATATCAGGCTTGTGTGTGAGAAGAGACATTGAATTACTTCTCAACGTAGAGTAAGGCTTTGGTTGGAAATGCCTCTATGCCTCCCAAACCTGAATGCAAATCTGACACGCTTATCGGCACACCCTCTCTGGTTCCATTAATTTATCCCTCCCCTTCTACCCTGAACGCAGTCGCCTTATGGATTCAGCATGAGGCTGAAGTCAACCTGTTCCCAAGGGACCAGCAGTGCCACACACTTTCAGATTATTCTGGGCAATGTCATGGAGGCCACAAACAGTTACAGCTCTTTTGGATGCAGACACCTAAGTACCTAGTCCCATGGGAGAAAGGGTGCTGCCATTGTGGATGGCCCAATGTACCAATAAATGTACGACAGACATAAGGTGGCAGGTGAGGGAGCACAAAGAACCCCTTGAACCCTAAGCACTCCCAAGACAGTAGGAAATATACAGGGAAAGACAGGAATCTTGGGTTCCTGGGCAAGGAGAGAGAGAGAGAGAGAGAGAAAAGAGAGAGAGAGAGAAATGCGTCCCCCAGCAATTCCTATCACATCACGTGACCTAGACTTCGACATGCCCACTGCATTCCCAGAATCTCACATTCCCAGATGGAAGACAGCAGCAGTTAGCTGTGATTTTAATCTGTGAAATGCTAACGGGCTAAAGGCGAGTTAACACTCAGGGATTTGAGTAAATGGGTGTTTAAGAAAACAAATGAGGATTTAAAAATTTTGTGTCAAAAATACTTTATGTTGTTTTGTTTCTTCTTATGTGAAACTATGGTCAAAATTGATATAATTTGTCATATGCTTGTAATTCCCCCTGCTTATAATGTCTGAGCGGATCATCCCAACTGGGAAAAGCTACAGATACAGAAGTGTGTTATTGGGTGAACTCCCCTGTTGTTTGCTAACTGTGGGTATGTTTGGACATAATAGAGATGTTTCTAACTTTCCAGGTCTGCAGTCAGAGGAAAAGCTGCTGTCTTGTTGACCTCTTGCCACCAAAAGGGAAAGCAGTCTGTAAAGGGAGACAGAATACAAAGGAAAACAGCTTCCAGCTAGAGGCCTCTTTTTGTAGTGTTGGATCTGGCTACCAGCTATGCCTTTGAAAAACTTCCTACTGAGCTCTTGTTGAAATTAAATGCCTGACCCGTACAAGCCTGGTAACTCGCAGACTGAATATCCATTTTTTGGTGGACTCTCTGAATGACAAGGTGGAAAGCAATGAAAAACAAAACAAATGAAACTCCTTCCTTGTCACGTGAACTTGGAATATTAAAGAATGCAGCTCTTCAGTCCCAGGGGTTATCTTGACTTTACAGGAAAATGTGGCAGCTATCCCTATGGTGGGAAACTTTCCAGTCCAAAGCATAACTAAAGTCACTGGCTATTTAAGGACCTATAATTCACAATGGTTTCCCAAACAGCTGAGATTTATATCTAGGGATAATCATCAGAAACATTCAAGTATAAAAAGAAACATCTCAGATGCATATTCTGTGGGCAGTATGACATTGCTGCAGCCCTGGAAGGCATTCAAGTCAGACTCAGCTCACTGGCCAGGTTCGTTATGGATATGGAATTGCCCTAGACTTTCTCTTTTGCAGGCCAAGGTGAAGTCTGTGCATAAAATTAATATATCCTGCTGTACCTGGATTATTGCCTTGGGCCAGGTGGACAGGTCAAGCCACCTGGCTTTCTAAGGTAAACTCAAACTTGATGGTATTCATTTGGCTGGCTAAATACAAGACACCTGAGGGGCATGGCTGAGTTCAACGCTACAGTTGTCTCATCCCGCTGCTCTGAATTCTGCTAGAAATAGCATTGATAAGTGCTATATAGCTAAAGCAAGCAGATTGTTTCTCACCCCTGTTGGTAAGAGTAATCAGAATCGCTGATGTAATGGCACATAAATAGTAAATTTTACATAAGCCATCCCAAGAAAAACAAAGGGTAGAGCTCTAGAAAATAAAATATTTTTGTTTCTCTTCATGGTCAGAGCTCTCTGAGCAAAAATCTTTGGCAAGCAGGGTTAATGGATATTTGAATATTAAGCATACCTTGCAAATTGGAAATCTCCAATTTACAGATTTTTCCTTCCAATAGTCATTTACTTATTTGCATACCAGGCTGTTACGAACATTTAGCAACCTTCCCTACTCTCCCAGAGAGGATTCCTTTGTAATGGCAAGGTAAGGACTTTCTCCTTCTTCCATAAAGGGAAGAACTACTGTGCAGTAACTGCAGTTTGTACCCTGAAATGAATAACTTCAGATTTCTTCTATGGTGTGGACACCCCTCTGTACATGCAGGGTCCATTTGCTCTCATTGTATCACTCCAAAGGGGAGAAGAGGGCATTAGGAAGCAACACAGTTATTGTTGAAAATAATAATACATTTGATCTATGATCCAGAAATTTCATTCTTGCTTTCAGGCCGGGTGCAGTGGCTCACGCTTGTAATCTCAGCACTTTGAGAGACTGAAGCAGGCGGATCACCTGAGGTCAGGAGTTTGAGACCAGCCTGGCCAACATGGTGTAACAATGTACGGTGACTCATAAGATATTACAAAAAAATGCAAAAATTAACCAGGCATGGTGGCACGTGCCTGTAATCCCAGCTACTTGGGAGGCTGAGGTAGGAGAATGGCTTGAACTGGGGAGGCAGGGGTTGCAGTGAGCCAAGATCGTGCCACTGCACTCCAGACTAGGTGAAAAAGCAAGACCCTGTCTCAAAACAAACAAACAAACAGTTTTGCTTTCCAACCAGCAAGTTATTGAAGATCTTCGTGAAAAATAAAAAAAGAGTTAATTCTTTATTTCAGTTTTTTGCAGTATCTTATGAGTAACCATTAAGACAAGCCAAGGCATTCTGCCTGAAATTCTCAGTCAGATCTGCAAATTCGCTGAGGAAGTTTGTAATGGTAATTCACTCATTGTACTTTAAGTCTTTTTTCACCCATCAGTCCCAAAACTAATGCTATACTTTTATGTTTCCAACATTGCAGAATTACATCTCCAGATACTAATTTTTCAGTTATCTAATCACCTCAAAACTTGATTTAAAATAATAATAGTTTATTATTTCTCACAAGTCTACGGGTTGAAGTGACAGAACACTATTCTGTTCCACATGGTACATGAATTTCCTTATTTCCTTACTGAGGTCACATGTCCACATTGATCTGTGATGGCCTGTCATCCTCTAGAGCTTTCCTCTTAGTGGCCCCTCACTATTTAATAGAGTAGCTTGGTGAGTTTCTTCCCATGATGGCATCTAGCTGCTGATAAAAAGTAGAAGCTGCCAGATTTCTTAGGGACTAACCTTATAGCATTAATTTCTTCACATTCTTTGAATGAAAGTGAGGCATGAAACCAGCCCAGATTCATGAAAAGGGGAAAGAGACCCCCCACTCCTAATGGGAGAACTGGCATGCATGTACAGGAATGAGGGGCTTGTTAGATTAATGGTGGCCACATTTTGAGATTGTATGATATTATCCAAATTATTCATTATTTCTTTTAGTTTTTTTCTTTTTAAGGAAGTATTTTGAATATTGTTTATTGTTATTACCTCTAAAGTGGCTTTGTGTTTTTAAATGGCTCCATATCACTTCTTTTTGCGGTTGATTATTCAATGATTTAATTAATGAGGTCCTAACTGATGGACATGTAGGTTGTTTTCAGTTTGGGGCTATTACAAACAATGATGTGAAGTGTACCTTTGTATATAGGTTTATAAGGAAAATGCTGCACCAAAAGATGTAAGCACTTTTTGAGCGATATTGTTAACTTTTCCTTCCTCTCACAATGCACGAAGACATTTTTATACGTCTTTGAAAGCACAGTGTATCACAAAAATTCAACTTTCTTTTTCATAGAAATGCTACTGTATCATAGTTTTAATTTTCATTTCAATTTTTCCCTTCTTGTTAGTGAAGTTGGATGCCATCTTTAGATGCTTTTGTAAAGGTTTAATTTTCTCTATTTTGAATGATTAGTTTATATTCTTTGCTCATTCTCATACTGAGTTGTTCATCATTTGTTTTTTCTTCTTGATTTATGACAGCTATATCACCCTTTATGTATATTTGCCTTATAAGTGGTGTTCAGAAAGTAGCTTTAAAAAAATATTACTCATGGGTTCAGTGGCAAAGCCAACCAATAATGTTCATTATTTCCTTAATTGAGAAGTTGACATTTAAACAATTTATTAATATCCAGAATTTTTATTTTATAACACAAAAATAGATTTTAGATGCATTAAATAACTCAGTGATAAAAAGTTTTCAAAGAATATGTTTAAATGTTTGCCTGATGATGAAATGAGCTTGTTGCATTTAAAAGAATATCTATTTCCTTTTTTGTATGGAAATATAGAGTTAAAAACTTTTTGTAATAGAGCTCAAAGAGATGATGATTCTATTTACTTTTTGAATTAGTAAATTCATATTTACATTTAATCATTCTGATTTTCTCATGCTTATTCATACCATGTCATCAAATATTTATATATTTCTTAGAACGCCAAGGACTGTGGATGTACACTGGAAGGTACTGGTCCCCAAAGAGATAAGCTACCTAGCTTAAGGGATGAAACTGATATCCATGTAGCAAATACATATGGATGAAAGTGAAACATCATCATGACAGACAAGGTGAACACACTCAGTTAAAATCATAGACTCATTCTAAAAGAGAGACTGAATGAAATTATTTCAAGAAATTTAGAGTAACTTTTGATGAAATAACTTAGAAAACTATGAAAAGAAGATAATTTCATTGCATTAGTTATCTATTGCTGCCTAACACATTTATTCCAAATTTAGCAGCTTAAAACAATAAAAATTCACTATCTCACATAGTTTCTAAGGGTCAGGAATCTGGAAACAGCTTTGCTGGGTGGCTTGGCTTAGTGTCTCTTGGGAAGTTGTAGTCAGGTTGTTGGCCAGGACTACAGTCATCCCAAGGCTTTACTAAGGCTGGAAAATCCTCTTCCAAGCTCATTCACATGGGTTTTGGCAGGCCTCAGTTCCTCACTGGCTGTTGGCCGGAGGCCTCAGTTTCTTACCCTATGGATCTCTCTGTAGGATGTCTCACACCAAGACAGCTGGCCTCCCCTAGAGCAAGCAATACAAGAGAAAGTAAAGTGACCTATTATTATCTGGTATCCAAGTCATACCCCATTGCATTTACCTTATTCTACTAACTAGAAATGAATTATTTAGCCTAGCTCAGACTTAAAAAAAAAGGACACAAAAGTATAAAAAGCCTAAGTATGTAGACATCCTTGAATTTTATAAATAATATCTGTAAATGCTTCGAGTGAAATCATGGTAAATAATGAATTGTGTGAAGACTTTCCCCTGACATCAGAAACAGCATGATGAAACCCTCAGTCACCACTTCTATCCAATACTGTACTAGAGGTTCTAACTAGTACAATAAGAATAAATAAATAAATAAGTGAAACTAAAAGACACAAGGATTAAAAAGAACAAAATACAACTACAATTATAAGAGGCTGGAAGATAGAGAAGAAGGTAGGGAGAAGAGGGGATGGCTTCCTATAAGAGAGAAAGAACTTTTTTTTGCATGTAACGTGGTTAAATTTAGTCAATTGTTAAAAATCGTTACACATTTAAAAGTTTAAAAAGAAAAAACTCTAATTGCACACAGAAAACAAAAATAGGTTATTTAAAATAATATCGAACACATAAAAAACTAGAATTTCAAAACATGTATAATCCCCACACTAAAACATACAATCTAATCTATTACACAAACAAATTAAAGAACTAAATAAAGGGTGGAATATGCTGTGTCCATGATTTGCAAAACTAACATTGTAAAGATATCAATTATTTCTAAGTTTACCCACCCATTCAAAGCAATTTCATCCAAAATATTAGTTACTTTTATTTCTTTAGAAGTCAACACGGTGATTCTATTATTTAATACACGGAAATATGGGCAATCTAGAAGAAGAATGTGACTGAAAGATTAATCTTATTATATCAAGCCTTATTCAGTGGGATACACTGGACAGTGTGCTATTGGCACAAGGATAGAAAAACAGATCAAGTTCTAGAGTAGATATCCCAGAAACAAAACCTTGTATATGCTGTAACCTGATTGATTATAGTGGAGATACCGCAGTTCAACATTTGTGCCAGGTCCATTGTATATTCATTTGAAAACCAACAAAAACAAAGGACCCCAATCCCTATCACACAAGAAAAGACATACACAAGCTGTTCATAGCAACACTCCTTTTAATAAACAAAAATGAACAAAAATAAACTTTCTATGACTATTAGAATGAATAAATGCTTTGTAATATATTAAGAAGAATGTTATTATAAAGCAATAAGTATGAACAAAGAACAATTATATATCACAAACATCTATTGATTGAAAGAAGCCATAAATAAGTGAATGTACTGCATTTCACCTACATAAAGGTGAAATTTTTAATTTTATTTTATTAAAAAAAATAAACCAAATTACTTTACGGCATTAGAAGTAGGCTGTGACTATCTTTGGTCATTGAGTAGAAAATGAGCAAAGGTTCATGATAGACTTTTAGATTTCAAGTAATTTTTGTTTTACTTTAAAAATATTCTAGATGTATATTACAAAGCATGCTCACTCCACAGTTTTGATGTATTTATGTTTTTATATGAGTATTATTGTTCAATAAAATTGACAAAGTAGATTTTTTTTTATAAAGGCTCGAAAAAGAAAAATTATTACTGAAAGAAGAAAAGTGTGTTTTAAAGGTTCCTGTCTTTTCAAGTCGCTTGTCTTTTTGGTTTAAATTTTACATAGAAACTCTTGCTGATAATTGCAAATCTAAAAAAATTTCAAATATTTATGGGCATTTTTGGATATGTCATGAAGTAAGATTGACAATTATGAGTAATTATGAAGAAATACTTCATTATGTAGGCTTGAACAAGCAAAGAAGCAATCTTGAAATAATATAAAAGAAATGACTTACTGTCACATTCTCATAGTTCTTCCAAACTTTTTTTAATGTTACAAAAATCTATAGGTATTTTACAAATTGATGGCTATCAATTATTAAGTATTTAGTTTTGAGATTAGGCTACTATAACATTGGCTTCAGATGGCAGGAAAATATGTTTAAGTAGAGCCACAACTAGAAAATTAAATATACAAAATCAACATCAAATATATTTGCACATAATGGAAAGAAGTATAGTATTTGAGAAATATGGTGATGGTCCTGCTGTTTTTCAACATATGAAGGTCTCTCAAGAGAGTGTTTCATGAAACACACTAAAATGGGGGCACAAAAATTCAGGGAGCAGATATTCAGTGTTTGGGCCTGGTGAATATATCTAGTTCTTAAGGGAAGGGCTGGAAATTTTACACAAGAATAAACTTATTCCTGAGTTTAGGATAGAGAATGTTATGAAAACTAACAGCAAAATTCCTCTGAAACTAAATATGGTGAACGAATAAAGGCTGATGGGTTTTTTTTTGTTTGTTTTTAGACAAGAATTATCTTGGTGCCATATCTTGAGAAATGGTTTACCCTAGATGGAGTAGCTATGTGGCTGTAAGAGTGAAGAATGAAAGTATGTGGCAGTGGGTTTGGGATGGTGCACAAAGCTTCAGGTAGATCATTACCTAGATTTGGGAGGCTAGCCCCTTGACCAGATGCATTACTCAAATAAGAACACAGTATTCTTTTTTACCCTAATTGTATGTGCCACTTGCAGAGATTGGTTTGTTTATTTTGTAATCTTTCCATATGGTCCTGTTTTGTTAAATTTATTATATTTTACATTAGAAATATCTTAATTTAATACTAGTTTAGGCACAATATGATAGTCTACCTTTAAGTATTTTTATAGTTTTCAGACTTTATCATATAGTATTAAGATATTGTTAACAATGTTCAATCAAGTGCTGATATAAGAAAAAAGAAACAATTGAGCACCTGATAAGAGAAGTTATACATTACAATATTTTCATGTCCATAGATATAAAGTTAGTAAATAGCTTTGATGTTGAACTAGTGATTTTCATCTTTATCTAAAAAAGATTTTCACAGCTGATGTAGATGACAATAATTTCAATTTAAATTTAGGTTTTTGTTCAATTATATTGGCCAAGGAAGCAGAGTAATATTGGTTGAAAATTGCTGTAAATATGAATTTTTTCTTCAATGAGCTTGGCTTCAAAAGCACTGGAAAAGTGAGATGCATTCCTTATCTGATAGCCCAAGGCAAAACTGAGCTCACCTGACTGATCTTCAGATTAAATCAGTATATCTACTTACAAGCAACACTGCCAGAACATTGATGTGATAATAAATATTGTTGCTTGTACTTGGAGGCCATAGAAGTTTCCTTTGCAACACTGTACAAGTACAATTTTCTCAGTCTCCTAGGGAATGTGATGAGCAAATTGCTCAAGTGAAGAAATACTGAGTTAAAATGGAGGTAAAGCAGAATAAGAATTTCGCACATTTTATCAGTGTCCTCTCTAATTTAAGAAGTGAGAATACTTTTGTGTGATATCTGTAATCAGTAATTTTTTCTAAATTGCAAGTATCATAAAGTACAAACCAGTCCCCCAAATATTACTATATTGTGTATTTAGTATCTGAAAATAGGAAAATAATAACAAAGTTGTTTTATTGAACGCAACAGTTAATAAGACATGGGGGAAAAGCTTCATATACAACAAATCTTTTAATCATCATATGGTAGACAATTCTAAGATAACCCCCCCCATAACTCATGTCCTTATAGAATTCCCTCTCCTTGAGGGTAAATGGGACCAATGAAAACAATATGTACCAGCCCTATGATTATGTTACCTTATACGGTAAATGGGATTTTTGTAGATGTTATTAAGGTTCCTAATCAGTTGACTGAGTTAATCAAAAGGGAGATTATCCTGGGTGGTCATGACTTAGTCAGTGGAGCTCTTAAAAGAAATAGCAACAAACACTCTCCTGCTGAACTAGGTGGAAACAAACAGGCATGTTCTACATTGCCTACGCAGGGGGCTCATGCTAGACCTTGAGCATAAGTTCTAGGAACTGAGAGCGAACCCCAGGTGACAATCTGGTAAGAAGAGAGACACTTCAGGCCTACAACTGCCAGAAACTGGATTCTGCCAACAACCTAAATGAGACTGGAAGATAAAGAAGAGGGTCAGATGAAAACTGCAGCCCTAGTCAACATCTTCATTTCAGATTTTTGAGAAAAGGACAGAGAACTCCTACACAATGCCCAGACTTCTGACTGAAAGAAACTGTAAGATGATAAACCTTTCTTGCTTTTAAACAATAAGTTTGAAGTAATTTGTTACACAGCAATAGAAAAGGAAAACACCTCATAAGAGCCGTACAATGCAGTACTATTATTATTATTTTAGGTTAATAAGAAAACTGGGGCTTTAGGACATTAAGTGAAATAGCTGTGATTGATACAAAGCTCTGTTTGACACGCACACACACACACACACACACACCTCTGTTCTCTCTATAATCACATTATCGTTTAGCTGATACATTTTATTCATAAGGTGAGCAATCATATTACTATAATTATGCAAGTTATGGGAGAAAGAAGAGAACAAAAATATCCCTCATCTTTCAAAGGATACGGCTAATCCTAAAAAGATTTTTGAAATATGGAAGTGGTTATGCAATTTGATTTCTGATTTATTTTAATGTTATTGTGTTTTTCAACTACCACTGAATGTTTACTTACTAGATGCTACCATGTTGGTGAACATTTTCAAGTGTTATTGCATTTAATATTTATAATGTAATGAGATAGCTACTATACCTATTTATCAATCATGGAAATTGAGACACAAATAATTTAAGTCATTTGTTCAAGGGAATATATCCTCCAAGTGGCAAAGCTGCAATCTGAAACTAGGTTTTCTGATACTAATATTTTTTATTTGCTTTTAATTATTATATTTTAAGTGTTATCTGTATATCTTGACAGTTGCTTACTTCTTCCTTTACCCTTATTTTTCATCCCCTGCATTTTTCTCTCTCATCAATTTGTATTACTCACGTATTATAACCCTGACCTAAGGCACTGCACATTTGGTGCAAGTAATTATTGCATATTACTACAGGTCATGCACCTTTGGAAGTGCAATGAATTTAGTAATGAATAAAATAAAGCTTCTTCCTTTAATTGGCTTACATCTGAGACAAGACGAAAATACAAAAAATAAATAATTAAACACATATGTATCTCTCAGTAGTAACTATTACGGAGAAAATAAAGGTAAGACATGTGAATAAGGAATAAAGGGATGGGTTCCTGTATTACAGAAAATGTAAGAGAAAAAAAAAATCAATGTTAAAGTGTTGTTTGAACAGAAACATAGAAAACAAGAGCGACAGAAAGTAGTATTTCTGTTAAAGCACAAATGCAAAGGAGAAAAATGCTAGTGAAGCTCATGTAAATTCAGAGAAGTCAGTGTGGGTACAATCCAGTGAGTAAAGATGAAGGAACTACCAAGTGAGGTCAGAACAGAAGTGAGGGTCCATATAATATAGAACTTGCAGGTCTGGACCTATGGCTCAAACCTGTAATCCCGGCACTTTGAGAAACTAAGGTGGGCAGATCACTTGACTCCAGGAGTTTGAGACCAGCCGGGCCAACATAGCAAAACCCAGTCTCTACTAAAAATACCAAAAGTTAGCCAGGTGTGGGGGCAGGCACCTGTAATTCCAGCTACTCAGGTGACTGAGGCACCTTGAACCTAGGAGGAGGTAATTGCAGTGGGCGGAGATTGTGCCACTGCACTCCAGCCTGGGTGAGGTGACAGAACAAGACTCTCTCTCTCTCTCTCTTTCTTCCCTCTCTCTCTCTCTTTCTCTCTCTCAAATATATAAAACTTGTAAGACATTTTAATCCTTTTCGTGTTTAGGAAAAAAAGGGCAGCTTACTGTAGGTGCTCAATTAATTTTACATAAACAGACTATTTGAGGCTGAAGCAAACCTGACTGATTTTCAATGTGAAAATAAAATATAAAAACTGTTTTGAAGTTATTTCTAAACAGAACTAACATCAGAATTGTCTAAATAATCAGAATAGTCTATTTCGGAAAAATCACATTCATCAAATTCATCTTTGGCCAACAACTGATAACAAGGTTACCATCATGGGTAGGAATGCTACCGTTTTCTAGGATTTGACATTTTCAGTGATCCAGAATTACTATTTTATAAATGTAAATACCACTGCTAAAAATAGAATTCTATAAACAGAATGATGTCTTTTGTTTCCAAAGTCAATACACTAGAGTGATGGGAAAATAATAAAAGCGAGATATTTCATGGTAAACTTACCTCAGTGTAAACACTGCAACCCCAATTGCCACCAACAAGTGTTTCGGGGCAAAAAGGAAAAGGTTTAAGGACACTGGCTTTTACTTTCAATGAAATGAGTTGCCACGGGGGAGATTTAAACACTGAGGTGATATAATTTGCTTAGAATCTAACAAGTTCAATCTTGCTGCTGTGCTAAGAGTGACTTGTGGTAGAGAGAAGAAGGAAGCGTGTGTGTGAGGGGGTGTCAATTAGGAAGCGAATGTTTTAATCCAAACAGGAGATGATGGTGGTTTGGGATGACAGAGGAAGATGGGTAGGAAAGCTTCAGACCTGGGGCATATTTTAAAGGTAACATCAGCAGTGGACAGATGGTACGTGAGATATGGGAGAAAGTGTAGCTCTGGATGACTCCCAATTGCCTGTCCTACGTAACTAGAAGGATGAAGTATTCCTTTGCTGAGGTAGTTAAGAATGTAGAGGGAACATATTTGGAGGTAGGAAGTAAAAAATTGTTTCAGGAGCATTTCTTAAGTTAGAGATTCCTAGTGAACATCAAAATAGAGATATCAAGTAGGCAAGCATATATACAGCTGAAGTTCAATGGAGAGGTGGCTATAATATGTGAGTCATTGCACAAAGAGGATATTTAAAGTAAAGTACTGGATAGAAACTCCAAAGGCGTGAATGAAGAGAGAGGCGAGAACATCTGTGGTCCGAGTTCAGAAACATCATAGTGATGAAGCAAAGTCAGCGAAATAATAATAATAATATTTAAGAAGGAGCAGCCATTGTGGTCAGGAAACTGAGAGAGTAGTTTCCCAAAAGCTATGTAAAGAAATGTTTTAAGAAAAAGGGTAGGATTGACTTTTTCAATGTCTACTGATAACCCTAGATGACCTAATAATTCACCACTGCATTTAGCACCATGCTGTGGTGCTGTGGCATGGTGCTAAATGCAGTGGTGAATTATTAGGTCATTATTAGGAAATATTGGTCATTATTAGGAATTATTAGGAAATATTGACCAGAGCTAAGAAATGAATGGAGAGAACCCTGATATGAAAACTCAGTAAGAAAAAGTTGCAGAAGTTTGGAAGAATGAGCTCAGACAACTCTTTCAAGAACATTTGGTGGTGTTGAGAAAAGGATTATAAATTAATACCTAGGAAGGTTGCAATGTTTACAGTGGGTTTTATACTCTTTCTCCTAGCATAAATTTTAGACCATTTGTATGCTGATGGAAGTGTGTTTCAACCATGCAGGCAGTGCAGAGACGGGATAGATAAACAGTGGATTTGAGCAGTATAGGGATTTGCCAAACAAGGACATAGATTAAAGGATAATGTGGGATTAAAAATTGTGTGAGATTGTACTAATGAATGACTGTGAGTTGTAGACAATAAAATTGGAATAATTTTGAGATTTGAAAAGAGGGCATAGGAAGTCATGAAAGGGGATGCCCCAAGCCCTGTGGAGATGTGTCAGGGTTTCTTGGGCTTCTTACTCAGACTGATAGAAAAGGAAATGGGTACATGGCAGGATTATCCTGATGCTGGCCCATACAATTTTCGTGGTGATTGTATGAGCTTGTGGGGGGAAGGTGCAGGAGTCTTGTAAGGAACACGCAAAACTCTGGGTTTATTTTTGAATTTGGCACAGTGATCTGCACTTCTGCATCTTTATTCAATATGAAGAAAATATTTTAAAGAAAAGAAGTCAGTTATAGGATTGCCAGTTTTGACTGGGGTTGAATTCTATTCTTTAATATTTTGTAAGGTTTGCTTGTTTCACAAGCTTATTTCATTCACCATGTCCAAACACAAAGATGACCTAAAACTTACAAATATTTTAACCCTGTCAGACTGGTGGAGCAGGACCTTTGAGAATGAGTGGTAGAAAGTAAGAATAAAGTGAGAAGTTGTGGACAAGTAAAAATGAGATCCTATGTTTTCTTAAAATTTTTTCTCTGTTCCAGTTGGAGTGTGTCCTGACATTTACTAACATAGTTACCCTCATCCTTGCTTTTAACATTTAAAAACTATCATCCTATTCTCTATTATTTATAACTGAAATCTGAAGGCCTGTTTGCAAATTTTTTGACTAAACATTGTCACAATTTGATGATTCAACTGTACTATCTGGTCTCCATGTGTTATGACTTTAAGGTCTGGTATTATTTTGATTCTATTTACCATCTGCTTGGAATGAAAAGTTATGGAAATTTGTATTGATTATTTTGATGGATTATCTGAGGAAGAACTGAAGGTTATACCCAAGTCTAAATAAATGAGATAATTTCATCTAACACTCCTCATTTGATCACTAGTCTTTCAAAAATAATATAAAATGGTAGTGACAATAATAAGAATAATATTATACATGCAGTTGCATAAAATACCAAGTTTCAATTATAGAACACATATTTACATCTACACTGTAGTCAGAAACAGATTTATGTAACTTTTGAGTAAAATATATGGAATCAAATATTAAAACATCTGAATTTATGAAAGGTTAAGTTTTCTAAAGCAATCATTCCTTAACATCTTCCCATGAGGCATGATATTGACATTTCAAATATTGTTGTTACCTTTTAGCATGAAAACAAGATAATATATTTTAGTACAGAATTGACCTGGGAGTTAGAAATTCAGAACAAGCCTGAAATATGCATTGCATTTATGCTGTAATCCTGAATAATGCACATAACTAAAAATTTCAAAAAGAATTGAGCAAAACAGATATCATGGGTCATATTTTTGCCAATGCCTAAAGGCACAACTTTATGTGTATATGCATGAGTAAAACATTTGATATTCTAAATCTATGACAGTTCATAGTCTTATGAATTAAAAACTGAAATCCTAAGTATTTCATAAGTATATGCAATTAGAAATAGCAAAACAAGTTAAATAGATCTGAAACACACAAAGATATGTAGAGGCATAAACTAAAACATGTCATGACCATAAATCATATATTTAAGTGAATCCTGTACCTCTTTTCAAATGCATCAATTATTTTTAGATCTACATTATTACAACATTATGTCAATTAGCTCTCGTCATCAAGTGCTTAACCTTGTTTGTAGCTTTCTACTGCAATGATAAAGCCTCTAATTCACTATAATTAAACATTTTTAGCCAAACAGAACGGCTCTGCCACATCACTTTTTCAGGAATTGTCACCGTCTTTGCCCATGAAACTCTTAAAAAACCTTTTGGTTATGAAAACTTTCAAACCCATACAAAGCGAATCAAATATTATAATAAAACCTCATGTATGAATCACCTAGGCTCAGAAAATCATTACTCTATAATTTTTGATTTATCAATATCTACTCCAACCCCAAGCTTTCCAACTTATTATTATTTTATAGTCTCTTTTGAGGTAAAAGCAAAGTTCATTACATTTCAAATATCTAAGCTATATAATTTTGGCAAATAAATACAGTTATTTAACCCAAAGACCTAGCAAGCTATAGAACATTTTTATTAACCCAGGACACTTCTCTTGTGGCCCTAATGGGCCCTTCCCTGTAAAAGAGGCAGTAACTGTTTTTCACTATGGATTACTTTTGCCAGTTTGATAATGTAATAGAAAGGACTCTTACAACTCTTCTCTGCCTAGCTTTTTTTTTTTTTTTTAATTGCATTTTAGGTTTGGGGGTACATGTGAAGAACATGGAAGATTGTTGCATAGGTACACACATGGCAGTGTGATTTGCTGCCTTCCTCCCCCATCACCTATATCTGGCATTTCTCCCCATGCTATCCCTCCCCAACTCCCCCACCCCCCACTATCCGTCCCCTTTTCCCCCGACAGACCCCAGTGTGTGATACTCCCCCTCCCTGTGTCCATGTGTTCCCATTGTTCAACACCCACCTATGAGTGAGAACATGCGGTGTTTGATTTTCTGTTCTTGTGTCAGTTTGCAGCTTTTTTAATGCAGCATAATACCCATGAGATTCTTCCACATCACTGTAGGTGGCAGTATTCTGTTCCATTTTGCTGCTGAGTAGCATTCCATTGGATCCACATACCACAGCTTGTGTCTTTATTCCTCTGCTGATAGGTTGTTTGAACTTTTTGTATATTATGTATAAAGCTTCTATGAACAGTCTTGTATGAGCTTTTGATAGAAAACAGTATTTATTCTTCATAGATTAAAATATCTAAAAGTAGAATTGCTTGCTAAACTGGTAACTAGTATTTAAAGTAAATGTCAAAAACTTTTTTCCAAAGTGATTTTATCATTATTCATATCAGTAATATGTGATATTTCTGTTTGCTCCATATTATAACCAACATTTTGTGTTTTTCAGGTTTTTATTTAAATAGCATTATTGAGCCATAACATTCATATTTATAAAATTTACCCATTTTAAACGTATAATTCAGTGGTTTCTAGTACATTTACAGGATTGTGTGTAATAAAGAGGAAGACTGCATCATTTTACATGTTTTATCTTAAGCTGTTAATCTCTATCCCGTTCCCCTTTCTCCCTTCTTCTTTTGCCCCATATCTAGGCAATGCAATAAGATATTCCTCACCCTCTCTTCCTCAGCACTTGTTCACAGTTCAAACCATGCAAACCCTGACACATGACCAAGAACTTTCACTCTCACCCTGCTTCCTAGCTACATTAAAAGCCAAAGCCATGTGTCTCTTTTCACTTTTGTCATCTGGACTGGCTTGTGCCAGCCCTGCTCTCCCTGGAGAGTCCCAAAATATTTATGAACTGTCATAGATTCAACATATAGGCTTTTCATATCTTCCTAGTGTGTGTTGCATCATCAGTCTTAACATACAAACTGATTTATGGTGGGAGGTTTATCCTGACATCCACAGGACAACTACAAAATATTGTGTGACGACCTTGTCTAATTTTAGAACATTTGCATCACCTCAGAAAGAAACCTCATAGACTCTAGCATTAACTCCCAAATACCTTTCATATCCCTCTCTTCCAGCCTTAGCCAAGCATTAATATACTTGCTGTCTATAGACGTGCCTATTTTAGACCATTCACATAAATGAAATCATAAAATAGGTGCTCCTTTGTGACTCCTTTAATTTATAATATTTTTAGGTTTGTTCATGTTGTAGCATGTATTAGCACTTCATTTCTTTTCATTGTCAATCTTACATGGTATAAAGATACTACATTTTGTTTAATTATTCATCAACTGATGGACATTTGGGTTTCTTCCAGTGTTTGGTATAATGAATAATTCTGTGAGCATTCGTGCATGATGTAGTATGGATGTTTGTTTACTTGAAATTTCAATGTTGGAGTTGGGGCTTGGTGACAGGTGTCGGATCATGGGGGGCAGATCCTTCATGAATGGCTTAGCATCATCTCCTTGGTGATGAGTGAGCTGTTGCTCTGTTAGTTTACTTGAAAGCCTATTGTTTAAAGGGGCCTGGAACCTCCTCCTGTTCACTTCTTGTGCAGTCTCTTGCCATGTGATATGCCTGCTCCTTTTTCACCTTCTGCAATGATTATAAGCTTCCTGAGGCCCACAACAGAAGCCAAGCTGATGCTACTGTCATGTTTATGCAGCCTCAGAAATATGAGCCAAAATAAATATTTTTCTTTACCATTTACTCAGTCTTAGGTATTCCTTTAAGAGTGAAATAGCTAGGTCATAGGGTAACTCTATGTTTAACAATTTAAGAAATTGTCAAACTGTTTTTCAGAGTAGTGACACCATTTCACATGCTGCAAAACAACACATAAGTCTTTCAATGTATCTACATTTTTTCCAACACTTGCTTGAGTTTTGGATCATAAGTTTGTTCTTGATCATTGTTTTATTTCTAATTGTTTCCAGTATTTTTGACAACTGCCTATAAAATGCAACTTCATGGATGAAGCTGGAAACCATCGTTCTCAGCAAACTGACAGAAGAACAGAAAAAACAAACACTGCATGTTCTCACTCATAAGTGGGTGTTGAACAATGAGAACACATGGACACAGGGGAGGGGGAACATCACACACCCGAGTCTGTTGAGGGATGGGGGGACCTAGGGGAGGGATAGCAGGACCTGGGAGGACTGAGGAGAGATAACATTAGGAGAAATACCTAATGTAGATGATGGGGAGATGGATGCAGCAAGCCACCATGGTATGTGTATACATATGCAAAAATTCTGGACGATCTGCACACGTACCCCAGAACTTAAAGTATAATAAAAAAAAGAAAAAAATACATGTTATCTGTTTTGTGTGTTTTTATTTCTTTTAGTGTAATAGAACATTTAAGGCAGGCAGAAGTACTAACTAAATCATATTAATAGAAGTAATTATGCCACATACAGTCCATCATCTTCTGTTAGTAAATTGTAGAATCAAAAGATAATGAAAATAATATGCTAAAAGATCACTTCACACAAAAATAACACCTAAATGTGAATAAAAATTGATTAGAAGAAAAAAGAATAATTTTTAAATTTCTCTAGAAGTTTTAAAGACAGTAATGCAAATCAAGTTAAATGTCACAACATTAAGAAACATCTAAGTTCTCTTTAAATTCAAATAAACAAAGCAATAGATGACATCATTGTGTCTTTTCAATTAATATTAAAGTCATTCTAAATTACCAATGTCTAGATAGACAAAGGGGGAAAAAGACAACTATGGATCTTTAATGGTACTTGTAGCACTTGGCTGTACACACACACTGTGTATACTATTATAGACACTATATACACACACACAATATTATATATACTATGTTATATATGTATACTTTACTATGTATACTGTATAACACACACACACACACACACTCTCTCTCTCTCTCTCTCTCTCTCTCTAGTAGGAGGAAGCCTAAGAAAACCATAAAGCAAAATTTTAATGCACTGGGACAAAAAATTCCCAGTAAATATATATATTAGTGAATATTATTTACTAAAGCAAAATACCTAACATAGACCATCACTGGCAACCCAATGGCCAATAAGATTATCAGCCAGAGATGGACTAGATGAATTACATTTAAACTGTATACTACATCTAAAATGCTTTCCATCAATAGCTTAAAGGAGGATTTAAATATGTCCATAGATATCTATGTGTTTCTAATGAAATAGGTGTATGAAATTGTACAAATAAAGAATCCCAATCTCTTGTTTCACCACTAACCCTGAATATTTTGTTATACATACATCCCGGACACAGAAGAGAAATAAAATACATTCTGCTTTATATTGTAAGCTAAGAACTCAAGTTGTACCCATGTATAGACACTTCACAGCATTCATTACACTATGAGAAATAATTAAACACTAAATTAAATAACAGACCTCCATGATAAATCAACTAAAATGTGAAAGTACCTATGTTGTACTGAATAGAAGAATGAATACTACCACATTTACTTATTGTTAAATTCAACTGTATATTTCATTTTCTTAACGTATGATGTTTGTTTACCCAAAAGCAGTGATTTGAGACTTTTAAATTGGAATATGTATGTGTGCGTGTGTGTGTGTATATATATATATACATATATATGTGTGTTTTATATATGTATATATATAAAATCTGTGCTTGTTTTATATAAATGCATTTACTTCACAGTAGAAGTGGATTTTTGCTTTCGTTTTGTCATAATGAACTTGTAAACTGAATTTAATATATACTACAATATGTTTCCCTTCAAAGAGTACCAAATACTCTTTGATCTAATGAGCAATGATCAAAGTCTAAGCCTATTTTTAAAATCCATGAAAATATTAGATTCAAGTGCTTTTCTTTTTATTTCTCCCTGAGTTAGTCCTTTGATGAACCATTTTATTAAAATAAAAAGGAAGGAAACTAATACAACATAGAGAATAAAACTATGGAAACATCCTGTGGGTAATATTTTATTTTAGATATATTTATCATGACACTGAAAAATCAGCATTTTGAAGTGAAAGTCATCAATGATCTAAGGACATGTGTTCCCTTCAGATGTCACAGTTGCTTCAGTTTTGTCAGTCAGAGAATTCAATTTTTTATGGTTGGATTTTACTGCTGTTTAGATGCTTGTTTGATTTCAGAACATCTTAAATTTAAATGAACATACCAGTGCTAAAGCAGTCAGAAAAGACTGAGTTTATTCCTAGATGGAATGGCAAAATATCATATCAAAGTGCAGACCACAGCTTTCAGCGCTCACTGTCAACTTACAAAATTACTAAAACAAGAATAATTCCCAAATGTCTTTGTTAATGTATACCACACATCTGTGTCATCAGCTAACCAAATTCTGTTAATAGATAGAATTCACTTATATATTGTTATAAAATCAGCCTGTACCATATTGAGAAAACAGTTTATCTAATTCAAGATTTTTGGTCTTGCTATCAAAACATCATTTCATCGCCCTCCTTTAAAAGAAAACATGCATCTTGAATGTTAGGATAATCCACTCAACTAAAATAAAGGTAGGGGAATTATTTGTACTTCCCATGAGGTCGAGTGTTCAAATAAAGATGCTTCTGGTGCTATATTTGACATACATTCTTTTGAATTATAAAAAACTTTGTATATGGCTTTCTTATGTGGGAGGAATGGGACAAACACAGATCTTCTCTACACAGTTTGTTAAAAGCATCAAGGAGGGCCGGATGCGGTGGCTCACACCTATAATCCCAGCACTTTGGGAGGCCGAGTAGGGCGAATCACCTGAGGTCAGGAGTTTGGGACCAGCCTGACCAACAGGGAAAAACCCTGTCTCTACAAAAAATACAAAATTAGTCGAGTGTGGTGGCACATGTCTGTAATCAGAGCTACTCAGGAGGCTGAGGCAGAAGAATCGCTCCAACCCAGGAGACGGAGGTTGCGGTGAGCTGAGATCATGCCATTGCACTCCAGCCGGGGCAAAAAGTGAAACTCCGTCTCAAAAAAAAGAAAAAAAACCATCGAGGAAAATATTAACCACCTACGAGGTGGCGGAGTTCTGTGAAATATTATGTTGCTTTTATCTTCCCAGTTATGACCCTTTTCTTTTTTAGTGTGCCTAAGAACATAGCATAGTGTTTATTATTCAAGGTAGTATTAACAATGAAGCCTTCAGGTTACTAACGTGCTACAAATATAAAAGTGAAGTCACTGCCTTATATGAACTTCACCTTGTGGCACTTCTCTCTTTCTGTCACTGGGTCAGACAGCCGTATTTGCAGTATCTACCTGCATCACAGCATAACTTCTGAGCTCCAACATTATTCAACCTCCAGACTTTTCTCCATCTTCTATTCTTCCAAATCTCAAGCCCTCTTCCTTTAGAGCCATGTTTTCTCCTAGGTGTTAACAAATGTTGTACAAACAAGTATTTATTGATATGAGTATTATGCTAATTTATTATGTAATGAGATCCATTTAAGACATTCTTATATTTTATAGAAAACTAGAAAAAGGAGTTTAAAGCAAACTGATTTTTTTTAAAAATCTCATTCAATTACTAAGATAGCATCTATGTTTCTATATATGTTATGTGAAATAATAAAAATAATTTTAGAATAGTGGTATAGAATTTAAAGAAAATGGGAGGGAAAAAGGTCTCAAATCTCTTTATTGTATCAATGACCTATGACTGTTTCTATTGCCTATATAGTCACTTTTTTTCTGATAAGACTAGTACCCAGATAACTTTTATTCTTCTCTTCATTTTCTGCTTATTGACATAACTTTTGAATTTATTTTACTCTGTTTTTATAAATTCCCTAGGCTCTCTAGAAGGCAAACACTGAATTGCAAAGGATGAGATATCTCAGTTTCAGTTCACAAGGCCTTTAAATCTCATTATTGAGTTTTAATCTCCAGTGGCCCCAAACCTTTTTTATCTCTTTCTTCACCTTCTTGGTTAAAAAAGTTGTAGAAACTGGCAGAGCCAAACCTCTCTAGTTATCTCATGGCTCTTAATAAAAGGAATTATTGCAGGCAGATAATTTTTTCCTATTCTCCTAGGAGCCTAACAGTTCAAAAGATTTGGCCATACTACCCTCTTCCTTCACATGTAAGTAATTAAAATAATTGCTACCTAACTTGGTGACTTAAAAATACATGCATATTATAGATACAGACTTCACAGCTATAGGTCACTTCAGCAATTTTGCTAATCTAAACTAGGATTAATTGATCTTGGCTTGTTTGTTTATAAGTCAGCTCTTAGGTGTTCTGGGAACTATTTTAAGTTGCCTTCTTTTGCATATCTAACAATTGTTTGGCTCTCATTTGAGATCACAGAGATAAAATTGAACTACATTTTTTGTTCTTTGTTCAATAAACTAAATCAGCTTTGTTCACATGATGACCTTTGTGTTCCCAAAGAGAAAGTGGAAGTATGCAAGGTCCCTTGAGGCCTAGACTGAAAACTGGCAAAGTAGTACTTTTGTCTCATGCTGTTAGAGAAAGCCCAGACTGAAAGGAATGGGAAATAGACTACATCATTTGATGGCTGAACCACAGCCTCACACTGCATGTACATAGCTTCAGGTTGAAAAATAAGTAGAGAGGAACTTTATGATCAATCTACCACACCATCTAAACGGGGAGGAAAATGTCTAATCTCAGCAAACACTGATATTTAATTGTCAGAGAGAAGTGGAGGAACTTTCCAAGGAAATTGAAAAATAGAAGCCAATGAGGTGGAAGAAAAACCGAATAATAGTCCTGTCCCCCAGTGATGAGCAAGGAATGAGTTTCAAGAAGAAGAACTTGGTCAACCTTCTTAAATGAGGCTGATAGGTCCAGTAAAATGTAGCCTAAGAACTATTACTGAATGTAACAACGTAGAAATCATTACTTGGGTAGAGTGGTGGGAACAAAACTTGGTTGGAGTAAATTTAAAAAAAGAGTGCGAGATGAAGAATTAAAACCTTAATATCCTAACGTAATCACCAATATTATTAACTGTTGTTTTATTCCCATGCAGGTGAGACAAAATAGATAGTTATTTTCCAAACCACCACCGACTTGAGAATAAGTGGAACTCTCCCAGGCAAATCTAATGTCTAGAAAGAGCAACTGAATCATTCCTTCATCTTTTTAGTATGGGTACATATACTAAATTGTCTGGTGGCAGTGATGGCAGCAGTGGCCCCTCTAGAGTGGCTGCTGCAAAGACATCAGCTGCAACAGGCGAGGTGTGGCTGGGGCTGTTCCCCCTGTGGAGTCATTGGGAGCCAGAAATAGGAGAGAGCCCTACCTCCTTACAAACTGGTGTGAGGAGAGCCCTGTCCTCCCGCAACTTCAACCAGCCAGTCACAGGGAACCGGGAAGCCCGTGTACCCCCACAGGCTTGGAAGGGCCTGGTCCAGCTGCTTGGCCTCTCCCTACTCACAGCTCTGATTTTGTAGCAAAGTCGTGGCCAAGCCTGGGCACTGTCACAACCCAGCCAGGTGTACACATGCTCGAGATGGTGCTGACACGCCAGCCCCTGGCCACGTTGGCCCCCTCTAGACTTTGGATGCTGACATGATAATATAATTGTATTACTTACAATATAATAATATATAATTAATATATATAATATAATGATATATTATATATTTATAAATATGTTTATTAATCTATATTGATATTTACATATTTATTTATTATATATGATATGTTATATATAGCGTTATATATAGTAAACCAATATGTTTATATATTTGTTTAAGTAAACTGATAGAAGTGAACTGCAGGATTAGCAGAAGAATTAAAGAATTTTCCATCTTAATATTTTAGAATGTTTAGACAGAAAATCCTCAAATACAAACAGGAAAAAGGACAGAAAAGGAGACAGGAAGAGAAAGGCAACGGGATGGGGGCAAGAGATTGGGAGATATTTTTAAAAAATAAGTGTTCCAGAGAAGAGGATCAAATTCTTCTTCTTTGTCAAGATAATTTATTAGTACACGTTTACAGTGTTGAAATTTAGAATGCTGGGTATGTCTCTGAGAAATTAACTTAAATTTCTTGCCAAAGTGTTGACATGGCTACATATTTGTTATTAACAATAAATGATTTTATGGTATACATCTAATGACTTTAGGGCCATAATTTATCAAAATATATTATATTGAATAAAAAAATAATAGTAACACCCGTAGTTACTTAGATGCATACCTTATTTTCTTAACTGAAATGCAAGCCTCATTTAAGAGGAGCTTTTATTTGGGGGGGGTATTCAAAGCAGTGTTGTCCGTATTGTAGGTGATGTGGGAATTTAACCTAGTAAATAACTGTCAAATAGGTGGGGAAGTTACTAATTAATGATAATATTGACAGATAATTATTCTCCAAAATGGGAAACTAGTAAAAGAGGGAAACATATTCACACAAATGAGTTTTTATCATACAACATAGTTTATGCATAAGAAATTACACCACTTCTATGAACTGGCACTGCGGAAGTGGCAGGCACAGAGTGTATCTTAGTACTTGCAACAATATCAACTAAGGTAAAAATCTATTATTGTTCAATTTCTTCTGATTAGTTTTATCATGAAAGTACTTCTTAAAATCTTTTTGTTGAAAATCTTAGTACAGTGTTGCAGCTTATAGCCCAAAGCTTGTAACACTTTCAGAAAAGACAAGAAAATCAAACACACATATATGAAAACTTTGGATTGTTAACTAAGAAACTCCAGCTGAGAGAATAGAATTGTAATTCCTCACAATGAAGAAAATTTTACTGAAAAAAAGGAGCACTTAAACTGATAAAGTTTGGATATGCGTCCTGCCAAATCTGATGTTAAACTGTAATCCCCAGTGTTGAAGATAGTACCTGGCTGGAGGTGTCTGGGTCATGAAGGTGGATCCTTTATGAATGGTGTGGGTCATCCCTTTGGTGAAAAGTGAGCTCTCTAGTTCACACAACATCTGGTTGTGTAGAAGAGTGTGGCACCTCCCCTCTCCTTGTTTATGCTCCCTCCATGTGAGATGCCTGCCTACCCTTCACCTTCCACCATGATTGGAAGCTTCCTGGGGCGTCCCCCAGAAACAAGTCCTGGCCCTATGCTTCCTGTACTGCCTGGATAGCTGTGAGCCAGTTGAACCTTTTCTTAAAAAACTAAATTCTAGTCTCAAAATTTCTTTATAGTGATGCAAGAATGGCCTAATACAACTCAGGCAACTCTTGAATATGAATTTAAGTGATTGAAAAAAAATTTAAAATTTAAGGAAATGGAAGAGAATCATTTAGAATTTAAGGAGGCAACACGGTATTAAGACTAAGAAGTTAGTAGGAAGGTATAGACTAGAAAAATAGAAAAGTATAAATCTAAAGATAGAATATATGAGAATCTATAGCACCAAATGCTCCTACATAATTTTTATAATTCAAAATATACTGTTCTTAAAATTCTGCCAATTTTTTATTGCTTATATAGAAACAAACAGTTCCTATTAATTTCAGAAAGCTGGACTTAATATATACATAATGTTTTTAATAGCATATCGTAGTAATTAAGAATTTTAGAAGGTTCCTTTTCTTTGGATCTACTACTGTAAAACCTCCTCCTAAGAGGAGAGTGAGAGTGAGAGAGAAGAGACAGATTTAAAGTAAATACAATTACTCTACATTCTTAGTTTCTATACAATGTCATACTATTTTGCTTACTGGACACATTCTGAAAACTAAAATTCCATTTTACAGGTGGACATACAATCTATTTACTGCTGTGTAACAATTTACCCTGGTACTTAGCATTCTTAAGAAAGCAAACATTTATTATATTCCATAGTTTCTGAAGATCAAGAATCCAGCTTAGCTAGCTAGTACTAGCTAAGCATCTCTCAAAAGTTTGCAGTCAAGGTGCTGGCTGGGGCTGAAGTTACCTGAGGGCTTGACTGGGGCAGATGGATAACCTGACAAAGCTGGTTCATTCATAAGACTTTTAGCAGAAGGCCACAGTTCCTTGCTCAATGTTGACTGAAAGCTTCAAAGCCTTGACAAATGGAAGTCTCCAAATAACAACTCATAGGCTAACAATTGGCTTTCCCCAGAATGCATGATCTAAGAGACTGAGAAAGAAACCAGTGAGTTTTCAGAAGTGGATGTCATCACTTTTACCACATACTCTAACCTACACAGACCAATTCTGATACAATGTAAGAGAAAGTTACACAATTCTTAACCATTTTAGAGACCCAAAGATATGTTATGTGGTTGTTAAGCCTGTCTCACCTGGGGTGGGTGGGACAGCTGTATACATAAATCTGATAAAAAGAAAGGAACAAGAAGGGAGGGAGAAGTAAGATATCCTTGTTCCTGCTAAAGCCTAAGAACAAGAAAGAAATGCTGCTGAAGGCGATCATGTTCACGAGTACTAGGGATTAGTGTTACTCAGTGTATGATGTGCAGGCTGATGTTCGTCTACTAACGCTTTGTCACTAGTCCATAATGAGGTGCCCAAAAGAGCTGGGATTAAAATCTCTGAATACAGCTTACTACCCAGCTTTCACTGGTATCTCTAAGGCAGATGATGAGGCTGGATCTGGGAATATTGGAAGAAGATGGAAACTGAAATCTGTTGCCTCTGCTAACGTGAAAAACGTTGCTGAGGTGACTATGGAAGAAATGGGATGGACGGTGTCTCTTCCTCTCCCTCCTGTTTTCTACTATTTCTTTTGCATTTCCTATTGGTAGAAACTAACAGGGAGCCAGCACTCAAAAAAGAAATGCGGATTTAAATTCAGCCTCACAATCCGCTCCGATTCCTAATCAGCATCTGTGCATATGCTCCATACATATGTAAATCTCCATACAAAAATGTAAACGTTTATTTAAATAGAAATAGTTTTAATCTCTTCCCCCCAAAAGGATTCACATTTCAGCAACCATGCTGCCCAATTTGGGGGGGCTGTTAATTATTCCTCAAACTGAGTTCCAGCTCAATTCTAATATTCCTTAAGCTAATGACTAATTGTTAAGTTAATCACCATTAATAATCTTTATGTAAAACAATGAGAAGAAATAGGAAGAAAGGAGAAATAAATGTACACACATGGACATTTAACAAGTAAGGAAGACAATGTGTGTAAGTGCTACATGAATGTGCAGTTATTACTTTATTATTTCCAGTCCATGCTCATTTTATTCTCAGCTATAGCCTGAATGGTTGAAATTTGGGGAACCTAACGTTTGACTCATAAGAGTCAGTGTATTCAGTGGTCCAGCCCTTTTGGTCGTTCTGATTTTCCTTAAACTATAAAGACACACACCAGAGAGTCACCTGTGTCTGAAAATGTCTTCCGTGTCACCACTGAATAGTGGAAACCCTTTTCCCTTGGCAATAACCACAACCAATGTAATAATATTGTACCTTCTTATGAAAACAATGGCATGAGATCCCAGCAAAGCCAGGTATTAATCTAAATATTCAATCTTATGAAACTATAAGACATTTCCTTTGGAGCTAAGACTTCCAATTCACCAAATTCCAAATTTTCAAGGTTAGAAACATTGAAGTTTTTGAGTGACTGAGTGACTCGTGAGGAATAATAGTGAAAGTTGCCAATTCACCTTTCATTTCTGGTTTCATGTACCCATGCATTTAGTGAGAAAAAACACAGCATGTGTAATCAGTGGCCCAAAGAAAAGACTGCATCATGTTATGGAGCCTGAATGTTAAGGAGATTTGATTTCTTCTTTCAGTAAAAATGCTCAAATCTATGAACTGACACATGGCGAGGGACTATGACTCTCCTTTGACATTTGACAACTCCTTTGATGACTCAAGTTGTGTGTCTGGCCACTGGGCCTTTAGTTTTTCCTGTTACAGAAATCAAGAAATATTTGAGTAGATTATGATTTATTTGTAGGAACACCATAAGCAATTCACCAGTAGCAAGAATTCCAGTGTATCAAAACATGCTGACACTATTGTGTGCTTGCTGCACACTCTGGAAATGTGATACCTTGTCTATAATGGTTAAATTCTAATACTTCAACCTCACTGCCCTATAATTACATGATCCCTACTAAATTAGAGAAGCCATCTTAATGTCAGCATTCCCCAATCATACTCAGCCTACAGAGTACTGCTGCCACAGAGCTTTTCATGTATTCTGGTGTTAGCTTCACTAATGTATTTATCAATGTCTTAGTGAGTGAAGTATCTTCTAGACCCTATTAGTGATGTAATGGAGGATGGCCTCCAGGTCATACATGATAAATGCACTCCAATATTTCTTTCTTCCTAAGCCTTTGAATCTCTTATAGTATTTCCATCATTGTAAATTCAAGTTTAAATCAATTAAACAAGTCAAGGGTTATAGGCAGTTTCAGGTGGTTGAGCTAACTCATTAAACCTGGAATCCATGGTAAGTACATCTGTATCAATATATTCTGAATCTGGAGACTAAAACCAATTACTGCTGGGAAGGGAAAAACGATTGCTAAGGTGACACAAAACAAGAAGAAGCAAGTACCTTTTTACAGCCTTATGCCTTGCAGTCACTTTCTTGCATTTCTTTTTAGCAGACCTCAATAAAAAGTCAGCTAACCAAGAAGAAATGCAGCCGTGGTACCTCAGTTTCTGCATTACAAAAGAAGGTATAAAGAGAGGGCGTGGAAATGAGAGACAGTCATTTAATGAATGGCACACCTCCTTGAAATAATTTTATATACCACCCTACACACTATTGAGCTGACATTTGAAACTTTTAACACATAGGTTTAAGTATAGTTATGTGTTACCATGACTTAGAAATACTAAATATTTTATAAGATGAAATAAAATGAGGATTTAGTTATAACTGGCCACAATACAATTTATATATTGTGACCCATGCCACAATACGATTCATGAAAATAAGTTTGAATGATCTTACTGCATATCTAACAATGCATTTGAACTTTATGTAAAAATTTGATTATAAAAATGTCTGTATCTGAAAAATATACGTTATTTTTTAAAAATCAGGCTCAATATCTAAAGTGTAATTTTTGTTTTGAATTCATAACATTTCAATATGAGCCAATAATAAGAATAAGAATAGGAAAAGGAACAAGAAAGAGAAAACTGACAGTCCTGTGAAATCTAAGTGGCTTAATTACTTAATTAATTAAGGATGCTTCCACACACAAATATCATACTCTACAATATTCACTTATTTTGTTCCGGAAAGGTTTTTATGTTCTGGGTCATGAACCATGGTAAAATTGGAGATGAGTGAGGAGTTTGACATCTGTGTCATATTCTGTTTTGTTTCCAGTGAGAGGTTGAGACATCCCTTCCTGTTTGCATGTGAATCATGGTATTCATATAGAAGTCTACCTATTTTCCCTATTTTAAGGCTTAAAAATATTTTCTTTTTGGCCAAAAAAAATCACTGTAGGTGACAGGACCACACTGGAACTTTGAGAAATATTCCACTAATAATTAACAATTCCATTAACTTGCTTACTTTCTCCCTCTCTTAGGTCCCAAGTAGGTTACTGCTCTTTAATCTGCATCCATAGCTAATCAGCAACCAATGTGCGACGTGAGTGCCAAATACACTTTTGTCGTAAGGGAGCTAAATTTCGGAGTTGCCTTTTGCTACCGTATAAGTTAGCAAACATTGACTAACACTCTTCTGTTGAGATAATTATATAGAGGATATTTTGAACCCAAGAAAATTCTGAGTCAGTTTCTCAAACAAAGGGACTATGACTCCCTAACAAGTTATCTTATACCTAAAGTTTATTTTGCAGGTAAGATATATTTTATTATATATCTTCAAAAACAAAACAAGGAATCAAACACATAACATAGCTATGGAGTAACAAATTACAAACTAATAACAGACAATTTAAAATTGCAGGTTGTGACTGAAACAAGAATTTCTCATTAACAGTCAATGCATTCTTGAAGTTAAGCAAGGTTATGTGAAAAGGAACTTGGTATTCCAAAGACATTTTTTTTTTTTCAAATTTTAACTGAGGGAAATTCTCAACACCTGCTTCAAGAATATCACAGCTTATGTCATTATTTCATTCTTTATTTTGAAGCTGCAATTTTAAACTATGAAAAGTATTCAAAATATTTCACAAGCCATTTCTATTGCTTATTCATTCTGGTAAAGTCTAGTGGCAGCTATTCAGCATAGTCTTTTCCCCACACAACATATGCAATGGCAAAACAGGAGCTATTTAACCTTTCTCATTTTTCCTTTAAATCAATGAACTGCTTTCCCTCTTTTAACTTTTTTTTGTGTTTACAATCTGTATAGAAGTGAATAATTGTGCAGGTATAATTTTGAAACAGCTTTAATCATTTTTTTAGAAACATAAGATATAATTTGGCTGTGTCCCCCACTAAAATCCCATCTTGGATTTTAGTTCCCGTGATCCCCAAGTGTTGTGGGAGGGACCAGGGAAAGATAAATGGTTTCCCCCATCCTGTTCTCATTAGAGTGAGTGAGCTCTTATGAGATCTGATGGTTTTATAAGGGACTCCCCACTTCACTGGGCACTCATTATTCTTCTTTCCACCATGTGAAGAAGGACATGTTAGCTTCCCCCCTTCCACCATGATTATGAGTTTCCAGAGGCCTCCCTAGCCATGCTGAACTGTGAGTCAATTAAACCTCTTTCCTGGTCAATTACCCAGTCTTGGGTATGCTTTTATTAGCAATGTGAGAATGGACTAATACACATACTTATCTTTTTTATTACTGTTATTGTCACAAAACTATGACTATAGGCCATTGTTTTTCAGCACTGAAGCCACTTTCTGAGTCAGTTTTAGAATTGAGAAAATAGTAGAAATTATTTTAGACCAGCACAGCACTTCTACTGAATTCTCATAAATCAAGGCCTTAGACAAAATTATATCTACTCCAGAAGATAGTCTCTGATGCTGTGACAGTATTTATTTTTATATGCATTCTTATTGCATCTTTGTTATTGCAGTTTCTGTAACATGCACTATTTTCTAATCATATTATGGAGCTTCTGGAATGCAAAGACCATGTCTTATTTATCTCACATAAATCAAACTTTAATACTTCTCTTACAGAGTATGACAAATTGCGAAAATGTCCACATGCTTTTCCATCTTTCTTGAAATGAGACTTTGAAGCTCTTCCCATTGAAATATAGAGGTTATCTCTCTATTTATCCTGTTCTTTAAAATATACTTTCCCCCAGTAAGACGTGGTAGAAATGGTCTTCTGCAAGCGATAACGGAGGTCTCAAAAATCTCAGTATGCTTAAATTTTGCCACCGCCTTGTGGGCAAACACAGGCTAACCTGCTGGAGGATAACTGACCACATGAAGTAAAGGCAAGCTATCACATCTGAGGTTGTAAAACACCAGACATCCCCCAGCTACACCAATCACTAACTATAGATGCATGAATGGATCCAGCTGAGACTCACTGAGAAGAGTTACCACCAAAGTCAAACACAAATTGTTGACTCGCAGAATTGAAAGCTAAATAAATGATTGTTGTTTTGAGCCACTATCTGTTGAGGCAGTTTGTTACACAGTAAAAACGAACAGATTCACAGGACAAATGAAGGAAAACTTGGGAAGCAAGAAGTTACTTCTCTTCTATATACCATGCTAATGTTCTCAAGCTTTAGTTTTTAAGTGCAGTTTTTGTTTTTCCTGTTCTAGTCCTCTGGTACATACAATTTGCATGATTCAATATGTCCCACAGTTAATAGGACAATGTCAACATCCATTCATATTTAAATTTATGTTCTTTTCTCATATCTAATTTTCCACTAAAGATTTTAAAATATCCTAAGACATTCAAGAATTATTGGAAATATATCATAACTTATTTCTCCTGTCTAGGCAACGCTTTTACTCCTTGACCAATAACGTCCCATTCCCTTGCTCTCCCACTCCCAGCTGCTGGTAACCGTCATTCATTCTATTTTCTACTTCTATGAATTCAATACTTTTTTAGATTTACATATAAGTGAGATCATGCAGTAACTGTCTTTCTGTACATGGTTCATTTCACTAGCGTAATGTCTTTTAGATTCATCGTGCTGTCCCAAATAATGGAATTTTGTTACTTTTTAAGGCAGAAGAGTATTCGATTGTGTAGTTTAGAGAGCCATTGCACAGCAATACTCAATAGTAGTTAACAATAATGTATATTTTAAAATAACTAGGAGAGTAAGTTTTAAATGTATTATCACTAAAATATCAAGTGAGGTAATGAATAGGTTAATTAGCTTGATTTAATCATGACATCATATACATATATGAATACACCACATTGTATTTCATAAATACAATACAATTATGTTTGCTACCTAAAATAATTTAGAAATAAAAAAGAATTAGTGGAAGAAATTCAGTCTCAAATGTGTACTGTGGCTGCTACTATTTGTATTCTGGGTTAAATAGAATTATATAATACCTAAGATATAAGCATGACTTTGAAAATATTAACCACCATTTAAAGCACATATTTTGGAATACCTTGCATCATGTAACTGCGTCATGGTAAATGTGATGTTGGACAATTATGATGAAGGTCAGGTCTCTTTGTGTTGGATTCATGGAGATGAGGAGGAAAGTGCAGAAATTTCCAAGGTTAGTATGGAAAAACATGAAAATAGGCATAGGAATTTATCAAAATGACAAGAATAATGTCCTTCTATTAAAACCATATTTACAGCCGGGCGCGGTGGCTCATGCCTGTAATCCCAGCACTCTGGGAGGCCGAGGCAGACAAATCACCTGAGGTTTGGAGTTCAAGACCAGCCTGACCAATATGGTGAATCTCTATCTCTAAAAAACAAAAACAAAACAAAACAAAAAAACATATTTACATTGCTTTTTTGTTAAATACACAAAACATACAATTGAGTATTTTAACCATTTTGAGTACTTTGAGTGTACCATTCAGTGGCATTAAATACAATCACATTTGTGCAACTACCATCACCATTCATTTCTAAAACTTTTCCATCATCCCAAATACAAATTCTATACCCATTAAACAATAATTCCTCATTCTTTTCTCCTCCCCATTCTACTTTCTTTTTCTATGAGTTTATTCTGGGTATCTTACGTAAGTGAAATCATACAATATTTGTCCTTTTTCTTCTGGTTTATTCTACTTAACGTAATGTCTTTGAGATGCATCCATGTTATAGCATGTAACAGAATTTTAATCCTATTTAAAATTGAAAAATATTCCATTGTATGTCTATACCACATTTGTTTATTCATTTATCCCTCAAAGGACATTTGTGTTGGTTTTACCATTTGGCTACTGTGAATAACGCTGTCATGAATATTCATGTAGAAATACTTGTCTGAGTCCCTGCTTTTAATTCTTTTGGATATTTACACAGAAGTGGAATTGTTGGATCATTATTTACTTAACTTTATAAACATATTGCTAGATAGGCATCATATATAATTGTAGAAATATTAAGAACTATACTTAGATTATAGGTAAATTTGTCTGTCAATGTTCTAAATAGGTAAAAGAAAGCTTTATTTTAGGTAACAATTTTTATAAAATTGTTACAGTTGTACAATTTTATACAAAATAAAAATGGGCTCAAACCACTTCTTACTGCCCATACCCCCACCCCTCCTTGAGCAGTTATCAGATCATGTTTTTAGATGCTCAGCTGCAGGTGATGGCACCTTCCTCTGCTCCCTGTAGGCCTCACAATTTGTTCTGAACCAGCTCAAAAGCCTGAAACTCATCATGGCTTAAGAATTTCATCTTCATGCTGAGTAACCAGGAACAATGATGATATTTTCCAGCATATAACTAAAATAAAATAAAAAAGCAAAAGCCTTAACAGGACTTGGTCTCTCATTGTCTCTTAGTCATTAGATTGTGGAGCAGAATCCAGTATTTTCTTACACATAGCAAGCAAATAAAGATGCTTTGTTATAAATAAATAGTGACACAAGGCTCAGGGTTGGTTTGCTTTTAGTTAGTTTTTTTTTTTTAATTTCTGGAATAAACAAGACATCCACAAATACGCAGGATAGTATGATATTGAAGTGAGAAACATAAAAGCTTAATTGCGAGATACACTCTAGTAAAGATCACTGTCAACTCCTTGAAAAAATTCTTATTTTTTTTTTTGAATGGTTAAAAGTTTTACAAATTTGTGGAAAATGTGACTTTTTCTTTTGGAATTATGAAGTAAAAAATGGTAGAGAAAAAGCTAAGAGATTCAATTATATTCCATCATAGCTATTACAATCCAAATCTTTATCAAAAGACACAGAACAAAGAATATTACAGAAAGAGAGAGAGAGAGGTTGGCCAGGTGTGGTGGCTCACGCCTATAATCCCAGCACTTTGGGAGACCGAGACTGGTGGATCACTTGAGGTCAGGAGTTCAGCCTGGCCAACATGGTAAAACCCTATCTCTACTAAACAATAAAAAAATTAGCTGGGTATGTTGTCACATGCCTGTAATCGCAGCTATTCAGGAGGCTGAGGCAAAAGAATTGCTTGAACCTGGGAGATAAAGGTTGCATTGAGCTGAGATTGTGCCACTGCACTCTAGCCTGGGTGACAGAGTGTGACTCTGCTCAAAAAAAAAAAAAAAAAAGAAAAGAAAAAATAGAAAGAGAGAGAAAAAGAAAGGAAAAGAAAAAAGAGAAGGAAGAAAGATAAAGAAGATGGAGGAGAGACAGAGAGAACAGGATAGATGGTGGGAGAGAAGGAGATATGGAAGCTATGTTGGTTGGGCCCAATGAAATGCCTTGAAGCTTAAACCAATAGAAAGAGATTGTAGTGATGAGGTTAGAAAAGAATGTGGCCAGGTGCGGTGGCTCACACCTGTAATCTCAGCACTTTGGGAGGCTGAGGCAGGTGCATCACGAGGTCAGGAGATAGAGACCATCCTGGCTAACAAGGAGAAAACCCATCTCTACTAAAAATGCAAAAAAAAATTAGCCAGGAGTGGTGGCATGTACTCGAGAGGCTGAGACAGCAAAATCGCTTGAAACTGTGAGGCAGAGGTTACATTGAGCCGAGATCGCGCCTCTGCATTCCAGCCTGGGACAGAGTGAGACTTTGTCAAAAAAAAAAAAAAAAAAAGAAAAGAAAAAGAAAGAAAAGATCACATAGTAAAACTTTTCAACTTTCCCAAAGAATAATGAGATGACAGAGATTTTAAGAAGCAACTTAGTGAGATTAGATTTTTCTTTTAAAAACGTATGCCCTGGATTCACATGTGAATCCTACCAACATTCAAAGAACAATTGGTACCAATCCTACTGAAACTTTTCCAAAAGATAGAAAAAGAAGGAATCCTCCTTAAATCAATCTGTGAAGCCAGAATCACCCTAATACCAAAACCAGGAAAGAGCATAACAAAAAAAAAGAAAGCTACAGACCAATATCCCTGAGGAACATAGATGCAAAAATCCTCAAGAAAATGCTAAAAACCCAAATCCATTAGCACATCAAAAAGATAATACATCATGATTAAGTGGGTTTCATCACAGAGATGCAGGAATGGTGTAACATATACAGGTCAGTAAATATATCACATAAACAGAATTAACAACAAACCCAAAAACTATATGAACATCTCAATAGATACAGAAAAAAATTTGATAAAATCCAGTATCCCTTTATGATTAAAAACCCTCAACAAAACAGACATAAAAGAGACTTAACCCAAACTAATAAAAGCCATATATGAGAAACCTGTAGCCAACATCATATTGAATGGGGAAAAGTTAAAAGCATTCCCTTGAGAACTGGAATAAGACAAGGGTGCCTACTTTTACCACTTCTATTCAACATAGTACTGGAAGTCCTAGACAGAGCAATCAGACAAGAGAAAGAAATAAAGGGCAACCAAATTGAAAAAAAGTCAAACTGTCACTGTTTGTCAGTAATGTGACTGTACCTAGAAAACCCTAAAGATTCAGCCTTAATGTGATAAATGAATTTAGCAAGGTCTTTTCAATATTGTGAAAATGACCATACTGCCCAAAGAAACCTACAGATTTAACACACTTCCCATTATTCATCATTCTTCAAAGAACTAGAAAAAACAATTCTAAAATTTAAATAGAAACAAAAAGAGCCTGAATAGCCAAAGCAACACTAAGCAAAAATAACAAATCTGGAGGCATCATATTGCCCAACTTCTAATTACATCGCAAGGCTCTCTATTCTGTTCCATTGGTCTATGTGCCTATTTTTATAACAGTACCATGCTGCATAGTTACTAAAACAGGATAGTACTGGTATAAAAATTGGCATATAGACTAATGAAACAGAATAGAAAGCCCAGAAAGAAAGCCAAATTCTTACACCCACTGATCTTTGACACAGCATACAAAAACATAAATTGGGAAAAGGACACCCTAGTCAATTAATGGTGCTGAGAAAACTGGCAAGCCACATGTAGAAGAAGGAAACTGGAAGAATATCCCTCATCTCATAAAATCTCTCACCTTATACAAAAATCTACTCAAGATGGATCGAAGACTTAAATCTAAGACATGAAACCATAAAAATTGTAGAGGACAATATTGGAAAAAACTATTCCGGACATTGACTTTGGCAACAAATTCATGACTAAGACTCCAAAAGCAAATGCAATGAAAACAAAAATAAATAAAGGATATAAAATAAAAAAATAAAGAAAGAAAGAAAACAAAAATAAATAAAGCTTCTTAAACTAAGAAGCTTCTGCACAGCAAAAGAAATAATCAGCAGAGTTAACAGACAACCCACAGAGTGAGAAAATATTTACACATATACATCTGACTAAGGACTAGTTTCAGGAATCAACAAGGAATGCAAAGATATCAGCGAGAAAAGAAGAAATAATCCCATCGAAATGCGGGCAAAAGACATGTATAGACATTTCTCAAAAGAAGATATACAATCAGTCATATGAACAAATGGAAAGCATATGAAACATGAAAGAAGTCCTCAACATTACTAATCATCAGGGAAATGCAAATTAAAACCGAAATGAGATACCAACTTACTCCTGCAAGAATGGTCGTAATTTAATAATCAAAAACCATAGATGTTGGCATGAAAGTGGTGAAAAGGGAACACTTTTATACTACTGATGGGAATATAAAGCAATATAACCACTCTAAAATAGTATGGTGATTTCCTAAAGTACTGAAAATAGAACTATCATTTGATCCAGCAATCTCACTACTGGGTATCTACCCAAAGGAAAAGAACTCATATGAAAAAAGGTGCACACACATTTTTATAGCACCACAATTTGCAACTGCAAAGATATGGAACCAATCTAAGTGCCCATCTACCAATGAGTGGATGAAGAAAATGTACATAATCAACCATAAAAAGGAACAAAATAATGTCTTTTGCAGCAATTTGGATGGAGCTGAAGGCTATTATTCTCAGTGAAGTAACTCAGGAATGGAAAACCAAATATCATAGTCTCACTTATAAGTGGGAGCTAAACTATGAGGATGCAAAGATATAAGAGTGAGATAATGGACTTTGGGTACTGAGTTGGGCAGGTTGAGTGCACCTGTCACCAAAGAACTATCTTTTATTCCTCATCTCCTAAAAGACTACTTATTCGGGTGAGGGTGAGGGATAAAGGACTGCTTATTGGGTATAGTGTACACTGCTCAGCTGATAGGTGCACTAGAATCTCAGAAATTATCACTAAAGAGTTCGTCCATGCAACCAAACACAACATGTACCCCAAAAACTATTGAAATAAAATATTAATAATAATAAATAAATTGCAGAGCATATTTAAAGTACGGAGTTTGTGTATATGCTTGTGTATGTTTTACATATTTAAATTATTTTATATATATACATTCTAATTTATTTATGGAAATAGAATGGAAAAAATTAGGTATAGAGAGGCAAGACAGGAGGATTTGGAGAAGTCTTTGTAAGAGATTACACTATTTTGACTAAAGAGACAGCAATGAAGAGAAAAAAATTTTGAAAAAAATTAAACGTAGAGAAGTAAATGAAGAAGTAGAAGACCTGAGACAAAAGTTTTTGGTGTGAACAAATGAAAATGGAAGAAACAAGATCAGATAAGATGGACATTAAGACAAGTTTGCAATAAGATTAGAAATAAGTACTGTTCTATAATGAAGAAACACATTTACATACTGTAGTTATATGGCATGAGGTAATAAAATTCCTGTTGTCAAAGTAGAATAACATAATATTCTGTTTGCCTGTCTAACGGACCTAATTATTATGTATCTTGGGTGAATCATTCAACAAATGATAAGATAGTCTGGGCTTTTGATTAATACTTGTAATTTCACTGTAAATTTCTTAAGAGTTCTGATTTTATCTTTTCTAAGTTGTGCCCCCCAATTATCTTGCTAAGCTGCAAAGAATTGCCTGTATTTTTTTATTTTTTTAAGTTGAAAACAGAAACTCCTTGTAATAAATATGAATTTCTTTGTTGTTAAATGGACTTGATATTAAGGAAACTTAAATAACATTGGTAATAATAATATTTTGTTCTTAATATTTAAGGATGAGAGAAATGAATTTGAGTGCGATTTTTACTCACTTTTTAAAAACCATTTGTTGATTCATGTATTTGCTTTATGCTACATATTTTAAGAGTTAGTGCAAGCACAAAATATGATGAAGAAAATAATTTGTAAGGAAAATTACACATAGAAAAACCTTAAACATTTGAATATATAATTTATACAACATAAATATATTTATTACTGGAAAATAATCCATTAAGCTATATTACATGGAAATGTAATTAAATATATAAAAAGACTAAAAATAGGATAAAATATATATTTATTAATAGGCATATTTTTTCAAAGAGCCATTGGTTTAAATACTTGTTTTACTCTTAACCCAAAATGACAATATTACTGACCAAAAGTAATAATGTTCTTTATTTGAAAAAGAAAAAAAAATTGTTCTTCATTTAAAAATGTAAATCATTAACTACATTCTATTTATTTATATTCATATAAGATCCTATATGCTTTAAATCACGCAACAATTTAAAATAACTGGGTTTATGCCTTAATCTTACAAATTCGAAATCCATTAAAGTCACATTCATGAACTTTTACTTTATTCTTAGCACAACAGAAAAGACTGAAGATGGCTGACAAGGGCAGATGGGGCAGATGTCTGTTTAAAGATTTTCTTACCTTTCAATCTTATAATTAGACAGATGCCATGTTCATTCTAAGGAGACCTATCAAAAGATGCTGTATTTTTTTCTTGTTTTTTTCCCCCTCTCTTCTCAGTTTGACAGAATGGACTGAAAGGAGAATTGAAAAGGGACATGTTTTGTTTTTCACTTGAGTTACTGACAGAATAGAAAAGCTACAGAGAAGGCAAGAGGTTTGCCTGGTAAGGAAGCCACATTTGCATGATAGTCCTGTCTGAAACTCAGGAAAATCTTTGTCCTGATTCTAGCTACCATTATATACAGATTAAAGTTTATGTAGCTCGATCTGTTCATCTCTAAGTCTTTTGTTGTTATACGTGTCGTTACAGAACAATACCTGTAGAGTCAATGTGCATGTGATGTAAGTAAATACTGAAAATAAATGGGAGAGAATTTAATGAGAGGCTTTTCTATGTTATACTCCTCAGAAATTGTTTCAATCATTCATCAATATCAAGCCATGCTCTATAGTGAGATAGCCACTACAGAGCAATAGTACGTGTATATCAAGCATATAGCTAGAAAAGACCTTTTCTTCTGAAAAAATCCGTGATCATGAGTTTTCCTTTTATAAATTTTATCTTCTGATACATTTTATCAAAGACCTCACATAACAGAGATAGTCTAAGTGAACCAAGTAACCAAGCATCAACACTCAACGATGTGCTGTTTGGGCTATGTGTTCTTAAATAGTGTCAGTGCTGCAGAAACAAACACACGCTTTCTCTCTCTCTCTCTCTCACACACACACACTTACACACATGCCACACACACACATGCACACATACAGCTTAAGTACATAATAAACTAGCAGTGTGTCTTTATATAAACAGATAATGAGATAGGTACTATTTGGGAAAGTCTTTAGTGAGATAGTCAGAGAATACCCTTAAGGAAGTAAAATCTAAGGTGAAGATGAGTACCAGGATGAGACCAACCACGGATAAAATGTAGATGATAGCAGAAAAGAAAAAACCGAGAATATATGTGAAGACTGTCAAAGTACAAATTATGGTGGGCAAAATTAAAAGGATAAGGAAAACTTTATTCAAGGTTATTGCAATAAGGAAGAAGAAACAATACAGTCTGAAGTAAGTTCCTTTAAAAGATATAGCTACAGAGATTTTAAGAGCTGGGAGGATTAGAGGCCACCTGTCTTGCTAATTAGCCTTATCCAAAGAAAAGTAAACTTCCTCTTATCTTCATGACAGGTGGTAGTTTTATAACTTCTTTAAAGAAAGCCACCTAAATTAGACTTCTGCCCTATCATAAGACTGCAAGATAGGGATGCTATCTTCCTTAATGCTTACCTTTCAAAGGAATGACTTCCAAGTCCTTGAAAAAGGAAGTATTGGGATGAAAAACTGACAAGTCTTTCTCAAAAGATTAACATCTCAAAAGGGGCAGATAAATAATTTTCAATAAAAAGTTTTCTAAAGTAAATGATCTAAGGGAAGAGATGTTGAGAACTTAGAGAAAAGAAGCCTCTCTAAAGTTTGATCAGTCAGAGTTCAGGTACTCTTGGTCAACCAACAGGAGAAAGGAGCAATTTGATTTCAAAATACACATCTCTGGCCCTAACAGCCCATCTGTTCTCAGGTCTGAACTGAGGAACATGTGCACATGTGCTCAGTCTTTCAGTGCTTTTGGGTGTCTGCTATGTACCGTGTTCTGAGTTAGGTACCAAGGATTCACAAAATTTAAAGAAAAATAAACATTTTACCAACAATAAGTGCTATATATATGTATGTATACACACACACACACACACACACACACACACACACACACACACATAGATTCATACCTATGAAAGTTCATATGTATGGATATGTGAAACTCTAGCTCAGAGTATTAGCTTAAAGTAGCCAACACTATGATATGGTTTGGCTCTGTGTCCCCACTTTAAATTATAATAATTCCCATGTGCTGTCGGAGGGATTCATTGGGAGATAATTGAATCATGAAGGTGGGTTTTTCCTGTGCTATTCTCATGATAGTGAATAAGATCTGATTTTTTTAAATAAAGCAGAGCTCCCCTGCATATACTGTCTCTTGCCTAGTGCCATGTAAGACGTGACTTTGCATCTCATTTGCCTTCTACCATGATTGTGGGGTCTCTCCAGCCTTGCGAAACTGTAAATCAAGTAAACATCTTTTTTTATAAATTACGTAGTGTCAGGTATGTCTTTATTAGCAGGATAAGAACAGACTAATACAGTAAATTGGTGCCGGTAGAGTGGGGTGCTGCTGTAAAGATACCTGAATATATGGAAGTGACTCGAAACTGAGGAATAGCGGAGTTGGGAACAGTTTGCAGGGCTCAGAAGCAGGCAGGAAGATGTGGAAAAGTTCGAAACTTCCTAGAGACTTGTTGAATGGCTTTGATCAAATTCTGCTCATCTCAGATGGAAATGAGAAACTTGTTGGGAACTGGAGCAAAGATGACTCTTGCTATATTTTAGCAAAGAGACTGGTAGCATTTTGATCCTGCCCTAGAATTCTGTGGAACTTTGAACTTGAGAGAGATGATTTAGGGTTTCTGATGGAAGAAATTTCTAAGCAGCAAAGTGTTCAAGAGGTGATTTGGGTGCTGTTAAAATCATTCAACTTTATATATTCACAAAGATATGGTTTGGAATGGGAAGTTGTGTTTAAAAGGGCAGCAGAGCATAAAAGTTCAGAAAATTGGCAGCCTGACAATGTAGTAGAAAGAAAAACCCATTTTCTGAAGACAAATTCAAGCCTGTGGCAGAAAGTTGCATTAGTAACAAGGAGCCAAATGTTAATTTTCAAGACAATGAGGAAAATGTCTCCAGGGCATGTCAGAGATCTTTCTGGCTGGCCCTCCCGTCACAGGCCCAGAGGCCTAGGAGGAAAAACGGTTTCATGGGCTGGGCCCAGGGCTTCCCCTGCTCTGTGCAGCATAGGAACTGGGGTGTTCTGAGTCCCAGCCTTCCAGCCATGGCTAAAAGTGGCCAAGTTATAGCTCAGATCATGGCTTCAGAGGGTGCAAAACCTAAGACTTTGCGGCTTCCATGTAGTATTGAGCCTGTGGGTGCACAGGAGGTTTGGAAGCCTCTGCCTAGATTTCAGAAAATGTATGGAAATGCCTGGATGTCCAGGCAGAGGTGTGCTGCAGGGGCAGAACCCTCATGGATAACCTTTGCTAAGGAAGTGTGGAAGGGAAATGTGGAGTGGGAGCCTCCACACAGAGTCTCCACTTGGGTACTGCCTAGTGGAGTTATGAGAAAAGAGCCCCCATCCTCCAAACCCAGAATGGTAGATCCAACAACAGCTTGCACCATGTACCTGGTAAAGCTGCAGACAATTCCAGCATGTGAAAGCAGCCAGGAGGGGCGCTGTATCTGCAAAGCCACAGGGACAGCACTACCTGAGACAGTGGGAGCTTACCTCTTGTATAAGTATGACCTGGATGTGAGACATGGAGTCAAAGGAAATCATTTTGGAGCTTTAAAATTTGTCTACTTTGCTGGATTTTGGCCTTGCATGGGGCCCTTCATTTTGGCCAATTTCTCCCATTAGGAATGGGTATATTTACCCAATGCCTGTACCCACATTGTATCTAGGAATTAAGTGACTGACTTTTGATTTTACAGGCTCATAGGCATAAGGGACTTGCCTTGTCTCAGATGAGACTTTGGACTACGGACTTTTGAGGATGCAGACATGAGTTAAGACTTTGGGGTACTGTTGGGAAGGCATGATTGGTTTTGAAATGTGAGGAAATAAGGTTTGGGAGGGGACATTGAATGATACAGTTTGGCTCTGTGTCCCTACCCAAATCTCACCTCATATTGTAATAATCCAAATATGTTGTGGGAAGGACCTGGTGGGAGGTAATTAAATCACAGGGGTGGCTTTCTGCCATGCTTTTCTCTTGATAGTGAATAAGTCTCATGAGATCTGATGGTTTTATAAAGGGGAGTTTCCCTGCACATGTGCACATGCTGTCTCTTGTCTGCTGCTATGTAAGATGTTCCTTTTCTCCTACTTCCCCTTTCAACATGAACATGAGACCTCCCACCCATGTGAAACTGTGAATCAATTAAACCTCTTTCCTTTATAAATTACCCAGTCTCAGGTATGTTTTTATTAGCAGCATGAGAACAAACTAATACAACCACATCAAATGAAGGTGTACAAAACTGAAACTCACTATCCTTTCTACCTATTCCTTTCCTCATAAATAGTTAATTGGTTTCAAATTCCAAATTGCTTATGTTTTATATTCTCAATCTCTAAACAAAAACATGAAAGTCTTTTGATGATTGTACTCCATTTATCTTGTAAATGACCTACAAATGTGTCTACTATTTATTTTAGTGGCCTACATTGTATACTTTATATCAGAAATTGATTATTTTCTAACACCTTCTTCTATTCAAAAAATTATTTTCAGTAATAATTTTAAAAGAAAATCAATGAAGAAATGGCCAAGCATGGTGGCTCACACCTGTACTCCCAAAACTTCTGGGAGGTGGGTGGATCACCCGAGGTCAGGAGTTAGAGGCCAGTCTGACGAACATGGTAAAACTCTGTCACTACTAAAAATACAAAAATCAGTTGAGCATAGTGGTGTGAAAACAACAATAATTGATTAGTACTTAGACCATAAGTAAAATTTCAGTTTTAAAGGAAGAAATATTTTATTGGCTGGGTGTGGTGGCTCATGCCTGTAATCCCAGCACACTGGGAGGCCAAGGCAGGTGGATCATGAGGTCCAGGGTTTGAGGCTGGCTTGACCAACATGGTGAAATGCCATCTCACCTAAAAATACAAAAACTAGCCGGGCATGGTGGTGCATGCCTATAATCCCAGCCACTCAAAAGGCTGAGGCAGGAGAGTCGCTTGAACCTGGGAGGCGGAGGTTAAAGTAAGCTGATATTGTGCCATTGTACTCAAGTCTGTGTGATAAGAGCAAAACTCTGTCTCAAAAAGAAAAAAAAAAGAAAGAAAAGAAAACCAAAGATCAGAAGGAAAAGTGAAAATTTTGTCTTAATGAATCTCATAATTATTTCTTTAAATGTACAAATTAATAATAAATTTAAGCAAATATTATAAAAATGAAATAATTCAAATCATGTTTCATCATCTTTAAAATTACTGTACCCCCATTGCTTATTTTAAACTTGTTGCTTTTCAGTGCAGGAATACCTAATAACTCAAGGATTTGCAATACAAACTCTACTTCAAGCAGATCAAAGGGGTCCAAATTCTTATGAATTGTCTCATGAAATAAACTGGTATAGCTGAGGCCCCATGTACTGGAAGGTGATTGATAACTGGAAGTTCTTTGAATTAACATTCTTTCAGACACAATGCTTATTAAGGAAAAGTATATAAAATATGCTAATTTAAGTGTTGCATATATATGAGTAAAGCTCATCAGTAACAACAGCAATTGATTAGTACTTAGACCAAATGTAAGATTTTAATTTCAAAGGAAAGAATATTATATTGGCCTGGTGCTCACGCCTGTAATCCCAACACTTTGGGAGGTTGAGGCTGGTGGATTATGAGGTTTGGAGTTCAAGACCAGCCTGACCAACACAGTGAAACCCTGTCTCTACTAAAAATACAAAAATTAGCTGGGTGTTGTGGCACTCACCTGTAATCCCAGCTACTCAGGAGGTTGAGTAGGAATTGCTTGAACCTAGGAGATGGAGGTTGCAGTGAGCCAAGACTGCACCACTGCACTCCAGCCTGGGCTACAGAGAAAGACTGTCTCAACAACAACAACAGCAACAACAACAACAAAAAGAATCTTTTATCAGTGACATTGTTTAGAAGCAGACACATTTTCACTCCGTTTATTTTCAGATTCTCGACAAGGCACCTCCCCATTGCCTCTGGCCAGGTCTGAAGACTCACCTTTGCCGCTCTTTCATTTCATCTGTATGGAGACCAAGTGCTTTTACTTTTACAACAGAATTATTTAAATTTTTTTTCAGTATTATCTGGTGATTTTTTTTCTTTCTCAAAGATAGTATAAATATTAGTCCAAGATTAATTTTCCTGAAATAATAGCAACATTATGTCCCCATCCAGCATTAAAAAGTAGACACAATGACTCCCTATTTTCTTCTGCATTAAGTCTAAATAATTTTATTCTCTGTTGACTGACAGAATCTGTTCACGTTTTGCCACTAATCCTTTCTATGTAAATCCTTGTTTTGTCCACCCGAAGTCCCCATTGCTCCTGCATATGCCAGGCCACTTCCCACTCATTGGTATTCAGCTTCCCTATCTCAGAACACAGAGCTCGGTTCTAATGAACTTCTTGCCTTAAGGTGAGCTTCACTCTTTTTTTCACAAAAAACACCAATCTATAATAATCTAACTAACTCTACCTTGAACTATTATAGTCAACTTAGATTCTATTTCTATTGTAAATTTTATCTACTGAAAATGTATTAATATAGAAAGAAACATGGGGATTTAAAAAATTCTAAGAAATCTCATTTCTGAGTAAAGGTTAAAGGTTTTATGCAAAAATCATACATCAGATAGAGTTATGTCTGAAAATACAAGAATTCCTACGCATTCAAAATGCATTTCCATATTTTTATAACAGTTTTGCAGTACAATTTGAATATGTGATATTTTGGAAAGATTCTCATAAAATGTTAGTAAAGTGAAAGTTAAAAGTATCTACTATAGATTCATTTAGTACAGATGTAGTACTTGTCTCTTAAAAACATCAGTGATAATTTGCTATAAATTCAATTTTTGAATGTTGGTTTTCTATTACATATCTTTCTAACATAATGAGATTAGCAGCTCATTTTAAAAATTATTCTATCTCAGGTAGATTTCCTAGATAGATTATAATTCTGTAGATTTAAGAATAGGCTAGAATTTATATGCATATGAAAAAAATGAATGAATTTGTTTCAGCAGGTGATACTACTACAAGTTCTACTTTCTGTCATCCCTGCACATTAAGGGATCTGAATCCGTATAAAATTTTTGGTGAAATTCTCTATGATTTTCAGAGCCATTATTTACATGCTTTTAGGATGGCAGCAGTGTAACTGTCACTTGTAGCTGGACTTCTGTTGGTTAGATGGCCCCTCTCCATGGTAATTTCATTATACTTTAAACCTGTATTCCAACTCCCAACTCCCGCTGCTGCAATTACATGTGAAATTTAGAGTGAACAGATTGTAAAGTTATGCTACCTACTACCAGCTATTCAAGGGTAATTCCCACATTACCTTCTAGACCTAGACCAAATTGTTCTTTTATACAATTTTAAAGGGAAAAAATTTCTTAAAAGAAACACATTTCCTATATCTGGATTCTTATACATGGGATTTCTGCTGAACTAATACAATAATAATGAGCATCTAGGTCTCTGATAGGCAAATCCTCTCACAATCATGAAGCACTTTTTTGTATTAAATGACATTATTCTTCTTCACTCAAAGTCACTTTTGAAATTATGCTATGTTCTTTTCAGGCAAGTAAAATTTCCCAAACAATGATACCAGTTTAGAAAAATTTAAATCAAACTTCATTATCCAGAAGACAACCCTAAACCAGGGAATCAGAACTCAACTGCATAAGCTCATACTGTAAAACTTAAAGTGTTTGTACTCGGAACTAATTTCACTTATGTGGATCAAGCTAATTCTCAACAATGCCAGTTAATAAAAAGTTACTCTATTTAATAGTCCTCTAGAATAGTGCAATGGTACCCAAAAGCTTTGAAAGAGCCAGTATCTTTACAAAATACTGAAGATATTACCTGGAAGGTCACAAATGCAGGAAAAAAATTAGATTACTGAAAAACAGTAACTCACCACCAGAAGTCATGCTAAATCTTCATCCATTCCACAAGGTTAGCTATTAAGCCATTCTTCTTTCAGATATCAGTGAAGCTACAAAGAAACATGTGCTGTTTAGCAGAACAAGGACTCTGTCATTTTCCTATTCTGCATGACAATATTGCAAAGAATAACCAATCATCCTTAAACAACAAAAAGAAAATCAGACCATCCAAAATGAAAATTTCCATAGTGCCGTTAATTCGACTTTGTTTTTCCATACTTGAGAGCAAAGGACTGTATAGGTTAATTGATTTGCTCAAATCAGAACGTTTGTTTCCTGAATCCCAGTTCAGAGTTATTTCATTTTTACCAATTATTCTTAGTCTTTTGGTGGCAAGGATCAATCAAAGAATCTGGTGATGAAACTAAGGCCATTTTCACTGGGAAAATGTATGCACGTCCAATGTTTTCTACAATTTTAGGCATCTGAATTTCTCTACAATTTTATGATTAGGATTAATTTTTGTTGTCATTATTTCTAGACCTATTTATGTTTTAATTTTGTGTTACAGTTGCCTATGAGGAATCAAGAGCAGGTCAGTTTTTTCTTATGCTCCTTTTTTTATAGATGCCTATTATTGATTTTAATCACAACAACATGTCAGCTTGTTTAACATTAGTGGAGATTTGAGTGAGAATAATAGTAATAGGTATTGTCTGCATTTGTTTGACTATTTATTTTATTATTTTATTTTTACTTCTGAAGAAATCTGAGATTTTTAAGTTTTCATGTTTGTAATCTGGTCAGACTGTCTCTGGTTATTATACAAACAGTTGAAATCAGTAACTTTTAATAATAAATACAATAATAAATTCATTTAATAATAAATGAAATAATACATTTACTTAATAATAAATGAAAATAAGATGAATTCTAACCTAGTTATTTGTATACATCTCTACATAAATACACAGCACACAAAGTAGCTTCTTTCAAAGTAGCTTCCCCAGTAATAACTGTGGATCTTCAAATATACACATGCTTATATATGGAGATCTGGTAGCACGGGAATTTTGTGCTGCTCCTTGTCATCTACTGCTAAGGTTCCATGTTGTGATGTCTACTTTTATTGCAGCTGTTTGAAGAAGGCTTACCTCTGACATGCAGAAATTGTCCATTGTTCAAAGTTCAATATGCATGCCAAAGGTGCTTAGCTCTTAGGTTACCAGAATGTTGTTGTCTCGTGCATAGATGCAGTAAACTCAATCTACCCCTAATCTATGCTACATGTAGTGTTTCCTAACATCGCTCAAGCTGCATGAAACACCTCACCTCACTGAATTATGTCAGATGCTATCTCTCCTTCTTGACACAGAGCCTCAAAATTACTTTCAAGGAAACAGATCCTTCCGTTTATGATTCTTTCTCCCCTATGGCACTTCAAGGGTAATATACTGAGCTCAGTTCCATGGCATTTCTTTATCTCTGAGATTTTGCTTCTCCAATCTCATAAGCTTTGGCACTCCAAAGATCAACTCCTGTATTTTTTCATTTAGTGTCACTCCTTTTCTAATCCTGAGATTCTATTCGCTATACCTCTGTGAACTGGCAAATGTCCTCAGGGAAAACAAAGCATGGTGAATATGTAGCTCTTCTCCTACTGCCTTCCTTTTCTCAGGAATTTTATTCTTTCCAATTCTGGCTGCATCCTCCTCTCCCATCCAGTTCCTTTAAATAGAGGTTTGATGCATTTAATTCAGTTTGGACGGCTATTTTTAGTGAGTGTTGAGTTTGTTACAGGCTATTCTGTCATGGCTAAAACCTGTAGTTTTTATTTGGTATGTGTGTAGATGTGACACACATCTACACACATACCAAATAGAATATATACACACACACACCTACACACAAATATATATACACACATATATACATCATATATATATATACATATACACACACATATACATGATATATATGGGTGAGATACATATATATATATATATATATATATATATATATATATATTCCCCCAACACACTTTCTAACCTGCCTAATTCTTCACAAAATAGTAATTTTGACCCCACTCTTGAAAGCTTCCCAAATCAGCTACACTTTGGCTAAAATATCAGCTATCATTGTTCTTTGGTATAACCAAACTACATTCGATGAATATAAGTATCAATTTTTGCTTGATTTCTTAATTAGCCTTTCTTTTTAACTGATATACTAAGTATTCTACAATTACAACATCCAAAGGGAAAAAGTGATTTTTCTATTCTAACATTTAAATCAGACTAGTTAGATATATTGAATTTCAGGGGTGTTAACAATCAAGTTACTATAGAGTAATAAAACGGCCAAGTCCCACAAGCAAGTGTGGCACTTTTCTGGAAATAGTTTTTCAATACTGTTCCAAATATTTGAGATATCTTTTCCAATATAACAACTTGAATAAAAACAATAAAATCAGGTTGATTATTTGACCTTTTTCAGTCTTTAACTGTATTTTCAAATAGCTCATTGGCTGCTTTTAAGGAAACCTCCTTTATTTAATGTGTTATGCCTTTCTTTATTCAGATTTCAACCAAACTAAATTTGGTGAAGAATGTCATATTACACAATTTATTTTACTTTGTATGTGTCAACTTCTTGTCTACCTAGTATATAAAATAATCATTTATTTCCTTCAATCTGAAACACAATTTCTAGGATGCCCTTGATAAGCCTCAGAATATAAATGTGTATATATATATTTTGCTGATGTATATGGCAGTTGTTCAGGTATGTCTAGAATATAATGTCCATCTATTGAGTAATTATCACCTGAATTTTAAAATTTGGAAGACTTGAATACAAATAATTATATTGTTTGCAAAAACATAATTCATAGCAAATATGGATTTCTCCATAAATATTTAAATACTAGAAAAAATATATTTGTTCAAGATAATTTATAATACCATATAACTATTATTTATTGGGAAATGTGTGTGAGATTTCTTGAGTTAGTATTTTTACATTTCTAATAAGGCATTATATTTTGTTTTCTTTTTCCTTTGCTAACCTTTATTTCAGTGAGAGATATTTTAGAACAAGTTGAGAAAACTTTTTTTCTTTCAATATTGCTTTTCCTCTGGGGGACCATAATCAATAAAACATGGAGACTAGAAAAACAGAAAACAAAAATAAAGTGTTTTATTCTGTGAAATAACTTTCTGTGGTCCAAGACCTTGCAATATTTATCAATAATTTTTTTAAAAGATAACCCTTTTCTCTCAAGCAATATGGTATACAAACAGTCCTAGGTACATTATCATATTTACTTACTGGTATAGATATTTTAATGCCAATTCAGATCTAATCACATTTATAATAAAAGAGGACGTGTCCTATCCTGAGTCATACACCTTCGAACAATAAAAGAGGACAAAAATCAAGAATGCTCTCCCACAAGGAAGAACAGGAGCTAAGAGAAATGGGAGGAACTGAAAGCCAGTATCTCAGGCCACTGAAAGGAATTTGGTTTTATTTTAAGATTCAGGAACTATGGCAGGGGCTTAAGCTAATGAAGAGTATGGCCTGATTTATGTTTTGAAACTGTCATTATAGCAGCTGTGTGGACACTCGATTGGAACGACAAAAGAGTGCAAACGGTGAGGCCAGCTAGGAAGCTACTGCAGTAAGGCAAACGAAGGTGATCTGGGTAGAGAATAGAATGTAGCTGTGGAAGTGGAAGAAGTATATAAATGTGATGTAAAATCGCATTTAGAGCTAACAAAAATGTCTGATAAGTTGAGTTGGGGGGATAAAAAACATGATAGATCAAATCTCAAATACGGATTTTTGGCCTGAGAAGCTGTGAATGTGAACAGCCTGTATTTTGGCTATTCAGGCTCCTTTGTTCTTTGTATGAACAGGAAAATATCTGGGCCCTTTCCAGGCGTTGCTTCTCAAATACTTGCATGGCAAACCACAACCATTACAGATGTTCCACTTCATCAGAATAGCTATGGGCTTTCACAGCGTAAAAATAGTCTTGGCTTTAGTGAGGGAACATAAGCTGCAATCAGCTTCTTTCTGAGAGGGCCTGGTACAACCGTTCCATACATATCACTCACTAAATTCTTTCCTGAATCACCATCTTCGGCTCCTAATCGCTGAGGCTGCTGTCCTTCCTGCCACTCACCAGAATTCTTTTGGGGGAAATTCACGCAAAGGTCTTCTCTTTTGCTTAGCAGGATTTCAAGTCTGTATTTCAAGACTCTTGTGGAATTATTTACATTTTATATTTTTCTGCTATTTCAAAAAGATGCAGGTAAAAATGTGCACACTCATGCACAAATCTCAAATTCAATCTGTAAGTTTCCTAATCAACCAGCATTTTGATTGATTCCACTCTAGAAACACAGCTTAGGTAGTATATTAGGATTCTCTTTGGAGTTTTGTTGTTGTTGACCATTTGTTGTTTAATTCAACAGCTTCTTCAAATCTTAACACACAAAAGATTCTATATTCCCCAGTAATAATAGTTTTCCATCCTCTCTATGTCTCAAAATCAAGTAGTTTTGCAAACATAGACATGCCCAGATCCTTCTCAGCTTTGTAGAATCAAAATTGTATGGATATAAATCTGACACTGTATTTTTATTAATTTTGCAAGCAACTATGATGAACAGCTTGAACTGAGAACTATTACCTTCGGGAGATATGCCCTTCTGCTTCCGTATTATTTTAGAATTATTTTATGTAATGAGTCATGTCACCCATGAGACTCTGTTGTAAATATGATCCCTGTGAGGCAGAAAAAAAGTTGGATAACTTAGCTACTGATTTAGATAATTTGGATGCAGTCCTTTCTAACTCCACAAATTAGAAGATAATCATCCCTCTCTGTGCAGATGACATGGTTTCATTATGAAGCAGCCTTAAGCTATTGAACCTTTCACTAATTATTGTCAGGATAATAGCTTAGTAGCAGCTGAGCTGAAACAAAACTCCAATGTTTGGTAAATATTTTCTAAAGTTTCACTGGCTAATAGTATACAGCCTCACCCAGAGGTCAAATGATTTATGACTAAATTGTCAGTTATTCTTCAGGGATCCAAATAGGTTCCTATTAGGGTAACATTGTCCAATTGGTAACTTTTAACCTTATATAGTTAATTATCTGATAAGAATCCCAGTATCACACTCATATTTTCACAAATTGCAATGTAGATTTATCTGCTAAGCATTTAATATGGAAAGCAGAATAGGCATAATACAAGAGAATGAATAAACACATTATATTTCAAACTAACATGTGTTGGCTTAAATCATACTCCAGGTACTCAGTCAACATGTGAGGCTGATCAATTAATATAGGCCTTTTGATCCACTATTCTCATCTCTAAAAGAAAGTAACAATATGTTCCTACAATAGTTATTGCGAGAGTGAAATAAAATAAGCTTATAAGCAGCAAGCAGAGTTTCTAGCATATCATCAGGCTCAATCTCTAGTAGCTGTTAACATTATGCTCATGCTAAAAACACAACTGCAACACCTGCAGATCAATGATTCCTTTTCTATTCTTCTTGATGCACCCACTTATTTTCCTAATATCTCCCTTTTTCCTCCTTATACGATTCTTCACCACCATCACCTTCTAGAACTCACACAAACATATTGCTGCAAAGCCTGACAACTGGAAATAATAGTTTCACTTCTCTTCCTTTTTTCATTACTACTCTAATGTGGTAGTTCTATTTGCCTCTTTTTATTAATGTTGACATTCTAGCCTATTGAGGTCTCCCTTTTTCGTGAATTTGATTTATAGAGTCCTGGTAGGTTTGTGCAGCAGTCTTTATCTCTAGGAAAATGTTCTGCTTTATTTTGTAGGAGTTCTAGTTTTGACATTTGGTGACATTTTCTCTACTGTTTTTTTTTTCTTTATACAGTTTTTTTTTTCTTTAGACAGTGAACCAGATGGGTGTGATGTTTCATTTGTTTTATTCAGTCTGTTTTATATCTCATAAAACCCTACAAAGTTCTCATCTCACAATATATTCTTGTTTCGGTTTTCGCTTGCACCACATTTTGCTTTACCTTGAATTATTTTCTTATTTACTATAATATGGGAATTTGATTTTTGCCCCCATAGGCATCAGCCAAAAATATATTTGTTGTTTGTTTTTTAATAAGACATTGCCTCCTCCAATAATAATTATGTTGTCAATTATTTATTTTTGAAACACTATAAAATAAAATGTCTTAATTCAACTAAAACTTAATTTTTGTCACTGTTTTGCAACTTGTTCTATATTTATTTATGTCGGGTATTAGGCAGGCAAATTTTTCTTATAGAATCTTCTTGGCTCTCAGCAGATTTTTTATCCTTATCTTACATTTGCAATAAACATTATTATCCAAAATTACTGATTGAAAAAATGTCTGCATTTTTATAGCACAAGAAATGTATTTTTAGCATTGTTAAAATGAACATGATTAAGGCAACACTTTCTGACGAGCAGTGGGAATTACTGGCAGTAATTGGACAGCACTTAACCAAGAAGGATGCTTCGCTTCACAGCTATTCACACTACATATGATAAGCAGGAGTAACAGTTCTTCCTACAGTGCCAGGGTCAGAAAAAAATCACAGTGTGTAACATTCTTGCAGGGTTTGAAAGTTTAAAGTATTTAGTCATTTCTTTATTTGCATGTCAATCATCCACTATTGCTCTATCAACATTTACATTTTGGGTGTCTTCACCTATTTAACCCACAACCATCATACTTAGTTTGCTATTGGAATTGTACGTTGCTAAGCTAAGGACACCCACTCCTGTCAACTGTGTGAATTTACATAAGTAATCTCACCCCTATACAAACACACACTTCACGATATGAAGTATTTTATTGGTACTTTGTTAATAATGTCAACCTTATTTTTATGGTGATTGATACTAATTTGATGAGCATTAAATTCAGAATCTACTGTTATAATGTGGAGATAAATTATTGTTCCACTATATATATATTTAATATATATATTGTTCCACTATATATATATATACATACACATATATATATTTAATTATATATATATATATAAAAGGAGCACGGCAAGGGAAGATTATAAATATTTTTTACCCTACAGATGATTCTCCACAGAATATATTCAAACATGAGATAAGAGATGCAAAGAAGAGATAGTGTAATTAGAGCACTGTTTTCACTGCTCTCTATTTTAAGATTCTCTCAAAAGAAAGGTTAGACTTTTTATAAAAGATGAACAGTAGTCACACCAAAATTAACTATTCTCAAGCCTTCTTGAAGACAAGGGAAACATTCTTCCAGTTTCTTCTAAGAGGAGTTTGGACATTTTGGCTAAATTTGTACATCTGTAGGTAAGCTTAACAAGATTATCTTTGCAATTCTCTTGTGTTTTTTAATTATTTCAATTTGCCAAGTCTTTTTTCAAATCTTTTTTTCACAAACTTTAATCTGTGTATTTAAAAAAATAAATGTTAAAAGCCATTTGGGGGGGCCAGGCTAGCTCTCCCATCTACCACCCACACCCCTTAATATCATTTTTTATATTCTGTTGACAAGGTTTTAAACCCCCAGCTATTTCATGTCACCTGCCCTAACGACTTCAACTTTGATTGAAATTAAGTGTCTTTCTCCTGACTATCCAAGCTAGTTGTCATGCCAGAAGTAATCACACGGCCTAGAAGAGTAGCACCAATGTAAATTTCTACTCACTAGGCATACTACCTTCTTGGGTTTGATGAGAAATAGCTCCACTTCCCTTGTGAATTTACTCTCTAATTCTTCTCAATCACTATTTTTAACCTTCTTGACTTTTCTTCATGCTCCTTAGCAGGTAACCTCAGAGCCACTTTAAAGAGAGTAAGTCGTCTTATTAAAATGTCTTCAATTTTGCACTATCAAATTAACGAACGTGTATTTATCTGGGCCTCTTTCTTCACTATTTCAATGGATGAAATGACTCTTATCTACTGCCAGTTTCTTTGATGGTGCCTTTATCGCATCTTCTTCTTCCTTTCAGCTGCCTAGTTACGTATTCCCTCAGAGGCCCTGGATACACGTGTGTCCTTTTACACATGTGTCCTTCATTTCACTGCTGTTATATGTTAAGTTCTTTCTCAACAAACAAAAAAAGACACTTCTTTGACTCTCTGTTCTTAACCAGTTCATACTCTAGCTTTCATTTAGTTCAGACTTTAGTTTTTTTATGAACCTTTGTACATACTTGCTGTCCCTATTCCTTACTTTCAACTCACTGCTCAATTCAATTTTATCAGACTTCTGACTTGTCATTCCAGTGCCACTGCTCTTGCTAAGATCACCAACACACTTCTCCAGGACACCGCGTCTTAGAAGTCTTACAAACATATTAAACAATCTGTCCAAAGTTGAACTCGCAATTTTTTCTCCCTACACCAGTGCATCCTATAGAATTCCCTAATTGTGCTAGACCATATATCCAGTTTCTCAAGTTGGAAAACTGTATGACATACTTGCCTCTTTCTTCTAGCCTTTATATCTGATTAATAAAAGACATAATGGATCTTCACAGGAAGCGCTCAGTAAATACTAAATATTTAAAATAGTAGTAGCAGGAATTATCACATTTGGCATCCATTAACTATTCATGTAAATTTATATTTAACCTGTGTTTTGCTCAAGAAGCTTCAAGTTTATTGAGGAAAATCTTTGAAACCTACTTCTGAGTTCCTAATTTCTATCACAGTATTTTAGAAGAATTCTCCATCGCAATTTTAATGTATAGAAAGAATACTAAGCTGTATTTCCAACTTAAAACAGACAGCAAATAATAGTACAGATGGGCAGATGGAGAAGAGATAAATAGAAAATGTGCAATCAAAAATAAGTATTTAATAAACCTCAATATGAGTGCATTGCAATAAAATAAAATTTTAAAAACTTATGAACACATATCAAATTTTAATTCTTACAGAGTTAAAGTAAGTATGAGGCAAAAATCATTCGAGGTAAACTAAAAGACAAATCTCAAATTGTTAAAATATTGCAATGATAGGAAGAAACTTGCAATAGGTTCTTTGAAAAAAATTTTGATGAAAGAGTGTTTTTGTTTGTTTTTCCTAGGATTGTATATACTTACATGGTACAATCTGGCAGATATCCAGATAGGCATAATCTGGGCCCACCACTGGAATGCAGACATTTCCTGATATATTAGGCATGTATATGAATAACCCGATTCCACTTCCATGGGAAATGCATTGGGGGTTTTAGTGAAGGCAAAGATATGCATATCCATGTACAGATGGGCAAAATTAATGGAGAAATTAACAAGCTACTGACATCCAAGACCAGATTATGGTGACAACAGGGGAAATTAGAAAAACCTGCTTTTTGGAAGAGACTGTGAGACTGGAAAAAAAAAAACAACACTTCTTTGGTGCCAGATGAAATGTGTGATGCAATGTGAGAAGGCCACTCATCTCACTTTTATATCAAAGACAGAATGACTTAGAAGCAATTCAATAGTCAGTCAAAACAGAAGCCATGCCCATGAAAAGTTGAATGGAAAATGGAAGAGCATGCAGCCAATGCCTGCAAACAAGCTTTATATGAATAACTGGAACTAATTGAGCTATAATCATGAATAATAGCAAGCCAAGTAGGTGAAGAAAACCTAATAAACAATATACCCAGTAGTATATGAACAGAGAATTTCTCTAGACATATTGTCGACCACGTGAGAAACACTTCTGATGATATCGCTAGATAACATGAAGAGAAATAACTGAGAAGCCTTGGAGTTACAGCAGTAGCAGGACAGAAAAAAATTCATCAAATTATGGTTATTGCCATTTGTCAGTTTTGTTTGTGTGTATCACCTGATGAGGCACAGAGAACTATCACATGCACACAATCACACACAATATGCACATGTAGCCTAAGAGTTCTACATAGAAACACAGAAAACGTTCTAAAAATGAATGCAATGAATGTGTAATGCTGATTAATTCTACATGATGAAATGCCATGTCAGTATAATTTTTATTTATATATATTTTACATTTTCAGTGTTTACACAATGAATATGTGTGTATATTTATAAATTTTCCAATAAACAAGAGAGTGCAATTATGTAAAATGAAAACAAAAATAAGCATATAATCATTCAGTTTTCTGGGTTTTACTTATCCTATTACGGGTAGACACTACAATAAGAATTTATCAAAATTTTTTATCTTTAAGTTTGAATTAGTGCTTTTCTAATATCACAATATGTTATATTCATATTCTCTATATTAGTGCATGTTTTAAAAGCAGGGAGTTAAGAGTGAATGATAACTGATGTATTTGCCATTTATTAAAGGAAGAAGCTCTGATATGCTGCAGATATTCAAAGAGCGCAATGTTAAATAAGAAAACAGCAGCACTGAAAAAAACACAGTGAAACCTAAATATTGGAATAAACATGATCTCTTTTCTCTCTGTAAGCCAGTATTTTCTCTCATAAATTTAGGTTTCTAGTGTATACATATAAAAAGGAAACATCAACTTCTGGCACTAAGCTTTGTTTTCCATAAATCAATAGCACAGTGTCTCATCAGTTTCCCTCTGAGGCTTATTCCTGGCTGTATTCCCACGTTTGAGGACCTGGTTCAGGTGTGCTAAAGCCTATGAAACATGTTCTACAGACTACTTGGAGTCTTTCCCCGAAAACAAAAATAGAGCTAGAATTCATCTGTTTTAGCAAACAAATAAGATCATTCAGTGATGGGGTGAGGAGGGGGGGTTACTCTATGCTTCCATGTTCAGAACTGCCATGTGGCAGGGAAATATGAATACAAATATTTGAATATTTTCTCAAGAATGTTCACAAATAAATGCCTGTTCTGGATTTTAACAGGATTTTAAAAATTCCCAAACTATGCTTTTATGTAATTTCAAATTTCAAACTAGAAATGGAATTATTAGAGTAGATAAATGAAAAAACATTAGCTTTGGTTTTTAAAGACTGTTAATAAAAATATCACAAAGTATAATAAAATAAATGTTCTTAGTGAACATTAAAAATGCTGCTCCAGAAGAAAATTCGGAGATGTGCTTCTCATATTATATATTAGGCCCATTATTTGATAAATTAATTTGTAATATTTTAGTTTCCTGAATAAAAATGCCCTTAGAAATTTTTCTTAAAAATAAATATTGTATTTATAAAGAGGGATTTATTTCATTATTAGATACTCAAATGTGTTGACAAATGGTTTTTCCTCATATGAAAGTATAATTGTTTATTTGTTTAAATTAGCATTCTAAAGTTTTGTGAGTTGGATTTTTTTTGTATTAAAGACCTTGAAATAAAACTTAATGTGAACTTTAAGAATAAATAGAAGTTCATAGATGAATTTAAGAGTATTAAACAGAATACCAACCTAAGCATTTTTTTCTTCACTAGGACTTTGAAAATAGAGGCCTGGCAGACAAAAAAAATAAAATCAAATAAAATCAAAGAGTATCGAATTATCTGTGATTCAGGAAATAATAAGAAAATAAAAGGCATTTTCCAGTGAGATAATCGTACTTAATGAATTATTCTAATGTCCATTTATTGATCCCTACATCAGACCCCATATGATTCTTAACCTGTGGTCTACTACAGAATTTACTCTTTCCATAATCATTGGATTATAAATACTTTTGGTCCCAACAGGACCAGCTTTATGTTTCATATTCTGAGTGCACTATTTCTGGTACCAGTTGTTGCTATGTAGAGTCATGTATTGCAGTAGAAGTTGAACATGAAGAAGCTAATGCCTTTTCTAAATGCCTTTTGTAGATGTCTTAGCCTGCAGATGGAGAAATGGTGATAACGGTAGGGATGGAGGTGACTATATCAGGAAGGTTTGGTTTTGCCACTTCCCTATTAATAGAGACCTATTTTCTTCAACACTTTAGAACTTGGATAAAAATGTATCTCAACGGAAAAAAATATTGTGACATTAGAATTTTAATGTTTCTCTCTTCACACTCTCCAAATGTGACTTACATATATCATGTGTATAGATTCTGAAATACATAAATCACTTGTTCCAATTTTAATTTATATAACATGGAATGTCCTAAATCCTGAGTAGAAGAATCCCTTTTCTTATATTTTCATAAGACATGCTACCTAAGAACATATCACAGAATTATGACATTAGATATAAGAAATAGATTATAATCTATTTCTTTACCTCTTTAGACTATAAGCTTCTCAAGAGAAGAATTTCTAAAATTATCTTTCTAGATACATTATCTATCAGAGTTTGTTACATAGTATTAGAGCAATAAATACTTAATAAATTAAGATGTTGATTTTTCAGAGATTTAATGAAGAACAAATCAGTATTAAAAGTTAAGTAATGTAGTTAAGATAATATTGACACAACTATACTTTTTTATTAAGAAACAGTTTTCACACTTTCTGATTTTTCCGTAGTTTTACATACTTGGCTATCATAGTAGGGTAACTAATCTCTTTTTAAAAATTTTATTGATGCATAAGATTTGTACCTATTTATGGGGTGCATGTGATCTTTTGATATAAACATACAATGTGTAATAATCAAATTACAGTATTTAGGATATCCATAATCTCAAATATTTATCATTTCTATTTTTTGGATCATTTCAAATCTGCTCTTCTAGCTATTCTGAAATATACAATATATTGTTTTTAATCATAGTCACCCTACTGTGCCAACCATCACCAGAACTTTTTTCTTCTATCTAACTGTATTTTGTGAATACATTACAAACCAACCTGTCTTCATCTCTTTCTCCCCCTCCCTGGGGCAATCCCTCCCAGTCTCTGGTAGCCATCATTCTACCCTACCTCCATGAGGTCACCTTTTTTAGCTTTCACATATGAGTTAGAGTATGAGGTATTTCCTTTTTGTGCCTGGCTTACTTTACTTAGCATAATGATTTCCAGTTCCAACCGTGTTGTCACAAATGGCTGGATTTCATTCTTTTTATAGCTGAATAGTGTCTCATTGTGTGTATATATTACATTTTCTTTACCCATTCATCTGTCGATGCTATTGTGATTTCATATCATACCTGTTATGTATAGTGTTGCAATCAACATGGGAGTGAAATTATCACTTTGATATACTGATTTCCTTTCCTTTGGGTAAATATACAGTAGTGAGATTGCTAGATCATATGGTAATTTTATTCTTAGATTTTTAAGAAACCTCCACACTGTTTTCCATAATGGGTGTACTAATTTACATTTCCACCAACAGTATATAAGAATTCCCTTTTCTATGCATACTTGCCAGTATTTGCTATTTTTTGTCTTTTTGAAAATAGCCACTTTAACTGGGCTAAGATGATATCTCATTGTGGTTTTGATTTGCATTTCTCTGATGATTAATGATGTTAAACACCTTTCATCTACCTGTTGGCCATTTGTATGCCTTTTTTGAGAAATGTCTATTCATATCCTTTGCCCACTCTTTCACAACTTATCTCTGGATATATTGCTGAAAATACCACATTCATTACCTGTCTTTTCTACATTGTACACATGTGAAATGGGTTCTGCTTTAAGCTGAAACTTCTACAATATCTGGTTCTATGTTAATCCAAATAAATATAAAGACAAGACTCACACTTCTTTTAACACTATTGAACTTCAAATCAATGAATTTACTAAAATTTGACCAGTATCATCTAATTGAGAGTGTAGGTCACACTAACACTGTTAAATAACATATGTATTCTAATTTAAAGAAAGTTGTAACAGAATAGTTTACATAAATACCATCACAGATGGCTGGCAAGATGGCTGAATAGGAACAGCTCTGGTCTGCAGCTCCCAGCGAGATCAATGCAGAAGGCAGGTGAATTCTGCATTTCCAACTGAGGTGCCAGGCTCATCTCATTGGGACTGGTTAGACAGTGGCTGCAACCCATGGAGGATGAACTGAAGCAGGGTGGGGTGTCACCTCACCCTGGAAGTGCAAGGGGTCAGGGAACCTCCTTCCCTAGCCAAGGGAAGCCATGAGTGACTGCCATGAGGAACAGTGCATTCCAGCCCAGATGCTAGGTTTTTCCCACCATCTTCTCAACCTGCAGAATAGGAGATTCTCTCGGGTACCTATACCATCAGGGCCCTGGTTTTTAAGCACAAGACTGGGCAGTCGTTTGGCCACTCACCGAGATAGCTGCAGGAGTTTTTCTTCATCCCCCAGTGGTACCTGGAACGCCAGCAGGACAGAGCCATTCACGCCCCTAAAAAGGGTGCTGAAGGCAGGGAGCCAAGTGGTCTTGCTCAGTGAATCCCAAGCCCATGGAGCCCAGCAAGCTAAGATCCATTGGCTTGAAATTCTTGCTGCCAGCACAGCAGTCTGAAGTTGACCTGGGATTCTGGAGCTTGGTGAGGAGAGGTGCATCCACCATTACTGAGGCTTGAATAAGCGGTTTTCCCTTCAAAGTGTAAACAAAGCCACCAGGAAGTTCAAACAGGGTAGGGCCCACCACAGCTCTGCAAAGCCTCTGTAGCCAGACTGCCTCTTTAGATTCCTTCTCTCTGGGCAGGGCATCTTAGAAAGGCAGACAACCACCCCAGAATTACAGAATTAATTTACTTGACATTCCTTTGCAATTGTTTTACACAAGTTAGTACATTGCTAATACTAACGCCTAAGAAATGTTTCTAATAGCCTGGTCACTATCACAATAAATTTTTTTTCATTCTCTTTATGTCATCAACACAAATTTTGTTAAGATTTACTACCCTTGAGACTTTTTTTTTTCACTCCCTTCATCATTTTCTCATCATCCCTCTCTTTGTCATTTATACTCTCAGAACTGCTTTCAACACTGGCTTGTACATATGATTAAATTTCTATACAGTTTACTTTGACCCAGAGCAATCCCATGTCATTACTTGGTAAAAATGTAAATAGGAATGTTTTATCAGAATCCCACTAGGATTTTTGTCAGTTCTCAAAGAGTCAACAATATTCACTCACTTATTGCAACACATGGAATCTCCCAGTTTCCAGTGGTTTGTTTAATGTTTGATTCATCAAAGTCTGAAGGGTCCACTTTCCTCCCTTCAGTAAAGCATACCAATATAAACTCTTATAGTAATAGGAAATAAAGACCAAAATTAAGTCATGCTGAACTTTTAACATATTATTATTAGTCTACCCGCTTGGACTTTGAAGAATTTGAAAGGCTGCCCTTCACTGGGAAGTTGAGTCCTCCCTTGATGCTCTTTGAACCCTTTGTTCCAAATATTTCTTTCTTCGCTACTATGATTCTAATCTTTGTGAAGGCATCTTGTAAAAAACTAACCTTAATATGGTTTTCAGTCATTTCTTTACATTTATTAAGTCATTCATTTACACATCCCTTTATTTAGAAGAGTGATTTACAATCTTTAATGTGCTTAAGAAAATGAGAATAGCTTACTTGAAAATCATGATTACAGATCCCCTCTCCAAAAGACATTAGTTCATCCCTGGGTGGGACTGAGACATCTGCACATTTTAGTTTCCCAGGTGATCCTGGTGCAAGTGATGGGTGAACTCTGTTTTACACACTTGTCTTTTGTTCCATTAACTTCATTTTTAGTATGCTAGTTGTGGACAGAGGTTGTCCAAGTCTCATAACTGGGATTTAAATCTAAAACACACGAGCACGCATACATTGATACACACACATATTGCTTCTTATTCAAAAGCTATAATAGAAACACTAAGGAGAAATTATAGTGATTCAGAGCAAGTTAGCAGGAACAAAATGGTATGGGAAGCAGCATAATAAAACATTTCTATTAAAATATGTAACGGATTTTTCCCATAATTACTCTGACATAATTTATTTCACTTTTTTTTGTTTGCTAAAACACCACAAAATATTTGCTAACCTATTATATAGATGTATATATATATATACACATATATTTATGTAGCAATATTATAAATATATACCTATGTATATATTATAAATATATACCTATGTTTATATATGTGTGTATATATGCATGCATATTTAACTTTTAGAAGTTTATAAATTGAAATTTCGCCAAAGTTAATCCTACTAAAATCCCACTTGTGGTGAAAAAGACTGCATGAGTGCAACATTTAGATCATTGGAATCTCATGTGAATTGCCTAACAGATATCAGAAAGTATAGAACAAACCAGTGATCCAAGTTCAATGTTTAAGCATTTACTCTGTTTTCAATTGCTTCAAAATGTATTTGGTTCATGTAACTATGCAGTGTTTTTACCTTCCAAACTTCGAGTATGTTTTTTTTTAAATGACCAAAGTTTACGCACTTTGCCAATTGGTTGTCTTTCCAATATGTTCTTATCTCTTACAGAATTTCATAAACTGTTCTGGCTATTTGAATTACCTAAATTTAAATGACCAGTACTGTTAAGCATGTTACTGGCAAGCCATAAAATTGTTGAGTTTTAATGGAATGTATAATTAAGACCTCTTATATCCCCCTCAAAATGATTACTTCAGTTGTAGTGAACACCTTTTATTTATTTATTTATTTTGAGAAGGAGTCTTGCTCTGTTGCCCAGGCTGGAGTGTAGTGGCACAATCTTGACTCACTGCAACCTCCACCTCCCAGGTTCAAGCTATTCTCCTCTAGCAGCCAGCCTCCTGAGTAGCTGGGATTATAGGCACACACCACCAGCCCCAGCTAATTTTTGTATTTTTAGTATAGACAGGGTTTCACCATGTTGGCCTGGCTGGTCTCGAACTCTTGACCTCATGATCTGCCAGCCTCAGCCTCCCAAAGTGCTGGAATTACAGGCATAAGACACCACATCTGGCTGTGGACACCATTTTGAAAATAAAATTGTATAGTTTTTGTTTATGCACTTGCAGAAGCATGTACTGGGCAATTAATAATATCAATTTTTTAATGCTATGCTTTTTAAAAAGTTATACATATAGGGGGAGGATCCAAGATGGCGGATTAGACACAACTCCAGCGCACAACACCCAGCGAGAGAGACGCAGAAACCCAGAGATGTCCTAGCTCCAACCAAGGTACTAGGTACCAGACCAGGGGTCTGGTCCAAGGTTGAGCAAAGACCACTCAGGGCAGACCGAGGCGGCGGGGGTGCTGCTTCACCCAGAAAGTGCATCTGACTGGTGAGTCGGAGGCTCCACCTCTGGCGCTCTGGTCCAGATACAGCGCTTCCCCCAAAGCCTCAGCAATACACAGAACAGGGGATCTTTACCAGTCAAGCGCAGGGAATCGCAAGTGCGGAGTTGGGTAAGAGTCTGTAGACTGAGGTGTCGCACCCTTCCCCCGCCTGGAGAGAGGGAGCTGTAAGCTGGAGCAGCTGTGTGGCCCCTACCCCATGACCAGAGAGAGAGAAAGCTGAAAGGGGGAGACTGCCAAGTGCGGCTGGGCGGGTCCCTAACCTCCCACACAAACCCCAGAGAGCTGAAGCTCTGACTCTGGGGGGTTGTGTAGCCAGAGCCACAGTCTGAAATGAACGCTGAATGATCCAGCCCAGTGGAGGAAGGGCACAACCCACCACTAAAGGAGTGGGACTGGGCTACATGTTTTAACAAAAAACACAGGAAGCCTATGTAGCAACCAGACAGCGTTCTTGACAACCCAGCAGCACCTACAGGTCAGCAGAAGAGGCAAGCCTGATCTCCCAGCATAAACAAAAAAGACACAGGAAGCTTCCCTAGTAACCTGGAGTCCCTAGAAACCCTGTAGCGCCCCCCACAGGCAGACAAGCGACCTCATCAAGCAGCTCTCTGACACCACAGCCAGGTAAATCCACAAAGATGGGAAAAAACCAGCGCAAAAAAGGTGAAACCATCAAAGACCAGAACACTTCTTCTCCTTCAAGGGATCACAGCTCCTCAACAACACAGGATCACAACTTGACCGAGAAGGAGTGTGAAGAATTGATGGAAACAGGATTCAGAAGGTGGATAATAACAAACTTTTCAGAGCTAAAGGAACATGTTCTAACTCAATGCAAAGAAACCAAAAACCTTGAAAAAAGGTTAGACGAAATGGTAACTAGAATAACCAGCTTAGAGAAGAACATAAACGACTTGATGGACTTGAAAAACACAGCACAAGAACTACGTGAAGCAAACACAAGTTTTAATAGCCGAATCGATCAAGCAGAAGAAAGGATATCAGAGATTGAAGATCAACTCAATGAAATAAAAACAGAAGGCAATACAAGAGAAAAAAGAGTGAAAAGAAATGAACAAAGCCTCCAAGAAATATGGGATTATGTGAAAAAACCTAATCTATGCTTGATCGGTGTACCTGAATATGACGGGGAGAATGAATCCAAGCTGGAAAACACACTCCAGGATATTATCCAGGAGAACTTCCAAGCCTAGCAAGGCAGTCCAAATTTCAAATTCAAGAAATGCAGAGAACTCCACAAAGACATTCCTCAAGAAGAGCAACCCCAAGGCACATAATCATCAGAATCACCAGGGTCAAAATGAAGGAAAAAATGCTAAGGGCAGCCAGAGAGAAAGGTCAGGTCACCCACAGAGGGAAGCCAATCAGACTCACAGCAGATCTCTCGGCAAAAACTCTACAAGTCAGAAGAGAGTTGGGGGCCAATATTCAACATCCTCAAAGAAAAGAACTTTCAATCCAGAACCCATCGGTGTGCTGTATTCAAGAAACCCATCTCACATACAAAGGCACACATAGACTCAAAATAAAGGGATGGAAGAAGATTTACCAAGCAAATGGAGAACAAAAAAAAGCAGGGGTTGCAATCCTAGTCTCTGATAAAATGGACTTCAAACCAACAAAGATCAAAAGAGACAAAGAAGGACATTACATAATGGTAAAAGGATCAATCCAACAGGAAGAGCTAACTGTCCTAAATATATACGCCCCCAACACAGGACCACCCAGATACATAAAGCAAGTTCTTAATGACCTAAAACGAGATTTAGACTCCCACACAATAATAGTGGAAGACTTCAATACTCCACTCTCAATATTAGACAGATCAAAGAGACAGAAAATTAACAAGCATATCCAAGACTTGAATGCAGAGCTGGACCAAGCGGATCTAATAGACTTATACAGAATGCTCCACCTCAAATCCACAAAATATACGTTTTCCTTAGCACCACATTGCACTTACTCTAAAACTGACTACATCATTGGAAGCAAATCACTCCTCAGTAAATGCAAAAGAACAGAAATCATAACAAACAGTCTATTAGACCACAGTGAAATCAGACTAGAACTCAGGATCAAGAAACACACTCAAATCCGCACAACCACTTGGAAACTGAACAACTTGCTTCTGAATGTTGACTGGATAAACAATGAAATGAAGGCAGAAATAAAAATGTTCTTTGAAACCAACCAGAATGAAGACACAATTTACCAGAATCTCTGGGACACCTTTAAAGCAGTATGGAGAGGGAAATTTATAGCAATAAATGCCCACCAGAAAAGAGAGGAAAGATCTAAAATCAACACCCTATCATCAAAATTGAAAGAACAAGAGGAGCAAGATAAAAAAAAACTCAAAAGCTAGCAGAAGACAAGAGATAACTAAGATCAGAGCAGAACTGAAGGAGATAGAGACACAAAAAACCCTTCAAAAAATCAATAAATCCAGGAGCTGGTGTTTGAAAAGATCAACAAAATAGACACACCGTTAGCCAGATTAATAAAAAAGAAAAGGTAGAAGAATCTAATAGATGCAATAAAAAATGATAAAGGGGATATTACCACTGATCCCACAAAAATACAAACTACCATCAGAGATTACTACAAACAGCTCTACTCACATAAACCAGTAAACCAGGAAGAAATGGATAAATTCCTAGACACTTGTACTCTACCAAAACTAAACCAGGAGGAAGCTGAAAACCTGAATAGACCAATAACAAGGGCTGAAGTAGAGGCAGCAATCAATAACCTACCAATCAAAAAAAGTCCAGGTCCAGACGGGTTCACAGCCAAATTCTACCAGACATACAAAGAGGCACTTCTGAAACTATCAAACAATACAAAAGGAGGGAATTCCCCCTAACTCATTTTATGAGACCAACATCACCCTGATACCAAAACCAGGCAGAGACTCCACTAAAAAAGAAAACTTCAGGCCAATATCCATGATGAACATCGACACAGAAATCTTCAATAAAATGCTAGCAAACAGATGCAACAGCACATAAAGACACTTATCTATCACAACCAAGTAGGCTTCATCCCGGGGATGCAAGGCTGGTTCAGCATATGCAAATCCATAAATGTAATCCATTACATAAACGGAACCAAAGACAAAAACCACATGATTATCTCAATAGATGTGGAGAAGGCCTTTGATAAAATTCAACAGCCCTTCATGCTAAAAACTCTCAATAAACTAGGTATTGATGGAACGTATCATAAAATTATAAAAGTTTTATATGACAAAACTACAGCCAGTATCATACTCAATGGGCAAAAGCTGGAAGAATTCCCTTTGAAATCAGGCACTAGACAAGGATGCCCTCTCTCAACACTCCTATTCAACATAGTATTGGAAGTTCTAGTCAGAGCAATCAGGCAAGAAAAATAAATAAAGGGTATACGATTAGGAAAGGAGGAAGTCAAACTGTCTCTATTTGCCGATGACATGATTGTATATCTAGAAGACCCCATCGTCTCAGCTCAAAATCTTCTCAAACTGATAAGCAACTTCAACAAAGTCTCAGGATACAAAATCAATGTGCAAAAATCACTAGCATTCCTACATACCAATAACAGACAGAGAGCCAAATCAAGAGTGAACACCCATTCACAATTGCTACAAAGATAATAAAATATCTAGGAATACAACTAACAAAGGATGTAAAGGACCTCTTCAAGGAGAACTACAAACCACTGCTCAACGAAATAAGAGAGGACACAAACAGATGGAGAAACATTCCATGCTCATGGTTAGGGAGAATCAATATCGTGAAAATGCCCATACTGCCCAAAGCAATCTATAGATTCAATGCTATTCCCATCAAGCTACCAACGACCTTCTTCGCAGAACTGGAAAAAACCACTTTAAACTTCATCTGGAATCACAAGAGACACCACATAGCCAAGACAATGCTAAGCAAAAAGAACAAAGTCAGAGGCATCACACTGCCAGACTTCAAACTATACTACAAGGCTACAGTCATCAAAACAGCATGGTACTGGTACCAAAACAGAGACATAGACCAATGGAACAGAACAGAGACCCCAGAAGAAACACCACACATCTACAACCATCTGATCTTTGACAAACCCAGCAAAAACAAGCAATGGGGAAAGGACTCCATGTTTAATAAATGGTGTTGGGAAAACTGGCTAGCAAGGTGCAGAAAGTAGAAACTGGACCCCTACCTGTCACCTTACACTAAAATTAACTCCAGATGGATCAAAGATTTAAACATAAAACATAACACCATAAAAACACTAGAAGAAAACGTAGACAAAACCATCCAGGACATAGGCATAGGCAAGGACTTCATGACTAAAACATCAAAAGCAATGGCAATAAAAGCCAGGATAGACAAATGGGATCTAATTAAACTCCAGAGCTTCTGTACAGCAAAAGAAACCATCATTAGAGTGAATCGGCAACCAACAGAATGGGAAAAAATTTTTGCAATCTACCCATCTGACAAAGGGCTGATATCCAGAATCTACAAAGAACTAAAACAGATATACAAGAAAAACACGAACAACCCCATTCAAAAGTGGGTGAAGGATATGAACAGACACTTTTCAAAAGAGGATATATATGACGCCAACAAACATATGAAAAAATGCTCATCATCACTGGTCATTAGAGAAATGCAAATCAAAACCACACTGAGATATCATCTCACACCAGTTAGAATGGTGATCATTAAAAAATCTGGAGACAGATGCTGGAGAAGATGTGGAGAAATAGGAACACTCTTACACAGTTGGTGGGAGTGTAAATTAGTTCAACCATTGTGGAAGACAGTGTGGTGATTTCTCAAGGATCTAGAAATAGAAATTCCATTGACCCAGCAATCCCACTATTGGGTATATATCCAAAGAACTATAAATTGTTCTACTATAAAGACACTTGCACACGTATGTTCATTGCAGCCCTGTGTACAATAGCAAAGACCTGGAACCAACCCAACGCCCATCAATGATAGACTGGACAAAGAAAATGTGGTACATATACACCATGGAATACTACACAGCCATAAAAAATGATGAGTTCATGTCCTTTGTAGGGACTTGGATGAATCTGGAAACCATCATTCTCAGCAAACTGACCCAAGAACAGAAAGCCAAGCACCGTATGTTCTCACTCATAGGTGGGTGTTGAACAACGAGAACACGTGGACTCAGGGAAAGGAACATCACACACAGAGGACAGTTGGTGGGGGTAGGGGAGAGACAATGGAGGGTGTGGAGGGTGGGGAGGGATACCATTGGGAGACATGCCAGATATAGTCTGCACCTAAAGTAAAATAAATAAATTTAAAAAAAAGTTATATATATTCCAGTATGAAAATAGAAAGTTACACATATATATATTCCAGTATGAAAATAGAAAATAAAAATAAAACCTGATGTATCCATTATTATTGCATTATATAAATATAAACAAATGTGTTCTTTAAGTTAGAATGTAAGCCTTATGTCACTTAGATGTTTCTTTAAATGTTCTTCACATGTACCCCCAAACCTAAAATGCAATAAAAAAAATAAAAATAAAAAATAAATTAAATAAAACTTCAAGGTTAATATGTGTTTTCTAATAATACACAGAAAATTCTCAACCAAATTTAAAATTCAGGACCTCCAATTTGTCACTAAATGTAGCACATTGTCTGATTTACTCTGGGTAGAAAATCAGAAATATAGCTTACAATATCTATAACAAAATTTGTGCCCCAATTCCCTAAGAACTAGAGGTTTTTACAAAAGTGACTTCATAAAATATACTACTTTATAGCATGAACCATATAAAATTAGAAGTTGAAAAAAGTTACTGGCACTCACAAATGCCTGTGTATCAAACAAAGATACTGAATTTGCCATCGGTGTTTTCAACCGCTTTCTTATTCTTTTTTTCTTACAGATTTATTATATACATATAGAAAAAAAAACGAAAAGACAACTACATATTATTAACAAAATTATCTGCATTTTGTTAAAACAACTGTCAAGTTGAACATCAAATTTTATTTTCAAGATCATCTTCTCTGATTTCTTTTTCTGAAAATGCTTCTTAATGAAGCTTTATGGTGACCGTTTTATGCTGATTAATACTATAATCCACTGTTTGTGCAGATTTGTGCAGGTCCCTTGTGCTCCTCACTTGTATTAAACACAGGATCTAATGAGGCTCATGCAGTGTTTCTGGGTAATTATTATTTACAGTCTGAAGTGAACTTCAGTTCCAAGCCATTTACATTTATGTGCTGAAACTAAATGATTAATGTGGATTTTTACACATTTTTAGATTTAATTTTTTAGAGTAATGAAACTATAAATTTTGAGCTCTCAGAATCTTTTTATCTCTTATTTAATTCAGTATGTAATTGGGAACACTCTTTTAATACAGATAGGAGGACTGTTCAAATTTAAATTGATGAGCTATTAAGCCACACTAATATATTTTTTAAAAAAGGACTGGCATTTGAAACATATAATTTGAAAAAAAAATAAAATTTGAAAATTCAAAACATTAATTTAATTCTCCCAAATAGTTTACATTTTTACCCATTGGAATGTTTTATATAGGTATTTGAATCTAAGAGACATTTATCAGAAAAACTGATTTTTTTCAATGCCTGTTACCTTAAAAATGTGTTTTAAAAAAATGAGCATTATTCACAATAGACAAGATGTAGAATCAACCTAATTGTTCATCAATGGATAAATGAATGAAGAAATTGGGAGACATATATATATATATATATATATATATATATATATATAACACACATACACACACACACACACACACATATATATATACACACAAATATATATACATATATATACACATATATACACACACACATATATATACACACACACATATATATATACACACACACACACACATATATATACACACACACATATATATACACACACACATATATATATACACACACACATATATATACACACACACACATATATATACACATATATACACATACACACACACACACACACACACATACATACACAATGGAATACTATGCAGCTACAAAAAAATAAAACTGTCATTCACAGCGACTGGAAGTCATTATATTAAATGAAATAACATTCATGTGTGGGAGCTAAAAAAGTTGATTTTTTGGTGGTAGAGAGTAGAATGATAGTTACCAGAGACTGGGAAGTGTTGCCAGGCTGGGGGTGGGGTGAAGAGAAGTTGTTAATGAGTATAAACATATACTTAGATTGAAGGAATAAGTTGTAATGTTCGATAGCACAGTAGGGTGACTACCATTAACACAATGTATAGTATTCAAATAGCTAGAAGAGAATATTTGAAATGTTCTGAAAAAAATGATAAATGTTTGAGGTGATAGATATCCTAAGTACTGTAATTGATCATTATACATTATACTTATGTATGTAAAGATCACATGTACCTCATATATTCGATTATTATGTATCCATAAAAAATTCTACATTCTTCACTGAGCTATAGAGAAATGTAGGATTTCATGACTTTAAACACAATGTTCACATTGAACTAATTCTTTCCATAAAATTACCAAAAAAACACATAGATATATCCTAACCTGTATTTAAGCTTCTAATTTTTATGCAACTGATAAAGCAGTTATAATTAATTTATCAAATGGTTATTTTTATTATGTTTAATACATTATTAATTAAACAAATACAGGTTTGCTAAGCATTATAACCAGTGACAATATGACAAATCAACCACAGGAAATAAAAATTTCTTAAAGTAAGCTTTAATTTGGGAGCAGTTTTAGGTTCATAGCATAATTGAGCAGAATGTACTGAGAAATACCATATACCTCCTGCCTCCACACGCACAGCCTCTCCCGATATCAACGTCCCAAACCAGAGTAATCCATTTGTTGTAATCCATGAAAGTATACTAGCACATCATCATTCCCTGAAGGTTACAGTTTACACTAGGATACACCCTTGGTATTGTACATACTATGGGTTTTATGGTAAATACTACAATGTACAATGACTTGCATCCACCATTATATTATTTTAACATAGTTTCATTGTTCTAAAAATCGTCTGTGCTCTGCCTATTCATCTTTCCCTTGCCCCAGCACCTGGCAACCACTGATCTTCCTATTGTCTTGTCAGATTTGCTTTTTCCAGAATGTCATACAGTTAGAATCATACAGTACACAGTATTTTCAGATTGGATTATTTTACTTAATAAAACTGCATTTAAGTTCCCTCCATGACTTCTGTGGCTTGATTGCTGATTCCTTTTTAGTGCTAAATAATATTACATTAACTAGATATAGTACAGTTTGTTTATATATTCACTTACTGAAAAACATCTTGGCTGCTTCCAAGTTTTGGCAATTATGAATAATGCCACTATACATATCTGTGTGCAGGGTTTACCAAGAAGCATGACTGAGAAACTAAAATACCAAACTCTTTTGAAGTGGCCTGTACCATTCGACATTTCCACCAGCCTAAATGAGGGTTCCTTTCACTCCACATCATCAAGATTTAGCGTTGTCAGTGTTTTCTGGATTTTGACCATCCTAGTAGGTGTGTAACGGTATCTCGTTTCTTTAATCTGCAACTTCCTAATGACATATGATGTGCATCTTTTTATATGCGTATTTGCCATCTGTGTATCTTTTTTGTGAGATGTATGTTCAGATCTTTTACCAATTTTTAGATTGGGTTGTCTATGTTTATTGATGATCTTTAAGAAGTATTTGTATGTTTTGGATAACAGTCCTTTATTAAGTCTTTTGCAAATATTTTCTCCCAGTCTGTGTTTTATCTTCTCATTCTTTTGAGCTTTCCTTTCTTAAAATTGTCATTTATGATATCTAAAATATGGCATTTATTCTTTCCACAAAATTTAAAATATAAGATTTCCTTGGTATCAACATAGCTTTCATTTATAAATATGTATGGAAAGAAATAGATGTTTCAGAATTGGTTGGGTTTTTTAAAGATTTTTATTTAGAAATAATGTCAAACTTACAAGAAAAACTATAATAGTGAGAATAATACAAACACTTACATACCTCTTTGCCCAGCTCAACTTTCTAATATTCAATTTGCTTTATCATTTGTGTATGTGTACTTTCCCATGTCTACATGCATACACACACACACACACTGATTTTTCTGATATAGTTGAGGTTATTTATAGCATGGCCATTTAGTTCTAAATGTGACTTTCAGCAAGTTGTTTAAGCTTTCTTTGCCTCAAGTTTCTCATTGGCAAAAACAACAATTTTGCCTTCCATAGGATTTTTGATGTGGATTAATGGAATTAATAATAAAATGCCATTAGCATTATGCTTGTGCTCCAAAAATGTTATAAATTTTAAAATTAAGAATGTTTCTGACTTTAATACATTATAAATTAAATAATAAAATTAAACTGTTTAAAACGTTTATAAATACCCATAACATGACTTAGCGTCCACATAAGATAAAGCTAATTTAAAATATACACAATGTTAAGGAATGTCAATTTATATAAACATACAGGTATGTAACACCTATGTTTATATATATAAATGCATTTTAAAAAATTTATTATACTTAAGTTCTGGGCTACATGTGCAGAACGTGCAGGTGTGTTACATAGGTATACACATGCCATGGTGGTTTGCTGCAGCCATCAACCCGTCATTTACATTAGGTATTTTTCCTAATGCTATCCCTACCTTAGCCCCTCACCCTCCAACAGGCCCCAGTATGGGATGTTCCCTTCCCTGTGTCGCCATGTGTCCTCATTTTTCAACTCTCATTTATGAGTGAGAACATGCAGTGTTTGGTTTTCTGTTCTGTGTCAGTTGCTGAGAATGTTGGTTTCCAGCAACATCCATGTCCCTGAAAAAGACATGAACTCATTCTTTATTTTATGGCCGCATAATATTCCATGGTGTGTATGTGCCACATTTTCTTTATCCAGTCTATCATTGATGGGCATTTGGGTTGGTTCCAAGTCTTTGCTACTGTGAACAGTGCCGCAATAAACATACATGTGTATGCGTCTTTATAGTAGAATAATTTATAATCCTTTGGGTATATACCCAGTAATGGGATTGCTGGATCAAATGATATTTCTGGTTCTAGGTCCTTGAGGAATCACCATTGTGTCTCCACAATGGTTGAACTAATTTACACTCCCCACCAACAGTGTAAAAGTGCTCCTATTTCTCCACATTCTCTCCAGCATTGAAATATAATTTTCAAGATTACCTTAGATTTACATTTGATTTGCAATTTCTTGAATAGTTATCTCCTAGTCTTTCCACTATGCATCTGACTTTTTCTAATCTGTTTCCTCCACTGTTTCAACCTTGTATCAAAAAACACTTTTTTTATTTTAATTTTGGAATCCTTCAAAAAATTATTGAACTTGTATTTATTAGTTTTTTGACAATGTATCTAACATGACCCCATATTCTTCTCATTCCTACATCTAAGTCCCTTTGCAATAGCTCCAGCCATCAAGCTTCTTTCCCTCTTACTGAATTGGGGCTTAGTTTTTTTGAGAAATAAAATACAGTGGAAATGGTGGCATGCTACTTATGAGCCTTGACTTTTAAAGGCTTTGTATCCTTCTACTCCCTCTTTTAAAATGCTGACACTGTGCAAACAAACCCAGACTAGCATGCCAGATGATGATGCCACATGAACGTAGCCCACGATTTCCAAGCTGTCCCACCAGAAGCTATAGTAAATGAGACAGACACAGTCTACCCACTAGCTTGATGGAAGGCACATGAATGGATCCAGCTGAAACTTGTTGATAACTTATTATAGTTAATGAAATAAACCCCCATCTATTAGTAACTAACAGACCCTACTAGCAAAAAATCAGTATGGAGATAGTTGAACTAAATAGCACTATCAATTAACTAAATCTAATTGACATTTATATAATACTTAATTTAATGACAGCAGTATATGCATTAATCTCTAGCTCACATGAAATACTCCCTGAGATAGACCACATCTTGGGCTATAAAATGTACTCTAACAAGTGTAAAATGATAATGATCATACAAAGTATGATGTAATAGCATAATATAATTAAACTAGAAATTCAAAAGAGAAAAACACCTGAAAAATTCCAGAATACTTGGCAATTAAATGACACAATTTGAATAATATGCAAGTCAAGGACAAGGCCACAAAACAAATTTAAACTTACTTTAAATTAAAGAAATGGAAAATGAAACTTAATTTGTGGGATGCAGCAAAATCAGTGCTTTGAGGAAAATTTATAGTATCAAATGCATATATTAGAAAAGAAGAAAGATCTGCAATCTATAATCTAATCTTCTACCTTAGGATACTAGTGAAAGAATAGCAAAATAAATGAAAGTGCATTCCACATATCATTTTACAATATTTTAAAGGTGGCACAGTTATTTTATTTAGATCAGTTTGTGTATTCCAATTATACAATATATAATTCACTATATATAGAATTATGTACAACATATATTATCTTTTTATTTAAAAAATACTGAGTAGGTCAGCCATTGTACACTAGAAAAACATATGATTCAAATTTATTTTGTACTTGACACAATTTTCTAATTTTTGAAAGTTTATTTATATTTGTATCTAGCCCTCATTTTAACATGTGTTTAGAATTTTTCCAGGAATGGTTTTATATCTCATTTGTACATTTGTACATTTCATTTTCTTTTTTAGTTTTTTTCTCTTTGTTAAATTTTTAATTAAAAAGTTTTAATGGACATATCATAATTTTATGTGTTAGAGGGGTACATAGTGATGTTTTGTACATAAACAGTGTAGTGATCAGATTGGGGTAATTAGCATATACATCATCTCAAATATTTATTATTTCTTTGTGTTGGAAACATTCAGCATCCTCTTTGTAGCTACTTGACATTATGTAAATATTCTGTAGTCATCCTACAGTGGTATAGAACACTAGAATAATAATTTTACTTCTTAGGTAGTCATTACAGGTCATGACATCTATCATAACTTACTCTTTCCAATAATAATAATAATTATCATCATTATTATCCATCCTCATATCAGGTCAAATATAACAGTGATGAGAGATATAAATTTTGACCAAGGGAAGAAAAATACATTCTGATATGGTAATTAATATTAATTCTGATATAGTAATATATTTCCATGACTTTTTAATGCTACAAATCTTAAAATTCTTCCACACACACGTGCGCGTGCGTGCCCACACACCCACACACATACACACCCCTCATAAATACATGTCAAGTTTGAAAGATTCCAATTAGCTTTTATTTAGTGATAGTATTTTCTACAAATGCTTTTGTTTACACATGTGTAATAAATTTATAAGTATAAAAACACAAGAGTGCCTGGCGCCTTATAGGGACTCAAATGATACTTGATATTATTTAGTTTAACTACGGAGAGTTGCAATGACACCTCTGAAGGTCAATGATGTTATAATATGAATGATGCTTTCCCCCAAATGTGGTACTATCACAATACATTTACTTTCGAAAAATATTTCATTTACTAATCATTGTATCATTGTCATAGTTTGAAAATAATATGTTTGTCCTCACCAAATTTCATGTTGAATTTTGATACCCAATATTTGAGGTGGGCCTTAGTGTAAGGCGTTTGGGTCATGGGATTGAAACCCTCGTAAATACATTAATGCCCTTCCTTGGAAAAATTGGTGAGTTTTCACTCCTTTAGTTCCTGTGTTAGCTGCTTGTTAAAAGGAGCCTGCCACCTTCCCCAGCTTCTTCCCTTCTCACCCTGTCATTTGTACATGCACTGATTCCCTTTCTCCTGCCAGCAGTGGAAGCAAGCGAAGGCCCTCACCAGAAGCCAGGCAGATCTTGGTGCCACGCTTCTTGTACACGCTGCAGAATCATTAGCTAAATAAACTTCTTTTCTAAATAAATTACTCAGCCTTAGATATTTCTTTACAGCAACACAAAACAGACTAAACAGCCACTAAATGAGGTTAAAACCTGACAATTCTCACAATATGCTGGAAAAAAGTGAAAACAACAAATATTAGTAATATAAGAAATGCAACTTAAAATAAAATGTCTGAAAACAAAACAACATGTGAATTAAAATGTCTAAACTTTAAAAAGACATAATACCAAGTGTTAGAAAGAGGAGTAATTTTAACTCCCTTACACTAATAATACAAATACTTTGAAAAAAGTGTTTTTTTTTTCTTTTAAACCTAACTGGCAGAGTCTGTCTTTTTGAAAATGTTATCCATTTTTCTGTGTAATTTTTTTTTTTTTTTGTGATGAAGTCACACTATTGCCCAGACTGGAGTGCAGTGGTGCAATCTCAGCTCACTGCAACCTCCAACTCCCGGGTTCAAGTGATTCTCCTTCCTCAGCCTCCTGAGTAGCTTAGATTACAGGGGTCTGCCACCATGCTTAGCTAATTTTTTGTAATTTTAGTAGAAACGGGTTTTCACCATGTTGGTCAGACTGGTCTCAAACTTCTGACTTCGTGATTCACCCATTTCGACCTCTCAAAGTGCTGAGATTACAGATGTGAGTCATTGTGTCAGGCCTCTGTTTAATTTTTATTATATTTTTCCTCCTCTTTGAGTTCCGTTAACCTTTGTTATTTTTAACTTATTATTTTAAAATTTATTGCATTTTTCTAATCCTTTCTACAAATGAGTTCTAGTGGACCCTATTGTGATTAAAAACACATTTAGCATATTTTCCATCATTTAAAATTTGTTGAGACTTACACCACAGCATTTGGTTTATCTTTGTGAATGTTTCACATTAAATTAGTGTCATTCAAATCTTCTGAATGCTAACATAAATTTTTGCTTACTTGTTCTATCATCTACTGAGATTAGTGTTGAAATCTCTAAATGTAATTTTGAATTTGTTTATAAATTTAGCTATGTCAGACTATGATTTATGTTTACTATGAAGATCTGTTATTATGGATATATGCACATTTAGAATCTTTATGTGTACTTTATAAATTAAACCCTTTAGCATTTTTAAATGACTCTCTTTCTAGTATTATGTGTTGATATAAGGTCTACTTTGATATGGTATTTGTTGCTATTTTTATAAGATAAGGTTTTAATTTTTCCCCAACCTACTTATTATATATTTAAATTCGATTTCTTTAAGACAAAAAAAAAGCTGAGAGTTTCTTTTTAAAATCCATTTTGACAAGGCAATCTCTGTCTTTGAATTAGAGTGTGTGGACCAGTGCTGTCAACACAGCTATGATGTTGTAAATGTTCTATAATATTAAGCACTTGAAATATTGTTAGTATAACTCAGAAAGTGAATTTTTATTTTTAAATTAAATACCAACAAGTGTGTAGTGTACTAGAAAATTTATATACAGGCAACTTGCCTTTAATGTAATTGTTAGTATGTTTGGATTTAACCATGCCATTTTGCTATTTGTTTTCCATTTGTCCAATCTGCTCTTTGTTTACTTCTTTCCTCTTTTTCTAGATTGTTTTGGATCATTTCAATCTATAGATGATATTCAACTTTTACCTCCACCATTGGCCTTTTAGCTCTATTGTTTTGTTTCGTCTTGAGAGCTTGTTTGAAGGTTCTAGAAGGGGAGCACAGCTACTCTTGTAACCTTGACTAAAGACTGGTCCTCCTCTATTTGGGATAGTAGTCCTCTTCGACCCCAGGGTGCAGCTTTGGGAGAGCTGCACATGGAGTATTGAGGCAGGAAGGGGAAATATGCCTAGCCAGCCAGATCAGCCTAATCAACCCTGGTGATCAGTGGGGTGACAGATGTCGCAGCCACCAGATTGCCCTCACATCCTTCTGTTCCATTCTTGGTTTAAAAAATGCATCTTTAAATAATCACAATTTTTCTTCACATATGAGAGAATGTCATGTATAACGTGAGAAACGTTTAGTACTATACTTCAGTTTTCTTTCTTCAAAATTGTGTAAAATCATTTGCATATTTTTTCTACGTGCTATAAACCTCACAATACATTGCTATTATTTTTCTTCTAAACTTCAGTTTTTCTTAATTTAGTCAATGAGGAACATAATTTTATATTTACCCACATATTTACCTGGCAATAACCAGTTGAAAATATGCAGTGCAGAAAGAATTAATGAGAATCCAAGTAGATAAGTTTTCAAGTAAATAAAAACTATATCCATTATGCATTAAAATGGTAATGTCTTTTATACTTTAAAATATACATACAAGTAAAATGCATGGCAATAAGAACAGAAGATAGAAAAGGATTAGGTGTAGGTTTATGTTTTAAAACTTTAGCAATTTCGATTAATAATGAAATAATTTGATTTAGACTATAATAAATAATCCCTAAAATAATAATAAATATGTATAACAATAGGAAGTTATCAAATTAATAAATATAATTAATAAATATAAGTTAAAATTAATAAATATAAGCTAAGCAAGGAGAAAAGGGAATAAAACATATGTGAAAATAGAAATTAATATAGAAAGCATAAACAAAAGTATAAATATGACTTTAAATAAAATTCAACTAAACACCTTATCTAAAATATTAATATTTTAGGCTAGATTTAAATATTAAGACCTGACAATATCCTGTTTATAAGACACAAATTTTAAACATGAGAGAAGTAAAATTTTGACAGTAAAAAGAATGCAAAAAAAACAAAGTACCAAAACACAAATCCAAAGAAAGCCACTAAAGCTATACTAATTCAGATAAAGTTAATTTTAAGGCAAAAATATTACTAATGATAAATCATAATAATAAGATATTAAGTTCATTAGAAATATATCACAATGCTAAATCTGTATACAATTAATAAAAGGCTTTAAAATTCATGAAGAAGGAAATTCATTTTAGAAGGTAAAATTGACAAATTCTAAATCATAGTAGGAAACCAACATGCCTCACTTGTACCTGATAAAAGTAGACAAATTAATTAAATAAGAATATAAAATACGAATAGGGCGAGTAACAACAATGATCTAATAAGCATATATAGCAAGGAGTTTCAAATGCACACATTATTTATGTTTTCAAATGCACATAAAAAGGTGTTTTAGACTACATATTTGGCCACAAAGAATTAGTAAATAAATTTTAATATTTTAAAAAATTTTAAGAAAGTGCTATCTGACAACATGTGAGTATGCTGGAAATTTATAACAAATATGTAACCAGAAAGTTCTCAGTGTTCTGGATATTAAGAAAGATACTTCTGATTCTAATAACTAGATAATGCGTGGATCTGCTTCTATTATGTTGTATCTTAATTATGAGTTGTAGTTTTCCTTTTTCCTGCATATAGTGGTTATTGTACTTCAGATATTGGAAACATTTACAAAGTCTAATACATACATTTATATACTTTATGTAGACAATGGGAATATTTTAAAAGCCTAACATGTACATTATATATTTTATATGTGTATGATACAGAAATAAAATATCATATGCATACCTATATATGTATTTCCAAGAGAATTGCTATCTTAATTTCAATCAGAAATTTGGGTGAAAAGCTAATTGTTCACAGGCCTCCTAGAATTGAGTTGTACCTGGCTACAGTTTTAATTAGATTGAGTTCACCTGTAATTAACACACCCCTCTGACATCCTTTGCAGCTTTTTCACTCTGCCAGTATTTAAGCTCCAAAGCCAGGTGAGCTGCAGTTTCAGATACATTTAATCTTTTGATTCAACTTCAGTAGTTGTCCAGAATCTGAATGCAAACATTCGAAGAATAAATGAGATGATGTGATTTGTGACTGTTCTAAGCCCTTTCTTCATGCTATTTTTTGTGGAATAATATTGTGGAGAATCCTCAAGATTGGCCTGGACAACTAGAAAGACATGATTACATTAACTGAGATGAGGAGAATTAGAATAAAATAGGTTGGGGACAGAATATTCAGGGGTTCCATTTTGTTCATGCTAAGTTAAAATATTAGACATCAAATGGAAATATCGAGTAAGCATTTAGATGCATAATTTAAATCTCAGAAGGGATGTCAGGCTGCAGGTAAAATTGACTGATGTTAGCTTTTCCAGGGTGTTTACAACTATGAAATTTGGTTAGATCACCAACAGAGTGAGTGTGGTTACAAAATATAAGCAAATCAAACAAGGAGCCCAGTATGATTTCGATTTGCATCCCTGCCCAAACCTCACGGTGAATTCTAATCCCCATGTTGGAGGCAGGGCCTGGTGGGAGGTAATTGGATCACGGACGTGGTTTCTCAAGGTTTAACACCATCCCGGTTGATGCTGTTCTTGTGACAGTGAGTTTTTGCAATATTTTGTTTAAAAGTGTGTGGCACCTCCCTGCTCTCTCTCTCTTGCTTCTGCTCCTGCCATGTAAGATGTTCCAGCTTCCCCTGTGCCTTGTGCCACAACTGTAAGTTTCCTGAGGCCTCCCCAGAAGCAGAAATTGCTCTGCTTCCTATGCAGCTTGTGGAACCATGAGCCAGTTAAACCTCTTTTGTTTATAAGTTACCCAATCTCAGGTATTTCTTGATAGATATGTGAGAATGGACTAATACAGAGCCCACAGATTCTCCAATTCCAAATGTCCATCAAGAAAAGTAAAATGAATAAAAGAAACTAAGAAGAAGCAGTCAGGAAGAGTTAGGAAAAAAAAAAGTTGTCCTGTAAACCAAATTAAACAAATATTTAAATAAGAGATGCAAATAATTTCACATTTTAACAGTCAAGTAGGATGTGCTCCCTTTAACATTACACATTATTGATACAAGAGAAACTAAAATACCAATGAATTAGAAGTATTTGTAGATTGCACATCTTAGTATTTAATATGTTAACATGTTACATACATTCTTGTCAATAATATCTTTACTGAAGTCTCAAAACAAAAACCTTGTTTTACTCCTAAAACACATCAGAAAATATCAACACAAAAATCTGTAATTTGCTTGGCTCATTCTACTATCTCAGACCAGAGAACACATCTTTGACCCTGCATATTTTGAATCAGTATTTTTCAGGCCAGTTCTCATTTACAATAAAGGAGTAGACCTTTCCAATTCCTTTTCACTGAAATATAAGCAAATCATGTAAGAATATTATAAATAATAAAATTGTTTATGACATTTAAATATCATTCAAAGAATTAATATCAAAACACTTTTTGAAAGCACTTTTAATTTCTCTTCAGGTATAATTAAAGCAAAAAAATAAACAGTAAAAAGTAATTATTTAAAAATTTAAAGTAATTAAATATTTAAAAACCACATCTGCTTTGTGAGTTTTGTGTAGGTTTTACAATTTAAAAATGTGTGTGTGTGTGTGTGTGTATATACATGTGTATATACACACAATATATACATAATATATACATATATACGTATATATACGTGTATATATATACACGTGTGTATATATGTATATATATACACGTATATATACCCCCACATATATATATATGTATATATACATATATACATATATATGTGTGTTTATATATATATACACACACACATTTTTAAATTGTAAAAATTGTAAAACCTTCACATACCTATATATGTGTGTGTATGTGTGTGTATATATATATATATATATATACACACACATACGAAATACACATTTAGTGTTTATACAAACACTAAAATACAAAGAAGCAAACCAAGGGAAAAGAAGCATAGAGAGAGGAAATGAGAAAAAAAGAGAGAAATGTAAGCACAGTAGCAGAAAATGTGTGACAGCAAGAGTAAGAACAGAATAAGAGAGAGAATATGTTTCAATAAACGTTGAATTTTGAAATTTATGTGGTCGCATTTCGATCTCTGAACAAATGTCATAAACCAACAAGTGACAATTTACCTGAAATACTTGTAGGCTAACGTGTCTTTATTTAATCTTCATTTTCACACTGTATTAACGACAAATTTTACACCCTAGTGAAATATTCATCTTTATACTCTCAGTTTTATTTCAGATTTTAGTAAAATTGGATATCAAATATAAATTCCTTAATTCCCTTAAAAAAATGAAGTCAGATAGTATCAGTGCTAAATAAAGCAAAAAAAAAATAGCTTTAGTCCTTTCTGGTCTTATATTTTTTGGTTTTGTTTCCATTCATAATTCTATCTTTTCTCCATTTCAATGAGTGCTTTGTATTTAGAGGGTTCAGATTACAATAGTCTCTCTTTATCTGTGGTTTTGCTTTCTGAAGTTTCCGCCATCCACATTTAACAACTGTCTACAAATAATAAGTAGAAAAATTCAGAAATAAACAATTTATGTTTTAAATAGGGCACTGCTCTGAATGAATCTCTCACTGTCCTGTTCCATCTCACCCAAGTGGTGAATCATCCCCTGGTACAAAGTACAAATCCTCTATAGGCTGCCTATCCCTTAGTCACTTAGCTCTTTCTGGTGGTCAGATCAACAGTCAGGGCATCACAGTGTTTGTATTCAAGTAACCCTGATTTTATTTAATTGTTCTGTTTTATTATTGTTAATTGCTTAATGTATCTAATTTATAAACTGTATCACAGGTATGTATGTTAGGAAAAAACTGTTTATTTCCTGATGATAAGAAGGGATTGCTGTATGTGTTCAGTTGTAAAGATCAACATTACAGTGATGTTTGAATTTGCACAATTAGAATCTTCTTTCGGTGATTACTGCTGAATTGTGGTTATAATGGGAAGGCTGTTCCAGTGGTGTACTAGATAAAATAACTTAGCTGGGGTTCCACAGTTGCTACTTATTGTACCTAAAGAATATTACATGTACTCACCTTTCACTGGACTGCTTTATAAAATTTAATACAAATGTCTTACTAAGAGAAAACCTAGAAAAAATCTCATTTCAGAGAATCAATTGAAAATGACTGGATCATTCTCGGCAAAAGCACATCCCCTGCTTTTAGATATTATTTGAATAGCTTTTTGTTTTTTAATGTTTGTTTCCACTTGCATAAGTTTTTTATTCAAGAGCATAACAAATTGAGTTAAAGGAGAACTCTGCTGGGAGTGACTTCAAGGCTTAAAGTTGTTTCCTTCTCACTGGTCCATCATTCAAAACAAAATGCTTAAACCACAAAGACACAGTGGGATTCAGCAAAATTTTGCCTTGGCTCTATCTCTTTGATTTGTATTTATGTTTACTACGGGTGGATATCATTATGAGTAAAGTAAAAGCCACAGTGCATACCTCTTGGGTAATTTTATTCCATTTGACTTCCTAAAAATGATGTAGCATGGGCTAAATTAAATTAAATTACTGACTTTTAGCAGTCTGTTCAGCATCTGAATTAAAATATGTCAAAGCAAATAGTAAGTGGTATATTGATTAATAATATTTAAACTAGTTCAGACTCTGTAGAGATGATTACTATGCACACAAAAGAACAAGCATGGAGGAAAAAAGACATGGGTTCAAATTCTGGCTATGTTATAGGTGTACTTAGACAAATGTAAAAGTGGTCACATGAATTGCAAAATAGAAGGTCACAGAAATTTCAGCTACATTTGTAATATTTTGATCAATTTCTTTCTTATAAAAAAATTATTGTAAAATATTATAAGCTTATATATATGCTTTGTGCTTATTCATGTGAACTTAAAAGCTCATGGCTCATAGTCGTATTTTTAAATTTCTTTTATCTTTCTTCTAAGGAAATATGCCATTGAATTTAAGTTAGGCATACAATGCTGGTATTAGCCATATATAACTAACAAATCAAATAATATAATGGTTCTCAATATTTTTGTACATAAAAATCAACTAGGCTGGGTGCAGTGGCTCACGCCTGTAATCCCAGCACTTTGGGAGGTGGAGGCAGGCGGATCACCTGAGGTCGGGAGTTCTAGACCAGCGTGACCAACATGGAGAAATCCCATCTCTACTAAAAACACAAAAATTAGCCAGGCACGGTGGTGCATACCTGTATTCCCAGCTACTTAGGAGGTTGAAGTAGGAGAATCGTGTAAACCCAGGAGGCAGAGGTTGCGGTGAGCTGAGATCTCACCATTGCACGTCAGCCTGGACAAGAAGAGCAAAACTCCATCTCAAAAAAAAAAAAAAACACCTAAGAATTTCATCAAAATGCAGATTATCAAATTCTGCTTCAGAAATACTGGTTTAATAAATCTGGAATTAGTCTAGTAATCTGTATTTTTAAAAAGTCCTCTAAGTACTCCTGGGAAAGTTTGGACTTTACTTTTAGAAAAGTTGACTTAGAAAGTCATGAGTATTATCTTCCTAGTTTTGTAGGAGTATTGGAAGTAAATAATATTTATAAATAAAAGTGGTGATATTGGTCAATAATCTTCACATTTATTGAACAAATAATAATAAAATAAGCAAACCATGTTAGTTACTGTTTCTATTTTTTTGTGGTAATCATAATTGTTGGTCCATTGTAAAGACAAAAAGATGATAACTTTAATAAACCTTTTAGTCTGATTAATGTGTCCAAGATATCTAATGTATTGAATGCTGATTCCCATTTTGCGTTTTTTTTTTTAATTACTTGAGTGCATTCTGCTTTCTCAATAAATGAGATGGCACCTGTCAGTCATTTGGGATTCTGTAACAAATACCATCCACAGGGTCTCTAATAAACAACATAAATTTATTTCTGACAGTTCTGGAGGCTGTGAATTCCATAATCAAGATGCCAGCAGATTCGGTGTCTGGAGAAGTTCCAACTTCTGTCATAGATGGCATCTTCTAGCTGGGTCCTCACATGTTGGAAAGGGCAAAGCAGCTGTCTGGCACCTTTTTTATAAGGGCACTAATCACCTCCCAGAGGTCCCAACTCTTAATACTATCACAATGGTGATAAACTTTCAACATATGCATTTTGGGGAAACATAAAGATTCAAACGACTGCTCATTCCATAGGACAAAAAGAAACCCACAAAAATTAATAAATCTTATTTAAAAAACATATATTTTGGTAAAAATATAAGTAACCCTTCACCTATGATTTCAATATATAGGATTTAAAGTAAATAAAATCCGAAACAAAGATATTCTTCTTGGTTTGACTGTGTTAACTCAGAATTAGAATGAAAAGCAATATAAAATACACTTTCAAAGAGTCACCATAACTTGAAGAATAGTATCTATGTCATTTTACTCTACTTCCTTTTCATCACTTCATTCTTTTGAAAGGAAAAGCCTTTCATTCCAAATAAAGACAACAAAGGCCTGTACTTTGTATTCAATTGCTCTTTATTCCCATTCACCAGTAGTTCCACTGTCTCTCTAACCTTATTCTCTTTTTATTTCTTTTCATATTTTTCCTCTTATTGAGAATAAAGAAAATTTAGAAAGGCAAGTCAGAATTAATAGACTGCAATAATAACACCAACTAGATAGCAGGTAAGCCGATCGTGATTGAAAACATGACTCAATCAAGGGCAAGACTTTCATGTACAACTTTGACCTCATTCAGCCTACAATCCACTCTTGTCAGTCAAGGTTTTCAGACATTGCAAAAAGAATAAAACATTGAAAAGAGCAATCAATCTCTGTTTTAGGATCAACTGTTCTATAATGCTGCTTTTCTTCCATCCAGACTTTAGAACTTGCCAAACTACCTGGACTCTGTCTCTTGCTGCACTTGAGCCATCCGTCAGATTGCTTTCATTTACTAGGACACCTGGTCAGAGCTGTCCTGCTTTTACTCTCACCACAGAAATAAGCAGAGAAAGCAGAACATTTCTGTCTATTTACCACTTACTAAAACCACGAGAATGAAAATAAACATGCTATAATACACTTAAAATGTTTTAAAAATAATGACAGGAAAATATGAAGCAATTTAATAAATTTATATATCAATGAGTAAATAGAAGTACATTCTACATAATTCAAATTGCACCGTTCCCTTTTATTTATAGGAAGGATTAGGCCTTCAATAAGTGAAAAATAAATTTTTGAGAAAGGCAATGAAGACCTTTCCATATACAAAGTCTCCTCAATCCACAGTCAATTTCCTCTTTCCAGTCAAAAAGAGTAGACATTTCTTTGGACTAATTCAAGTTCAGATTGAAAGTATTTTGTTGTCTCGTGACTTCTACCTCCGACTTAAAGTTTTTTTGTTTTTGTTTTTAAACTGCTGATTGATAAGAGGGAACAAATGAAAGGAGAAAATCTGCACTGAGTCACCTACTTAATCCAGGCTTTGGGCATAGCTGGTCTACTGGTGTCGTTGTTGTTGTTTAATTTAGCAATTCTTGTGATATTTCACTGAAATTAAATTTCTCTGTTAAAATTTTTGAAACCCTCTAACCAAACTCTTAATTAAACTTTATTCATGCCCATGTTTATTTTTTGTTAACTAGAGAATCAAATAATGCTTTCTTGCAAATTATAAAAGGCATTTTAGAGTGCAGTTTGACCTATAATTAATTTAGACTTAACTGGCATTAACTAAAAATATGCATCCATATAAAAATGAGCCCTTTTTTGCTGTCATCAGGGAAAAGTAAAGTTGGTCAAGTGTGTCTGCCTACTTCTTTAAAATGCTTAAGCTATTTCAACACTGACTTATGTGTCTTTTCTCATTTTCCATTAAAGTCTAAATATCAAAGTCCCAGAAGCAGCAGTTTTGCATCACTGGCTAAAACTGGCAGAAGCTAAAAATTTTCATTATATGTTATTTCTGTTTTCTCAGTCTCCATGTCACTATTTTACTCTAACTTTCTTCATTTATGATACATATTGTTTCTGCATTTGAAATATATGCAATATTAAAATGGCAGTAATTACAGTCACAAGAGTTAGTAATTGAGAAGAGATGTGATGAGAATAATTAAAATGAGAAAAAAAATCTTGACTTAAAGAACTGTAATGTAAAAGTATTTTTAAGAGTTTGGGGATTTTAAGAAATACAGATCTATGATTTCCATAAATGTTTCTTAAATGTGGCATTAAAAGAAAATATATTACAATAAAAATAAATTAATTAATGGGAGTCTGAGGCCACAGTGATAGATAATAGTCTGAAGCCTTGGTCAGTTGGGCTTCAGTTCTGAAACAGGCAGCAATGGACGGCAGTTGTGAAACCAAAATAACCTACTTGTACAGTGGAGAATAGAGCAGAAACGTGTCAGGGAAGGTCTTAGAGTGGGCTTTGCTCAGGAAATGAGGTTAAAGAAAATCGAGCATTTTCTTAGGTCTATGGCTTACAGAGCAGCACACTTGCTAGTGGATGAGAGTAAAAAAGTTTAAGTGTACATAACTGAGAGAGTGTTCCCTAAATCCCCAGTATCTCCAAGGGCAAAAAATTCTGACCTCACCTGCCAGTTTAAACTGGTTATTCATAAACGGAATCTAGAAGGAAAAAGTTGACATAATTGCAAAACTACCAGACAAAAAAGATAGGCATAGACATAAAAAAGTAAAATGTATTAAAGACCATGGATGTTAAAATTAAAAGCACATTAGAGAATTAGTATTATAGAACAACAGCCAGACAACTGAATAATCAGATTACATCACTAGTAATACGCAAATTACAACACATTCTCAAAAAGATCAAAAATAAGTAGATGTAGACTCTCAGAGAAATGGAAGAAGGAAAATACCTGTAAAAACAGTAACAAATCATATGACAAAATAGGATATTTGAATCAAAATCAGAAAACATCCAAAAGAATCAGTTGAAGTACCAGAAACATAATTATCATATTAAAAATAGTCCATAGATGTAGACTATTCTAGAAGAAGCACAAACGAAAAAATAAATGTTAGAAGACAGTGTTAGAGAATTCATTCAGAATAAGCCAAAGATAAATAGACAAAATACGGAATATTGGAAATACATGAAAATTTGCTTGAGAGGCTCTAAACTATTAAATATATTATATAGAATTTTCAGAAGGAAATATTAGAGCAAATAATATAGGAGGATTACTGGCTAAGAATATTTCAGTTAAAAAAGTGAAATAAATATAAATATAAATCAAAGTAAATATACACACAGATTATGAGGCAGTATATGTAAAAACATAATCTAGTTATAGTAAATCTAAAGAATATAAAGGACAAAGGAAATCTCAAAAAAAGCAGTTTCACAATAATTTCAGAAATGCTAGCTACAAGAGGTATATTTAGATAGTGTTAACTTCGTAAATATTTTCCAAGGTATTTATTTAACTTACCAAGTATATAATTGCAGAAAACAATAAAAAGGAAGATCCATATTTTGCTGTAAAGAAACCAAAATATTCTTCATAAAAAATATAACTGGAAAAATTAAATTACATTTAGAAACAACATGATGGCTACTTTTTTTATGAGTCAATTTGACTGATTCACCCAGTGCAATGCAAGATATTTGATTAAACATCATTCTGGGTGTGTTTGTGAGGATGTTTCTCAATTAAATTAACCTTTGAATTTGGTAAACTGAGTAAAGCAGATTGCCCTCCTCAGTATAATGGGCCCATTTCTAGTAGTAAGAGAGCGCTGATGAACTGATAGTCCCACAGCATGATCTGGCAATGGACATATGCAAAATATCTCTATCGGACACTTTTAATCAACCATCTATTATACTCTAGAAGTTGGGTGAAAGACAAGGATGACTCAGCGACCAGAATTCCAACCTCATAAATAGGCTACATAAGTGACCTGAAAGCTTCTGTGTGTTTCCTGAAGGAGACTCTATCCCAGGTAGCTACAGAGATGAAACTGCTAAAAGTCATATCCAGAGCCTCATTCTGCAACTAGTTGGATTATACCACAAGTTGAACTCCCACTTCACAGGGTATCTACTGCTGAAGTGAGGGCATTGATTGGGATGAAGTTGGATACTTGAGTCCCTAAATCCTGTTGAATCTTCTCTGCCAATAGACATGGCTTCCCTGCCGCCAGTGCTGTGGGCATCTGAAGTGATTAACTGCATTGTCTGAGACTGTAATGGCTTCCCCTGAGGCAGTTACTATGTAAGACGATGATGATTCTTATCAGGATCCAACCCCACCTCCCCTCATTCCTTGACCTGTAGCTGAACTCAAGTCCCAGCAAGCTTCTAAAGCTGAGGTACAAAGCATGACCCATGAGGAAGTGCACTACACTCCTACACTCTGAAAGAACTGCTTCAGTTTTCTAATGTATACACGGATAAACAGAGGGAACATATATGAAAATGAGCATTAAGGAAATGAGATAATAGTGAAAGGAACATAAAGTGGAATAAGGTTAATTTTTTAAATATAAGCTCACCAAGGAGAGATTCTACATTTAATGCTGCACCTCCAAGAGTTAGAGCAGGCTCTTACACTTTGGTTGGTTGGCTGAAACAGGGACCAAAAGGTGGCCCATAGTCAATGAATTAGAAATACCAAATCTGTGTTGCTTTAATGTTAAGCATTCAAAGGATTAGAGAATATTTGAGTAAATGTGTCATTTAAGAATAGGTACCAGGGGATGTGTTAAGTTACTTAAGCAATGAAACCACGTCTGGTACAGCAGGTACAGTTGGAATCACAGCTTGGTTAAGCTCATGACAGTTCAGTATTGTTGTCTAAGTTCCATTTGTCTTCTGCTCAGGCCAAATACGCAAGCTGAATGGTGATGTGATGGGAGTCAACACACCTGCATCTTTCAAGTCCTTCACGGTGGCACTAACCACGGCAATCTGTCCAGGAATGCTGTACTGATTTTGGTTTCTTACTTCATAAGTAGGCACAGTTCTAATGGGTTCCCCTTGGCCCTTCCCAACATAATAGGCCTTACTCCACAGATCAGGAAACTGATCTGGGGATATGCAACTTTCCAAGTATATCTTTTTTAATTTTAAATTCCGGAACTCAGGAAATAACCATTGGAAGAATTCAGGACTCACTGGGTTCATTGTGAGACAGACCAGAAACTATTTTCAACTGGGAAGGTCTGATATAAACCTTCACTGTCTTACTTCAGAGGTGTCAACTAAAGATCATAATTTAGTTTGCAGGGATCTTGATCCCGTTCTCTTTACAAGATGTCACACTGGTCCATTATGCTGATTGGATCATTATGTATATTATATTAGTACACATAATTAACTGATTAGTGAGTATGAAGTGGCAACTACTGTGGACTTATTGGTAAGACATTTGTGTGTCAACAGGTGGGAAATAAACCCAATGAAAATTCAGGGGCCTGTAAACTTCTAGGGCTTCAGTGATATAGTATATGTCAAGATATCATTTCTAAAGTAAAGAATCAATGTGTTTGGCCCCTTCTACAACCAAAAACTAAACACAATTTCTGTTGGGCCTTTTTGGGTTTTAGAGGCCACATATTTCTCATCTGGGTGTGTTCCTCCAGCCTATATTCTGAGTTATTCAAGAAGCTGCTACTTTTGAGTGGGGCCCAGAACAAGAGAAGGCTCTATAATTGGCCTAGGGTGCAATACAAGCTGCTCTGACTCTCATGTCATATGATCCAGCATATCTAAAGGTGTTTGAAGTGTAACTGAAGATAGGCGTGCTGTTTGCAACCTTTCACAGCCCACTGTGGATGACTTGCAGCAAAGGCTCTTAAGATTTAGGAGCAAAGCATTGATGTCATCTGCAGATAACTACTCTCCTTTCAATTAACAGCCTCTGGCCTGCAACAAACAGGGTCTTGGTAGAAACTAAATGCTTAACCATGGGCCGCTGAGTTATCATGTGACCTGAGCTGCTCATCATCAACTGGGTGTTATCTGACCCACCAAACCATAAAGTAGAGTGTGCACAGCAAAATTCTATCATCTAATGGAAGTGATACATATGCGATGGGGCCTGAATAAACCCTGAAGGCACAAGTAAGTTACATGAAGATGCGGCCCAAATGCCCATAATCCCCACCCCCTGTTACACTGCCGTTTCTCTCCCAGCCTGTATCTATGACCTCATGGGGTGGTCCCCAGGATAAATTGGCAGAGAAAGAGAAGACTCAGGCCTGTTTTACAGATGGTTCTGCTCAAACAGGGGTAACCACTAGAAGGTGGACAGCTGCAGCACTACCGCCCCTTTCTAGGAAATCTCTGAAGGCAGTGGTGAAAGAAAATCCTCCCAGTTGGCAGAAACTCAGGCAGTGCACCTGGTTGTATACTGTTCTTGAAAGAAGAAATGTTCAGATGACTGATTATATACTGATTCACAGTCCGTGGTCAATAGTTTGGCTGGATAGTCAGGAACTTTAAAGAGCCATAACTGGAAAATTAGTGACAAGAAAATCTGAAAAAGAAGTAGGTGATAGACATCTCTGAGTTAGTAAGACATGTGAAGATAATTGTGTCCCATATAAATGTTTACAAAAGTTTGACCTCAATAGTGAGGGATTTAAATAACCCACTGGATATCTGTTCTGTCAATTCCAATCAGCCTCTTTCCCCAGTCGCCCCGTGATCACCCAGTGGGCTTGTGGACAAAGTGGCCATTGTGGCAAGGCTGGAGATTATGCATGAACTCAGCAACCTGAACTTCCACTCACCAAGGTTGACCTGGCTACAGCTACCACTGAGTCCCTAACCTGCCAGCAGCAAAAACCAGCACTGAGTTTCTTACATACAGCACCACATCTTTATGATCCATGTTATCATTCAGTAATCGGGTGGCAGGTTGATCCCACTGGACTGCTTCCATCACGGAGAGGGCAACTTTTCGTACTTACTGGAATTGACACTTTGGATACAGATTTATCTTCCCTGCAAGCAATGTTTCTGGAAAAACTATCATCTATGGACTTACAGAATACTTATTCATTTTATTATAAATATAAGTGTATACAAATATCTTTCTTGTCTTCCATTTCCTAACTCTTATCATGTAACATAAGATGTACTGACTTTACATAATTATATTTAAGTGTTGTTAGTTTTACATTACAGTATTTAAGTTATGGGTTATCAAAGAGAAGAGTAAACATCACTCAAAGAATTTAACTCCTAAATAAAGAAGGGCTTATTGCATTTCTGGTTATGCACAGGATAACTGTATTACTAGGTGACATTAAAGCCTTGTTATTGTCTTTTTTTGCAGATTAAGTATGTTTTAAGGAGATGTGCATCCATGCCAACACAGTGTGATGGTTAATTTTATGTGTCAGCTTGACTGGTCCACAAGGTGCCTGGATAATTGGTTAAATACAATTTTTCTGAAATCAATGAAAAACTCTAAATGTAATCCAAAAGAAAAAAAGTCATAAGAATATTAAGAACATGTTTTAAATTGATAAGCAATAAATTGGCCCTATCTTGACCATTTATAAAATTATTTTAAAAACTATTATCATACAAATTATGTTAATGGCATGAACTGTAACAACCTAAATGACATAAAAATGAGACAGTTCAGAGATAACAAAATACAGAAAAGTATTTTATGTGAAAGAAAAATCTCCACAAATCAACTTCAAAAGTTAAACTTTCAAATAAATCATATTGAAATAAGCCACCTGCAAAAATGTAAAATATGTGATTTCCACTATACACATTTACTTAAAATAAATCCCAGTAAGATATAAAAAATATGAAGTCATCTAAATGTGATATATTTTTGAGAATTGTAAGTGGCTTTTGTTTTCTAAGCAACTTTACCTTTAATAAAAGTGTGCCAATTCAACTGTAATGGCACGCAAGGTGTGTGCTCTGTATATCTACATCATTGCCTTTGATTCACTTTACATTATGCCTAAAATAGAATTGGTAAAATTATTTGTTTTTCTTATTCTTTATCATCTGCAATAAAATAGTTAACAATTTGATAATACAAGTCATTTGGACATCATACATACAGGACACCATGTAATAAGATGAAGAGACAGACAGATTGGACGTATGATAATCATTATATTATTAGGAGCCAATGCCAAAATAAATTATTCGAAGACCAACTAATAGTTTTACAGAAAAGTAACCCTACCTACTTGACCATTTATTTAATACACTTACAATATGAAATGTGTCATTCTAAGTTAACTTATGCATAATAATTAATGCAATTTAAGGGAAGAGTATTAAAAGTAAATATTTTAAATTTGAATTTTAAATGGAAATACTTTAAATTTTTAGATAAGTATGTTCTGAAGCTAAGTAATTTTAGTTTCAACAAACACTATGATTAAGACTTAAAAATAAATATATAGCCCATTAAGCAATGTATTAAATATGTAGGTTTTATTTTGAACTGTTATTTCTACTTTTTTTTTTTCAGTTGCAGTCAATTCATGTTGAGGTATAAACTCTTCTGGGTCAGGATTAATGTGATTCTAACTTGCATACACCTAAAATGTTAATAATATTCCATAATAAGCTCTATTGTAAAAATATAATGTTAAAATGATATTTTTCTCATAGCAGATTCTTAAGACACTTGCATTATTTATTTCTAAATGGCATTACAGCATTGGGAAAATATATTACAAATAAAACCTATTTCAGCACTATTTAAATTATCTTTATGATCAGTCAATTCTTGCATTTAAATTAGTTTGAAAGACCAATTCCTTGAACATAAAAAAAATCACCCTCATAAAATTCTTCTCCATTTTAATAATGCTTTAGTAAGATTTATTTTGTTTTTTAGAGAAAAAAAACAACTTAACTTGCTCTGGTTAATATGTAATGATTGCAAAATAAAAGAGAAACAAGGAATATAGGAAATGAGTTCAGCAGTCACGTAGCCAGGATTAAGGGTCTGATACAATTGATCACTCACATTTTAGGAGGACAGCCATAGGCTGAGAGGCCTGACCCAGAAAGAGAACACATTCCCTCACAGTCACAACCTGAGTGTGTGATGATGAGGTCCTGTCCTTTCATGCCATTATTAATTAATGTTACAGCATTCCCTGACTCTGTATGGCTTGGATTTTGGATCCAAAATATTTAATAAACATATGCCTAAATCTTAAATGTCTCTCATATGCATTTTTGTCTTAGGCAGACACTAAGAGAAAAATAGTTTCTCTTTTGTCTTTGTACTGGTAGGCAATAGAGATAACATTTTTTTGAGCAAAATAAACTATCAATAGTAAACAACGTACAGAATGGGAGAAAAAGTTCACAAACTCATCCAACAAATGTCTAATATCCACAATCTGTAAGAAACTTAAACAATTCAACAAGCCAAGAAACCAACCCATTAAAAAGTGAGCAAAAGACATGAACAGACACTTCTCAAGTGAAGACATATAAGTAGACAACAATCATATTAAAAAATGTACATCACAAAAATGCAAATCAAAACCACAATGAGATACCATCTCACACCAGTCAGAATGACTATTATTGTCAAAAAATAACAGATGCTGGTGAGGCTGCAGAAAAAATGAAACATTTATGTAATGCTTGTACAAATGCAAATTAGTTCAGCCACTGTGGAAACCAGTTTGTCGATTTCTCAAAGAAAGAACTTAGAACTAACATTCAACACAGAAATCCCATTACTGGTGTGTATCGAATATAAATAAGCAGTTCTACCAAAAAGACATGTTCATGGCAGCGCTATTGACAATAGCAAAGCTGTGAAATCAACCTAGGTGCCCATCAGTGGTGGACTGGATAAATAAAATGGGGTATAAATGCACCATGAAATACTATGCAATCATAAAAAAGAAAGAAATCATGTGCTTTGCAGCAGTATTTATGTAACTGGAAGCCATTATCCTGAGCAGAAGAAAGATAGTAAAGTACTACATGTATTCACTTTTCAGTGAGAGCTAAATATTGGGTAATCATGGACATAACAATGGCAATGATAGAAACTGGAGACTAATAAAGGGGGAAGAGAGAGAGAGCCACTGTTTGAAAAACCATCTGTTGGGTATTATACACACTACCTGACTGACAGGATCATTTGTACCTCAAACCTCATCATCATGCTATATATCCATATAACAAACCTGTACAAGAACCCACTGAATCTATTATTTTAAAAATTAAAGAAGAAAGTGAAATAAACCCTCCTTCTTCTACTTGTGGCCATACATCAAGTTAAAGAAAAAAAAATCTGGGTACTTCCTCTCTTTTGTTGCCAGCAGTAGGCCAAAACCATTTAAATCCCTGCCCATGAAAGTGATTTCCACCCTAGCTTCACATCTAACCTCAATAACATAAATAAATAAATCAGGAAAAACAATATGTTATCAAAGATCCATCAAATAAACACAGATGGAGAACGGAAAAAAGGATGACAGTGCAGCTTCACCTTTAATGTAGCCAGTGAGCCAATAGGGAAAAAAAATGCCTAGTACATAGAATACAAGCACACCTGCAAGTATAAATTAGATTGAGAACTACTATTCAAGAACAAGTGCATTGGTAAAAACTAGTCATTCATCATTATTTATGGGGAAATGGAAATTTGTTCCAGAACCCCTCCCCCTCCACCAATACCAAAATCTACAGATGCTCAAGTCCCATGTATAAAATGGTGTAGTGTTTGCATATGACCTAAACACATCTTCTTGTATAATTTAAATCATTTCTAGATTACTTATAATACATAAAATAATACAAATGCTATGCAAATAATTGTTACACTGTATTGTTCAGAGAAAAAGGAAAAGAAAAAAGTTTGTATATATTCAGTACAAACATCACCATGCATTCATTTTTGAATACTTTTTACCTCTGGTTGGTTGAATTTATGCATGTGAAACCCATGGATATGGAAAGCCAACTGTATTGTTTTTCAACTTTTAATAGTAAAAGCCAAAAATGCTTCCATACTGTCCCTTAATTTTCTAACCATATCATGATCATAAACCTCATTATCTTAGCTACCCTGATACATCTCAATCATACACTCAAAACAAATTCCCATTTGGAGATTATAATATCTAGTAGTTGTATCACAACTGAAGCTTGGAGTATAGTCAATGTCTGAAGAGACTTAAACATGCAACAATTGTAGCTTGATATTCCATCATATATTCCTTATTTTTCTAGATATTTTGTTTCACACCTAAAATAAATGATTTTCCTTACCTAGGACTTAAGTATCTGAAAAATATAATTATTTAGTACATCTTCCAAAGCAGTGTCATTAGCATGTATTGAACACTGTGATACCAAGAGAGGTCGGAGCATATATCCTGCATGCCCATCTACCCACCAGAAAGCATAAACAATAATGGATGATCAGCAGATTTCCTTAGCATATTAGTTCATGAGATATGCATAATTTTTAAAGCATGATAAAATACATTTGAATAATGAATATAATTAATGAAAAAGCATTTTTAAATATAAAACAATAAAATATTTAATATTGAGATATATAGAATTTCTACCTTATCCACAGGGGATACATTCTATCCCCCAGTAGATGCCTGGAACTGTGGATTATACTGAACTGTACAGATACTGTACATAATTTTTTCTACTTTACAATTTCATGGGTAGAAGATTCATTCACCATAAATCTAGCAAAGTCAGCATAAGATTTATTTTCTTTTCTTATTAAGTCAAGAACTTTCATCTTTTCACTTAAAAGAAGCATTTTAACCTGTTTCTTTCCAAAATGACAGAATCAGTATTCTGGCACTTTGGGGCCATTATTAAGTAAAGTAAGGGTTACTTGAATACAAGCACTATGATACTGTAACAGTCAAGACAGCTAAGTGAAAAACAGGCAGTTGAGTATACACACAGGGTGGATATACTGGACAAAGGCATGATTCACTTCCAGGACAGGATGGAGCAGGAAGGAAAGAAATTTCTTCCAATTTAAAACATCAGAATTGTTAATTTCTGAAATTTTTCATTTAATATTTTTGAACCACCATTGACCACAATTAACTAAACGATGGAAAACAAAACCATAGACAAGGAGAGATTAGTATAAAGAAAAAAAGATACCATTATTTTTGTTATAGTGGATTAAAATATGCTAAACTCATAATATTATATCTTCTCTATATAATTACACTATATACTCACCCTAATGCTTTCAATTTCTGAATTGCTTAAAGGAGGGCAAAAAGAACATTAATGAGTAGCTTGTGAGTGATATAAATGGTAACAAAATATAAATGTTTAAATATCCTAGTAGCTGGAATAAATGTTTTTTTCTTTTTCTAAACATCAACATAAATCTAAGAACACTTACTGACAAAAGGTCCGGTCTACTAAGTCTGAAAAATAACTCACAGTGAGGCTTGTGAATGGAAACACAGTACCCGAGTCACATTCTGCTTAAAAAGCTTGTAATAAATACAGATGAATTAAAAAGAAAAAAATAATAAATATGCTTATATATGAATTCTTGTTGCTTTTCTCTCTCAGATTCTTAGGCTTTGGCAAATTAGAAAAACTAGCATAGTAATCATGAACACTAAACTCAGAGCCAAAGAAATATTTGAGTCCTAAAATCTTCCTTGGTTTTAAACTGAGGCACATTCCTTGATAATGGACCATTTGCTCTATGGGAAAAAGAGCAGAAAAAAAATATGTCTTTGGGGCCATAAATGCTAAGCATAACAGTCAAAACATTTCACAATTTTTTTCCATTTAACAATGTTTATTACTACCAGAGCAACCCAATACACTATATATAAAATAAGAATATACTTCTCTATTACAGTAGTTAGTTTTGATGACTGTTTCCTAACATAGTTTATACTTAGTTTTCTTCCCCTGCAATAAAATTCCTTTGGTGTACTATAGATGGAGTATGTGTAGAGAGTTAAGTCTCATTCTTTCCAACAACCCAATCCTTTTGTGTACAAATGTTGATTTAAAGAGAAATTTGTCCATTAAATATGTTATCCGTACAGAAGAAGCAGAGTCATAAACGTTTTTCTTTAGAATTATAAGCATGAGATGAAACAGATTATTAGTATAGTACATTCAGTTTAGTAAGACATTTGAAAATCACACATTTGGTTTGTGGAACTATACATCTTAGCAATATTAAATATGAGGTACTCAACTTATTCATGGCCTGGTTTGTGAGGAAATTATTTATTTGCATAGGATCTGGAAACAGACTAAAAAACTCTCCAGGGAAAATGGCAATATCACATATCAAATTCCTTGGTGTGCAAAGCAAAGGGAGTAGTAAACACGGCTGGGCAAGGCTGAGTCTACACATAAAATCTGCAGCAAAGATTGACCCACCTAGATAACTAAAATAGGCTTCTTCACTACGACTGTCAGGTACCAGGGTAGGAGCAAAATGTCACTTGAATTATAAAAACATATGCTTAATATCTCACCTGTACATACAGTATCAATGAGCCCTCAAAAATTTTGCCAGACTTTAAAAATACTGTTTTTCTATCCTTAAAAAATAATACTTTTCATCTGAAATAATTTATTTTCTTTTCTGATGTGCATATTTCTCAATAATCATGACTATGAATTACATAAATTGGGGTAAACACCTGTTAACGTATAAGACATTTAAGGCCATTTTGCTGCTTTTAGGCAGCATGTCCTTTCAGAAAAGTTTTATGAAACTTTTACATTTCTCCTATTAGGTAGGGAATCATAATCCAATTCTTGAATTCCCTTAGTATACTCAAAGTATTGCTTACATATTGTCACAGTGAAATCCTATCCACAAGAACAGCTTAAGCAAGAAATCACCTCTACTAACACAGTTGACTTGGTAAGTACATGGTCTGCATGAAAAGGAAAGTTTAAAAAATGCTAAATCTCTGTTACTTCTAATCCTTAGAGTTAAAAATTTCTAGAATGCGATGTTGGAGGAAAGAGAAAATAATGATGCCGGTCACATACTTATGAAAGAAATATTTATATCTCCCAGAAACACATGATGCCAAAATTAAACATTTTGTTTGACAGAAAATAAATAGAAAGTTTGGCAGCTATCAGTGTCGATTCCTTGCAACACCCAAATCACTCAACTTCAACTTGCTTTTTATTTTCCCCCAACCAACAATAGAATGGATTTGATATTCATTCATGGAGCTCTGAGGAAAAAGTCCTGGCATCTTTCATTTAATGTACAGATTTTCTTTTCCACCGCACCTATGACTAGGCTTCCATCATTCTGTTATGGGTGTCTATTATGAGACGGAAATGGAATTTGGCCTTAAAATGAACAATTCTTAAGCATAAAATTCTGTTTGTTCCTTTATTTTACTGGTGCTAACAAAAAGGAATAAAAGAATACATAACCTCAGACATACAACTTGTATGTAGAGAAGAATTTGAACTATAGAATAATCTGGATTTGCTCAAATTGAAGTAGCATCTTTGACAATAGACAGTTTGCTTGGTGGAAAAAAAAGGGTTTGAAATTTGCAGTGTTTACTCATGTTACTTTATTTTCAGAGTCAACTCGAGCAACAATGTATGCAATTTCTTTTGCTATTTGGGAAATAAATAGTCCGTCTCCTACAATCCAGGATCTCCTTTAAAGAGACCACATCCACATAGGGCCACAGTGGCTATGCTGCAGAGCATGAGTATATGTGGCCCCACTGAGGACAATACAGAAAAGAACCAGTCCTTACTGATACAGCCATTGGAAAATATGGGAAGGTGGTAAGGTAAGAATTTTTTGCAACTGGTCTAAGCATTTATTTAAAATGATCTGGAACTTCTTCGCTCCTGTGGAAAGTCCTCAGCGGCTGAACTGAGTGGTCCATTTACCTAGATACATGCAAAGTTTTTTAAGTTATAACTTAAAGCACTAGTTAAGAGCATAAAAAAATAAAAACATCCACAATAAAATATTTGCAAAAAATACATGAGAATAATTCAATAATATATAGTAAATATGAGCCAAGTTTTTAAAAGACTTTCTTAATATTGACTCAAAAAATAGTTTATTGAGACATAGATAGTTCATACCTTAAGGCATAATTCTGGACATATGATGCAGTATCTGCTTTAATGAAATTGATCTACTGTTGGGGACCATCAATAATCCATTTGTTCAATAAAGATTTATTGAGTGCTTAACATGCTTAAAGAAATTTTCTAGGCTTTGGATATATCACAGTGATGGAAAAAGACATAAATTTCTTCTTTTATGAAGTTTTCATTGTCATGGGATGACCATATAATACACTAAATAATTTATGACTTTAGATTTTTCTTCTTTTTAATATAGGCATTTTTAGCTATAATTTTTTATTTAAGTCAGTATGGCATATGAGAATTAAGGGCACAGAAATTAGCTCATGAGTCTATAGTCAACTGATTTCTGACAAGGGTCCCAAGACCATTCAATAGGAGACAGAATAATCTTTACAATAAATAGTGCTGGGATAACAGTACCCACATGTAAAAACGTATCATTGGACCCTTACTTCACAAAAGATATAAAAATTGACATCAAAGACCAAAATTGTATAGCTAAACATGCATAATTTCTTAGGAAAAAACTTAGGACTAAATCTGCATGACCTCAGATTTGAAAATGAATTTTATATATAACACCAAAAGCACAAGCAACAAAAGAAAATAAAGATAAATTGGACTTCATAAAAAACAAAAGCTTCTGTGCTTCAAAAGACACTACCAAGAACATGAAAAAACAAACCATAAAATGGGAGAATATATTGGAAAATCATACATCATTCAAGTCCCTGAATAGGGACTTGAATCTAAAGTATGCAGATAACTTACAACTCATGATAAAAAGATAACCCAATTAAAACAAGCAAAAAATTTGTATAGATGTTTTTCCAAAATGATATACAAATGACCAGTAAGCATATAAAAAGATATTTCACATTTCTAGTCAACTATTAGGTAATTTAGTCATCTTCCAAAAAAATGTAAAGCAAAACCACACTGAGGTACCACTTCACACTCACTAAATATTTCTAGAACCAAAAAGTTAGATAATAACAAGTATTGGAAAGTAAGTGGATAAATCAGAACTCTCATATTCTGCTGGTAGGAATTTAAAACTGTTCAGCCACTTAGGAAAAAAATCTAAGAGTTTCTCAAATGGTAAAACAGAGAGTTATCACAGGACCCAGAAATTCCACTCTTTGGTATATATCCAAGAGAAATGAAAATAACGGTCTACACAAAAACTTCTATATGAACATTTATAGCAGTGTTATTCATAATTGTAAAAGAGCAGGGAAAAACACAAATGTCCATCATTTAATGAACAAATAAGTGAAAGTGGTATATCCACACAACAGAGTATCATTCCACCACCAAAAGGGACACAGTGCTGATGCATGCTCCAACATGGATCAACCTTAAAAACATTATGTTAAGTGAAAAAAGCCAGTCACCAAAGATCTCATATTAGAGTCGGACCTCTGTATCTGTGGGTTTCACATTTGTGGATTCAATCATCCATGGATCAAAAATGTATTTTAAAAATATAAATATTAAAATAATTATTAAAAATAATGCCACGAAAAATACAGTATAAAAACTATTTACATAGCATTTACATTGTATTAAGTATTATTAGTAATGTGAGGATGATTTAAAGTAAGCATGAGGATGTGTGCAGGTTATATACACATACTGCATCGTATCACATAAGGAATTTGAGTATCTGTGAATATTGGTATTCGTAGGGGTCCTGAAACGATTCCTCTGCAGATACCAAGGAACAACTCTATATTATTTTTCTTAAAAGAAATGTCTAGAATAGGCAAGTATATAGATAGCAAGTAGATTGTTAGCTACCTAGGGCTGGGGGGCTTGGAAGGAAGAGGGCAAAAATTACAGGGTTTCCTTGTGAGGTGATGAAAAAGCTATAAAAGTGACTGTGGTGATGGTTGCACATATACTAAAAGACTTGAATTATATACTTGAATTAAATGGGTGGATATAGTGGTATGTGAATTATATCACCAAACATCTTTTTAAAAAACAGATGAGTCAAACATGACTCCAAGGATTTTGACCTGGGCAATTTAAAGAATGGTGTTAAACTTACTGAGATGACAAGAAATGTGGAAGGGCAAGATGGAGAAGTTCAGAAATCAGCATCTAGTTTTGTACATATTCAGTCTGAGCCATTTATTAGACATCTAAGTAGAGATTCGAAAACAGGAAGTTGAATATACAAACTGCAGATTAGGGCAGTGGTCCAAGCTAGCAATATATATTTGGCAGTAATCAGCAAAAAGTATATAAAAGCCATTATCTGAATGACATCAGTGAAACAGTTAACACAGACAAATATTGGAAAAAATCCAAGGATTGAGCTTTGACGTTTTCAAATTTAGGCATTGAGGAAATGAGAAAAAATTGGAAATGGACGATGTAGTAGTAGAGTAAAATGAAGAGAAAATTATGTCTATAAATCAATTTTTGTGCAAAATAAAGCTTTTCAATGAGTAGAAAATAATCATCTGTTTCAAATACCATTGACAAATAGAAAACTAAGAATTCAGTATTGTAATTTAGAGGTAACTGATAAAAGCAGCTTTAAGGGCACGATGAAAAGTGAAAGCCTAGGTGGATTGTGTCCAAGTGAAAATGAAACAATTAAATTGTAATTTTATTACAATCCCTGAAAACTTAAAGTAAATGAAACATACATGCCTGTTTATAGAGTGGATGACTTAAGCAAACATGGAACAATTATTTCTAATAAATTTGACTGAACATACCTATCAAGATGTACATTATAATAAACTAATGTGGCCAACTGTCCCAGTCTTCCTAGGATTCATGAAGTTCCAGGAAGAATAGAATTTTGGTTTTAAAACCAGGATTTAGGACTTTTAGTGCTAAAAGTGTGAAAGTCTCATAAGAATTTAAAAAATAAAAAAGAAAGAAGCTTAGGTGTTTCTTCATAACTATGTACCTGTAAGGATTATGAGTATCCTGAATCTATTGCATTTATACTCACACACAGCAAAAAATTAACATGCTAATATCATCAGAGATCAAAATTTTGAAAAGAAAATAACAACACTAGTATATGTATCTAAAAACAAAAAGGTATTTTTTTATTCACCAAATTGAACTCAAGAAGTGTTTTGTTTTTTTAAAAAAATATAGCTTTTTAAAAAGATCTTTGTTCACTAAGAAGAATCAATCATTAATTCAATAACAGTTAGTGCTCCTAGTTCTCAGATTATGGAATCTAAACATGGGGAGAAATGCCAGATATAGTATGCACCTAAAGTTAAATAAATAAATTGAAACAAATAGGATACAGTTCTACATATTTACAGATAAAATTATAACTCTGCCAAGGATGGAGGTGTTAAAGAGATGAGAATTATGAAAACACAAACTTGGACATAAGTTGATAGCTGTAGAAATAATTAAGATTATTTCTGCATCCTCAATCTTTGTCTGAGTTGATTTGTTGCTGTGATCCACAGTTTCCTGCGTATTTACAGCTTTGCACCACAGGTGCACGTCATCCTACTTCTTGGCCTAAGGAATGTTTTCCCCCTATGGTAGGGGCTTCCTTGGTCCTTTTATGGATAACCCAGAATTTTGTGGGGTTAATGCTTTCAAGAACAACCCTCAGACAACCCTCAGAGATGGCAGTAGGTGAATAAGTGCCACAAGCTCCCAAAACACATTTCTCAAAAGGTCCCAGTTGGGTAGCCAGGATCCCAGAACAGTAATTCGTTCTTCTGTACATCCTTTATTAGTATTAACCACTTCTTGATATTTCCAAGATCCCTCATTTGTGCTTCTTGGCATCATTTTCCAAATGAATCACCTGTGCTTAAGGCCTTTTTAGAGGGTCTGCTTTGTATGAACCCAATTTAGTATGATTCAAAAGTAATCCTTGAAAGCAGACACTCCAGATGGGATCCTGAAATTAGATTAGTCACTAGTCAGATGGCAACAAGCACCCCATTGCTGATGATAAGTGGGATGGTGACAGCCTATGTCATGATATAGCATCATAATTACCAAAACTCTCATCCTTAGCAAATGAGGTGAGATGCAGGTGAAATGGGGAGCACTGGCTTGTGAAGTACCTCCAGCACTGGAAAGATAAAAGGGCAAAAAGTAATTAGAAAGATTGTGGAGATGGCTTAGCAGTTTTGAAGGAAAATGAAAGGCTCAGATCACAATTATCAACTCAGGGAATGTTGTGAAAGCCAGGTGTCCTACATAGCGGCATTTAAATACATCATCTGCTGTGAAGAAATTGAGGCCCAGCATTTTAACGTAAGTATAACCAAGTTACAAGGAGTGAATGCAAATGCTAGCAGGTCTTCCATGCTTACGTTAAGGCCTCAGATAGGGAAGAAACGGAAAAATGAGACTTGAAGGTAGAAGCATATGGGCTAGTGATCTTGGGAACCTTGAAAAAACAGCTGGAAGAAAACTCCTTTTAGCTGGACAATATGAAAAGGCTTCACCTGAGTTGGATGCCTCATATGATGATGCTTACCCTCCTCACAATCTGTCCTTGCTTATCGCAATTTTCTCTTTGCCAGTAACTAGCGCCAAGAGTCAGCATGGACCATGCAAGGAAATATTGTTCTTGTTGTAGAAGACACGGGTTTATTTACCAAAAATAACTGCCGGTCCTGGACAATAGAAACAAGCTAAAATTTGGAGAATATGTTTGAGAGTAGATGAGGATAGTTGGACTCCAGTATTGAGACATGTAATTAAATGACTGGGTAGGGGAGAGTTTATTGGTATTGTGACACTCTCCTAGGATTCATAATACAATGTTCTGACAAAGATAATGGGGCTTACTCTGACCTCTTGCTGAGATGGCTTCTTGAAACCTCATAATGACAATAGCTGTAGAAATGCCAAAATTGCCTTCACTTAATAATGACAATAGCTTAAACTGAATGCTGTAGAAATGCCAAAATTGCCTTCAAAATTGTGGAAGGGGTTGTTAGGCTGATAGGTTTGGGCATTTCAGAAAGGATTTATTGGAGAAAACCAAAGTCCATTCGTTCACTATGTTCCTCAAGAGGGCCGAGAAAAAATAATTCCTTTGCTAAAATTATAAGAAAATCACTAGTAAGAGATCCTATGATGAGAAGCTTCCTGGTGGTCTTTCTTTGAAATCCAGGATTGATGATAAGAGATGCTGCCCTGAAACTAGGCTCCCTACTACCAATGGGATGAAAGGACTACAGAATATCAGAGGCCAGATGGTGGTAATTAACCCACATAACTCGTGTATGTATATATATATATATATATATATATATATATATAATACACACACACACACACACACACACACACATACACACACACACACACACACACATATATATATATAATTATTTAAATGGGAAGCAAGATTGAGGGACAACAAAGCATCGTGACCCATAGGTACCTGTGGCTGTGGTAAATAGACCGCAGAATTCCTAAGGATGAAACAAAGAATAGGCAGAAATCATTACTTGATTTATACAACCCAAGAGGATTAACATTATACAACCAATGAGGATAGGAGTGAACTGACATTCAGCTGATGTCAGTCACGGCAATGGAAAACTTGATCCCTTGCCCAGTTTCTACACCTGAGGCAGTTCTCTGTCACAAAACTCATCAAGACCCCTGCAAAGGTCCCTGTGTCAACACAAGTGTATCAGTTCATCAAATTCTTCTCAAAATGGAAACTTTGGTCATTTTCTCCAGATTGTGGCTTAGATTTTCAGTCTTTTGGGGTTTCTAAAATCATACACTTAGAAACAAAATAAAAACATGGGATATGCTTTAACTAAAAATAAAGATACACCTTTCATATATAAACCAAGTTCTGTAAGACAATTTTTGAAAACAGGAATATTTGTGGATCTAAATGGTCATATAACTTGATTTTTCTTCTATTCAAAATCTCATTTTAATTTTAGCAACATTTTTAAAAACAATGTGTATTATCTTTTTATAGTTGGCAAATGTTAAAATAAAAATCTACACCTGTTACATTGCTATGTGGCAAACAAAGTCTCAGGGCGATTACCGGAAGTGACTACCGGGTTTGAACATAAATGCTGAAAATGTACCCAATGAAGAGTAATGAACGTTAAGTAAAAAAAGAGCCTAACTATGAAGAGGATAATAGAAGAATTTCCCTAGCCATTTTGAATTGTTTATGCTAAATGCAAACACAACAAAGATGTCCTTTGAGAGATCTTAGCCTCAGAAATGTACATAATTCTGATCACAGGCTTGGGGGGATAAGATTTGGTGGATTTGTGTGTGTTTGTGTATACGTGTGGTGTGTTTTGGGGGAGTATATGTAATTATGCGCACAGACACATCAAGGATCACATGGATATGTTATCCCACTGAATCTCATAACACCCTCCTTCTCTTCTCAGAGCAGTCCCACTTTATGAAATTTGATATTTTCCTGATCTGACTGGGCCCGTTTATTACTAAGCCCACTTTTCTCTTCTGTGACCTTCCCAGGATATAAGATGCAGAAATGGGCCTTGTGGTCAACGGGATTCCCCCTGTTATGCACAGAATATTCTGAAAAGCCACTTGGGTAGCCACAGATCCTTAAAGTTTATCTGGCTGTTGATATAGCAGTAAACACTGAAAGAAAAAAAAACAAACAGGTGGGATCTATAATTTTAGTATGAGCATTGATAAAGAAATACTTTCAGATCTTGATCAATATATTAAAATATATGATCATAATTAGAGATTGCTATGTGGCAGCAATGGAGAAAACAAAGGCTGTAATTTTGGAGCGAACATGTATTACCACCTAGAGTGTGCTAGAACACAGACCCCACCATAACATAGTGTCTATTTGTGTTCAAAGAATCTCGTTTATATGCTAGAAGAACAGGAAATCCTGGTCATCATGTCTACTGGGCAGACAGGAATAACCTAGTGCTAGACTCTCTGACTTTGGGTCTAAAGAAATTTTCTACTATTAATTAAATCAGATGCTTAAACTACTTCATGTAAGCAGCTTCAGAAATTCCTGGCACATAATAAATGTTGCATAAGCATTTGTTCTTCTTATAACTAATTGGAGATTCTAGCAAAGAAAGAGGTGTCTAGAGACAACATTCATAGGAAATCCAGACTGTTAAAGTGAGGTATGAATCATTCAGAAATAGAGGGATCTCCAGAAGAGAGCCACAGGCAGCAGACTGCAACAACCTCTTGGTGCAATCCTCTATGCCTACTCAGTGAAGCAAGTGTTACAGGTGTGAGGTTCCTTGTTTGTGTTTGATCACATGTGAATAGCCTTTGGTTGTGTGGTCAGCTGTTTGAGAAAACTAACCAGTGTATTCGAACCTATTCTGGCCTGTGCATAGAGAACTTGAGGAAAAAAAAAGCGGACAAAAATCAAGACAGACACTAAGGTAAAAAAGCCATAGAAGAGGCCGAGCACGGTGGCTCACGCCTATAATCCCAGCACTTTGGGAGGTGGAGGCGGGTGAATCACGAGGTCAGGAGTTCGAGATCAGCCTGGCCAATATGGTGAAACCCTGTCTCTACTAAAACATAATATTAGCCGGGCATGGTGGTGTGCACCTGTAGTCACAGCCACCACTTGGGAGGCTGAGGCAGGAGAATCGCTTGAACCGGGAGGCAGAGGTTGCAGTGAGCTGAGATAAAGCCACTGTACTCCAGCCTGGTGTTAGAGTGAGACTCTATCTAAAAAAAAAAAAAAAGCCATAAAAGAGTGTCCAAACATGTAGAGCTTGAAAAATATAACAGATAGACTAGAAAACCAAGCTACTAAATTAAATTTCCATGTAGAAGGAAGCAAAAAATTGCAAGTTTGGCAATCAAATCACAAGCAAATAAAGGCATAGTCTATGCCTGCCATCTCTGGCTGAAAAACAAACAAATAAAAAATGCTCTGTTGTAGTATGATATAAGTGGTCCAGGCTTAATTGAGTAACCATAGAACATAAAGCATTAAGACAGTTTTATTCTAGAAAGAGAGCATAAGATCTATTCTTTAAATTTACAATCTTGCCATTAATTCCCTTTGATTTAGCAAAAGTCTCTGACATGGTTTGGCTGTGTCCCCATAGAAATCTCAACTTGCATTTGATCTCCAAGGATTCCCATGTGTGTGGGAGGGACCCAGGGGACGGTAATTTAATCATGGGGGCTGATCCTTCCTGTGTTATTCTCCTGATAGTGAATAAGTCTCTCAAGATCTGATGGGTTTATCACGGGTTTCCACTTTTGCTTCTTCTTCATTTAATCTTGCCACTGCCATGTAAGAAGAGCCTTTGGCCCCTCTCCATGATTCTGAGGCCTCCCCAGACATATGGAACTATAAGTCCAATTAAACCTTTTTTTTGTTCCCAGTTTCAGGTATTATGTCCTCATCAACAGTGTGAAAACGGACTAATACAGTCTCTCAGTCTCTTTGGACCTCAGTTTCCACATTCATGAACTGAGAGAGTTAAATAAAATGGTCATTAATGTTTCCTTTGAGAAAAAAATGTCTGTTGTATGATGTGAATAAAATCTATTCAGATTTTCACCTGTACCAATTTAAGCAAACCTTAAAACAAACAGCTGGGATCGTGACTAAAAGCATAACTAAAATCTATAAGGGAAAAAGAGCACCACAGTCCTTATTTGGCTTTCTACTGGCAAGCATATATTACAGGGTACTGAGTGCAGGAAAAATAGGGTTGAGTGGGTTGAACTTGCACAATGCATTAAAGGACAATCCCTTATATCTTGTAAAACATAAAATATGGCTCCCAACAGATTGGGGTCATATTTATCACAATATATGAAAGTTCTAATATTTGACAGTAGAAAAGTGATTTATTCCTTTTTCAATCAATAAAACATGTAGAAACCTCAGAAAAGACATTTGTTTAATATTGGGAATTTATTCACTTGTATAAAATTGAATTGTCTATTTCATGTGTCTCTCTAATTTCCTTTGGCAAAAAAATAATAATTACAAAATAATCATGAAATACTTTGAAACTACATAATACGAGTGTCACATAAATGAAGAGTGATTATTAACTACATTAAACTATTTTTACACATTATTGGTACCAACCAAGTTGCATGTTTTTCAGTTTATTGTTACAATCCACACATATTGCCATGAAGGGAAATGCACCAAATTAAAATTCAAGAGAGTTGAAAAACTATTCAGAACTTTGCAAAACTGTCATTATTTAAACAGGTTAGAGAAAACTGTGCTTTAAAAAAAACAGCCAATGCACATAAAAAAGAATTAGGCTGATGCAGAGCACCTCATCTGAATGCATAGAGAGGGAGGACACTAAACAAGTCAGATTAATATAGAGAAATGGGTTGTTTTCCCAGAATCATTTTGTAACCAGGTAATATATCACATTATCCAATCATCCCTGACAGGAAGGCTGCTTTATCCTACCTTCACTAAGAAGAGTAGTGTAAATGGTATCACCTGAAATCATAGCTTTTAAAATTGAATTATATTATTTTACATCAGCCATGTCAGGGTTTTTACAAATTGTTAATCTCCTGGTAAACATTCTCACATCTAAAACACAATTATTATTTATAAACAAAGTGAATGTGTTAGGAAAATGTAACAGATAGTTATTATGCATAAGTTGCCTGTTGTCCCTTAGGACTAGAAAATTAGACACTGCATCTCTTAGGGCCATCCTAAAAGCAATGTTGATAAGTAAATAGAATAACTGAACATTTGGTAAATTACCATTTCAATGAATCATATTCTTCCTAAATTCAGTAGGTAGCACCTTTCAGGAAAGTGTAGAAACTGGGAAATGCATAGGAAAGCATTCTAAAACGAATTAAGAAAACATTGACATTTAATACTAAGAGTTTACGTTTAGAAGTAAAATAGAATATCTTTCTTCAAATATAGCCAACTGTATAATTCTTATTAGGTCGGCATAGGTATCAGAAAACCTAGCACTTACTCAGTACTCTCCCTGATAAAATGTGGAAATTTTAAAAAATGCAATGCTGTAGTTTTAAGGAGTCAGTAGAACCAAGAGCCTAACCCACTGTGATCCTTACGTAAATATATATGCCAATAGACATAAAAACCCAAAAGCCTCATATCCCAGAAAGTGAATAGAATATATTCAGAATATTTCCAATTAAAATTGAATTTTCATGCGCTGAAAATGTATTATTTTTCTTATTATCAAGTATATATGTGCTTTTCAATAGCTATGTACTTCCAAAGGCAATTATTTTTAAGGTTTATGAATTTTCATGGACATGTATGTTCATTTTTACTATCCCAATTTTTCATTAACTTTTATAAAATGCTTATCATTGTTCTTGAATAATTTTTAAATAATTCAGTACTTCATCTTGGGAAATGCAGCCCCTAAGTTTTCTAAGGAAAAACTTTCACATCTTCCCTACAGTTTTGTAAAAATTTTATGGACAGAACTGTTATTTATGCGATTTCTTCCCAGTGCACATTGTTATATATGTAATTTCTGACACTGAAAAAAACCTTAAACATATGTTTGACAAAATCCATCTGAATGCTTAGGTAAGCCACACCGGGTATGTTTTACTCCTAACTCTTTATCTTTTCATTTCCATATTATATGTCAAATGAGATCTTAAGTAACTTAGGACCTAAGAAAATTAGGTTTTAGCTTTTCAAGCAGGATACAAAAATCTTAAAGGACTGTTTCAAGCATTTGGTTGGTTTTACATGACATATATAGAGAAATATAGTATTTTAAATATGAAGATTCCTCAATAAATACATTGGAATTGAATTTATTTTAATGACAAATTTTACCCACTCTTCTTATATGTATACTATGTTTTATTAATTTCTGCTAATTGATTCCTTCAGTCCATACAAGCTTTAGGACCCTTCATCTGTCAAGCACTGAAATCAACACGGGAGTTGCAGAAATGAGGATTATCTACTGCTTTCAAAGAATTCACAAAAGTAGTTTGTCTCTAGTCATTTTAAACTGTCTATTTCAAAGCATGAAGTTTTCTAAATGAAGAAATACTTAATGATCCTGGTTTCTAATTCCATCATATCTGATTATCTAACCAACTTTTCTTGTCAACTTTTCTTACTCAGGGAAGATCAGCTACCAAACCACTTAACCACTTCTTTTAGGCCCTGCTTTGTCACTTTCCTGCTTTGTCACTTGCCTGCTTCCTTGCAGCTTTGTTGAATCTTCTGCAAGTCAGTATTATAACTGGATATTCAGTTAACTCTAGCCTGATATTTTAATGAGTTATGGGACACAAAGCAGAAAGATTAGAATTACTACTTTGGAAATCATCTTCGATAGCTTTCTGACTAGTGATGTAAATCGAAGTCATTTGGCACAGCACCAGTGAATGTGTAAGGGTCAAAAGGTTGCACCCCTACACATGCAATGAACCAATTTGTGACAAAGAATTGTCTTCTGTATACAAGGCTTAAAGAATTTCTTTGGGGCTTTTGGGCAAGTGGCAGATACCCCTTCTTGGTGGGGAAGAGTTAGGTTCATCAGGGTATGAATCAATGAGTCATCGGGATGTGCATTATTTTTCACTTTCCAGTGCACATCATTGGGCCTGGTATAGAGTTGGTGCTATCCTATTTTCTTACTTTAAAGGGCATATAAAAATTAAAATATTCCATTATCATGAAATATCATTACACAATAATAAAATACCCTTCTTTGACACCAAAATGTGTCATATTGTATGTATTCTCATATTCCTTTTTTTTTTGGGGGGGGGCGTTCAATTTGACAAGACTCATACTATATCCTTTTTTGAAATTGTAATATTTTTAAGGTTTTTTTTCATAAAGTAGAACAGGCTTCAAATAATATTTCATTTCTGGTTATAAAATCTAAAGAATACAAAAAATAGAATTTAATTTGAAAAGTCTTCAAGATAAATATTTTCCTGTAGACAGAGCCATTCCTTCAGGGATAGTACCGTTACCAGGTGTGCATGAAACCCTGGGGATAATAAAACTATTTCATTTTCCCTTTGTTTAGGAAGGGCTAGAAGGCTATTTATGTACTAATAGGTTTATTAATAAAACTGAAAAAGCAATAACCTCACCTGTATAGTGATCAGTGAAGCCAGAGATAATGGAAAACCCACTTTATATAAAAGGAAATTTTATGGATCTCATGACCATCTTTGATATTTTTAATAATGATTTCATTTCAGGAACTTTTCTTTCTGTTTGCATATGTCCTTCTACATTTTATTTTTAACTAAATGAAAATATTTTATTTGCATAACTACTAGCAAACACAAATAAACCATTTGTAAATTAGTAAAACTTCTATATGTTAGTGCTGCTTATTATAATCCTCTTGTAATCTATTTATTTGGGGACTGTGGTAGTTACATATTTTTTGGTGTGTGTCCTTAGCCAAGTTTTCAATGACCATTATAATCAATCCTTCCAAAGTAAGTTATACTTTTTAATGACAGGTCTACAATAAGAATAAACTAACTATTTCTAGTACTGTTTCTCTGTGGTAGGGCTATAAAAAGAAGAAAATTAGGGAGGATAGAATTTTGAAAATACATTATTCTATGGGTGCTAAAATAAAATTATAGATTCTATAGCTATGTTGGTATACATGTGATGGACCATTATGAAAAATGTTTGTTTAAACAACCTATTAATAATACTCAATTTATTTTCCATGGAAGTTCTACCATATATTAAAAATGTCATTTTGTAAGATGATTATTCATCTTTGATAGGAAATATAATAAAGGGCTATCGTTTACCTATTAAAATTAAGTATGTTGTTACCATCAAATCTAGATCTCAAGCTCTATCCACTTTTAGGCCAACATACCCAAATAAGACTCTACCCACTGACAATTTAATGTGGCTGTGTTTTAACTAGTAAATATTACCAGCCTGATGTGACCATGCCATTGTAAATTTAGTGATTCTATGTACAAAGAGGCTGGGACAACATAATGGATAAAAATTGATAGAATAATCGATCATTAAATTTAAAATAATAAAAGAGATGGATTTTGAGGAATTTAGTTATGATAAAAATTAGACATGCTGCAATTAGCAAAAGAAGAAACTTAGAGACACAATAAATTCACATAGCTGGAAGGCAGAACTAAGCAGAACTATGAAAGGAGGCAAATGATGGTAGTTGGCTAAGCAAAAGGATTCGTAAAGCATGAGATAAAATGGATCTTGTCAGCAAAAAGGTAAGGATGAGACCAGTTAAGACAAAAATGCCATAAGATGCTTTTGAATAATTTTAGTTCTAGAATATGAAATGTGAATCGTAAGACCTGAAATTTTTATGAATCCTTCAAAGAAATATTTAAAGTATATCTTTATTCATATATTATTAATAACTATTTGAAATCATTAATATTAAAAAGTTAAAAACTAATTTGTCTTTTTTAAAAAATTGGCAGTGAGTGTACAGAAACTACTTTTCAATAAATGAACCTAATAGCCAGAGTATCTTGTACTTTAACAAACGCCAAAGGAGTGCAATGTGGGTCATTAAAGGTAAGTTGAAATTGTTATAAAATAATGGTAAAATACATAAATTTAATTTCTACAGGGAATAACTGATTCTTTAGTGAAAGAAAAGATGAGTCTCTGCCACAGACAATGGTGCTAAATTTTATTCAAAATAAATGACAAATTCTGTTTGCCTGTCACTGGAAAGGAAAATTCCAAGATTCCAAGAGATGCTGAAGTAATTTGCAGAGACAGATGATTAAATTTAATTTCCACATCTCAAAGGGAAAAATTACATTCACTTTTGGGAATATTTTATTGAACATTTTTCTTGGTGTCTACCAGATTCATGATTCTCTGTGATTCTTTGAATAAGGAAACTTCAAGAATGTAAGAATGTAAACACTAGGTGTTTTTTAATTCATGAAGCAAATATGTCCTTTTCCCAATTTTTAAAATTGTTTATTCATAGTTCCCAGTGTGTCTCAACTTTTTTTGGAGAGTCATAGATGCCATTTTTGGATCTGATAAAAGTATCCATTCTTTCCACAGATAAACTTCTGACTCTTATCAGACTATTTTGCAAATGAGTTCATATGTTCATAAACACTCTGAATTCAAGTTGATGACCACTTACGTACACTTTAAGTTTCCAGGAACAGGATTATCAACAAATGCTAACTTGTTTTAAAGAAACATGAAAGCCTCTCTATCAGTTTTCCCTATAGCCACACTGGGTTTCAAGAGATGCATTAGATTGGGTTTACAAGCAAAGAAAATGAATACACAAAAATTGACCCATGATTTAAAATTTTTTGCAAACTACCATTCTATATAAATCCACTTCAAGATATATATTATCCCTCCCCTCCCTAGAGCCTTTCAGTTTATTTCATCATAATTGTCTAATCAGATAAAAAGTAATCACAAATGTGTTCTCTAGATTCATAAGTATATTCATTAGTAATCTAGACAATCAAAGCTAATGTATTTTTTTAAGCCTGTATTTTGGATTTTTTAATGCCTTTTGTGTTGTAAGATATCAGAAGATGAAAATTGGATATTTGCCAATAGTGCCATCCTATATTTAGGCAAATGAGGTTTTGCCTAAATAATCCAGATTTTTTGCAGCATGATTTTAATGTCTGTCCCTCAGACAATACTTATAACTATATTGAACACAAAAGAGCTACTTATAACTGTAACAATACTTATAACTATATTGAACACAAAAGAGCTACAGTTCTAGCAGATTGAAAATAATTAACAAACGCTATTTAAAAGCTCATATTTCTAGTAGCATTAGAATAATTATACTTTTAAAACTTTGCATTTTCCATTTTGAACTATGCAATGCACATCATATATGTCTTCATTTGAACCTATAATAAATTGGCAATCTTGTTATTTCAATTCTATCTGGTATGTTTTTAAGTACTACTTCACTTTACTAGTGGTCTCATAAACACAGTTAATATTTTAAAATTTGAAGATTCCATTAATCCTACCAAAGGTTGAAAAGTACTAATCTTTTGAGTTTCTGCACTATATTTTTTTCTGTGTCTAAAAGTCACCCACTTTCAACTACCCACTTTCAAATAAATCCTTTTAAACAATTAAAAGATGTTTGGACAAATTACGTTTGATTTAAGAACCTTTTGAGTCAAAGTAATAGCATAGCAAAGCCATTCGACTTAGTGTTCTTTTTCATTTTGCAATTTCTATGGCACTAGTATTACTATTACACTGAAGAATGCTGGTAAATGGTTTGGATGCTCTGAATTTTAAAACAGTAAATGCAATTAAGTTTGGATACATAGATCATTCTTCAAACACTTGGCAATCTTTTTAAGAAAATGCAAAAGTACAGAAAAGTACTTAGGGAAGCTTTCTCAACAACTTTGCAGGAAGCTTGCAAAAGGAAATACTTCACCAAATAATTGAGAAGCCTGCACCAGCCAAATAGTGCATTCATCACATTTTCCTAGGAAAAATATTCTGTAACAAAATGCTCTTTCAAGTAAAAAGCAATAAAGTAAATCAACTGTTTTTATGACAAACGTGGCATAACAAATCACTTTCTAAACAAATTACTCTTCCAAGAAATTGTAAAATGTTTTATTCACATATTTGTGTATCAAAGTTCATAAAGATAAGAGTCATAAGTAAAATGGACTTCACCTATGTACCCTGACATTAATATGGGGAAAATATTTTTAATTAAGATTACTGAAGTTTGGTGGTTTTATGCTAAACTAACAATGATTATGGAGTATCTCAACCAAGTGGAACCTTTCTTATCCTCTGTGGATTTTACTGGGAATTTTAGTTTCCTCTAATATCCTTAGTATTTATTAATATTGTAAAATACATTCTTGGAACATCAATTTTAAATGTGTTTATTGAGACAGTTGATACAGTGGAAACATGAGTAAGCTCATTAATAAAATCAATCAATCAAACTTTTGTTAGAAAACAGAAAGTCCCATGGTGACTGTGCTTACATGACTCACTGTCTGAGAGATTAAGAAGCATATATTAGCATCTTCTAGAACCATCTATAAACCCAGATTTATATCAGAGACAATAAGTGAAAAATATCCCTTTAAAATTGTGACTTTGCTCCAAGGAGTTTATTTTTCCTCATTGATAAGACACCGAGGGTCTGCAGGCACACGTGTTCTTATATGTACTGTAAATAAGTACCCAATAGCGCTTATTTGGCACATATGTATTGTATGCCTATACACTGACAATATAACCTATATTCTAGTGGAAGATATAAGAAACAAGTGAATAAAAAAGTTAAAACACAGAAATTTGAGAAAGACTAGGTGACCAACAACATGGTGCCATTTGAGAGAATTACGGGAATTGACTTACTGACTTAAGAGGGCAGAGAAATGCCTTTCTTAAGCAATTTTTAGGCTAATTTCTAAAGCTGAGAAGATCTTAAGCATATATAAGGATACGGAAAAGCATTTTCATGCAAAAGCAGTCATCCAAAAGAATGTATGGTACCTACTACATACTGCTGTGCTGAACACTATACAAGGTCAACACAAAATTGCTTTTCATTACACTTTACTCATATTTTTTATCATACAGAGCAAGTCAAAAATGAAACATTGGATGTAAGTGATTCTGTCTTCACAGTTTTGTAGAGAATATTTTCTACTATCTAGGCCACAAATCCTGTCTTCTTAACATCATAGACCATCAATTAAAACTAGGTCGGCAACTATGGAGGTTTAAAAAAGCCACATTAATATCTCTGACACTTCTGCTGATGTTAGTTGTACTTCTCTTTGCCCTAGTGCAGTGGTGAATGCATTCTGGAGTCTCAAGTCATTAGCGATTCTCTTCTAAAATTAATACACCAGGTAAGTGACATCAGATATTACAGTCTAAACTTTATGCTCTGTACAAAACTGTAATTCACACTAATATATATTTTGTTGCATTTACATTGAAGTCACATTCTATGCAAGAAAAAAGGATGTTCTTTATTTTAACAATCAAATAAGAATATGACTCAGGATTTAAAAACATGTTATTTCTTCTACCATTTAATTAAATTATTTTCTCTTGGATTATTTGGTTATATAAGATGTGTGGTATGATTATGATGTAATCAGCCGAAATAAGATCTGATACCAGTTCCTCGGCAGTATTCTCTTACCAGACAATGTTTCAAACCTCATTCAATTTAAATAAAATATTTTTCAGCAAGAAATAAAATTCTATGATCCCAAAGGCAACATGTAGCCATGTTTTGGTCATGTATGTCCCGATTTTGGACATTTTTCTCTTAATATTATATACACATAAAAAGGATGAACAACAACATTAAAGACCTTAAGCTCTGCAGTAAGACAAGGCTCTGAATTCTAGCTCTTTCACTTACTATTTGTAACTTCAGGTGAGCTATTTAACTTTGCTGTCTCTTTGCAAAATGGAGGTAACAATACCTGGTTTAAAAGATTATTATGAGGGTTAAGTAATGTTACATATTTGATGTATTTAGTTCACTGCTGGCACATGGTAAAGACTAAAAATTAAAAGTTATTAATTACTATAATTGCACATTGAAATTAAAATTGTTTTATAAAAAAGTTAATGTTTTCTTATATTTTTAGCACTTTCTATATGCGCAATCCTACCCAGGATCTCTCAAATATAAACTCTTTGATAACATAAGCCATCTTGCTGTATTTCTGCTCAATAGGTAGAAGAATTGAAATTAACCACAAAGAAAAAATGATAAAAGCAATCACATCCATCGCAGAACATAAAAATTAATAATTAGCAATATTTTAACACTTTTTAAAGAAAGCGCTAAAGGATGAAGGCATCCTTGTCTTGTGCTGGTTTTCAAAGGGAATGCTTCCAGCTTTTGCCCATTCAGTATGATATTGGCTATGGGTTTGTCATAAATAGCTCTTATTTTCTTGGGATATGCTTAATCAATATCTAGTTTATTGAGAGTTTTTAACATGAAGGGATGCTGCATTTTATTGAAGGCCTTATCTGGATATATTGCGATAATCATGTGGTTTTTGTCATTGGCTCTGTTTATGTGATGGATTGCATTTATTGATTTGCATATGTTGAACTAGCCTTGCATACCAGGGATGAAGCAGACTTGATCATGTTGAATAAGCTTTCTGATGTGTTGCTGGATTCTGTTTGCCAGTATTTTATTGATGATGTTCACCTCAATGTTCATCAGGGATATTGGCCTGAAATTTTCTTTTTTTTGTTGTGTTTCTGTCAAGTTTTGGTATCAGGATGATCCTGATACCATGAATTAGGGAGGAGTCCCTCTTTTTCTATTGTTTGGAATAGTTTCAGAAGGACTGTTACTAGTTCCTTTTTGTATGTCTAGCAGAATTTGGCTGTGAAGCCATTTGGTCCTGGACTTTTTTTGTTTGCAGGCTATTAGCACCTCAAATTCAGAACTTGTTGTTTGTCTACTCAGGGATTCAACTTCTTCCTTGTTTAGTCTTGAGAGAGTGCATGTGTTCAGAAACTTCCGCATTTCTTCTAGATTTTCTAGTTTATTCACCTAGAGGTGTTTATAGTATTTCCTGATGGTAGAATTTGCATTTCTGTGGGGTCACTGTTGATATCCCCTTTATCATTTTTTATTGTGTCTCTTTGATTCTTCTTCTCTCTTTTCTTCTTTATTACTCTAGCTAGTGGTCTATTTTGTCCATTTTTTTCCAAAAGCACAGCTTCTGGATTCATTGCCTTTTTGAAGGGTTTTTGTGTCTCTATCTCCTTCACTTCTGCTCTATCTTTGGTTATTTCTCATCTTCTCCTAGGTTTTGGATTTGTTTGCTCTTGCTTCTGTAGTTCTTTGAATTGTGCTGTTAGGGTGTTGATTTGATATCCTTCCAACTTTCTCATGTTGGCATTTTAGTGCTATAAATTTTCCTTTTAACGCTGCTTTAGTTGCTCCCCAGAAATTCTGGTACATTGTCTTTTTGTTCTCATTGGTTTCAAATAACTTCTTGATTCCTGCCATAATTTCTTTATTTGCCCAGGAGTCGTTAAGGAGCAGGTTGTTCAAGTTTTATGTAGTTGTGTGGTTTTCAGTGAGTTTCTTAATCCTGATTGCACTGTGGTCTGAGAGACTGTTGTGATTTCAGTTCTTTTGTATTTGCTGAGGATTGATTTACTTCCAATTATGTGGTCGAGTTCAGAATAAGTGCAATACTTGCACTTATTCTGAGAAGAATGTATATTCTGTTGATTTGGGGTGGAGAGTTCTATAGATGGCTATTAGGTTTGCTTGGTCCACAGCTGAGTTCAAGTCCTGAATATCCTTGTTAATTTTCTGTCTTGTTGATCCACCTAATATTGACAATGGGGTGTTAAAGTCTCCCAATATTATTTTGTGGGCATCTAGGCCTCTTTGTATGTCTCCAAAAACTTGTTTTCTTAATCTGGGTGCTCCTGTGTTAGGTGCATATATATTTAGAATAGTTAGCTCTTCTTGTTGAGTTGATCCTTTTACCATTATGTAATGCCCTTCTTTGCCTTTTTTGATTTTTGTTGGTTTAAAGTCTGTTTTATCAGAGACTAGGATTGCAACCTCTGCTTTTTTCTTGCTTTTCATTTGCTTGGTAAATTTTCCGCCATCCCTTTATTTTTGTCTTTTTATGTAGTCCCTTATTTCTGGGAGGTTTTGTTTGTTCCTTTTCATTCTTTTTTCTCTGACCTTGTCTGTCTGCATGCCTTATTTCAACAAGATGGTCTTCAAATTCTGATATCCTTTCTTCTGCTTGATCAGTTTGGCTATTGATGCTTCATAAAGTTCTCATGCTGTGTTTTTCAGCTCCATCAGTTTATTTATGTTCCTCTCTAAACTGGTTATTCTAGTGAGCAGTTCCTCAAACTTTTCATCAAGGTTCCTAGCTTCTTTGCATTGAGTATTGAGTTAGTATATATTCCTTCAGCTCAGTGGAGTTTGTTATTGCTCACCTTCTGAAGCCTACTTCTGTCAACTCATTCATCCAGTTTTGCACCCTTGATGGAGAGGTGTTGCAGTCATTTGGAAGAGAAGACGCATTTTGGCTTTTGGAATTTTTAGCATTTTTGCACTGATTTTTTTCCTCATCTTAATGGATTTATCTACCTTTCATTTTCAGACTGATGACATTTGGATGAGTTTTTTTTTTTAATTTCAGAGGGGGGTGGTCATTTGGTTGATGTTGTTGTTACTTTCTGTTAGTTTTTCTTCTAACAGGCTCCTTTTATGCAAGTCTGCTGCAGTTTGCTGGAGGTCCACGCCTGACTCTGTTTGCCTGAATATTACCAGTGGAGGCTGCAGAACAGCAAAAATGGCTGCTTGCTCCTTCCTCTGGAAGCTTTATCCCAGAGATGCCCCAGCCTGAGGCCAGCCGGAGCTCTCCTGTGTGAGGTATCTGTTGACCCCTTTTGGGAGGTCTCACCCAGTCAGGAGACACAGAGTCAGGGACACTCACTTGAGGAAGTATTCTGTCTCTTAGCAGAACTGGTGTTCTGTGCTTAGAGAATCCCCTTTGCCAGGATCAGCTACTCTCTTCAGAGCTAGCAGGCAGGAAAGATTAAGTCTGCTGAAACTGTGATTGTAGCTGTCCCTCCCCCACTGTGCTTTGTCCCAGGGAGATAAGAGTTTTGTCTGTAAGCCCCTGAATGGAGCTGCTGGATTTCCTGCAGAGATGCCCAGTTCCCAGTAAGAATGAATCTAGAGAAGCAGTCTGGCCACAGCCACTTTGCCATGCTGTGGTGAATTTTGCCCAGTCCAAACCCTTCAGTCTCAGCACTGTCAAGCAAAAACCACCTACTAAATACACAGCAATGGCAGCCACTACTCCCCCCTAACCAAACTCCATCATCCCAGGCTGACTCCAGACTGCTGTGCTGGCAGTGAGAATTTTGTGCCAGTGGTTCTTAGCTTGCTGGGCTCCATGGGAGTGGGACCCATTGAGCAAGACCACTTGGCTTCCTGGCTTAACCTGATTTCCAAGGGAGTGGATGACTCTCCTGGCTCACTGGAGTTCCAGACACCACTGAAATATGAGAAAATTCTTGCAGCTCAGTGCCTACCCAAACAGCTGCCAGTTTTGTGCTTGACACCCAGGGCCCTGGTGGTATAGGCTCATGAGGGAATCTTCTGATCCGTGGATTGCAAAAATCCATGGGAAAAGCATAGTCCAGGGTGGATAGCACAGTCCCTCACTGTTTCCCTTGGCTAAAGGAAGGAGGTCCCCCCAGCTTTGTGCACTTCCCCTGGTGAAGCAACAGCCCATCCTGCTTCTTCTCACTCTCTGTGGGTGGCAACAACTGCCTAACCAGTCCCAGTGAGATGAACTGGATACCTCAGCTGGAAATGCAGAAATCAGTCGCCTTCTACGTTGGCCTGGCTGGGGCACATACCAGAATTGTTTCTATTTGCCCATCTTGGCCCCTCCCAGGTCATAGTTTTTTTCCTGGTGGAGTGACCCAAAACTTCATTTCTGAATGGTCTGGGTCATTTGCAGACCTGCCTGGTTTGGGCTGTAATAGATACCCATTGACCTTAATCACGGGGCCTGGGAATACTAAGAGACATTTATTTTGCATAACTCTCTAAACATTTCATGCCAAGGACTCTCAGTGTTCTCCATACTATAAGTAGAGTTCTTAGCATTTTTTGGTCTCATCATATTAATCAGCCAACTCCAGAAATCTCCAAACCAGTGAAAGAACTCCATCCTTAATATTCTGTTCCTCTAGAACTACTCCTGGTGCCAAAAATCTGTTTTAGTCAGGGTTCTCTAGAGGAACAGAACTAATAGGATATATAATATATTATATACATCATATATTATTATATATCATATTTATATATCATATATCATATATAAATATACATTATATATTATATATATTACATATCCTATAATATTATATATATTATATATCATATATTATTATATATATAATTTATACATAATATATAATATATTACATATAATATATATTATACATCCTATAATCTATGTATAATATATATATTATATATCCTATTAGTTCCGTCCCTCTAGAGAACCCTGACTAAAATGTGTATATATATAATATATATAAAAAATATATAATATAAATAATATATATATGGGAGTTTATTAAGGAGTATGGTCACAAGGTCCCACATTAGGCCATCTGCAAGCTGAGAAGCAAGAAGCTAGTCTGAATCCCAAAGCTGAGGAACTTAGATTTCAATGTTCGAGGGCAGGAAGCATCCAGCACAGGAGAAGATGTAGGCTGGGAGGCTAAGCCAGTCTAGTCTTTTCACATTTTCCTGCCTGCTTTAAGTTTTGGCCATGCTAGCAGCTCATTAGATGGTGCCCACCTAGATTAAGTGTGGATCTGCCGACCCCAGCCCACTGACTCAAATGTTAACCTCCTTTAGCAACACCCTCACAGACATACCCGGGATCAATACTTTGCATCCTTCAATCCAATCAAGTTGACACTCAGTATTAACCATCACAGTACCTATGTGAGGTAATGGGTATGTTAATAAATTTGATTGATAATTATTTCACAATGTATATGTATATTAAAACATCAAGTTATAGACTTCAAATATAGATGGTTTTGTCAATTATATCTATAGAAAGCTGATATAAGGATCCAAATCAGGAGAGATGTTTTTACCACAGCAATGCGTTACTTTACTTCATTCCACTTACAACAGTTGTGAGATGAGAGTACATAATTTATTTTTACCTATATATATTTATGATTTAGCAATCCCGTCTTCTCAATGCGGAGAGACCACAATTATCTCTTCCACTTATCTATCCCAAGTACCTAGAATACTTTGTAAGTACTAATTAAAATTTTCAAATGAAATAATGGATAAAGAATAGTTTTAGTTTAGTCATTCTGTTGAAGGAGGGAAAAAGGAAGAAAATAATGAAATACATTTGAAGCAGGAAAATGTTTAGGTGTTTATGAAACATCCAAGACAGACTCCACATACTGACTCAGAAATGTAGGCTTATAGCAATGGCAGCTGTAGCATTTGTTATATACATTCAGGAATCCTTATTCCAGAGACAGGTCAGGAGTGAGGATGAAATGCCCAGTGTTCATAAATGTAGAATGGTAATAGAACAGTACAGAAAAATGGTATAAGAAACACTGACCCTCAGAGGTTGGGCAGAGAAGCTTGTTTAGAAGATTGGAAAGGAGCAAAACAAGGAAGAGTGGCCTGGACTTCTAGGGAAGAGCAACACTGCAGGCAGTAGGGATATTCGGCTGAGTCAAATGTTGCTTCCCAGTTTAGTGTTTGAAAACATGGAAAATGTCCTTTAGATTTGTTGACATGGAAATGCTACCTTAGCAAGAATTGTTTTGCTAGACAAGGCTGGAGTGAGTTGAATGATGAATTGGAGGCGGTAAAGTGAAAATAGCGTGTGAAGGGAACCATCTTGAGAACCCGATCAAGCATGAAAGGACAGGTCCACGGTTTATTATGTGAAAACTTGGAGTTCAAGTATGTTTTGGGATTTCAAATATTCATATTTCAGAAACGTGGAGAAATGTTTAATCTATATACATGATATCTTTGTGTCTTCTTCATAGCACTTCAAATCAAATATTACCTTAAAAATTACATAAAGTTTCCTGGAGTAAAATACATGAATATTTACACTAAGTTAGATAAGATTACAAATGAGCTTTTGTCAGTCAAAATTGGGTAAGGGTTTGACCAGCAAAATGAAATAAAAATAAAACATAAACCTTTGGTTTTCAATCTCTTTGGATATCTGGACCATGGTTGATGAATTGTGTACAAAGATAGGGTGCTAATGAAAGAGATTTTCTTATAAGAGATTAGTTTTGTATTTCTTTAGTTTTATTTCCTATTATAAAAATTACAAGGTATGTTCTTGTAATATAAAATGATATCAGGGATCTTAATAATTAAGTGGCTGAAGGTGGAAAGAGACAGAATATTTCTGATGAAATTGAAATCCCTGAAGAGTCAATTTGTAAGAGATTCCAGAGGACACAGAGAGGGACTACATTGCAGGTTGAGACTCACCTTTAAATTACACCCAGGGATAAGGAGAAGAAGCGTATAGATGCAGGAAATTTATTTATTTGGTAAAAGGAAGGCAATGGTACCCATTTTTAATAGTTTTTATTTTTTTATGAAATGTGATAAAATGTCATTGTCAGAGAGTTTAGAGAGCAGAAGGAGAGTTCATTATTTGAGTGTGGTGTAACTATATGAAATAGTTTTTAAGGAATATCAGTGGAAAATGCTTTAAGAAGTGTTATTTGCATCAGCAGAGTTAGACTTGATGAATCAAGATAAATTCAACTATTCTCTATGTAGTTTAAAGACCTGTGATGTTATATACTTATTCTAGGCCTTCAAACAGAAGACCTGAGACAATGGCATTGCCCACGTGTAAATTAAATTCTAGTGGGAGAGAAATTTTATATGAAAAATATTCAGAAATGAAAACCTTAGAAGTAAACTAGAAATATTTCTAAATTCATTTAAACTTATTGTACAGATATATCTGGAAGTATATTTTAAGTTCAGAATTTTAAGAACTGGTGCTGAAATATCATATTATGGCCAAATTAGAATAAGAGAAATTGGTAAAATAATTCATATAAAAATCCCTTGTTTTTACCTTACATAGTCACTTATTAAAACTTCTGCAGAATTATAAATCGTATTTGATTTTTAAAACAGAAACAAACAGAAAATATCAATATAATTAACAGAGATTTTTTTTATGTAAAATAGTCATTATCATATAAAGTTTACATAACCTTCCATTGCCACATGCTGATCTGATAGCGAATTCAAGCCATGTATTGTAGAAAACTGGTTTTATTTCATAAATTCATCTGGGGCAAGTACCTGAATCATATTAGCAATTACAAATCATGTAAAACACATTTTCTTCACTAGCCATGGCATTTTCTCTATGAGAAACATCTTTCCTCTCCTCCTGAGGGAACCGTATAATACAAAAGAATCTCACTGAAAATGCATGTCAAGAATTGTTTCTTGATTACAGTGTCATGCATCATGGTGCTATGGTTTAAGGTCTTTGTGCTTCCCTTCAAAAAACTAGTTTTGAGCACTTCTATATCAGCAACTCAAAATGTAATGTTCTGAAACCTGGCACTTGAATTGTAAACTGAGATGAATACTTCTTTGTAAGAATTAGTGCAAGGCAGTCAAGCCATTTCATTTTTTTTTTTAAATATAGTTTCTGGGACTTTTCTAGTCATCCACAAATAAAACATGTTCTCAGTACTTTTAAAGATTAATAGTTCAGAGATATGTTGTGCAACAGCAGGATAAAAATTAAATAAAGGCTGATGCCAAAGAACTTCCTTTTTTATTCTTGGATATAAAGAACAAAAAAGACTGAATATTGGTCTCAAGTGCCTTTCAACTAGCAATGAGACAGCAACTATTCTCAACATACTAAATACAAATCAAATTTATAATCTCTATCTCAGATCCTCAAGTTATTTGGATTTTATTATGCCAAGAGCATTAAGATCTACACACACACACACACACACACACACACACACACACACACACACACTCACAAAGACTGCAAAAGAGGATCTGACTCAAAAGTTTAGATAGGGCCAGGCAATACACATATGAGGGCAGTGTTTTGGGTTCTCCGGCATTTTCACAGGTTTTGACATTGCAAAAAATGGACATATGGAAATGTTTGGACTATCATCATATGCTTACAAACCCTATTTTATTTTAAAAATAAAAATAAACATCAACAGTGTCTCTCACTTGTAAGTTAGATGATCACCCTTTTGGATTTTTTTTTTTTTAATCACAAGTCATTCCATTAGTTCCACCACCTTGTGCAATCTTCTAATGGGGCAAAATACTTCCAACTAAGGATGCTGTCTTAAACATTGCTTTTAAAGCTTATTGCATCATATGCTGGTTTACTCTGTTGTGACTTAAACCTGCATAAGAAAGATGAATTAACTGTTGAGTAAGTGATCTTCATTAGAGACTGTATATCTGATAAGGATGAGTGATCACAAAGAAACAAGAAACGAATCAAATACCTTTCATATCTAGGTTACTGAATTATATATATTATACTTAATTAGACTTCTATATGCTATCACATTATTGGTTTTAATCATAATATTGACTGTTTTAGTAAGTTTTTTTCAACATTGGAAAATTCTACATATTTGTATTCTCAAAAAAAAAAAAAAAAGAAGTAAGCATGGATTGCTAAAAACTACAACTTTTCACATACTCCTTGTGATACCAGAAAAAAACTATTTGTAAACTGTTTCACTTATTAGTTAGGCAAACACACACACACATGAATTATATATGAAAAGCTAATTGCCTATTCTTGCTGTCTCTTTTCCATTAATGCAGGCACTCTAATATTTAATATTCAAAACATTAGCAATGCCCTTTCTCTGGGTCAATATCTTACAGTTAGAATATGAACCTATGAATATGGCTCTAAAGTACATGTTTTTAACAAACAACTTTATTCACAAACACTTTTTAAGAATTTTCTTAAAATCAACTGCAGTTTAACTCCCAAAAATGTTATTGAGCGATGACCATCAAGCACTGTGCTAGATGCTTTAGAGTCTCTAACATGAAATGGACTATGGAAACGCATACCCTAGTGTAAGACAAGGTTGTCATGCGATGCAGCCTATAAGTAGGAGGAATTATGGGGCTGTTTCTCAGTTTAATAAATAATTCCACATAAATATAACCAGAAAGATTTCTGCAGTTCAACTGCCCTGGTTTTTCCAGGAACTGTCCTGGTTTTTGCACTGAGAGGTCTGTGTTTTGGGAAACCCTTGGCAAACCAGGATGACTGGTCATCATAACATGAGCTGGCAAAAGCAGGGTACCACCCAAGAAAGCTGAAAACAGATATTCAAGCAAAGAATTCTACTTCAATGCTCATAGCAGCACTCATCACAATAGCTGAAAAATATAAACAACTCAAGTGTCCATTAAAAGATAAAGGGATAATTAATATGTGGTATATACACAAAACGAAATAGTATTCAGCCATAAAAAGGAATGATATGTTAATATATGCTACAACATGGATGAATCTCAAAACACACTAAGTGAATGAAGTTAGACACAAAAGGCTACATATTATATGATTTCATTTATATGAATGAAATATCCTGAATGGGTAAGCTCATAAAGACAGAAAGAAAATTGGTGGTTACCAGGGGATAGAGGGAGGGAGGATGGGGAGTGACTATTTAATGAGTATATAGTTTTCTTTTAGAATTATGTAAAATTTTAGAATGAGACAGAGGTGACGGTTGCCCAATGTGGGGAATTTACTAAATGCCATTGAATTATGCACTTTAAAATAGTTAATTTTATGTCAATTTTTTAAAAGTACATTTGGCCCTTGAACAGCACAGGTGTGAATTGTGCAGGCCTCCTACCCCTCCTCTCTCTCCTCTTCCAAGTCTTCTCAACATGATGATAAGCATGAAGAACTCTGTGTTGATCCACTATCACTTCATAAACAGTAACTATGTTTTCTCATCCGTATGATTTTCTTAATGACATTTTTTCTCCAGATTGCTTTATTGTAAGAAGACAGTATGTAATACACACAACATAAAAGATATCTATATCTATCTGAGAGAGAGAGAGAGAAAGTCTTGCTCTGTCACCCAGACTGGAGTTCAGTAGCACAGTCTCAGCTCACTGCAATCTCCGGCTCCCAGGTTCAAGTGATTCTCCTGCCTCAGCCTCCTGAGTACCTGGGACTACAGGCATGCACCACCACATCCAACTAATTTTTGTATTTTTAGTAGAGGCAAGGTTTCACCATGTTGGGTAGGCTGGTCTTGAACTCCTAACCTCAGGTGATCCACCCACCTTGGCCTCCCAAAGTGCTAGGACTGCAGCTGTGAGCCACCATACCCAGCCATACACAAGATATTTTTAATTCACTGTTTATGTTATCAGTAAGGTTCCCAGTCAACATCAGGCTATTAGTATAATAGTTGAGTCTCAGGGAAGTCAAAAGTTATATGTGGATTTTCAACTGCATCAGCATCCCTGACCCCAGCATTGTTCAAAAGTTAATTACACTACTCAAAAGTTTAGAGAGCTAATGGAAGAATTTTAGATAATCACCACTACACAGTGCTTTACAAAACAATGAAATATTACTCTATGAGGAACATAAAATTATCATTACCTAGAATAATCTATTAGAGTTAAAAGCTGAAAAGATATTAATACTTTATTATAACTTATGGTAGCTGTGTTCAAATTTTGAGATTTTTCTGTGAAAAGGGAAAAATAACGGTTTCTGAAATCATATTTTGATAGTAAATTCCTAAGATATTCAAGAGTACTTCCAACTGTTGCTTCCTTTTTCTGTAACTCTGCTTATGCTGTAGTGGCTACAGTGTTGTGAGGAGTGAGATCAAAGAGGTCACAGTCACACTTACTTAAAAGTATCACTAAATACAAGTACTGAAAAAGCCTTTGACCAATACTAAGTATCTAATAGTATTCTAGAAAACTCCCCTTAGGAAAAGAGTTTCACTTTTTTACATTGAGGATTTAGTAAGAAAAAGAATGTGCAGCTACTATAATTTGCATGAACTGAAGCATTACATCTCATGATTTATTTGTTCATGGAAGCGTATGAAATCACACGTAATATTCCTACCAGGAAACAATATTCTTACTACCTTCTAAATATTCTTATCCACTAAGCCAATGGGAAAACTGAAAATTAACCTTAATACTTAATCTTTATTACTATAAATCTCACCTTCCAGGTTATGACCTTCTTTTTTCAGCCAAAATGCAGTTTCCAAATGCATCATTGATTTTTCTTACAACTTATCAGCTCATCTGTATGTGAGCTAATAGGCAAATGAAACTCTAGCTCGAAAATTAGATTTGGTTCTCTCAGTTTAGCTGCTAGTGTCCCATTCCCAATCCTTTGCTGCCAAAATATATTACCTTAAAATGAGCATATAATGATTAGAAATTGTTTTACCAAAAAAAAAAAATTCTCTTTACTTTGAAGTACTGTTGTTTTCAGTATTGTTAAATATTCAAGGGTTTTTTTTTTTTTTTGACAGAACATGTGATTGCTTTCCTACTAACATTTTTTACTGATCTTCACTTTACACTATTTCATCTCCAATTCCAGAGTTAATCCTAACTATTTATGTGAGTACTCATGATAGCAGAAAAGCCATTGTATTGTGTACAACTCTGGTCGTCAAGCTTGGATTTGCATACAGTACAGCCCTGACACGTATTCTATCCTCAAGTAAGCAATATACTGAGTACAAACTGGCTTTTTCATTTCCTATTTAATTAAAGTTATTTTGTTTGTTCACTTTAATTTCTCCTGTCTTTATTATCTGCATAATGATTCAATAAACACTAGATAAAAGTACATAAGAAGACTTATTAAAATTATTACTGATCTCAGATGCTTCACATTATTAAAAAGTAACAGTATCAGTAAAAAGTAACTTGTGTGACATGTTATATGCAATATACACTACAGTAATTTTGGGGAAAGAGAGAGATGATTTCTAATTGAGACAATGAGACAATTCCTCAATGCTTTCACGAGGAATTAAAGATGGTGTAAACAAAATTGTGGAATTGGGACTAGTCAAGCTATGCTGGCATGGCAACATTAGGACCAGATGCATAGACTGCAGGAACAGCTAATAAAAAACAAATGTAATAGGGTGTAGGATTAAAGACTTAAATGTAAAACCCAAAAGCATAAGAACTAGAAGAAAACCTAGGCAATACTATTCAGGAAATCGGCAGGGGCAAAGCCTTCACAACTAAAACACCAAAAGCAATTACAACAAAAGCCAAAATTGACAAATGGAATCTAATTAAACCAAAGAGCTTCTGCACACCAAAAGAAAGTAGCTTCAGAGTGAACAGGTGACTTACAGGATGGGAAAGTACTTCTGTAATCTATTCATCTGACAAAGGGTTAATATCCAGAATCTACAAGGAAATTAAATTTACAAGAAAAAAACAACACCATCAAAAAGTGGGCAAAAGATATGAACAGCTACTTCTCAAAATAAGACATTTATGCAGCCAAAAAAACATGAAAAAAAGCTCATCATCACTGATTATTAGAGAAATACAAACCAAAACCACAATGAGATACCATCTCATGCCAGTCAGAATAGCAATTTTTAAAAATGCAGGGCCCAGTGCAGTGGCTCACACCTATAATCTCAGCACTTTGGGAGGCTGAGGTGGGAGGATCATGAGGTCAAGAGATCAAGATCATTTTGGCCAACACTGTGAAAACCTGTCTCTACCAAAAATACAAAACTTAGCTGGGAGTGGTGGTATGCACCTGTAGTCCCAGCTACTTGGTAGGCTGAGGCAGGAGAATCACTTGGACCAGGAAGGTGGAGTTTGCAGAGAGCCAAGATCGCACCACTGCACTCCAGCATGGCAATAGAGTGAGACTCCATCTCCAAAAACAATAACAACAAAAAAGGGTCAGAAAACAATAGATGCTGGTGAGGCCTTGGAGAAACAGGAATGCTTTTACACTATTGGTGGAAGTGTAAATTAGTTTAACCGTTGTGGAAGAAAGTGTGGCAATTCCTCAAGGATCTAAAACCAGAATTACCATTTGACCCAGCAATCCCATTACTGGATATATACCCAAAGGATTACAAATCTTTCTACTATAAAGACATATGCACATGTGTGTTTATTGCAGCACTATCTATAGTAGCAAAGACTTGGAACCAATCCAAATGCCCATCAATGACAGACCGGAAAAAACAAAATGAGGCACATATACATCATGGAATACTATGCAGCCATAATCTTTGCAGGGACATGGATGAAGCTGGAAGCCATCATTCTTAGCAAACTAATGCAGGAACAGAAAACCAAACACCACAAGTTCTCACTCTTAAGTGGTAGTTGAACAATGAGAACAAATGGACATAAAGAGAGGAACAACACACACTGGAGACTGTCTGGTGGGCTGGGGCAAGTGGAGGGAGAACATTAGGACAAATACCCAATGCATGCAAGTAGGGAACCAGCCCTACATCACCCATGTGTACCCCATGTTTGGTGGCGACAAAGGATGAGAAAAAGACAGATTAAGAAAGTGGGACCAGGGGGCCATCACTCACTACTGGAGGAGACAGTGAAGGTCCCGAGCTCTGATCATCCACACTATTTATTGGTTACAATCCCTTTGAGTCTATAGGGTAGGCGTGGAGTGATGGTGGAGTGAATCAGTGAACCGGAAGTGAATCAGTGAGCCAGAACTGGTGTGTCATCCTAAGGATTGATAACAGTGGAAATCTGGGAGTTTCACATAACAAGAGTATGTGGTTATCTTTAGCTTATTATCTATGCACAGCTGGTGGAACATGGGCCTTACAAGGAGCCTACAAGTCTGGCGGGGTCATAGTGCTATGAAGGGGTTTTATGTCCTTGAGCACAATGTTTACAGTAACAGAACCTAGGTCACCCTGCACTGGAACATGAGGCATGAAGAGGCCTTCCTCCTCAGAGGCCTCCTGCAGCCTTCTGCAGTTTGTTGTTCCTTGTTTATATGTTACTCATAACCAATTTATGTAGTCACTCTGTAAGTCCTTTCTCCTTTGCTGCTTTTCCAAACACATGCAGGGCTTAAAACATAGATGATGGGTTGATAGGTGCAGCAAACCACCATGGCACATGTATACCTATGTAACAAATCTGCACATTCTGCATATGTTCTGGAACTTAAAGTAAAAGGTAATAAAAATAAAGCCAAAAAGGTGCATGTAGGCTGGATTATCAAATAGTTTTAATCAGTGAAATTAAGAAAATTTAATATGTAATCTATAGGCAGTGAGAGATTTTTATGTTTTTCAGTTTCCCCCAAAAATACGATAAATAAAATAATATGGCAATGTAAGCATGATCCACTGGGGTAGGGAGAGAATAGAGGCTGCAGAGCCAGTTAGGATCCCTTTATGATATTCTGTATTTGAAGTACAAATCACTAATGGACTGAAGGTAGTACATTTTGGAAAAGAAAAAATTTGGCTGGGGTGGTGGCTCATGCCTATAATCCCAGCACTTTGGGAGGCTGAGGCAGGTGGATCACAACAAGGTCAGGTATTCAAGACCAGCCTGGCCAACATGGTGAAACCCCAACTGTACTAAAATACAAAAAGTTAGCCAGGAATGTTACTGGGTGCCTGTAATCCCAGATATTCTGAGGCTGAGGCAGGAGAATTGGTTGAACCCAGGATGCGGAGGTTGCAGTGAGCTGAGATCACGCCACTGATCTTGGATGACAGAGCAAGACTCCATCTCAAAAAACATTTATTTACCTAGCAGAAGACAAAATATTGTACCTAGAAAATTAAATGTAATGGATACTAGGAGTACTGTGTTGTAATTAGAAACAATGCAGATCTCAGAGGGCTTCTTGGTGGGGATAATGATAAATTTTAGATAGAATCACCATATGTCTAGTTTCTCTGGGTCAGTCTCATTTTATATTTGTTTTTGAGGTATAGTTATTAAGAAGGCAATTGAAATATTTCATTCTCAAATAGGTCATGGTTTTGGCCAGGTGTGGTGGCTCACATCTGTAATTCCAGCATTGGGAGGCCAAGATGAGCTGATCGCTTAAGCCCAGGAGTTGGAGACCAGACTGGGCAACGTGGTGAAATCTCATCTCTACAAAAGAGATATACATATACACAAAAATTGTCTGGGCGTGGTGACTGCTACCTGCAACTCTAGCTACTCATGAAATTGAGGCCATACAATCACTTGAGCCTGGGAGGTTGAGGCTGCCAGGGGAAGTAAGCTGTGATCCTGCCACTGCACTTCAGCCTGGGCAACAGAACAAGATCTTGTATTTAAAAAAAAAAAAGTCATGGTTTGGATAATAAATTACATGGAAATATTAATTATACTTAATACAATAACATCCAAAAGAGACTGTAGAGTATACAATAAGAAAGATGGGAAATAATAATAACTATATAAAGGCTAGTGGTGAGTTGCAAGCAGAAATTCAATGTTTTGAATTCAGTTTGGATTCATCAAGGTTAAAAAGACCTATAATGCTTGAAATAAACATATGTATGACAGGATAAATTGACAATAAAGAGAGACACATTGAACTGCTGAATGCTTGAGGAAGGGAAGTCTCAGTTCAAAAACTGGGATGGACAGGTAACAGAGGTGAGGAACATGAAAAACTCTCCAGAACTGAAGGAAAACAAAGTGGCAATGCAAACAGAAATTGAGGAGAGAAAGGAGAAATGAGGATGCAAAAGCACATTTAATGAGTTTATGTTCATTCAATTGAACAGACTTTTTAAGAATAAGAATCTGTATGGTATTTAAAACAAAAAAAAAACACTACATAAAATTTACGTTTGGTGATAATAACTTTACATAACCCCAAACTCACCAAACTTACCTTATATGCAAAAATGTTGAGCATCTGTATTTGGCATGCTCCTTCCACATCTCTTCCTCTATTCAGGTACAGATTATTCTTTAAGACTCATCTCAAGTCTATGTCCTTCCCCAAATCTGTCTTCCCTGCTCTAGTACATTGATATCTCACTACCCTGAATACTCATAGCACTTGCTGTGTGCCTCATACATTGGATACATTACCATCTGTGGTTCTTTCAAAGTGAAAATATTTCTTGCTTATATTTCCAAAATGATTACCATCCCATATGAGTTAGAGACTAGGTAATTTTTTGTTTGTGTTACACCGTAGTGATTCATCTTATTTCTTGTAAGTGAATTAAATAAAAATTTAAAACAATACATACATACACACAACTGAGAAATCTGAAAACTGAAAATGGAGATGGTTTTCAACTGCACAAATATTTTTAACATGAAATAAAAGAAAATGCATTTGCAACATTTCAAAGGCAGCAAGTAAAACTATATCCGATAAATTCTTAAAAGTATTTAATATTGATATTGTATTCTACATGTATCTTAAAGTATTTAATATTGATATTATATGCTATATGGGCATTAAAAATCTTTTAGAAAAGAGTATTTCATCACATCAGATAATAATTGAAATATTTATTTTAAAAGAATATTCAGAGGTGGATCCAAGATGGCTGAATAGGAACAGCTCTGGAGTGAAGTTCTCAGCAAGAACAATGCAGAGGATGAGTGATCACCACATTTCCAAATGAGTTATTACTGCCTACAGAAAAGGAGATTCCTGGGCTGAAAAGTACCATGAGTTTCCAGCATAGCTGTTTCAGCTGGCACAGTGGGTCTCCTCACAAAAATTCACACAAATCTGGGCAGCCATTTCAACTGGTGCCTGGAATACCTGAGAGACAGAGACACCCAGTCAGCTGAAAAAAAGGGGGCTGAAACAGGGAGCCAGGTGATCTGACTAGGTGGGTCCCACCCATACAAAGACTAGCAATCTGAAATGCTCTGGATTGAGTTTCACAGCAAGTGCAGCTGGACCCGGGACAGTCCAGCTCTATGGGGGGAACGGTGCTCACATTACTGAGGCAGTCCGCCATTACCAAAGCAATTTCTGAGGCAGTCTGTCATTACAGAGGCAGTCCGCCATTACTGAGGCAGACTGCCATTACCGAGGCAGTTCTAACTATACGTCTATAAACAAAACCACAAGGAAGTTCACAAAGCAGCTGGGCAGAGCCCACAGCAGCTCAGGAATACCTCTGCTGACAGACTGTGACTAGGCTGCCTCCTTGCTGGGCAGGGCATCTCTGAAAAAAGGAAGCAGAATGACAGGAACTTATAAATAAAGCCCTACCTTCCCAGGACAAAGTACCTGGGAAAAAGAAGAGGTTATGAGTTCCACGGCAGCAGATTTAAAAGCACCTGCCCAGCAGCTCTGAACAGAACAACAGAGCTCACAGCTCAGCACATGAACTCCTATAAGGGTCAGACTGTCTCCTCAAGCAGCTCCCTCACCCCTGTATATCCAAAGAGACACCTCATAAAGGAGAGTTCAGGCTGACATCTGGCAGGTATCCTTCTGGGACTAAGATAACAGAAGAAGAAACTGGCAGAAACCCTTACTGTTCTGCAACCACCGCAGGTGATTCCCAGGCAAGCAGGATCTGGAGTGGACCTCCAGCAGTCCTGTAGCAGAGGGGCCTGACTGTTGGAAGGAAAACTAAAAAAAAAGAAAGAAAGAATTTTATTGTCAACAAAAAGGATATCCGCTCGGAGACCCCATCAGAAAGTCACCAACTACAAAGAACACAGGTAGATAAATCCACAAAGATGGGAAGAAACCAGCGCAAAAAGGATGAAAACACCCAAAACCAGAAGACATTTCCTCCTCCAAGGGATCACAACTCCTCAAGAGCAAGGGAACAAAGCTGGATGGAGAATGAATCTGATGAATTGACAGAAACAAGCTTCAGAAAGTGGGTAATAACAAACTTCTCTGAGCTAAAAGATCATGTTATAAGGCAATGCAAAGAAATTAAGAACCTTGACAAAAGGGTTGACGAAATGCCAATCAGAATAAAGAGCTTAGAGAAGAATATAAATGACTTGATGGAGCTGAAAGACACAAAATGAGAACTTCGCAAAGCATACACAAGTTTCAATAGCCAAATCGACCAAGCAGAAGAAAGGATATCAGAGATTGAAGATCAACTCAATGAAATAAAATGAGAAGGCAAGATTAGAGAAAAAATAGTAAAAAGAAATGAACAAAGCCTCCAAGAAATATGGGATTATGTGAAAAGACCTAATTTACCTTTGATAGGTGTACCTGAATGTGACAGAGAGAATGAATCCAAGCTGGAAAAGACTCTTCAGGATATTATCCAGGAGAACTTCCCCAACCTAGCATGGCAGGCCAACATTCAAGTCCAGGAAATACAGAGAACATCACCAAGATATTCCTCAAGAAGAGCAACGCCAAGGCACATAATTGTCAGATTCACCAGGGTTGAAGTGAAGGAAAAATGCTGAGGGCAGCCAGAGAGAAAGGTTGTGTTACCCAAAAAGGGAAGCCCATCAGACTCACAGCAGATCTCTTGGCAGAAACCCTATAGGCCAGAAGAGAGTGAGGGCCAATATTCAACATCCTTAAAGAAAAGAACTTTCAACCTAGAATTTCATATCCAGCCAAACTAAGCTTTATAAGTGAAGGAGAAATAAAATCCTTTATGAACAAGCAATTGCTCAGAGATTTCATCACTACCAGGCCTGCTTTACAAGAGCTCCTGAAAGAGAAACTAAACATAGAAAGGAACAACCAGTACCAGCCACCCCCAAAAATGTACCAAATGGTAAAGAGCATCGACACAATGAAGAAATTGTGTCAACTAATGGGGAAAACATCCAGCTAGCATCAAAATGGCAGGATCAAATTCACACATAACAATATTAGCCTTAAATGTAAATGGGCTAAATGCCCCAATCAAAAGACATAGACTGGCAAATTGGATAAAAAGTCTAAACCCATCAATGTGCTGTATCCAGGAAAGCCATCTCACATGCAAGGACACACATAGGCTCAAAATAAAGAGACAGAGGAAGATTTGCCAAGCAAATGGAGAGCAAAAAAAAGCAGGAGTTGCAATCCTAGTCTATGATAAAATAGACTTCAAACCAACAAAGATCAAAAGAGACAAAGAAGGGCATTACATAATGGTAAAAGGATCAATGCAATGAGAAGAGCTAATGATCCTAAATACATATGCACCCTATACAGGAGCACCCATAAGAACATAAAGCAAGTTCTTAATGACCTACAAAGAGACTTAGACTCCCACACAATAATAGTGGGAGACTAACACTACACTGTCAATATTAGACAGATCAAACAGACAGAAAATTAACAAGGATATCCAGGACTTGAACTCAGATCTGGACCAAGCAAACATCATAGACATCTACAGAAATCTTCAGCCCAAATCCAAAGAATATGCATTCTTCTCAGCACCACCTCACACCTACTCTAAAACTGACCTCATAATTGGAAGTAAACCACTCCTCAGCAAATGCAAAAGAACAGAAGTCTAACAAACAGTCTCTCAGAACACAGTGCAATCATATTAGAATTCAGGATAAGGAAACCAATTGAGAACTACACAACTTCATGGAAACTGAACAACTGACTCTTGAATGTTGACTGGATAAACAATGAAATGAAGGCAGAAATAAAGATGTTCTTTGAAACCAGTGAGAATAAAGACACAATGTATCAGAATCTCTGAGACACATTCAAAGCAGTGTCTAGAGGAAAATTTACAGCAATAAATGCCCACATGAGAAAAGAGGAAAGATCTAAAATCGACACCCTCTCATCAAAATTGAAAGAGCTAGAGAAGCAAGATCAAAAAAAACCTCAAAGCTAGCAGAAGACAAGAAATAACTAAGATCAGAGCAGAAATGAAGGAGATAGAGACATAAAAAACCCTTCAAAAAAACAATAAATCCAGGATCTGGTTTTTTGGAAAAATCAACAAAATAGACAGACCACTAGCCAGATTAATAAAAAAGAAAGGAGGGAATAATCTAATAGATGCAATAAAAAATGATAAAAGGGATATCACCACTGATTCCACAGAAATACAAACTACCATCATAGATTATGACGAACAGCTCTATGCACATAAACCGATAAACCTGGAAGAAATGGATAAATTCCTGGACACTTACAACCTCCCAAGCCTAAACCAGGAAGAAGTTGAAACCCTGAATAGACCAATAACAAGGGCTGAAGTTGAGGCAGCAATTAATAGCTTACCAACCAAAAAAAGCCCAGGTCCAGATGAGCTCACAGCCAAATTCTACCAGACATACAAAGAGGAGCTGGTACCACTCCTTCTGAAACTATTCCAAACAATCCAAAAGGAGGGAATCCTCCCCAAATCATTTTATGAGACCGACATCATCCTGATACCAAAACCTGGCAGAGACTCAATAATAAAAAAAAAAGGCCAATATCCATGAAGAACATAGATGCAAAAATCTTCAATAAAATACTGGCAAACAGATTGCAACAGCACATTAAAAAGCTTATCCATCATGATTAGGTAGGCTTCATCCCAGGAAGCAAGGCTGGTTCACCACACACATGTCTATTAACGTAATCCACCACATAAACAGAACCAAATACAAAACCACATGATTATCTCAAAAGATGGAGAGAAGGTTTTCGACAAAATTCAACAGCCCTTTATGCTAAAAACTCTCAATAAACTAGGTATCAATGGAACATATCTCAAAATAATAAAAGCTATTTATGACAAACCCACAGCCAATATCATACTGAATGGGCAAAAACTGGAAGCATTCCCTTTGAAATCTGGCACTAGACAAGGATGCCCTCTCTCACCACTCCTATTCAATACAGTATTGGAAGTTTTAGCCAGAGAAATCAGGCAAGAAAAATAAATAAAGTGTATTTAATTAGGAAAGGAGGAAGTCAAATTGTCTCTATTTGCAGAAGACATGATTGTATATTTAGAAGACCTCATCGTCTCAGCCCAAAATCTCCTTAAGCTGATAAGCAACTTCAGCGAAGTCTCAGGATACAAAATCAATGTGCAGAAATCACAAGTATTCCTATACACCAATAACAGACTTAAAGAGAGCCAAATCAAGAACGAACTGCCATTCACAATTGCTACAAAGAGAATAAAACACCTAAGAATACAACTAACAAAGGATGTAAAGGACCTCTTCAAGGAGAATTATAAACCACTGCTCAAGGAAATAAGAGAGGACACAAACAGATGGGAAAACAGTCCATGCTCATGGTTAGGAAGAATCAATATAGTGAAAATGGCCATACTGTCCAAAGTAATTTACAGATTCAACGCTATTCCCATCAAGCTACCTATGACCCTCTCCACAGAACTGGAAAAAAACAACTTAAACTTCATATGGAACTGAAAGAGAGCCCACATAGCCAAGTCAATTCTAAGCAAAAAGAATAAAGCTGTAGGAGGGGAGAGAGATCCAAGATGGCCAATTAGCAGCAGCTCAGGATTGTAGCTCCCACTGAAAGCACAGAGAGTGAGTGGACGCCACATTTTCAGACCAATTTTCATAGCCTACGGACCAAGAGATTCTTGGCGGAGGAGCCCCACGGGTCGCCAGCGCGACCCTTTTGGAGGGCGCGGCCAATTTGCAGGCGCCCCGACGCGGCGGTTCTCAGTCCGGAGTATACGGGACTGAGTGCCCTTTTGGTTGGCGTTGGAGCTCCAGGAAAGCAGAGTCTCCCATTCAGCTGATTGAAAAGTGGACTGAAGTGGGGAACCAGACCGGGAGATTCCCGGGCCAAAAAGCGCCACGAATCTCAACGCTGCTGTTTCAGCCGGCGTAGTGGGTCGCCGCAGGGGAAGGCTGGTGCCCCCCTCCACAAAAAAATAAAAATCAAAACAGCGGTTGGAACTGCTGAAGATTGAGAGTTTCACAGCAAGTGCAGCTGAACCCGGGAAGGTCCAGCTCTGTGGGGGAGGGGCATCCGCCGAAGGAAAATTAAGAAATAGAGGAAATTTTATCACTAACAAGCTGGACGTCCACTCAGAGACCTAGTCTGAAGGTCAGCAATTACACAGACGACAGGTGGATAAATCCACGAAGATGGGAAGAAACCAGCGCAGAAAGGCTGAAAACACCCAAAATCAGAATGCCTCTCCTCCTACAGAGGATTGCAGTGCCTCATCACCAATTGAATAAGGCCTGATAGAAAACGAATGTGAGGAATCAACAGAATCAGGCTTCAGAAGGTGGATAATGAGAAACTTCTGTGAGCTAAAAGAACATGTTCTAGCCCAATGCAAGGAAACTAAGAACCTTGAAAAAAGGTTTCACGAAATGTTCAGTAGAATGGACAATTTAAAGAGGAATATAAGTGAATTAATGGAGCTGAAAAACACAATACGAGAACTTCGAGAAGTATGCACAAGTTTTAACAGTCGAATTGATCAAGCAGAAGAAAGGATTTCAGAGGTGGAAGACCAACTTAATGAAATAAAACGAGAAGACAAGATTAGAGAAAAAAGGGTAAAAGGAATGAGCAAAGTCTCCAAGAAATATGGGACTATGTGAAAAGACCTAATCTACGTTTGATAGGTGTACCTGAATGTGACGAAGAGAATGAATCCAAGCTGGAAAATATTTTTCAGGATATTATCCAGGAAAAACTTTCCTAACCTAGCAAGGCAAGACAATACCCAACTCCAGGTAATACAGAGAACACCACAAAGATATTCCTCAAAAGAAGCAACCCCAAGGCACATAATCATTAGATTTATCAGGGTTGAAACGAAGGAGAAAATACTACGGGGCGGCCAGAGAGAAAGGTCAGGTTACCCACAAGGGGAAGCCTATCAGACTCACAGCTGATCTCTCAGCAGAAACCCTACAAGCCAGAAGAGAGTGGGGGCCGATATTCAACATCCTTAAAGAAAAGAACTTTCAACCCAGAATTTCATATCCAGCCAAACTAAGTTTCATAAGTGAAGGAAAAATAAAATTTTTTGCAAACAAGCAAGTACTCAGAGATTTCATTACCACCAGGCCTGCTTTACAAGAGCTTCTGAAGGAGGCACTATGTATAGAGGGGGAACAACCAGTATCAGCCACTTCAAAGGACCCATCAGTAAGCTGCATCCAGATCCATCTTACATGCAAGGATATACAGAGACTCAAAACAAAGGGATGGAGGAAGATTTGCCAACCAAATGGAGAGAAAAAAAAAAAAAGCAGTAGTTGCAATTCTCATCTCTGATAAAATAGACTTTAAAGTAATAGAAACCAAAAGAGATAAGAAGGACATTGTACAATGGTAGAGGGATCAATGTAACAGGAAGAGCTAACGACCCTAAGTCTATGTGCACCCAATATAGGAGCACCCAGATACATAGGGCAACTTCTTGGTGACTTACAAAGAGACTTGGACTCCCACACAATAATAGTGGGAGACTTTTACATTACATTGTCAATATTGGACAAATTAATGAGACAGAAGGTCAAGAAGGATATCCGGGACTTGAACTTAAACCTCAAACAAGTTAACTTAATAAACATTTACAGAACTCTCTACTCCAAATCCACAAAATATACATTTTTTTTCAGTAACACATCACATTTATCCTAAAAGTGACCACATGGTTGGGAGTAAATCACTCCCTAGCAATTGCATAGCATTTCATAGGTTTAAATGAAATATTGTTTGGCTGGCTGTTTGTTATTTTCCTCCCTTATTCCTTCCTGTCTCCATTATATAACACAATTATTAGTATAAAAAAAGCTTTTAATATCCATTTGTAGACTGTATACTAGCCTGGGCAACAGAGTAAGAATCCCGTTTTCTCTCCCCTTTTTTTTCTTTCTTCTTTTTCTCTTTATTTTATTCTTTTTTTTTCTTCCTTCTTTCTCTTTTTTTCTCTTTAAAAAAAAAAAAAAAAAGAGATAAAGCTGTAGACATCATGCTACCTGACTTCAAAGTATTCTACAAGACTACAGTAATCAAAGCACCATGGTACTGGTACCAAAACAGAGATATAGACCAAGAGAACAGAACTGAAGCCTCCGAGGCAATGTCACACATCTACAACCATCTGATCTTTGACAAACCTGACAAAAACAAGCAATGGGGAAAGGATTCCCTGTTTAATAAACGGTATTGGGAAAATTGGATAGCCATGTGCAGAAAGCAGAAACTGGACCCCTTCCTGACACCTTACACTAAAATTAACTCCAGATGGATTAAAGGCTTAAACATAAGACCTAACACCATAAAAACCCTAGAAGAAATCCTAGGGAAAAGCATTTAGGACATAGGCATAGGCAAGAACTTCATGACTAAAACAACAAAAGCATTGACAACAAAAGCCAAAATAGACAAATGGGATCTAATTAAACTCCAGAGCTTCTGCACAGCAAAAGAAACAATCATTAGATTGAACTGGCAACCAACAGAATGGGAAAAAAATTTTGCAATCTACCCCGTCAACAAAGGACTTATATCCAGAATCTACAAAGAATTAAAACAGATGTACAAGAAAAAACAAACAACCCCATTCGAAAGTGGGCAAAGGATATGAACAGACACTTTTCAAAAGAGGACATATGTGAGGCCAACAAACATACAAAAAATGCTCATCATCACTGATCATTAGAGAAATGCAAATCAAAACCACACTGAGATATCATCTCATGGCAGTTAGAATGGTGATCATTAAAAAATCTGGAGACAACAGATGCTGGAGAGGATGTGGAGAAATAGGAACAGTTTTCCACTGTTGGTGGGACTGTAAATTAGTTCAACCATTGTGCAAGACAGTGTGGCAATTCCTCAAGGACCTAGAAATAGAAATTCCATTTGACCCAGCAATCCCATTACTGGATATATATCCAAAGGAATATAAATTGTTCTATTATAAAGACATGCATGTTCATTGCGGAACTGTTTACAATAGCAAAGACCTGGAACCAACCCAAATGCCTATCAATGATAGACTGGACAAGGAAAATGTGGCACATATACACCATGGAATACTTTGCAGTCACAAAAAAAGGTGAGTTTGTGTCCTTTGTAGGGACATAGATGAATCTGGAAACCACCATTCTCAGCAAACTGACACAAGAACAGAAAATCAAACACCGTATGTCCTCACTCATAGGTGGGTGTTGAACAATGAGAACACATGGAAACAGGGAGGGGAGCATCACACACTGGGGTCTGTTGCGGGGGAATAGGGAAGGGTAGGCAGGGGTTAGGGAGGTTGGGGAGGGATAACATGGGGAGGAAATGCCAGATATAGGCGATGGGGTGGTGGAGGCAGCAAACCACATTGCCATGTAGGTACCTATGCAACAATCCTGTATGTTCTGCACATGTACTCCAGAACCTAAAGTGCAATAAAACATATATATATATATATATATATAAAAGAATATTCAAACATATTTACTTTATAATGATTTTGATAGGAAAAATAAAATTATGCATAGATATGAAACAGGAAAATATATAATACAGGAACTAATATTTGCCATCCTACATTACTGGGATTACAGTTGCCTTATGGCATCTTAAAATTACCTTAAATGTTTTCTAAAGTGAATATTTATTATTTATGCAATTAGAATATTCATGTATTTTAAAGCACTTAATTGCTATCTTATTAAACAATTCTAAAATTCATGAGTTGAGATCTGTGATCATATGTTGTGCTAAAGAGGAAATATACTATAACTGTGTACAAACATTAGATTGTGCTGCAATATGTGCTACATTGTTATAATGTAATCAACCAAGAGCTCATGAATTTGATTACTTCTAAATATATCAAAAGAAGGTGTGATATGACAGGCCTTGACAGAGCCCTTGATCATCCACAGAGTTACTGTTTATGTAAGGCACTATGAAAAGTGCTGAGAATGTGTCACAGAAGGAGTTCTTGACCATTTATTCACAGTTTGAATTTCTTTTTAATTATCTCTTTAGTACAGTGTGATCACCATAGCCACAAGGTGGAAGAGAAGGATGAGATGTGCAACGTTTTAAACAAGGGTCAGAGAAAAACTTGATATTCTTTACTCAGTTTTAAAGGTTATTTTTCATTTTGCAAAAATATCTAATGATGTCATAGTCAAAAATGTTTATTTTCTAACATTGCAAATTCTGAAGAGATGCTGAGGTCATTTATATCAATATATGAATTCAGGATTCCATGATGATAAAGGACACAATTAATTAAATTGGGGTATTAAAGGAGTTTGGAAAACTTGGAAGCACCCAACTGTAAAGGACAGTTTATAGAACTATAAGTTGTTTGCACTGTCATATAGGACATAAAAATCAATGAGAGCAATTTAAGCACAATAGCAGTAATCTGACAATATTAGGATTTTAGAAAGAATCATCTGTCTCTGATATACAGATGGAAATGCAGGGTCTTAAAGCTAAAATAGAGCAGTTAGGATGCTTTTGCAGCTGAGAATAGGTGAAAAGCACAAAGGGGCATGTATGAAGTGAGAAGACAAACTCATGATTTAGAATCCCAGGGAATGGCAAAAAAAAAAGAATAGCAGAAGGACGCTATGATGGGAGAGAAGAAATAACCAAGCAGGTAGAAAATGTTTCATCCAGTCATTCATTTATTAATTTAAACACTACTCGTTATGGACCTATCACGGGGAGGCATTTACGGAATCCAGGGATAATGGATCTAATAGAAAATATGCCATCATGAAGTCTATTGTTTATATCTAAAGGAACATTTATAGTACTCTAAGTAAAGCAAAATAGGAAATGATTAGTGATCTAGAAAACAAATGAAAGAGAGAGTGAGGCTAGAAAATGTGCGACCAAGGAGAGGGAGCTTGTTCAAAACAGAGCACCCTGGGAAAGCCTCAGTGAGTTTGACATTTGAGCAGAAACCTGATGGAGATGAGGGAGGAGGCTGAATGGACACAATGGGAACCAGGTTCCGAGTGAGAGTGACAGCAGGTAGAATTACAGAAGCTGAATGCAGACACTGAGAGTAGCCAGCACATCGCACAGCTTTGCCCTTGAGGTAAGGATTGTGGCCTTCTCTCCGAGAAAGACAGGAAGTTTTGAAAGATTTTAAGTAGGAGTAATGCGATTGTAATCAGATTTGATTTGAAAATCAATCATCTAACTTCCTGAGATGGGGGCATGGGAAGGGAGCAGGGAAATCAAAGCATAAGGCAGAGACACCAGTCAGGAAGTACAGCAGTGACCCAAGGGAAAGAGGATGGACGCGTGTATAGTAGCAGTGAAAGTGATGAGAAAATTATTTGATTCTGAAAATATTTTTGCAGAGAAGACAAACGGCAGATGATGTTTCAGAAAGAGAGGGAGATCATTTTTAAAGCGTAAATGAGTAAAACAGTGACTTAAATATTATTTTGTGCAGTATTTCAAAGTGCAATGTTTTTACAGGAATATAGAAATAAAAGATATACTTGCATAATCCTAAAGTAAATAAGAATTTGGTCTAGATGACCTTTCTTTATCTAGCTCTATAGAACTGATTCTAGCTTTTGTTCTATAGTCATATATTTCAGTTATCACTTTGCTTAGGATAGATATTTTTGTTTTCTTTGTCTTATTCCAAAAAGCTTTGTATCATTTCTAATTTTAAAGATGAGGGAGGGAGGGGAGGAAGGGAAGTAGGGAGGGAGGGGAGGGAAGGAAGGAAGGAAGGAAGGAAAGGGAAGAGAAGAGAGGAAAAAGAAAAGCAGAGACTGAAATGTTATATAGAGAAGAGAGGACATAGGGTAAGTGAAAGTTGGTTAGATCACAGGCTGTCAGCATTCTAAGTCTGGGAGACAAGTGCTAGTTGACAGATCTCAGGGAAATTCACTCAGTGTGAGTTGGGAGTTGGGGAGGCATAATGTTCTGAAACTATCAGCCAACTATGGTGGCTCATGCCTGTAATCCCAGCACCTTGGGAGGCCAAGGCAGGTGGATCACGAGGTTAGGAGTTCGAGACCAGCCTGGCCAATATGGTGAAACCCTGCCTCTACTAAAAAATGCAAAAGTTAGCTGGGTATTGTGGTGCATGCCTGTAGTCCCAGCTGCTCGGGAGGCTGAGGCTCGAGAATCACTTGAACCCAAGAGGCAGAGGTTGCAGTGAGTCAAGATTGCACCACTGCACTCCAGTCTGGGGGGACAGAGTGAGACTCTGTATCAAAAAAAAAAAAAAAAAAAGAAAGAAATGAAACTACCTTTGGGGATCAAACAATCTAAGGAGATGGTGTCTAAGTCAGTCACAATGTAGTCAGTTTCAGTATCCTTTATGCCAAGGATGCAGAATGAGAAGAAAGCACCAAGCTGTGAAACCATTAGTGGTAGAAACCACAGAGTAGTGACACAGACTTTGTAGAAATTCCCCCAAACAGTTCTTCGGCAATAATAGAAAGGAGTAAACTGAACTTTAAAGGCCAGTACCTTTTTCTTCCACCCAATTATATCTTTGGAACACATGGTAGGCAGAATAATAACTCTACTGATGCCTGGACTCCAGTTATTTACACGGTAAAAGAAGCTTTGCTGAAGACCAGCAAAGGCCTGTATCTCCTATGCCTTATCAGGTACTGGAACTTTGTATCTGGTATTTTTACATTGCTCCAGGAACTTAGGTTTGAAACAACCCCACCTTGCAGAGCCTTCATGGGTTAAGTTACTAGATAATCCAGCAAAAGTTAAATATCTTGTTCTGATGACAAACATCTTCTGATGCATCTTCTCCTCTCTGTTTCCCAGGCACCAGCACATATCTCTGGCCCTAATATTGTCACACATTCCCTTATAGCACATAAGCAGGATTTTCAGTAACTGAGTATAGTTAGGTTTTAAGGAAAGAGATATAGATGATAAATAACTAAGCTAAAGTTATGTGAAAAGAGGACACTCCATGCGTGGCCTGGTATAGCATGCTAATGGGTTTGCAGGTTATACTCACAAACGGAAAGCCAAGAGAGGACTGTAAACCGGAAGCACCATGCTCAGTAACACAGGGGAGAACACAGATATCAGAAGAGTTCCATTCTGTATAGGCTGAGACTGCTATCTCCTATAGGACTTATAGGAGGAGTTGCTCAGATGGCAATGGAATCAGTAGTTTTAGAGCTCCAGAAAGTGTTTCAGGCTAGTTAAGGACAGTGAAGAGGCAAAGTTCCCACACAGAAAGAACATAAAGTGAGAATAGAAATGGCTTAGCACAAATCCCTCAGGAACATATGCACTTAAAGAAGACAGAAGAGCAGGATCTCCTCTAGGCAATCACCAAAGAGCAAGCTTAGAGGGGAAGATCACAGCCTGAAAAAATAAAAAAGGTCTCTCATAGAAGTCAGGGTTCAAAGAAGAAATCATGATCCTCAGTGACAAATAGCCAGTGATGTCCTTGTATCTGTTGCTAGGAAGTGAAGGGAGAAGCCTGATTGATAGCATTTGCTAATTTCAGTGTTATAAATATTCCCAATATGGTCAATTTGAAACATGATGTCAATTAGCTCTCAAAATTTCTCAAATTTGAACAATCAGCTCTTTTCAGTGGCTACAAACTAGCTCCTACATACCACCACAACAAGTTGAACTAAAAGCTGAAAAGAATTCATTAGACTACAACTTTATTATCAAGGCTCTTTTATGTGTGTGTTGGAGAGGGGATGGGTTCAGGCACAGAGATAGAGAGGAGCAGTACATGAGAGACTTGAGTACAGTGTCCTTTTGCACGGCACAAAAGCCTGCTCTTATTCCTCATTCTCAGCCACGGCAAAAAACAAATGAAAAGCACTGAGCTTGATAAAAAGTATGTCAATTACTTACCACACTAAGCAACCCTTCCTACATATTCCAGGTATTTGCAGTTGTATAGATTTCTCTCGTCCATTGAATAACAGATAAGCAATTTTTCATTTCAGAAATATATAAAAATACAAATAATGACAACTATATTTGAAATAAGAAAACAAAAACAGTATCTCATTTTAAAGTTTCCTAGTACAATACCATGTGTAATTAACCCTTATAAAGGAATAAAATTGAGCTTTTGTGTTTTGGTGGCTTTTTATCTTATTTCTTCTCACAATGGAGACCAAGTTATTTACATATTTGAAAAACATATATAGTTGGACTGCACCTAACCTATAAACTTTCTTTATGAAAGAGACCATATATATATTTTATTGCATTATAGGTTCTGGGGCGCATGTAAAGAACATGCAGGATTGTTGCATAAGTACATACATGGCAATGTGGTTTGCTGCCTCCACTCCCATCACCTATATCTGGCATTTCTCCCCATGTTATCCCCTCCCCCAACTCCCTATCTCCCACTGTTCCTCCCCTAGTCCCCCGCCAGACCCCCCAACAGACCTCAGTGTGTGATGATCCCCCTCCCTGTGCCCATGTGTTCTCATTGTTCAACACCTGCCTATGAGTGAGAACATATGGTGGTTGATTTTCTGTTCTTGGGTCACTTTGCTAAGAATGATGGTTTCCAGGTCCATCCGTGTCCCTACAAAGGACACAAACTCATCATTTTTTATGGCTGCATAGTACTCCATGGTGTATATGTGCCACGTTTTCCTTGTCCAGTTGATCATCGATGGACATTGGGGTTGGTTCCAAGTCTTTGCTATTGTAAATAGTGCTGCAATGAACATACGTGTGCATGTGTCCTTATAATAGAATGAGAACAGTACACTAAATGCAATGATAATAAGCAAGACTACATATTTAAAGTCAGAAGCAAGAGATTCAGAAGAAAATGAAACATCTTTCAAGTAATAAAAGGAAAAATATAATAAAACAAAAACCTGTCAAACTGGAATTTTATATCCAGCAAAAATATCTTTCAAGAGAAAGGGAGGAGTCTTTATGTCTGAGGATGATATGTTATCAGGAATTATATATTTTTTTCTCTTAACCAAAACATTTAAAATACTACATATATGTTTCATAAGTAAAATAGATGACATAATGAGTATCAAGACATTGGACATCAGGAAGGGGAGGACTATGATTCCCAAGAGACATGAAACAAATGAAATGAGCATGATTGCCCCATCTCACAGACTGGAGAATGTTTCCAGGACATAGCATAGGGAAGATTCAGGCAAAGCTCACCCTGAGTAGAGAAGATGGAGTTTATTTACTATTTGAAGAAAAAATAGTAACAATATGTTGGTTATTTGTTATATTTGAAGAAGTAAAACATATGACAATTATAGCACAACATAAATAGAATTGTATTGTGATACAGAAAACAAAGTAAATATTAATAATTACATTAAGTGCAAACAGGCAAAATGCTCAAGTCAAAATGGAAAATAAAAATCGGCAGACTGTATATAAAGCCAGACTCAACTCCATGGTGTTTATACGAAATATATATTAAATATATCTCAAAAAGACTGAAAGTGAGAAGATGGATATAGGAAGCATTAAGCACAACAATGATGGGGTAGCATTATTAACATTTTACAAAATAGAATTCAAGACAAAGAGTTTTGTCAGAAACAGATGTGTCTTTTTTAAAAATGCTAATTGTTAATTCATCAGGAAGACTCAACCATACCAATTATGTAATAAGTGACAGAGCTTAAATATGCAAATAATATTGACAGAAATGGAAAAAAAGGTAAGTCTATAATCTTGACTGAGAATTCTGACATTCTCATTTCTGTAAGTGAGAATAAGAAGATAAAAGAAAGTAGAGATGTAGATTATTTTAATGATACTACCAGCTAACCTGGTATAATTGACACTTCTTTTACTACACAAAACAAATACAGAATATGCCTTCTCAAGAACAAATGGAACATTTGCCATGCTTTGTAGCAGAAAACAAGTCTAAATATATTTAAAAGATTGAAATAGTATGCAGCAGTTTCTCTGAACACAATGAATTTTAATTAAATAATAATAAGTTATCTGGAAAATTTCTAGCAGTTGGAAATGAAGCAACACATTTATAAATCATCTGTGTATCAAAAAAGAAATTATAAGGGACATTAAAAAATCAACATAAATGTGAAAATACAACATATCAAGGTGTGTGAGATTCAGTTAAGTGGTGATTAATGGTAAATTTGTATCTTGAAATGTATCTGTTAGAAAAAAAAAATTACTAAAATTAGAATCAATGACCTATGTATCAACCTACTAAAGAGGAACAAGTTGTTTTATGTTCTGGGGTACATGTGCAGATCATGCAGGATTGTTGCATAGGTACCTACATGGCAATGTGGTTTGCTGCTCCATCCCCCTGTCACCTATATCTTGCATTTCTCCTCAAGTTATCCCTCCCCAACCTCCCTAGCCCCTGCTGTCCCTCCCCTAGTCCCTCCCAACAGACCCCAATGCGTGATGCTCCCCTCCCTGTGTCCATGTGTTCTCACTGTTATACACCATGGAATACTACGCAGCAATAAAAAACAATGAGTTTGTGTTCTTTGTAGGGACGTGGATGAATCTGGAAACCATCATTCTCAGCAAACTGACACAAGAACGGAAACTCAAACACTGCATTTTCTCACTCATAGGCGGGTGTGGAACAAGTTGTTTTTTAAAAGTGAAGAGAAAATATTTAAAAAGATAAAAGCTTTTAACACAATAAAACTAAAAAAATAAAATAAAAATATGTATAAAAACAATTTGGCTTCTAAAAAATTAAACATTATGATTCAGCAATTTTATTTCTAGGTATTTGCTTAAGAGAAGTAAAACATGTCCATGGGGGAGAGAAAAAATATCTAAATAAGGTTACACATAACGTATGTATCCATAAAAGCCAATAACTGCATGAAGAAAAAATATCCATAAAAGAAAAAGGTGATGAAATCAGTTGTAGTGTTAGTGCGATGTAACACTACTCAAAAATAAAATGTACAAGCTACTTACATATGCAACAACATGCATGACTCTCAAAATGATGTTGAGTGACGGAAGTGTTGGAAGAAACTAGAAACAAAACAAAGCATATGTTGTAAGATTCCATTTATATGCAACTCCAAAACAGGCAAAACTAAGGTATTGTAATAGAAACTGGATCAGTGGTTCTTTCCTGCAGCAGTGAAATTAACTTAGAACTTGAAGGAGAGCTAGAAATATATTATACCTTGTCTTTGGTGATAGTTATGTTGGAATATACATGAGATAAAACTCATTGAACTACACCCTTAAAATCTTTGAATCTTGTATGTAAATTTTAAATCTGATAAGGAATAACTAATGAACAATATCAAGGCTGGAGGACAGTGAAAATGGCAACACAATTTATTGGAATAAGGAGGTAAAATAGAGAATTGACTTTGGAGAGATTTCTTATAACCACAGAGCCCAAGGGCATAGTGGTGAAATACGCAGTCCAATGAAATACACAGTTTCCATCTCTTCCTCGAAATCCAGTCTACAATATAATGCCATTTGTATTAGTCACATGATATATGCCACATTTAATATGGTTTTACAAAATATTCTTCCCAGGAAATAAATACGAAAGTTTTATATTCTTTTGGATACTGAAAATAATTCATTATTTATTTTTACATTATTTTCTAAAAACTTATACAATATGTGAACCACGTCTTTTAAAATATATTACCTGGGGGCTTCAAACACCTTCTACTTAGCTCCCCCTCGGTAGAATATGGCATTTTAATGTAATAGATGCTCAATATTTTTTTTAGAAAAAGCAAAATACACAATACCATTAGAGTAGCACCCCCATATCCATGAAGGATCTGTTCCAGAACCCCTAGTGGATGCCTGAAACCATGGATTGTACCAAACGCTATATATACTGTTTTTTTCAATGCATATATACTTGTGAGAAAGCTTAACTTATAAATTAGGCACAGTAAGAGATTAACAAAAATAAGTAATAATAAAATAGAACCATTATAACAATATATTGTAATAAAAGTTATTTGAATGTTGCCTTTTTATCTTCCTCTCAAAATATCATATTGTATTATGGGTAACTAACATCACAGAAAGACAAATTGTGATAGGGTGGACTAATGTAACAACAGCAAAACCATGCTCATTTAAACACGTTGTTCAATTTCAGTGAAAAAGACTACACTTGAATAATGTACTGTAAGATGCCTAAGCCATTTCTCTCAGGTGTATTTAAGTGCTAAGGTTGTAAATAAGAAGTCAGAATCATCCTTCACAGAAGTTTACACTTTATCTCAGTTATAGTTCTATGATTATTAATTCCAATGTCCACACTAGCTGGATAGCGAGAACTCAGTGGAGATAAAATTGTTGGATTGTTTGTTTTTCTTTTCCATTTAGATTTTAGACAGAATACAAATAAAATACCATATCTGAAGGCACACCCGGAACTGCTCATCACAGCTGCAGTGACAAATCAAAGGCCAGTATTTCTAGGTAAGAACAACGCAAAAGCGTTACTCGGGGGGTCAATTCCAATCCGCAATACACACATTGCTGATAGGTAATGAGCATGTTGAGTGGCATCCGCTTTATAAAGAAGTACAAAATATATGAAACATGACACTGAGAAATCTTTTTTATCCTCTTTATTCAGACAACTGTATTAAAGATACTGACAAGGAGAAATTTGCAGTTGATGATTGGGATATCCTGCTTGGATATTCGCACTAATGTGAAAGTGTTGAAAAGTTAAATGTGCTCTCTCTCTCTCCTTCTCTGTCTCCCTTTCTCCATCACTCTCTCCCCATATGTGTGTGTGTGTGTGTGTGTGTGTGTGTGTGTGTGTGTGTTCTGTGTGTATACATATAAAGATAGATCTATACATAGATACATATAAACATGTACACACATACACACATACATACATGTAAACGTATATATGTAAGATGTTAATATTATTGTTCAGATATGTTATTGGTCATATTGTTTGTTTGCAAGTGCAGACAACTGACTAAAAGATTTCATTTCTGCTCAATTAGTATTCGATTTCTCATAAAAGGACATATTAGAGCTCATAACGAGGGCTGGGCCTGTAAATTTTGTAAAATTGACTTCATATAGCTGAGAAGAAGAGCTATTATCATAAAATAGCTTTAACTCCTTCTTACTCCTAATTCTGTTGAATAATTCACTAATAAGCCATCATTTTTGTGGAACATACCCTAGAGAGCCTCATCTCCTCTAAATGATTTTAATTCCTTGCACAAAGTGTATATTCAATATTGATTTTTATATTAAAAGCTCCCTATGTAATATAGCCAGTTCCCAAAATGGTTCCTTTCTCTGAGAAGAAGTTTGGTCAATAACATGTCACATACTGTTTAGTGTTCTTCTAGATTAAAACTTGATACAAGTATCTCATCTTACAGATAAGCAATCTTCTTCAAATAATGATTTTTTCCCAGTCTATATGAAACAAGTACAAAAAAGAAAACCAAAAAGCATTTTCCCCAAAATTACTCTGCAAACCTAATATGAAATACACACTAATCTTCATTACATGGCAGAAGTTATTTAAGCTACTTAGCTCTTAGGATAACAATGATTTGAATTTGACTTTAATGTCGAAAACAACTACAGTACATTTTCCATTTAGAATGAATGTAGTTTAAATGAGGTTTAATTTTAGAACATAGTTATAAGGCACCTTCTGTTTAGAAATCCTGCTGTTTGGATGTGATTGTATTTCAGAAAATCTGCAGTTACAAATTCCATTTTCTTCAGAATGCTTCCATGTGAATGAGGCTTTTGAGCAGAACACTTGCTGTTACCAGCTACCTCCCATTCACAGGGCTGCCTTCTGAATGTGCTTTCAATTAGGAAATCTCAATAAGTTCATTTTAAAATCAGAAAAACCCGATTCGACTCTACAGCTTTAAATTATCAGGCCATTCTGAAACCTGGTTCCCACTGTTCTTGATGTTGAGAGTCATCCAAATAGGGAACAAAATAAAAATCATGTGTTAGAAGAGAAATTTTTAAATTACCCAGTTTTTAACATTTTTGGCCAAAAGGACACATGGTGCAGTCAACACACAGGGTCATACGTTTTTGGAAATCTAACCACAATATCCACCCCCTAATGTAAACAATTTTATCTGTAAGCACTTGTCACAGTACTGAAAGAAGAAATGAAGGAAGTAAGCATAAATCTGCATTGCAGTCACTCAGAATGCAGAGCTTTCCTGAAAAGTTAGCAAATGAAAGAAAGAATAAACAGCAATAAAGAAGTGTCACAAGAATAGCATCCTTGCATTCTAACAATTGACAAGAACAAGAATTTACAACATAAAACTCTACGCCACCTTCAATTTGTTGTCATTCCTTCTCCATCTAGTTCAAATAAGCCCTGTTTCAGGAAATTCTCTAGCAATCATCATATTGACACTTCATCTAGACTGAGTGCTAATGAGCCAAGATTTTTCTGCCATAATTTTTACCCAAGAGCTCACACTGTCACAACCCATCACAGAAACAGTGCCAGGCGCACTTTCAATCTAAAAGCAGTTTCCTCTTTCAGAAGCTTCAGTTTTCAAGTGTAGAGGGTTATTTGCTCCTAAATATCTTTTTCCCTACTCTATTTCAATTGTCTACATGACTTGTAATGAAATGAAGAAAGACTAAAAATGTTCCCTTCACTGTCAATTTGTGTCTTTCTTTATCCTTTCCAAAATCTGATTATTTTCATTTAGACCAAACCCTTTAGAAATAATTCTCCAATGGCAGCCGTGTATATTCCTGATCTTAAAATAAATTAAAGAAGCTTTCTTAGGTAGGAAAAAAATAATATTGTGATACAGGTAGACAAAGATGTTCTAGTAAGAAAAAAAATCTTCAACTGTCTAGAAGCTACTGAGCAATGGAGCAAATCTATTTCATATTAATGGCACTTCCCTGGTTGTATCCCTCTTTTGTCTTTTTTCTTTTCTCTGATTTTGTTACAATCATCACTGTGTTACAATTCTTTTTTTCTTTTTTTGATAATGTCTTCAGAGCTCTGAAGCTGGATATTATTCTAGTGTAGATAGCCAAGGCCTACTTTCAAGATGAAGAATACTGGTATTCTCTATTTAAGGTGTTTTCATAGTTGATATGTTAGAAAGTCAAACAAAGAGAGAATTATTAAGTCGTGTCATCATCACTCTCTGCCCTTCCAAGAAAGTACAAGCATACTCATGTAGACTAACTACACACACGAACACATGAACCTACTCTCTGAAGTTTTTTGTTTTTTGTATTCTTTTGTTTGTGCCAGTGGTTAGACTACCACTTCTAAATAAACAGATCAGGGTTGGGCATGGTGGCTCATGCCTATAATCCCAGTACTTTGGGAGGTCCAGGCAGGCAGACGACTTGAGCCCAGGAGTTAAAGTTAGCCTGGGCAACAGAGTGAGACTCTGTCTCCACGATAAATAAATAAACAAATTGATTAATTAATTAATAAGCTAGGTGTGGTGGCATGAACCTGTAGTCTCAGCTATTCCGGAGGCTGCAGTGGGAGGACAAGGAGTTCAAGGCTGCCGTGAACCAAGGTCTCACCACTGCTCTTGAGCCTGACCAACACAGAAAGACCCTGCCTCTAAAAAGTAAATACATAAACAGATCAGCATTTTCCTCAGTCTACCAATGTTTTTCTTTTGTCTCTTTCTCAATCTGTGGGTCTCCCAGTTTGTTCCCCTCACAGCTATTCTGGGCATTTTGAGTGGACAGCTAATTGACTGTCCCCTGAGTTCAGACTACATCGGACTGAGAAGAGAGGAGTAATACTTTCCCACTAAGCTCTATGCCTGTCAGATCAAGATCAAACTGCGTTTTAGCTATGGAACCTTAACTCCAAAAATAGAGTTGTTTCTATGTATTTTTTTTGTATTTTCTGTTGTTCTCCGTGTATCGTAGTAAAAATTCTTGTCAAAATATTTCAAAGTTGAACTGTGTAGAAATCAGACCACTCTTTATGCAAGTCTAGGTGATTTAAACAGTAAAGACATCAGAGCATTCATGTTCAAAAAACTTGCTCAAACACACACACACATCCAGACGCACACACAAACTCAAAAAGGCAGTGAATGATACTAAAGGCAGAAATAGGATGTGGGGTAGTAAAATAAATAGTGGTGTAGTTTCCTCCATATGTTTATTTATTTTTTCCCTCTGAAAGTTCAGTATCTTGATGTTGCTAAAATAATGTATCACCCATATCTTAATGAGTTAGCTCATTATGGAAAAGTGAGATATTTCAATGTGTATTTTCTCTAAGCATTGCATACACTGACTGTAGGGTTTGCCTTATAGAGGATTGCTACGCCTTTTATACACAGTTCCTCAAAGGAATTGCTACATTTGCTGCTTCCGTTTCATATCTGCCCATTCTCTTTTAAATTTACTCTAAAGAAATATTTTACTTACTGCTTCACAAAACTATCCTTATTAAGGTCATGTGGCAGATGTATGACGAGATTGGGCATGTTTGGGGTGCCCTAGCCATAGACATGTTGCAGATTTAATCATCAATTCTCTGAATTTACCTTACCCTGCTTAGCAGTCATGTTAGACACAGCTGATTACTTCCTCAGCCTCAAAATAGGTTATTCACTGAGCTTCAGGGAACCATGCTCTCTTTGTTCTTTTCCTGCTCACTGACAACTTCTTTCAGTATTCTTTGCTGTTTGACTTCATTCACTCAGCCTTTAAATACTGAAATGACCCAGGGCTTAGGATTTGGACAGGCTCTCTTTTCAGCCTATACACAACCCCTAGGAAACCTGTCATCTCATGCCTCCAAATGCCGTATATTCACTGAAGACTCTCCAAGTTATTTCTTCATCACAGACGTCTCCTCTGAATCCCAGATTGCATAGCCCATTGGCTTTTTACATCTTCACTTGAATATTTAATAGAAAAATCTCAGACTTAACAGGCATGCAGCAGGTACGACTTGATGATAGGCAAATGTGTGTCTTTACCCTTAAATGCTGATGGGAATAAGGTGCTTGTACAGGGACTACCTTTCCCCTCTGACCCTTGCCCAAACATACTTGTAGGTGGACTCATGTCACTGCATCTGAGCTATAGAATGAATATGAAAGCACTGCAGTTTCCTTATGGGCTGGGAGCAGGTATAAAGTGTGCTGTCCTACTCTTGTCAACTGGCGGAGGGTAACAGCATCATCTTGAAGCCCCAGGATGGCAGAACCAGGAGACAGAAGAAGCACTTCAACTCTCAATCAACTCTTAAGGTAGAAGTATCTAGAATAGATGCCCAATTTGGACATCTGTATTAGATTATATGTGAGTAAGAAATAAATGTTTATGGTGATAAGTCATGAGATTGTTGAGAAATTTGTTACTGCATTAAAAACAATAATCATTGGGTTGTGATGCAGCCCAAAAAGCAAATAAATTATTAACTGACTTGCTCATTCTATGCCCCGAGAAACAGACCTACTTGGATCATCTGTTAGTTGCTTAGGCTGAAAACCCTGTAGTGATTCTGGGCTTTTCTTTCTCACACACCCACCTCCCATTCACCTACAAATCCTGTTGCAGCACATGCTGAGTATTCTGAGCACGTCCTCACATACTTTGATCTACCCATCACCATATTTTGTCTGAACTACTGTAATATTTGTATTCATCTTTGCTGCTTGCATACTTGCCCACCTACAATGTCCTTTGCACTTAGCGATATTTTCCATAAGCAAGCTAGCTATTGCTACTCAGCTTCCAGGAAAGCAGACTGCTACAGAGATGAGTATGAGAGAGATAATTACAGTGCCCCGGGGTTATCACCTGTGCAAGAGAAGAAGCAAGACTGGGCAGAGGGAGAGGATGAGCTGTAATGCAGTCTCAGTGAAGACCCCACCAACCCCACAGGGAGCTCTGAAATTGGCATAGCCTTACATAATTGTTCCAAGCTTGGGCAGTAACATTAAGGCTTCAAACATCCATATCAACTGGACATTGTTGCAGACTGGCCCAGGAATGAGGCACGGCCTTGGGCAAGGCCATTCTCTTGTTAAGGCAATTCTAGGAGAGGACTGATGGCTGAGGGTTTTCTGCTCCTAGCATTTCCATTCCCTGAGGGGAATAATACTGCTACTCCTGAAGAGGGTCTGGAAGGCATATCCCAGTGTTCAATACATCAAATCATGTAATTTCTCTGCTGGCCATCTTTCAGTGGCTTCCCATCTTACTCAGGATCAAGGTCAATGTCCTTTTCGGGGCTATCAAGGCCCCTTGGTGATCTAGCTCCTGACTGCTTTGACAGCACTGCAACAACGCCAGCCTCATTCATTGGGCTCCAGACAGGCTGATCTATTGCTCTTCCTTGGTATGTTCATCACGATCCCATTTCAGAACTTTTCCACTTGTTGTCTTCTCTGTCGCTGGCATTTTAAACTCTATTTATTGCCTGGCTTCACCATATACTTTAATCCAGAAGTTGGCAAAAAGTCTTTTTTTTTTCTGTGAAAGGCCAGATAGTACATATTTAAAGTTATGGGCCACAGGGTCTTTGCCACAACTATTCAGCTCCACTACTCAAAGCAACAACAGACAAAATGTGAATAGGTAAGTATGGCTGTGTTCTTATATATTGTATTGATAAAAACATTTGCCTGGATTTAGGCTATAGGTAATAGTTTGCGGACTCCTGCTTTGGTCAAATCTTGGCTCATACGTAGCCTCCTCTGAAAGCAGCAGAGCAAGTTAATTTAAAAGCTTGGTTTGGAATCGGTTTGCTCCTGTGTCTCTTCTGACTCTAATAATTATGACCTAAATAACCTCAGGTTTCCTGTGCCTGATTTTATTATAACATGTTATAATAACACCTTCTACATAAAGTTGGTGATTAAATGAGATAGTACATATAAAACAATTGTAACAATGCATGGCACAAAATAAGTGCTTAATAAACACCTGCCCATCACTCAGTTTCATCACATTGCTTAGCACTTACTATCTAGCATCTAGTTAGTCATGATTTCTTCCCTTCCTACATAGAGAACATCAGTATCTCCTCCCTTTCCCACCTGAATGAAGATCTATGACAGCAGGGACTCTATTCTTGAATTATAGGTGATTTGTCTGATCCTGCCAAAGTGTCTTACATATGGTAGGCTCTCAATAAATATTTTTGAGTACATGAAAAATTAAGAGGCTGTTGTACCTTAAGGGCCTTGAAATTGGATCAAGAAACGTGAGTTCTGATTCCAAATTCATCAGTAGTTTCGGTTTTGGCAAAGTTACTTATCTGAGCCATACTGTTCTTATTTGTCAAAAGGAAGAGGAGCCCCCATGATGAACAACTAAAAAAGAAACATCCTGCTTATACCTCAAAATTATCTGCACATTCTTTCATTTTAAGATTATATGTAATTGCAAGCACACGCATTTAACAGCAGGGCTCAGTGGGTCGTTATGCTATATAAATGTACGGCTTCACCCGTGAGCCTTGGTTACTTAGCATCAATGTTACTAAACTAGTATAACTGTGACGATTTCCTGGAAATGCAGGGGCCTCCCTAACCTTCCTAGGATCAGACTGATCTGGGCAGAGTCTAAGTAATGTGTTTGACTTAATACATTTATATTTTATCTTGTTCATACGTCACAAGCCTTATTATAAGCAACTGAACTTCTAAAAATTTGACAATTGCTGCTTTGTCAAAGTTTCAAGAGGAAAATTTGAATACTTCTTATTTACAACACTCTCTACTATTCATATCCTAGGAAACCTTCTCTCCTTTATCTGCACATCAAAGCCCTATCCAGCTTTGGCTCTACCTCCTCCTCTAAGGTACTGCTCAAGTCCATAGTGAACTCCGTCCTTGAAATGCACTTCACCCTACCCTGACCACTATATTTAAAGTGCAGTCCTTCTCCCATCACTCCCAGTATTTTATTATGTTCCACTTCTTTATTTATGTATTTTCATGAAAGACTTATCATCATTTAATAGGCTATAGTAATATTATATAATAATATAGTAATGTGCTACTTTCATAAGTTTATTTTTTATTGCCTGCCTCCCTAGAATATAAGTTCCACAGGGCAGGGATTTGTCTGTTTGAGTGACTGATATGTCTTGAGTACCTAAAACACTGTCTGACATGTATAGGCTCTTGATAAGTATTGGTTGAATGTATTGTCCTTAACACATTGTCATTCTTTTCATTTTTCACTTTGTTCTTTGTTTTTACAATAACCAAAAGTATGTGTCCTTATTTTCATTCCCAAATTACACCATAACATTGAGGATTGTTGAGTTTCTTCTCAACATCTCCCCCCTGACAATGACAAGAGTAATATTATATGATTATAAGAAATTCAATAAACATTTTTTAATGATTAGGTAAACAGATAAATAAGTTGCGGCTTTGGGAGGTTATGTAGCCTTTCACAACAGGAACAGAATCTAATCAATGGGTGTTTGCTGTTGTCGTTACTATTTGCTTCTGTGTTTGTTATAGTATGGATATAAGATTTTATCGATTTGTGTCTCAATATTTTGTTTGAAGAAATAATAACCATCGTTTGAGATAATTATTTAGCCACAAAGAACCTGGGTGGATCATTTGCACAAGTGAATATTTTTAGAAGCCCTGAGGCATCAACACTGCTGTGCCAAACTAAAGATTTTGGGGAAAGAATTATTACTCCAGAACACTGTTCCAACCACTTCTGGGAATCATTAAGCAATATAGAATTATATTAATTATATTCTTCTTTCTGAGAGGTTGACTTTTATTTTCCTTCTTCTCTTTAAGAAAAGAAGAAAAGGTAAATTGCATCCTTGTTTTTGTGAAATTGCATGGTTAAGGAAAGTCTGAGTAACATATTTTTCTCTATAATAATGGTGGAATTAAAAATTCTGCAAAAATACATCCGATAGCAATTTAATTATAGAAATGAGAAAATTGGTTTCAAAATCTATCTTCCACCAATTTAAACTTATCAAGGTAAATTTGATAGGATTTACAAGAGTTACAATAGGATAAACAACTCTAATTACAAAGAGAGTTGTTTATCCTATTGTAACTCTTGTAAATCCTATCAAATGAATATAACTCCCTAAATGAATCAAGGTAGAGAGTCATTTATCCTATTCATAGATTTCTAAAAGCAAAAAATTTGAAATTTTTTTTGTTTATCTCAAATTGTAAGGTATCTGGAATATTGCTTTCATGCTCACATAAATTCAATTGCTTCATTAGTGAATTATTGAACTCTGAGGAAGAAAAAGATGCAGTATTCTACATATAAAACAAAGCTATAACTTTTAGCTTACTATAGCTTCAAAATAATGTAGCCAAATATAAAAAGAGTGGCAAAGACAACTTGCTAACATATTAAATTTTAAGCAGCAAAGTAATTCTAATAATCAATTATATGAGTTAACAGATCGATAGAAATTTATTTATAAAATGTTAGATTTTCTCCACACAAATGCTGAGCATGTTTTAGATGATCTATTTTGAACTTTAAAATCATTGAAAATGTAGTTTGCATGTTTATAATAGGTATTAACACTATTTCTCTAAGTTAGGAGATATGCTCTTTTGTTCTAAAAAAAATGCTTCCACGATGATAAAAAAAATCCATTCTAAAGTACAAGTAAATTCTAAATATTTGTTTAAGTGAATATCTAAAACTCAACACTTAAGCCTGCCACTTCCAATGTTATATTCTCCAATTCTAACCACAGTATAAACTCAAGTTGTTTCTCTAAGGCTTTCTGGTCCCTGAAAAAAAAAATCCATTTTTAATAGTTTCTGCATATCTTCATTTTTACTCATGTTTAATATAAACTTCCAGTAATCTTGATTATGCAAACTTAACAATGTTCCCTAGTGTTCCATGCATGGGGATAAGCATAAAATATGTGATTCTGACATAATGTGCAGAATCTAAGCAAATCTTAAATGTTACAAAATATATTCATGAGCCGAGCATTGTGCCTCATACCTATAATCCCAGAAATTCAAGAGGTTAAGGTGGAGGATCCCTTTAGCCCAGGAGTTCTACTCTAGCCTGGGTGACAGAGCAGGACCACTACTCATATATATATGTATATACACACACACACACACACATGCATATATATATATGTATTCTTCCTCTTATATATATTATATATTCTTCCTCTTATATATATGTGTGTGTATATGTGTGTATATATGTACATATATACATATATGTGTGTATATATATATTATATATTATTCCTCTTTCTTTTCTTATCAATTTTATTGTAACCACAGTTGGCCAGCTTATCTTTTTCAGGTGCAACTTATAGTAGGTCCAATGTGTAAGCTCTGGAAGGAGAATTTAGCTTTTTGTTATTTGCTATTTTTTGGTATGTGTTTCTTTTCAGTGTCTATAAATATATTTTCTATCACTGAGATACATTTGGAAACAAATACAATTTTTACTATATTTGTACATTATATAAAGATTAAAACAAATAGTATGCTTAAACTTACATATTATAGAAATTCTAGGATCAATTTTTTATAACTACAGCAATTAACTACGAAACATGCATATGTTTCTTGTGGAACTATCACTTGTCAGTATTAATATTTATAAGTTAACAGGCACATGCGTTAATTGATGCGATGACTATGAAGTAAAAATTCTGTCCTGAAGATACTCAGGAAAACATACACTTTTAAGGTGGATAATAGAAAATAGCAAGCTGAAACATATCAGGCCAATATCCCCTCCCCCTAAACACACACACACACACACACACACACACACACACACACACACAGGGTAATTTGGATATACAAAAAAATCCCATGGTGATTTATTGGTTAATAAACAATTAGTACCTCCCCCTGGAATGGCCACTGTACATAGGACATCATTTGTTCTGGGTGGTATATCTGAGCTGCTTGATATGTTTGAATTGTCAGTATAGCTGGACTTGAGGTTGACACTGTGCCCAGGCTATTGGCGTTTCAAGAGTGATTCTTGAAGATGACTGAACTGATGAGTCTTCTGTAGCCAGTTAATCTTCAATGGTGAATTTGTCTGAAATAGTCCTTCTGTTCTCAACTCTTGGATCCCAACACAGAAGGAACGTTCTTTCATTAAGAAAATTCAGACTCTTCCCAAATTCTATGATTGAGGATACTATATCTTTGTTCCATCCATATTCTACCTTTCCTCTGTGTATTCCCAATAAAGAGGAGATAACTCACAAGAAGACAGTAGGAATGTCATGGGGACTAATCCAACATGAACATATCCATATCACTCTTTTCTGTCCACCTACATCTATTATTCCCCTGCACTCACAGATCTGTACTCACAATGTAGTCCTCTCATACCTCCTGAACTTTGTCAGTGAGACATGGGATGAGATATTACATCTAACAACAAGCTTCAATTCCATTCAGATATCTAGAGTTTGACCCCCCTGTTCACTCCCTTCTTATTAACAGTCTTTGGGCAAGTCACTTTCACTGTCTGAGTCTTATTAGTACTTTCCACTCAACAGTGGTGACCATCACAACACCTATCTCAGGTTTATTGTGATGTCTGACTAGTATCTCTTAGCACAGAGCCTGAAACAGTCTAAGTACATAATAAGAGGTAGTTGGTGTCATTTTTAACATGCCAAATTTATATTACTGTGTTAGATTCTTAAATATTAACTAGCTGGGTTAATCAGGTACAAATCAAGTCCAGTAAAATTTTTAAAGAGCAGTGAAGACTAGGTATAGCTAAACTTAATGAGCATGATGTAAAAACAGACCCAGTGGACCTTCACAGAGGTATATCTCAGCATTTGATAATTGAACTGGTAGTAGTCAGCTTTGTCTATATCTCAAGCTTATTCTATCTATTGAAACCATTTAAACTGTCTCTAGACTTTCCCTGAGGTCATGACGTGGTCTCTGTAAATATTCTACTCTCTGTCACCAGCTTTTACTCCTGCGTTCTGGCCTATGGCTGCTTTTTCTGCAGAATCTAGAGATCTAGGTCTCACTATTGTTTTTTCCAGTTCTCTTCAAATTGCCATTACCAGAGAGCCAATGACTTTTTTCATAGATATACCCCATTGAAAATTTGTGAGAAAGTTTAATTTTCTTCACACCATTTTCCATTTTTTTTCACCATCTCATGAGAATTAGAGAAAAGAATAAATACATCAGGAATTTTATCAACCACAAATAAAATAATTTACCACTATTTAGTTTTATGTGATTATACTTGTAATATTTTCACTGTATGATCCCAATTTAGTCAAGGATACTTAAGTGAGAATATGGTTTATAAATATTTGAGAACCAAACAATAAATATTTTAATACTGAATATTATAGTTGAAAAATATTTTAAGACTTCACATAATAAGAAATGTAAAAAAAATTTTGGAAATTATAGTTTACTTCTCACCATTTTGCAGAATTAATGGCTGGTTTCAAAATAAGTTAAGAAATTATCATTTTCTTAAGGTGGCAGATTAGAGGCTTTTAGTGTGCCTCGGCCACTTGGAAATAGCAAGATAGTGCATAAAGATAAACTCTATGAGCTTTAATTCAAGAAAGAAAATGGAAACCCACTGGAATCATAAAGGACACCCAAGATCACAGAAAGGAGATCATGGGCAAACAGCCGCCATGACAGCATCCAACTGATAAAAGTGAGTGAAGCCCCAGTGTGTGCGAAAGACAGAGAGCCTCCTCTGTGACTCACCTTTCCACTGGGGATCTAAGCAACTCAGACCAAGGGACAACTCTTTGCTTCTCTCAAATCCTAGAGATAATTTGGAAAGAGATATGAAGATGCTGTGAGAGAAAGACCTCAGGAAAAGCTGCAGGCATTTTTCCAGACACAAGACCAAGAGCAGAACACCATTTTTAATCCAGGTACATAAAAAGTCAGCCATTCTTTTGAGACCCAGCAGTGTGGCCACGCAGGGATTTTAGTTTTGGGTCACGTATTGGAACACCTGCAATGGAGTGAGGCAGGAGTTTCCAAAGCCAGAACTATGGAAAGCATCTCAGAAGTAGACACTGGAATTGTGGCCTTCCCCACTGCAGGCTTGGGACATGAAGAGAGCTGTTTCAGCTGCAGTTTCTCCTGGATGACAAGACTTGCAGCCAAGACCAGCTAGGAAACCTGGAACCAGTCTGCATGTGTCATCGCTGAATACTCCAGCCCGCTCCCCTGAGATTGTGGTGCAGTGGGATCCTCTCTGTTCCACCCCCCAAGCATTTGGAGCATCGATTGCCTAGGCCAGCAGCCTGAGCCACCCACCCGTTTTAAACATTGATCATGGTGGAGCAAGCCCAACCCTGTTCCACAGCCAGGCATATCTTCAGGTATTCAGAGTAACCCCTCACCTGGATCAGCACCGTGATCTGTCCCACCTTTCTTGTGCATAGATCATGTTGTAATAGGGCCCCCTCTGCTCCACGTGTAAGCAGATCTTCAAGCATTTGAAGCAGCTACTCTCATGGACTTCTAAACTGAGTTGTCCCACACTTTCTGTGTAGGAGCTCCCTCTTTGCTTTATACCTAGGCTTATTTCCAGGCATTCAGAGCACCTGCTTGCCTGGTTTAGCAGCCTGACTCACCCCACACTTCTGGTGTAGAGATTCTGGTATAGAGGGACCCTCTTCATTCCACATCCAGGCAGATCCCTAGGTATCTGCAGCACCCATTCTCCTGGATTAGAAGTTTAGGTCACCCCCCCACCCCATCACCATAAAGAGAAGTTGACATATAGGAGGTTTCTAAACTCCATGCCTAGACACACCTCTGGGCACTTTGTGGCCATCCAATAGATCCCTCCTTAGTGCTGATGCTAGCGCCGGCCACTGGGGGACCTGGTTGAGAGTGATAATGTAGGTTATCTAGTGGAAGAAATTTCTAAGCAGCAAAACAGTCAACATGGGGCCTGGCTGCTTCCAAAATCCTATGCTTATATAGAGGAGCAAATAAATGACTTAGAGCTGAAATATATTTAAAAGGGAAACACAGCATCAAAATTTAGAAAATTTGCAGCCTGGCTCTGTGGGAGAGAAGAAAAGCCCATTTTCAGGGTAAGAATTCAAGTAATGTGCTGAGTAACCACTTGCTTGAAAAATTTACATAAGTAAAAAGAAGACAGGTGCTGATAACCAAGACAATGGAAACAAGGCCTCAAAAGCATTTGAGGGATCTAAGAGGCAGCCCCCTCCCATCACAGGCCTGGAGGATTAGGATAACAGAATGGTTCTGTAACCAGGCCTAGCGCCATTTGGCCCTGTACAGCCTCAGGACATAGCTCACTACATACTCCAGCAACAGCTGTGGCTCAAAGGGGCCCAGGTACAGTTCATGCCACAGCTCCAGAGCTGTAAGCCTTGTGACTTCCATGTGGATTTAAACTAGCAGGTTTCCAAAATACAGGAATGAATGAGGCTTGGGAATGTTCACCTAGATTTCAGAGGATGTATGCAAAAGCCGAGGTGCCCAGACAGAAGCTTGTTGCAGGGGACTAGCCCTCACAGAGATAATCTACTAGGGAAGTTCCGAAGGGAAAAATGGTATTTGAGCCCCTCTATAAAGTCCCTGATGAAGCACTGCTTAGTGTTGCTGTGATAAGATGGACACTGTCCTCCAAACCCTAGAGTGGCAGATCCACTGACAGCTTGCACCCTGCATCTGAAGAAGCCACGGGCACTTAATGCCAGCCCATGAAAGCAGCTGTGGGAACTTAACCCTGCAAAGCCACAGGGGTGGAGCTGTGCAAGACTTTGGGAGCCCACCCCTCAGACCAATGTGTCCATAGAGTCAAAGGAGATTATTTTGGAGGTTTAAGATTCAATTACTGCCCTGTTGAGTTTCAAACTTGTGTGGGGCCTGTAGCCCCTTTGTTTTGGCTGATTTTTCTCATTTGGAATGGAAGTATTTACCCAATGTCTATAGCCCTATCGTATCTTGGGAGTAACTAACTTGTTTTTAATTTTACGGGCTCATATGTAGAATAAACTAGCCTTGTCACAAATGAGACTTTGGACTTTGGACCTTGAATTAATACTGGAATGAGTTAAGACTTTGGGAATTATTGGGAAAGCATGATTGTATTTTGCAATGTGAGAAGGGCATGAAATTTGGTAGGGGCCAGGGATGGAATCATATAGTTCAGATGTGTGTTTCCGCCCAAACTTCATATTGAAATGTAATCTACAGTGTTGGTGTTGGGGCCTGGTGGGAGGTGATTGTGTCATGCAGATAAATTTCTCATTAATAGTTTAGCACTTACTCATGATAGTGAGTGAGTCCTCATGAGATCTGGCCATTTAAAAGTGTGTAGCACCTACTCACCCTCTCTCTTGTTCCTGCTTCACCATGTGATGTTCCTGCTCCCCCCTTTGCTTTCTGCCATGATTGGAAGCTTCCCAAGACTTCCTCAGAAGCAGATGCTGCCATGCTTTCTGTATAGCCTTTAAAATCATAAGCCAATTAAACCTTTTTAAAAAAAAATAAATTACCTAGTCTCCAAGCCAGAGACTGGGTAATTTATAAGAAAGTTAGCTCTTCTTGTTGCATTGACCCCTTTACCAACAGACAAGAAAAAAAGCTTTTAATAGAATCTAACATCTTTTCATGATTAAAACTCTCAAGAAACTTGGAATTGAAGGAACAAACATCAAAATAATAAGAGCCATTTATGACACACCCACAGTCAATATTATGCTGAACAGGCAAAAAGCTAGAAACATTCCCCTTGAGAACTGGAACAAGACAGGATGCCCATTGTCATCACTCTTATTCAGGATAGTACTAGAAGCCTTTGCCAGAACAATCAGGCAACAGAAAAAAATAAAAGTCATTCAAATAGGAAATGAAGTCAAGCTACCTTTCTTTGCTTATGGTATGATTCCATACCTTGTGAACTCTTAAAACACTGTCAGAAGGTTCCTAGAACTGCTAAATGTCTTTAGTAGAGTTTCAGGATACAAAGTCCATGTACAGAAATCAGTAACATTTCTTTTTATTTATTTGTATGATTATTTTATTTTATTTTTTAAGTTCTTCCAGGTTACACGTGCAGGATGTGCAGGTTTGTTACATAGGTAAACGTGTGCCATGGTGGATTGCTGCACCTATCCACCCATCACCTAGGTATTAAGCCCAGCATCCGTTAGTTCTTTACCCTAATGCTCTCCCCCTCCAGCCTCCCCAAACAGGCCACAGTGTTGTTCCCCTCCCTGTATCCATGTGTTTTCATTGTTCAGCTCCCACTTATAAGTGAGAACATGTGGTGTCTGGTTTTCTGTTTTTGCATTAGTTTCCTAAGGATAATGGCTTCCAGCTTCATTCATATCCCTTCAAAGGACATGATCTTGTTCTCTTTACAGCTGCATAGTATTCCATGGTGTATATGTACTAAGTTTTCTTTATCTAGTTTCATTGATGAGCATTTTGGTTGATGCCATGTCTTTGTTATTGTGACTAGTGCTGCACTGAGCATATGTGTGCATATATCTTTATAACAGAATGAAAACATCAGTAGCATTTCCATACATCAACTACATTCCAGATGAGAGCCTAATCAAGAATGCAATTCTATTTAGAATAGCTACACACAAAAAATAAAATAGCTAGGAATACATCTAACCATGGAAGTAAAGGATCTCTATAACTACAAAATACTTCTGAAATAAATCACAGATGACACAAACAAATGATAAATCAGGGCATGTTCGTAGGTAAGAAGAATCAATATTGTTAAAATGATCATACTTTCTTGAGCAATCTACAGATTCAACACTATTCCTATCAAGCTACCAATGTTATTTTTCATAGAAATAGAAAAAAAAAAACTATTCTGAAATTTGTAAGGAATAAAAAAGGAACCCAAATAGCCAAAGCAATTCTAAGTAAAAAAGTCAAAGCTGGAGTCTTCACACTACCAAACTTGAAACGACATTATAAGGCTACAGTAATGAAAACAGCATGGTACTGGTACAAAAACAAATACATATTGCTGAGTCTGTCCCGCAGACTCTGGCTGAGAAATGGGTGAAAGGAGTACTCAGACACAGGTATTTTGCACAGGGGGGCAGTTAGGGGACTGCTGGAGAGTGAGCAGTCTCGATAAGCTGGAGCCGCTTACTTTTATTAAGTACAGAAATAATGCCGAAAGGCTGGAGCAAACACAATCTGCGGGTAATTAACATTATTGTTCCCCTTTACAGAGAGCAGTCACTTGTGGATCAGCAAAGGTAGGTTTTAAGACAACATGAGTAAACAAGCTCATTTAAGATAAATTCCCCTACACTTCCTTGTACCTACTCCTCACCCTCTGCCTCAGGTTAGAACAGCTGCCTTCAGCTTCTTCTTCCCCAAAGCTATGGAAAACCTTCTGAACTTTCAAAAAGGTTTGCGTCCTTTCCCTATAATTTCTCCCTCAACTCTGACTGACCTTCCGCAACATATACCAAGAGAACAGACAGAGAACTCAGGAATAAAACAACAGTCCACAAAAATAAGCAATTGAGAAAGGACTCCCTATTCAATAAATGGTGTTGGGAAAACTGAATATAACATGCAGAAGAATGAAACTGGATTCCTGCCTTTCATCATATACTAAAATTAACTTAAGATGAATTAAAGATTTAAATAAGCATATTGAAGTGATATCTGCACTCCTGTTTGCTGCAGCATCATTTACAATAGCTAAGATTTGGAAGCAATCTAAGTGTCCATCAACACAGATGATTGGATAGAGAAAATGTGGTACACAACTGAAAACTATTCAGCCATAAAAAAGAATGAGATACAGTCATTTGCAACAATAGTCAATATTATGCTGAACAGGCAAAAAGCTGGAAACAGTCGCCTTGAGAACTGGAACGAGACAGAATGGTAACACCATCCTGGATATCACCCTTGGAAAAGAATTTATAACTAAATCTTCAAAAGCAATTACAACAAAAACATATTGACAAGTGAAATCTAATTCAACTAAAGAGCTTCTGCACAACAAAAGAAAATATTAACATAATAAACAGACAATGTACAGAATGGAAAAACTATTAGCAAACTCTGCATTAGACAGAGGTCTAATATCAAGAATCTGTAAGGAACTTAAACAAGCAAAAAAACCAATAACCCCATTTTAAAATGGGCGAAGACATAAACGAACACTTCTCAACAAAAAAGACATATAAGTAGCAAACAAATATACTTAAAAATGCTCATCATCACCAACCATCAGGAAATGCAAATCAAAACCGCACTGAGATACTATCTCATGCTATCTCATAATAGTCACAATGGCTATTATTAAAAGGTTGAAAGACAACAGATGCATGTAGTAAGAAGGAAATGCTTATACAATGATAGTGGGAATGTAAAGTAGTTCAGCCATTTTGGAAAGTAGTTTGAAGATTTCTTAAAGAATTTAAAATGAAACTAGCATTTAACTCAGCAATCGCAATCCCATTACTGATTATATATCCAACAGAAAAAAAAATTATTTTACCAAAAAGGCACATCCACTCATAGGTTCAGTGCAGTGTTATTCCTAAGAGCAGAGAAACGAAATTAGCCTAGGTATCCATTAACAGTGGATTGGATAAAGAAAATATGGCACATAGACGCTATGGACTACTAGGCTGTCATAAAAAGAATGAAACCTTGTCCTTTGTATCAACATGAATGGAGCTGTAAGCCATTATCCTAAAGCAAATTCATGTAGAAACAAAACATCAAATGCTGCACGTTCTCACTTATAAGCAGGAACTAAATGTTGGGTACTCACAGAAATAAAGATGGCAACTACAGAAACTGGGGACTACTAGAGGGGAGGATGGAGGAAGGGGTGAAAGTATTGAAAAACTATTAGGTTCTATCCTCATTACCTGGGTGATGGGATCAATCATGCAACAAAACTCAGCATCATGAAATATACCCAGGTAACAACCCACACATGTACCCATTGAATCTAAAATAAAGGTTGAAATTATTTTTAAAAGGAATTATGAATCATAGAAATCATAGAAATTAAAATATGAAATACTATCACAAACTTTTATGCAAAAATTATACTTATGATATTTATGAAAATAAAAATCTAATATTCTAATACTAAATGGAATTATTCTATTTTTAATTATTGAAATTTCATTTTGAGCATCTAATAAGCATACATAATAAAGAAACTATGCCTTTATGTTCTAAAATCTAACTAACTTCAGTAAATGCATAATTGGTATTTATGTAAAATTTAAGTAAATTTAGTATTTAGTCAACAATAAAATTGTTCCTGCTTTTATAATTATCAGTGAATCAAGGAACCCAAATTATCTGTGTTGTAAGCATGAATAAGAGAGAATAATAATTTAACAAATACATTACAACAAAAGCAAATGTACCTTCCCGGATTTTGATTTAGCTAATTAGAAACATTGTATCAGAAGAGTTATTCAGCAATCAAAGAAAAGGCTTGATTTCAGAAGCTGAATGATCTTGTTATTCGTTATTTAGATAAGTAGCAGAGCAGTAATTTCACTGCTGTCTTTATGAGTGCTTTGCTTAAATTGGGTATTGATGGGTTCAGTCCCCATTGCTAAATGCATAAAGAAATCTTTGCCCAGAGCAATTAAAAAGACTAAAGGGATGATAAATAACGAGATGTCTATGAAAAGGGAAAGTGGTGTCTAACAGGCTTGTCAACTAACTCTACTCCACAATATCAGCCCTAACTAGAAAATTTGATTATGTTGTTATGCAACAATGATCTTCTCTGAGGAATGAATTGCATACCTGCTTTGTATTACCATTCAGTCATTTAATCACTGTTCATGTTTCGTGTTACACCATTTTCTGGAAACCTCCGTAGATCATCACCAAAGGAGTCAAGACATTCCTAAACCTTTTGCTTTTTATATTCTTTTTTTCTCTCCTCTGTTTACACTTGAATTGGTGAAACAAGTTTAACAGTATTTAGACAATTCAAATTTTATGTAGTTTTTCCAGTGTCCCTGTCAATGCAGTGGTCAGCCTAGTTACCAGTTTCAGAAGATAGATGTTACCTGGTTTCCCTGTAGAGCTGCATGGATGAATAAAGTGATGATTAGGAACGAGAGTCTCTCCTGCCCAAAGATTATGCTCTCTCTGCTGCAGTCCATCCAGCAAAGCAATCCATGATACACATCCCTGTCTACAGTGTTTGTCCAGAAGGACTGGCTTTATATCACCCTCCTATGTCTCCTCTCTAGGAGAATACAACATTGCTATCCAATCTGTCGTTTCAACTCCCTGAGAACAAATTACAGACTTGCAAATTGAGTCAACCCATATAGAGTAGTAGCTCCATTCTGAGCTCTGTTAGTCACAGAAAATCTGTTTCCCAGTCTAACGATGTTGGTGCTGGAGGTGTTTTCCAAAAAGCAAAGTAACAGGGATGTATATTTTGTACGCCCTTGAAAAGCTTAATCTAGGTGCCCTGCACAAGCCCATCTGTCTTAAGTTCACCTGAAGTAGTTTGGTTACCAGGCTGTTATCTATTCTCTTGACAATTGCAGTATAGCAAAGTCGCCTATTCCTGATAAAACTTTTCCCTGGGAAGAACTTAGTATAGTCCAGGTTATTATTTCTGAAGACATTGCTTTTCTAACCCTCAGTATTAAATATGATGTCTAAGTTGCTTGCTTGTCATTTGTTGAGTAAATAAACATAATGGCAGCCTTGTAATATGAACTAGATTGTTTGTAAGCCCACTGAAAGTATAGCCAGTGGCTAATATATCCTGTCTCACTGAGCATTATACTGAGTGTGGAGGGAGAAAATTATTTTCTAACATTCTGCAACGTTCACTGGTTAGTACGGGGTAAATACTAGGTCAAAAAGGTGAACTAAGTTAAGAAAGTGTGAAGTGTCTTAGAAAGCAAAAGAGCCGTGGAGCATATTTTCTGGAATCGTTACAAAGAACATTAGATTATGATGTAGTCTCAATAGAGGCTGGTTAGTGACAGCAACTCCTCCTTAGCCTCTTCATATTATGCCCCAATGTCGTTAACGGGTAACACTGGTGTTTCTTAGGTAAGTAAATCTTAGGATATCCTCTTAGATAAATGTATATTCTTAATTATTCTAAAATATTTAAAATAGTGTCAAAATATGATACATAAATATTTGTGTTGAATATAATCAATAATAATAGATTGCATTTACTGCACACAGGCCAGTTTATAGGACCCGAAGATGTAGTTATTTATAAAACATTTTGTCAAGATGCTTATAATCTCATAGAAGACATAACATAGGAAAATGCAAAGTCCAATAATATCGCAAAACTAAGGTTCTTTTTAAAGGCAGTTAAACATTTATTAAGAGATTGTTACACAGCAGGAACATTTCTAGGTGTTTTGCTCATTTAAACTTCTCACCAACTGAGGAGATATGCGATATTATTATCTCTCTTTTGCAGAAGAGAAAACTGAGGCACAAAGAAGTGAAATAACTTAGCTTGCCTGTTCCCACAGCTAGGGTGGGATTCCAGTCAGATTGCAGTCAGGTAGATTGACGGTTTTACACTAGGACCCTAGTAATAATCTAGTGATGATCAGAAGCAAGAGTCTCTCCTGCCCAAAGATTATGCTGTCTCTGCTGCAGTCCACCCAGCAAAGCAATCCATGACACACATCCCTCTCTACAGTGCTTGTCCAGAAGGACTGGCTTCACATGCTCCAGATTCCAGTCAGGTAGATTGACAGTTTTACACTAGGACCCTAATGATAAGACAGAATCTTATTAATTATTAACCCTAATAATAAGACAGAATCTTTTTTAAAAATTGGTTTATGGCATGCAGGACTCAACAAAAGAGAGGTGACCAATCTGTTGGTTCCTTAGAAGAGGTGACATTTCAGGAGGAGTTGTAGGATAGTCAGCTACATAGTCTACATTCTCTCATTATAGTTCATTGTTGTAATATATCTAAGTTAGCATATCTTCTTTTACCTACTCCCTCCCCAGATTCATCTTATCCTTATTCCTTCCCACCTATGAACCCTGCTCATTCTGACTTACACTATGATTTCTTTCCTTTCCTGGATTCAAAGACAGAATTTGACATGAAGATGATTACTTTGGAAATTTGATAGCCTAAAGTATCCTCATCTCCTGAAAAAGATTTGCTTCAAATTAAGCTTGCACATGTCTCTGTACATCAGAGTAGGAAATTTATCTTTTAATATAAATGGTCTATACAGTTCAGATTAAAATTCAAGACAACCTGATAGCCTCATATGACATGCATCAGCTTGATAATTTCAAATCTAGGGAGGAAGAATAAATAAGAATTTCCCTGCTCTTAATGTCTGTGAAATAGACTTTCTTCTAAATCTGATGCTTAAATAATTGAACTTCAAACTATTTTTAGCTTTATAAAGCCACGATATTTTCTAATAACTATCTGATCAGCATTCAGAGTATTTAACTAAATGCTGCATTTAATAAACTCTACCAGACTCTAGCCACATTCCAAAGTTCCTTTCCCTTGAAATTTGCTTGAGGATTCAAGGTACTGTTGCTGCTAAATTTGAAAATGTTATTTTTTGTGGTATAACCTAATATAAAGGAATATAGAATCAAAAATACAGCATATGTATCTACTAAATAGCTATAATTCAGGCAGCAATATCAGTGCTTGGATTTTCTTATCTTTAAAATGCAAATACTTACATTTATATCAATTGTTATTTAGGGGGGAAAATAACGAAAAAAAATAAGAGAGTTCTTGGGATAGTGATAGAAAAGTGACAGAACAGTCAGAGTGCTTGAAAAGTCAAAATGAAGATTCTGGTCTTTCTCGTCCATGAAAGAACAAATGTTCCATTTATTAAATAAATGTTTATTGATTGCTATCCTTATACAATTATAAACACAGTGATGCAATGCTATACTGAGACTTGCTTTTCAACAAACAGAGACATGTTACATTTAAAGACAATAATTAACTGAATTTAACACTTATGGTTATGAGATTATACCTGAAGATCCAGAATAAAGAATATTATTTTCTGTACCCATTAGTTTGTCTTTTAAGAATATATCTTCTGACAGAAGTATCCTTCCAGGTATCATAACAAATTATTCTACCATCCCACAGAACCAAGAGGAATGCTCTCCCCACCAAGAATTGAATCCTATGTTGAGACTGATGACACTACACACTTTTCCTAAGTGTATGAGAAAGGTTACTATTCACGTAATGAGGTTGTATGGCTAGAATTAGTGGCTTCTAAGCAAGTCCAAACACTGAAAGAGATAAAATGAAAAAGATACTGGCATAGGGTTCTTATGGTGATTAGGTCTGGCACGAAGGAAACAGGACGCTGATAGGATGAGCAGTTTGCTCACATGTAGGAGAGAAGAAGGAAGAGAAAGAGATTTAAAATCTATCAACACTCAAACATCAAAGATTGGAGGGAGTCACACTGTTTATTATATAAATATGAGCCAGTTAGGAAGTGAGGCAGGATCTGTAGCATAAGATGTCAGGAAGGGCCAGATCACGAAGATCCTCAGCGGGAATAGAAGAAAGTTTGGAATTACCCGTGACTAGAACAGGAGATATAAAATCGTTTTAAGCACAGAAATGATATAATGTGATTTACGTGTTTAAAATGATGCCTTTGGCTACTTGGTAGAGAACGGGCTATGTAGAGAGACAATGGTAAAATGAGAGAGTCCAGTTAGGACTGTGAGAGTAAGCATGTAAGGGGAGACGGTGGCTCACGCCAGACTGGTGATGTCAAAGGAAGAAAATAAGTGATACGTGTCTGTAGTTAGAACCTAAAGGACTGTGGTGAGAAGCAAGAGAGAGAGTGGGACATGAAATAACCTTAAGTTTCTGACTGTAGCAACCAGATTTATGGTTGTACAATGTATAGAGAAGCAGGCTTCAGAGGAATAGCTATTCTGCCAAAAGATCAATACCTTTGTTCAACAGGTAAATTAAATATTTGTACAAAGAGTCTCTAAATGTCATTACTGAATTTATGCATATATTAAGAGCAAAATTTGTATATTTGACAATTACTTAAAGAGATTTTAGGGATTTTAGTCATATATTTCTTCATAAAGTGTAACATAATTTACTGTCTCGTGGTAATTCCCCCCATTATCTCATCTCTAAAAATGAAAAGATTGGGATGAATGGCTTCTAGGGTCACTTTCTATTCAAATTGTAGTCACTGTGATTCTAGGTGTGAGGAGAATGGTTGAGGTGTACCATATAAAACACATGTGTTGTAAAGTTAGAAGGGGAGCTTTGTGTTCAAGAATGATGGATGAATCTAAAATTCTTTCCTGAGCCTTGATTATTTAGGTCTTTGATGTTTCTGCATTGTCAGTTAAGAAGAAAACTCTTGTTTTCTACAAACAGTTCTCTAATGATAACAAATGGTCAAATTCGACTTGGCAAATTTTCTTTTTTTAGAGTATTCTTTCTGGAGATTAATGACTTTTGATAGTCTCCATATGCCCACCCAGTCTACACAAGATATAACAACATGTAAGATGAGTTACAATGAACAAGAATGCCATCGCTTAAGTAAATTTTTTTTCATTTAGGTTATCCATTTTTCAAAGACCATGACATTTTACATGATGTTTTAGCTGATTAGACTGCCCTGCTTAACAGAAAATCAGAAAGAATATTAGGAAAGAGACTTCAGAAGCCACATAGCTTGACCTTAAAGGGTGCTGATGACCTCAGAACCAACTTGAATCCTTTTTGTCCTCTAATACTGCATGAATAATAAATAAAACAATATCACCAGAGGTCTACACAGGTGCTTGTGTAAGCCAAAGAATGTAACAGCACAGCAGAGCTTGATTCTGAAAGCTAATAAATCAAGAAATAGTCTACGTAGTAAAACTGCAACAGCAGCATGGCTGATTGATAGCCATGACAGCCACACTGAATTAAATGGGAAAAAAAGAAACAATTGTGCTCCTTTGCTTCATTCCTTTTAAATCTAATAGAAGCAGAAACACAAATGTTTACCATTCTTTTAGCAAAATAGACTTTTCAAAACATGGTTGTATCCACCTGTGTTATACATAAAACATATAGCATGTCAGCAAGCACTAGATTTCTCTCCTGGTTAAAGTTGTATGATTTAGACCTTATTCCCTAAATTCGGCAGTTAAGGTCAGTGAATCATTCCTCTGCCAAAGCAGAGGAATAGAAGTTGTTTTATTGATGCATTCATTTAAAAACCCCGTGATACCTCATTAGCTAAAAGAGCCATACAAAACTGTAACAATTTTCAGACTATTATGTCAGTCTCCTTAGGCATTAAGTAAAAGTATTGCAGAGCAATTCATGAGGATCGCTAAATGGTAATCAGGTAAGGTCTGTGGTATAATGTAACAAACAATGCATTTATATATAATTGATATTTGCTTTGATGCTTCTCTCCATTCCATAATTCATTGAAAATCTGAAAGTTGTAACTGATACAGATTTCTGAAAGTGAAAATATTCATAACAAGTTAAAAAGCGTAAATTAAAATAGATAGCTGTACAAATTTATTTAGTCTTCAATGGAAACTCTAAATTCCTTTGTAGACTATAAGCAAAATATTATTTTAATACATGTATTTAAATAATTCTTATTAAATATGAATAACATAAATATGGTAATTTTTCTGATGTTTTTTAAAACCCATTATAATTGTTTATTGTATTTTAAAAGCTGATAATACATCTAGATACAGTATAGCATTAAGACACAATCTCTGTAGCCAGAATTCCTGTTATGGCTGTGTGACCCTTAGCCAGTTACTTAATCTCCCTGTGACTCCAGTTACCTCATCTGAAACATGAAGGCTAATGAGAGCAGCTACCCGCTAGAATTGGTGGAAGAATGACATAAATGAATACCATTAAAATTCTTATGATAATGATCGGTACATTGTAAACAATGATAAAATAACAGCTATATTTATTGTGTCCAGTCAGTTTTCAACTTCTATGTACCATGGACTTCTTTGGAAGTCTAATGAAATATTTCTCATAATAATGTTTGGGAAAATAAATAAAGTAAATATGATTATGAAGAAGTTCAATTATATTGAAATACACTTTAATCCACACACCCCCAGGCCCATGAATAAAGGGTAAGACCCCCTGAGCTGTACACATTGTCAGAAAAGCCCTGTTATTCATCCCTTCTGTTGTTGTTGCTTTTTCTTGTCATCCACTCTGAATTCATACAGCATCGTTAGCCAACTGATTGTATTAGTGTGTAAATTATTGTTCAACTGGAAGGACATAGGAATTTTTACAATAATTCTATTCTGAAAATGTAGATTATGTTACACATATATGTATGTGTATTTACAAATATTTTCCAACTTATGTACATATACAAGATAAACCCACATTACATTAAATTCCTCAAAATAGACCATTTCTAAATCAAATTATGAAGAGCTCTTTATCATATTTAAATCTTATTACTATTTTAAAATAATCAGATCAGAGGTTGAGTCACAATGCCCAAAACCTCTGGAACCAAAACATTTAAACAAACAGGAACATTAAATATATTATGTCTTTCAGCGATATCATGTAAATGAAAAGAGAATTGCTTATATAAGTACTGTGCAAATTGCATAACGGTGTCTTAAATTTCTACAATTGGATATAGCAAAAGATACTTACAAAGAAGCCAATAATAGGTCAGATACAGAGTAGAAGAAAGTAGAATATGCAAACAGATAAGTTTTATGAATCTTTTAAAAAGAAAATGAAATAAATCTTACTGAACTTGCACTACTAAGCCCTGAAAAACTCAAGTAAGTTATATTTTTAGTACATTTCGCTATAACACAGGTGCAAATTTAGTCAATACTCGGATTTAGCCTTTGTGTAATAATTATTTTTAAAAATTTCTAGCCGTGGAATTTGTTTAACATTACTAATTATAAAACCTATAAATAGGGTAAATATTTTTTTATTTTCCAAAAACTTAATTGAGCAACAGATGAGAAGCATGATTTGAACCTTTAACACGTTAGTCAAAACATTTTTAAATAAGTTGCCAAATGATTATAGACAAATATTAAAATATCTAAAAAAGTGATTAATAGTTTTAGCATTATTTTATTCATACCCCCAAGGTTACTGAAATTATTTTCAAAACAATAGGAAAACCTCTGATGATAGCATTTCATTGATATGATTGATACTAAGTGTACTTAAGGAAATACTGAAGAACAACAAAATCACTGGTGCACAAAATGTATATGTGATGGATACTAATGGTTGTTTGAGAGGCCTAAATGTTAAATGAAAATTTCATCCACTTGTCTCTTACATTTTAATTTGAAACCAAATAATTTCTTATTCAAAAACAAAATGGGGTCAGGCATGATAGTTCATGCCTGTAATTTCAACACTTTGAGAGGCTGATGCAGGAGGATAGTCTGGGCCCAGGAGTTCCAGACCAAGCCAGCAACACAGTGAGACCCTGTCTTTACACATTTTTTTAAAAGTTAACCAGGCATGGTGGTGTACTATAGTCCCAGCTACTCAGGAGGCTTGGCAGGAGGATCTCTTGAGCCCAGGATGTCGAGGCTGCAGTGAGCCATGATTGCAGCACTGTATTCTAGCCTGGGTGACAGAGCAAGGCCCTGTCTCAAAAATAAAATAAAACATGATAAAATAAAATGAAATATATATCTTTTCTTTTACAGAGTTTTTCCTTAAAAAGATTTCTACTTCTTCAAATCACTTTTAATTTTAGTGCTTCTCTCCCCATTTAATTTAATTACCAATAAAAAAAAAAGTTTATAGTTAAGATCCAAACGAGAAGTTTGTGAGTAAATAGTTTCTAACTGTAACCAATTTATCCACCAATTCTATTTGATCCAATTCAACAAAAATGCCGTGGACTATAATTTATGTAGCAAAGTTAATTTCAGACTGTCTCAAATTATACAATGCAGAATGAACTGGAGACAGCAGAACATTTCAGAAAACAAGAAGACATTCAATCAAAATGTCTACTCTCATCTATAAAGTTGTATATCAAAATCTTAAGTGGCCCTGATGTGTCAGAGCTACATATTACACACAGACACACCCACAAACACACACACACACACACAAACAGAAATGCATAGCTTTGAAAAAAATTTTACTGTCTCAGGGAGACTCAGGAGTAAAGAATGTTATCTAATGAATAATATAGAATCTCCGTTAGAAAAATGCCCATATATGCAAAAACTTTAGTAAAATTGTTTATAGACAAACACATTTGCTTTTAGCTTAGGTTGTTTGTGAAAGAGTCTATGGACTTTTACTGTAAGGTTTAGGCTTACTGTCAGCCCGTTTAAAACAAAAGATCTGTGTTTGTCTGTGTAAGACCAATTATATTTAAAGACATCAGCTCGCAAAAGGTTAAATGCTATGGTTGCTTTTTCAAATACAGCAAACACAAAAATATACAGTAAGCCAACTAGACATTAAAAATACAACAAAATAACACACACACACACACACACACAAATACAAGCACACACACGGGTACCCACACAGATGCACAAACACGTTCTGTTTTAGTGTTAAATATGGAGATTGCAACTGCTCACATCACGTAAAAGCCTACACACAACTCCGCTTTATCTCTACTATTTCTGGGATATTTCCCCATACATGGGATAGAACCGCTATAGAAATATTTTTCTATCAGGTCTTTGGACGTTTAACCCTGCATACCAAAGCATGTCAGGCAGGGATTACTATGTGGCCGTGTCTATATTTTACCAGCCCAAACAAAAGTTGCTCTGAAAGCAGTCCAATAATTGTCGTTGGACAATATCTTCAGAAATACACAGCAGGTATATTCTTTGTCTGTAGCTAATCTTATGGTTTTGTGGTCATCATTTTCTATCCTTACTCCACAATAGTTGAACTCCTAAACCTTCATTTAATTTTATTGGGTTGAGCACAGACAGTGAAAGTAAACTACCAGGATCAGAATTCTATCTGGTTCTACCACCTACCAGCTATGTAACCTTGGGTAACTTAATTAATTATCTGTTTCTCAGTTTGTTCCTCTCTAAAAGAGTAATTATTAATAATACTCACATTATAGGATTGGATTGTGATGAGAGTTAAATAGGCTAATATATGCAAAGTACATAAAATAGTGTCTATACTTTCTCTCCAGAAAAGTGCTTTGTAAGTGTTGGGTATTATAATTATTCACTTAGTTCCAAGTCAAAACACAGTGTAAATGAAGTCTACATAGCTTCTGTTCAGAATATATCAGAATTTCCATTGAGAAACACTGATTCTTCAAGATGAGACATGATAAAAGCATTGGAGAAACAAAATTTAATGTACCTCTCTTACACAAAGCCATCAGCTTATTAAAGGCTCTGAGAAGTTAATATCTATTTTAGCCCATATTTCCCCAAACTTATTGGATTATATAACCAAATTTTGTCTATTTGCTTATAAGGTTTGAATTTTAAAACTATCAATATTTTGAAAATGATATTTCTCCAGTAGATGAAAAGAAAGGGAGCGAAAGTAGGATTAAAATGAAGCTGGAATGGCAATAAGAATGTTTATCCTGTTTGTGTGGCAACATCAGGGAGCAGCCTGAAAAGAGAAAGGGAATTAAAGCTAAACATTACCATTAGAAAAGCTCTCTTCTATGAGAAAAAGCTATTTTCTGTGAGAAAAACAACAGCAATGGAGTAAAAGGATATACTTTGAAAGCAGCAAAGCACTATATTTTCTCAGGATAAAATAATTTGGTGATAAGGAGGAAATTAAGAGCTCCACCTTGATCTTATTTGAATCTCATTTAGTCAACCCATTGTTGTCCCAGTTATCTACAAGTATCTGAGGCAAACATTCTCATTTCTCAATAATTTCAGTTACTCAAGGAAGTTCTTTCCTACACTAATATTTTCATTGTTTTTATGGTATTAGTACCTTCCTAGATGATCCCTTTGCTATCCTTGTCAATTCGTACTTGGATCTCCTCTCTTTCAATGACGTATTTTAATTGAATCCCATTCTTTTACGTCCACGGTAGCAAACAGCTGATGTGAGTTAACCTTGTAGATTATTCTCACCACTGCATCTCATATTCTAGACAGTGGTGAGGCTTTGCTCCAGTGCTAATCTCCATCATAAATAGCTCCCACTAGCTTCTGCATTCACTCCTTAATACGTAACTTGAACAACTTAAATATGAAGTTTAACTGTTTTTCTTTTGTTTGAGTGTGTTATCATATATGGAATATCTGCTCTTGTATTATTAGGTAACTACTACAAACATTAAGAACTATAAGCATTCTTCTTTACAGCCATTAGAGCATAAAGAATAGCCGCTTCAGACAGTTTTTGAAAAACAAACAAGATGAAATGCAATGATGCATAAGTGTTCAAGAAAGTGTTTCAAGAATATGCTGAAGCCAATTTTAAAGCAAACAGTTAAGGTAAAAGATTTGAAGTAAGCAAAACCACTAAATTCTATAGATTTTTAAAAATAATTAGGTATTGTCATTCCAAGATTCAATCTTCCTTCAACTGAGAATCAGAAGGGGAAAGTGACTCAAACTCTGAGTCTGCTAGTAAGGCTGCTTTCACGATTCAAAGAGAACACAGGTAAATCAACAGTGTAGGATAGATTTCTACCCACACATTCATCATGTAACTTCCATTCTGACACAGCACGCATAATTCGATCAAACACTAAAGACAAGCCTACCATAACCATGACACTGCCTGATTCATGATGACATTGTAGATAATGAAAAACATTTTAGAAAGACTCCAGGAACCATCTATTTCCTATAGCAATATGAGTAGTAATAATAACTGCCAATTACGGAGTGCTTACTGCTTTAGGGTAGGACCTTTATGTACACGAGTTTTAAAGCTCAAAACAGGTTTCCAAGTAATGATTCTTACTCCATATTAGAGAAGCCAAAACTGAAATTCAGAGAGATTTAGTGTATGCCTCTAATCAATTAAGTAGTAGAACTTAAATTAGATGCTAGGTCTGTTTTATTTCAAAGTCCTTATTCTTTAAATGATCTCAAACTTCTTCTCATAGTTGTGCTTGATAAACTCCTGAATAATAGTCATTAAATAAATTTTAAATCTAAAGTAAAGAAGCGCTTAGTGACAATTATTAATCTAAACTGACGTGTACAGCTCATGATAAAAATTACAAAGGGGAATAGATGTGAAATTGTCTATATCATAGATACTATGGGAATAATAAAATCACCTTTATTTGTACTATGAGAATTGGGAAATTCTCATGAATTAAATTTGCATCTTTAGTTGTTATTAACAAGTGACCAAATGCAAACACTCAGAGAAAAAGTTAGATGAAATTTTGTATTTATTTCATTCCAATTGCTTGTTATATCTTACCATTATAATAATATTTCCAAATTGGCTAAGCTTAAGCATAGCATAAGAAAATAAAAGACAAAGGAAAACAAATTTCATACATTTTCCTGCAGTACGTGGAAAACATTTTTGTTCCTTCCTTATATTGACCTTTTTTGTATTCATATTCAAGTTAAAACATAAAACTGATTATACTAAACCTTCTTAAATGTCAAGAGAGAATACAGCCATGCCTCGGAGCACAAAACTAAAATGAAATATATTGTAATAGCTGTATAGTAAGGATTAATACAAAGACTTTTTTCGAGCCCTAAGGAAGGTGCAATGGATTCTGCCAAGATGTAGGAGTGGGAGTTGGTAACACAAAGATCTCAGAGAGAAGATGTAATTTAAGCTATGCCTTGAAGGATAGGTGAATTCCACTGGGTTGAAAGAAGGAAATAAAATTTTAGGCAGCGAGAACAACAAGAACAAAGGCCCAGAGGAACAGGAAAGCGTGGCATACTCCTTACAGTGTTAAAATTCTTGGGGTCAAGAATATAGTGTTCCTGAAGGTGAAGTGGGAAGAAAGTTACAAGAGAGAAGTCACTAGGAGTGATTTAGGCTTTGTACGTTTTTATTAAATGTTTGGGCTTTATTATGTAAATAAGAGAAAAATCAATGAAGCTTTTTATAAAAAATAAATTCAAACCTATAATTTCCAAAATTGCCTTTATTGCATAATTAAGGGTGAATTTGAGGGAAAAACTATAGGTATATCTTATTTTATTGTGTTTCACTTGATTATGTTTTGCAGCTATTACATTTTCTTACAAAACGAAGGTTTGTGGCAACCTTATGCTGAGCAACTCAAGCAAGGTGCCATTTTCTTTTAACAGCATAGGTTCACTTTATAGCTCTGTGTCACATCATGTTTGCAGTTTTCACAATATTTCAAACTTTATAATTATTATAGTATCTGTTGTGCTGATCTGTGATCAGTGATCTTTGATATTACTATTGTAATTTTGGGGGAGGCGCCATACATCACACCCAGATAAGACAACAAACTTAATTGATAAATATTGTGCATTCTGACTGCTCTACAGACTGGCCATTCTCCCATCTCTCTTTTTTTCTCAGGCCTCCCTGTACTCTGAGACTCAACAATACTAAAATTAGTCCAATTAATATCTCAGCAATGGCCTCTAAGTGTTCCAGTGAAAGAAAGGGTTGTATTTCTCCGACTTGAAAAGCTAGAAATGATTGAGCTTAGTGAGGAAGGTATGTTGGAAGCTGAGAGAGCTGGAAAACTACACCTGTTGCAGCAAACAGCCAAGTTCTGAATGAAAAGGACAAGTTTTGAAGAAAATTATAAGCGCTACTCCAGTGAACACATGAATGATAAGAGAATGAAAAAGTTTTACTATCGACATGGAGAAAGCTTTAATGGTGTGAGCAGAAGATCATACCAGACACACCATGCCCTTAAGTCAAAGCTGAGTTAGAGTAAGTTCTTAACTCTCTTCAATTTTATGAAGGCTGAGAGAGGTGAGGAAGCTACAGAAGAAAGTCTCTGAAACTAGCAGATGTTAGTTCATGAGGTTAAGGAAAGAAGATGTATCCATAACATAAAAGCATGATGGAAAATGGCAAGCGCTGATGTAGAAGCTGCAGCAAGTTATCTAGAAGATTTAACTAAGTTTATTCATGAAGGTGGTGACATTAAAGGACTGACTTTTTTTTAATGTGGATGAAACCGCTTTATATTGGAGAAGATGCCATCTGGGACTTTCATAGCGAGGGAGGAATCATCAATGCCTGACTTCAAATCTTGAAAGGACAAACTAACTGTCTTGTGAGGGGCTAATGCAGCTTGTAGGTTTAAGTTGAAGCCAATGCTCATTTGCCATTTCAAAAACCTTGGAGTCCTTAAGAATTCTGCCAAATCTACTCTGCTTGTGTTTTATAAATGGAACAAAGCGTGGATGACAGAACATTTGTTTATGGCATGGTTTACTGAATATTTTAAGTACACTGTTAAGACATACTGCTCAGAAGAAAATATTTCTTTCAAAATATTATTGTTCACTGACAGTACCACAGGTCACCCAAAAACTCTGATGGAGATGTATAGGGAAAGGAATGTTTTTTCATTACTGATAATACAGCATCCATTCTGTAGCTCATGGACTAAGAAGTCATTTTGGCTTTCAAGTCTTAATATTTAAGAAACACATTTTGCATAAGGCTATAGCTGCCATAGACAGTGATTTTTCTGCTGGATCTGAGCAAAGTAAGTTAAAAAAGTAAAAACGTTACCATTTTAGATGTTGCTAAGAATGTTCATGATTCATGGGAGGAGGTCAAATGTCAACATTAACTATATCTGGAAAAAAAGTTAATTCTAATCTTCATAGATGATTAGATGATTAGTCTTTGAGGGGTTCAAGACTTCAATGGCAGAAGGAAACACAGGTGTGGTGAAAATATCAGAAACAGAATTAGAAATGGAGCCTGAAGGTGTGGCTGAACTGCTGTAATCTCATGACAAAATGAACAAATGAGGAGCTGCTTCATATGGATAAGCAAATAAAGTGGCTTCTTGAGGTGAAATGTACTCACAGCAAAGATGCTGTGAACCTTGTTGAAATGACAACAAAAATCTGGAATATTTTATAAACTCACTTACTAAAGCAGCAACAGGGTTTAAAAGGATTGACTTCAATTTTCAAAGCAGTTTTATGGGTAAATTCCTATCACACATCACACACTACGAAGACACCTCTAATGAAAGGAAGAGTCAACCAATAAGGAAAACTTCACTGTTGTCTTATTTTAAGAAGTTGCCACAGCCACTCTGACCTTCGGCAAACACCACCATAATCAGTCAGCAGTCATCAACATCAAGGCAACCTCCATTAGCAAAAAGATTACAACTCACAAAAGCTCATATAATTGTTAACATGTTTTAGTAATACAGCATTTTTAATTAAAATTTGTTTTTTTAGACGTAATGCTATTACACTCTTAATAGACTACAGTATAGGGTAAGCATAACTTTTATATACACTGGGAAACACAAAAATTTGGGAGATTCTCTTGATTTTGGGATTTGCTGTACTGCAGTGTTCCGGAACCGAACCAGCAACACCTCTGACGTATGCCTGAATTACAATAGTTAGTGAAGAAAGACAACGACAGTTTGGATTCAGAATAGGAAGAGACGTCAGCTCGGTGACACTTTTGAAGTAGAACCTGAGAAGATATAAGGACCGTTTGCTTATAGAGGGTGAGAAAATTTAATAGTGGTTCTTTTGTGGTTTCTAGCCTGGATAACTGAATGGATGATGCAAACACTGAATGCCCAGGAAACATAATGAAACTGTAAACATGTTTATTTTCAAGAGCTGAGTTTGATTTGTATGACAGTACACTGAGGTACTGGCTAGAAGCTCAGTATCTACAATATGGCAATCAGTATTTGCAACTGAGACTTCAGCACAATTACCTGTATGACCCTGAGTGAGTAACACAACCTCTTATTTTTATGTAATTTGCGACATAGAAAGAATAAGATAATCTATAAAATTAGACCTGGAAAGAATGTGATGAAATAATGCAAATAAATTTCCTAGATCCATGAAAGCATTTTAAAAATGTTACTCATTATTATTCTCATCAGGGGAAAGATGATGAGTTAAATAATAAAAGCAGATAAGATTGGCCAGAAAAAAAATGTAGAGAAAGAAAACAGAACAAGTGAGGTCTGTGGAGGGGGGAGGCGAGGGGAGGGAGTTGGGGAGGGATAACATGGGGAGAAATGCCAGATACAGGTGATGGGGATGGAGGCAACAAACCACATTGCCATGTATGTATCTAGGCAACAATCCTGCATGTTCTTTACATGTACCCCAGAATCTAAAATGCAATAAAACATATATATTTTTAAAAAATTGGAAACATTGAGGATACCAAAACTTAAAATACTTCTAGGAAAATGTGAACAAAATAGCCTAGAAAGCGATATGGTCAAATCCAGGAGATCAAAGAATACTATGAACTATAGGATGTTTTAAAATTCTCCAACACTGCAGAGAAGCAAATGAAATGAGAATTGAAAAGCAGGTTTGAAATTAGCAATTAGAAATATTATGAGGGATGTAAAAATAAAGTTAAACCCATCCCCTTCTTTACAAAGCCTCTCATCTATTCAGGAGTCTGTGCACTCAAAATAGTTCAATTGATTCAATAAACATCTTTTAAAGCCAAATTATGTGTCAAAGACTGTAAAAATATGAGGCCAAAATTAATAACGCAGACAAAAATTGTTAATGACATTTCCAAACAATTCAAATGCATGATGCAGTAGCCAAAAGAACACAGTATGGAGTAGGTGAGAAATAGAACCGGGAAGACGCTGGAGAAGACATTTCATAAAGAAGGAGCATAAGAAACAAATGCATAAAATGAGGACAATAATTGAGCTTTCAGTTGGATTTTAATGAAGCGATATGTGTTTTCTTCTTTTGTTACATATATGTTGAGAAATTTTTAAAAACTGGGTAAAAGCAGTTATCAAAAGAAATAAAATTGAAAAAGCTGTAGTCTAAAGCATATTCAGACACAATCCTCTTAGTTTGTTGCAGTTCAGTAATATCAAGAAATCTTTCAAAGAAGAGCATTGGCACTCATGTAGTTGAAAGAGAGCACAGCCTATTTTTACTATTTAAAGTCTTTCAAAATATACCATATTAGAAAAATGCTGTTTTGAGTCACCTTATTGAATTTATTACAGTAACATAAATAATTCTATTGGTACAAACAAGAGACCTCAAACACTCATTTTTCAAAAGCAACTTGTTCAGCAACACTGTTCATGTGAAGGTCACCTTAGTGTTGAATTGTATGATTTTATTGCCTTGTTAAATGTAATCTGTACAATCATGTAATAAACCATGCAGGTTAAATATATCCTATAAATAATACAGGTAAACCTCAAAATGATAAAATGGAAAATGACCCCTGTAATTACATGATTCATTTTTTCCAAATTGCCACTGAAGCCATGTCTTTAGATACCAAATTCTAGATAAAAAGTTTATTTCTAATAAATGTTACATTAATTTTTAGAAAGTAGAATGTCAATTTCTATATTTTATCTTTCTCACACAAGACATTAGACACATACAATCAAATAAATATTTGGTATAATATATTCATGTGCTATTTGTTGCTAGTGACTTTATGTTCACAGAGTGTCTCACAAATATCCATAATAATTAATATTAAAACTATATAACTGGAATGTTAATAAGATTTAATGGTGTTCAAAATAAAACAGGGACTAAGTAGCAACTTTAATGTGATTTACATGACTGATGTTTAAGTGCCCTGACAATTTACACTTAATGGTACTTCATGAGGATAAAAATTTTAAAAGATCTATACTGATTAAAAGTCTTAATATATCATTAACTGAAGCTGTCAAAATATATCTGAAATAATTGATTGTAATCTGCAGAAAAATAATCTCAGTATTAAGTACAGATTTTCTTATATATTTAAAAAATACTTCCAAAAATTTTTTTCTAATCAGAAATTTAGAGAATGCTTTATAGAAATAACTGTATGGAAAACTGTACAGATCAACGTCCTTATAATTTATGGTTATTCTAGTAATATATTTTTAAGGGAAGCATTTGGTGCTTAAAAATCAAAGCTATGAAAATGGCTTTATTGAACATAACAGGCCATGAGCAGTGGCTCACACCTGTAATCCCAGCACTTTGAGATGCCAAGACAGGTGGATTACTTGAGGTCAGGAGTTCGAGATCAGCATGGCCAACATGGTGAAACTGCCTCTCTACTAAAAATACAAAAATTAGCTGGGCGTGGTGATGGGCACCTGTAATCACAGCTACTGGAGAGGCTGAGGCAGGAGAACCACTTGAACATGGAAGACAGAGGTTGTAGTAAGCCAAGATCGTGCCACTGCGCTCCAGCCTGGGTGACAAAGTGAGACTTGGAAAAAAAGAACGTAACAGTGTGGTAATCATAAAATTCTGCACCCCATGTTCATTTCATGAAATATTATTTTAACATATTGGTCAAAAACTATACAGCTATGACACAGCTCCTCTCTGTATCATAGCTGTATATTTTGGATTCCAAACTGTGTGTGTTTAAAGTCTTGTATGAGAAAGGTAAAATATTGACATTCAACTTTCTAAAATTAATGTCACATTTATTAGAAATAAACTTTTTATTTAGAATTTGGTATCCAAAGGTATACAGCTGCAACAATCTTTACCACTGCCCAGGGTTTTAGTTAATCTCTGTAAAAACAAAACACAAAATCTGATAAAAGATACCTTTATATTTAATGTGATTTTATCAAGACTCCTAAAATAAGTTCCATCATTTTGTGAGCAAATTTTTAATTTGTCTACAGATATTCCTAACAAGCTTTCCAGAGAAATAAGCAATACATTGTAGCAGGGAAAACATAACACCACAAAAAATTTTTCACTTGTTTTGTTTTTAAACACAGGGACCACATACAAAACTATTACCAGAATTTTACAAGTACTATTTTTTAATGGACTCAATAAGTCTAGTAGCATAAAGGTTTTGTTAGTTGCAATCTGTAGAGATTAGTAAATTCTGAAAAGAGCACATAGATAAAAAGCACAATATCGAACACTGAAGAAAGCTGATTGATAAAAATGAAATTCTTTATAATTCAGAAAATGTAACTTATTAAATCATTGATGTTAAGGTGCATCGAATGACTAAAAATAAATATGAGTTAAATCCTAAACTACGTAATTTTAATTTGCTTCAGAAAATCACAAATATTTTAGTTATATATATGGACAGGATTGTACCTATTAGTGAACTACAAAGAAAGAAAAAACAACAACAACAAAAACAAAAGCTGTGTGGTGGCGTACAACTGTAATCCCAGCATCTCGGGAGGCTGAGGCAGCAGTCAGCCAGAAAAACATAGCAAGACCCCGTCTATAAAAAAGTAGAATAATTATTTTATAAAAGTTTAAACAAGCAACAACAGCTCTGAAAAAAAAAGTGTACTTATACAAATTTTCTTTTTTTTTTTTCTTTCTTTCTTTTTTTTTTTTTTTTTGAGACAGAGTTTCGCTCTTGTTACTCAGGTTGGAGTGCAGTGATGCAATCTCGGCTCCTGCAACCTCCACCTCCTGGGTTTAAGTGATTCTTCCGCCTCACCCTCCTGAGAAGCTGGGACTACAGGCGCGCGCCACCATGCCCAGCTAATTTTTGCATTTTTAGTAGAGATGGGGTTTCACCATGTTGACCAGGATGGTCTCGATCTCTTGACCTCGTGATCCACCCATCTCGGCCTCCCAAAGTGCTGGGATTATAGGAGCAAGCCACCGCGCCCGGCCAAAAATTTTCATTTTAATTGTCAAAAGTCAGCAGAAAACTATGCACATTACATTCTCTTGTCTTCTTTCTATGTGCATAGAAAGAGGCAGATTGTATACATCTATGTAATCATATATTCTTAGTATCCTCATTATTATTTTGAAACTGGCATTTAATGTTATTGTGCCAAAAACGTTACAGGTGGCAGATCTTGTCAACACCTGCAGGCCATAGGTGGCCCATCTGCTGAGGCTGCCCCTATTTTCCACACTGAAATCCTAGACAGCAGTCTAGGATTTTGGTCCCCCAAAGCTGACTGCATGCCGAGACTTCAAAGAAACTAATGATGGTGGTGGAAGCCAAAGGAAGTAAAAGGCATGCAGAGAGGTCAGAATCTCATTGTCCAAAACCTGCCTGTCACCTGCCACCCCAGCCCACACTCTCCCTTAGGACCTGCCGACCTTCACGGAGCTGGTGACACAACACAGCACCCTCCATGTTTTATGCATATATACTGGAAAGAAAGACGAAAGAAAGAGAGAAAGAAAGAAAGAGAGAAAGGAAGGAAGGAAAAGAAAAGGAAGGAAGGAAGGAAAAGAAAGGAAGGAGGGAAAAGGAAGGAAGGAAGAAGGAAAGAGGAAGAAAGAAAGAAAGAAAGAAAGAAAGAAAACAGATATTTGGAGGGAAAAATGTGACTATCCTGAAATCTGCTAACTCGATAGTAACATGTTACGTAAAATTTATACACAACTTATGTCATAATATTTCAATACAAACCTGTAATTTTTTTAAGCTTTGCAAATATTAGTAAATAAGTTAACTAATTTCACAAAATTCAGTGACTAGAATATGTGGTAATATCAAAAGTTTGACTTTATCACTATCTTCTCCCCCGTCCTTCATCCAATCTTCACTTCTAAAGAATGTCCTGGCAAGTTATTTTCTATTGTTCTAATTCTCTTCCTCCAAAACAGAGAGGCCATCTGCCTGTTTGTTTTGTTTTTTGTTTTATTTTTTCATTTATTTAGTTCTGTAAATAACATGTTATTGGAACACAACCACACTCATCTATTCACTGTCTACAGCTGCTTTCCTGGGAAAACAGCAGAATTGGCAGTTGTGACAAATTCTGTATGACTCCCAAAGCAGAAAATGTTTACCATCCAGCCCCTTACAGAAAGCTTGTCACTTCCTGCTCTAGAAGATGTAAGATTGTAATGAATAATACAAATTTCTAAAGGTTGCCATCAGGAAATGAAAATCTTTTATCTCAAAACAGTATAGTCTTTAAGAAATCAGGACATTATACAACAGGAAAGGAGAATGGAAGTCATCTAGATCTAGTCATCTTTTTACCTTAGGAGTCAGATTATTGAGGCTTATAGAGAAGTTACACTCTACCTGACCCCGCCACCAAGTGGCACAACCAGGCTTGGAAATGAAATCTTCCAAATCCTAATACGGACTCCTTCCTTGTCAGCAGCTAAACTGCAGGCAAATGGAAACAGCAAAAGGCATTTTTCAGGACATGCAACAATTCAAATAAGTAATACAGGTGAATGCACTTTATAAATTTTTAAACAGTATAAAATTATTATTATGATTATTATCTTTGCTAACTGGTTCCTTAGATATATTGTTGCCATCAATTATTACCTCATACAGGAGTTTTGCTTAGCTCCTCCATAGCTATTTGTTGGATAATCTATGTTGAAGAAATATAATTTTTTTTCCTAACACTGTACTATCCTGAAAAGTGAACACTAGTGGATATTATTTATTATGTATTTCCAAGGATTTGGGCACAAAACCCATTTTAGAGAATTCACTTAATATACAATATTTACGCCACGCGCGGTGCCTCATGCTTGTAATCCCAGCACTTTGGGAGGCTGAGGAGGGTGGATCACTTGAGGTCAGGAGTTCAAGACCAGACTGGCCAACATGGTGAAACACCATCTCTACTAAAAATACAAAACCTAGCTGGGTGTGGTTGCATATACCTATAGTCCTAGCTACGCGGTAGGCTCAGGCAGGAGAATCACTTAAACCTGGGCGATGGAGGGTGCAGTTGGGCCAAGATTGTGCCACTGCACTCCACACTCCAGCCTGGGTGACAGAGTGAGACTCCATGTAAAAAAGGGAAAAAAAAAAACCAAAAAAACCAGCATTCGTGTGTGTACTTTTTATTCACAAACATCCATATTATTGCCATGGACATAATAAATGAATTTCATGCTATTAAACATATAAATATTTAAAATTAATTGTTGTGTTCGTAGAAACCACTTGCTTTCTTAAAAGAACAAAGTTGAAAAAAGATAAAGAGATGACAAGGAAGAGAAAAACGAGTCATTTTTGTCAAAGAGTATTTTATTAATGATTTTTATTCCAGTTTATATCAAGTTCCCAATACTACCATATCAGAATATTTCAATATATGTAGTCTAAGCTCCCACTTGGCTCTTGTTTTGTGATTGTACTAATATCTATGAAAACCCCACTAACATGACTTAAAGTAAAAACATGCAAGAAAATACAATGATTAAAATTGGACATATCGTGATTTAAAATTTATTCCCAAAACCAAGGTACTTTTGCATGCTCAGTGGTATATGATTAATACAGTCGTCTTACTTATACGTATTTCCAACTGATATTCAAATATTCTATTGCATTTTTAAAACAGAGATCATGTGCCCAAGAAAATTCAAGTAAAGCAAAATGATACCGGAAACATAACAAAGCTGAAATAATATTTTGGACCTGTAGAAATGTATTGGCTTACTCAATGCCAATAATATATTAGTAGCATAGCATTCATATGTTTAAATCTCAAAACTGAACATTCTGTGTGTTAACAACATTTAAGTTGATATGAAGGGTGTAGCAGCTAGTAAGACAAAGAAAAGATCAGGAGGAAAGTATCTTGAGTGTCTCCCCCATCACTTCATCATAAAGTGCCAAACCTTAGGGGCTAAATGGTCAATGTTCTTATCCCACAAGCACTGAGAGTGATTCAAGTATCTTAACTTCTTGTAAGATGTGCCACTCCAAACAGACTGTTAGGTCTATCCCTCTGGCAATGTGAGTTAGAGATTAAAGAGGAGGGTATTGAGCAATTCTTTTCAGGGAAAGATAAAGTAGCTTTGGAAGCTGCTCTTTGTTTTCTAGTGTTAGCATTTTATTATGTTATGTGGGAAACATTTTATCAGTGTTAATTCTATCTTAGAAATTTATTTTTAATATATATTGATGATATAAAGTAACCATTGAATACAAGTCTATTTTCAAAAGTCAAAGTACATTCTCATGAAGCAACATGTTATTTAATGTTTGAATTGGGTTAGCTGAAAATTTATGGCTTGATTTTTCTTCTTTGTTTACTGACTTTTTTAAAAAAGACATTTGTGTTATAAATTGTCTTAACTTTCAGTTTGCTGGTGATCTTTGCTAGAAATTATTATAGTGTCTTTGCCCTGGGGCTTTATTGCCTATTATCAATTAAACTGACACCCATTTTAGGAATCCCTCAATCCCTTTGCATATGATATTCTATTCTAATCTGTCCTTCATAGTGAGGACAGTAAGCTCATGTGTTGACTTATTAATTCTACATAAAGTAGAATCTTAGGAAGTAGCATTATTTAATTATAGTCACTAGGAAACTAACATGGCTCTGTGTTACAGTGTAATCTATGTGAGACTACACCTCAGCAAATAAGTTAATGTTACTTCTAAAATTTGAAATTTTGAATAATACCTGGCACATTGTGTGTGATAACAGCAATTATGTTGGATGTCAATTACAGTTACAGCGGCCTAGCACATACATTACATGGTTTTGGTGTCCCCTAAGTTATTTAACTAGGCTTTCAATTGCCTTGTTAAGATTGTGTATCACAGATGACAATTTAAAAGTGAGATCGTTGCCTAAGAACTGAAATGCAGATTTTATGTAATAGTACTACTCAAACTCGCATATATTTAAGATCAATCATTACCAAATAAGAATATGTGTAAGAATAACATATGGTACACAAAAGAAGACAGTGTATGAGGCCCATCTGATAATTCCCTACCTTGGAAATCCAAAAAAAAATGCTCTTTAAAAGCCCAACAGGTGATTACAATATACAACTGCAATTGAGAACTACTGCTTTTCATACAAAGTCTGTTGCTAAAAATATGTTTTATTTTATATCATTAAAGTATCTGCTGTATGTTCCTGGCTTGCATTCTTGCTACAAAAACAATGGATAAAGAAAAAAAATTACTCTCAATGTCAATTAGGGCTTAGGAATACATGCAAGAAAGAACAGAAAATCTGAAACGCACCTCCAGAGCTTGTTAAATGAACAACTTAATATACTATACTAAATCTCTTGAATTCCCCTGTCATAAAATATTTGAAAATTGGGATGTAAAAGTTCACAGTTGAAAATTTTAAATTTCTACTTGCACTATAAAATTAGATTTTTATCTTGAATATCAAAAGGAGCATATAACCTTAGACTTAATCTATTTTCTGGAAATTTAACCTAGAATTACACTAGCACACTTAAAATGACTTGCACAGAGGACTATTCATTGAAGTATCTTTATAATTAAAGAGACTGGAAATTATCATATTTCATCAATAAGCCACTAGTTATATAAACTAAATTACAGAACATAAATAAAGTAATATGTAGCTAATAAAAAATGAGGAAGCTCTCTATGTACTATAGAATATTCTAAAATATATTGTTAAATTTAAAAAGCAAGGGGTTTACCAGTGTATATAATATGGTGTGAATATACAAAATATATATTTTATAAAATGCAAAATATAAGTGTGATATGTAATATATATGATATATTCACACATACTCAGTGCACCTGTCCTTCATAGTCAGGAAAGCAAGCCTTTCTCTTGACTTATTAACTCTGAATAAAATAGAGTCTTAGCATTAGTAATGATTTGTGGTAATTATTTCAAATATATTAGTTCTTGCTTGCATTATATGAAAAACTCTAATTGGATACCAAGACAATTAATAAGATGTATATATGTATACATTTTATGTGTATAAAATGTTATATACACACACACACACACACACACACACACACACACTACAAAATTGATATATATAGACAGAAATCTCTTATTCAAACAACTGCCTTAGCAATGAAAGGGGAGGGAAGTGTCTTGAGAGCAGTCTGCCTTTGGTTTGTGAAATGAGGAAGTGTCTTTTTATTTTATTTATTTTGTAAAGAATTTAAGCAATAATAAAACTGACTAGAATTCGACCTGCTTGTTGTTACTACTTTGTGCAGGAATTTTCAACTTCGGTGTTAAATTATTCCTCCAATCCAGAATGGACATCTCCTACTGTCCTCCCAGCCCCCATATGCCACTGAAAAAAATAAACCAAATTCTAACCCAATCAGAATTTTGGTTAAGTTAGTTGCAACGATCATGCTAACTAGGTAAATGAGTAAACCTAGTAAACACACTATTTTCACAATTTTCCATTTGAGTGCCAAAACATATCTTCCAAAACAATGATTTTGACTTTGTTTGAACTACTCTTCTTAACGGAAATTGCCAGCAATTTCACTTGGTTTTCAGGACACTGTTGGGAATATGACGACAAGACAACATCATCATGGCAGAGAAAGATTTTTATCTCAAATATCAAAAGGAGCATATAATCTTAGACCTAATCTATTTTCTGGAAATTATCCTAGAATTACACTAGCACAATGACTTGCACATTTTCTTCTGTTTAGTAAGATAGTACCGTTTTATATAATTTATCTAAAATCTGTTTGGAAATAACTACAAAGAAAGAGAAATAGAGTTTCATTTAGACTATATAAATAAATTTGATAAAAACACAAATGTCAGAAGGCCATTTCTAACAACATGCTTTCTTGAATTATGATAAAATATCTAAAGAAGACATGAAAGCCTTACACTATACTTAAAAAACTTAATAGTTTTTATTTTCAGGTTGTAAAAGTACAAGCATATTCATGAGAAGCTATAGAGACTTGGTATTAGAAGGTGTCCTTGTCCATTCATTCATTGATTCCTTTCTATATCAACATGTATGTATTAAATTCTACTAATACTGAGATTACATGAAGCACTCTAGGGATTCAGCAGTGAGCTCAAGAATAAGGGCTCTTCTCTCGGACTGATAGATTGTGACAATGGCAAGAGAGAAAAGCAAGTAGATTAATAGAGAATATGGAAGATAGTTACCAACTGCACTAAGTATAGGAAAGGAAATAAATAATATGGGCATGTAGTGGAGGGGTGTTCTCTAGTTAAAGAAGACCTCCTCATTGAGGAATAATAATTTGAGCCTTGCCAAAACCCAATAGAAAAAATTTCATACAGATGGAAAAGGAAGAGTAAAGTTACAAAAGCTAGAAAGAGCTGTGCATATTCAAAACTAAAAATAAAATAAAAAATAAATAAAGTGTACTTGAGTGTAGAAGAAAGGAGGCATTAGAAGCAATTAACAGAACAACCTAGGTCCTTGATCAAATGTCTTGAAGACCAAGGTGAGGAGTTTGATTTTCTTTTAAGTATAATAGGAAGACATAGAAGGGTTGTAATCAGAAGAGTGATATGATATGATTTTTACTTTTGAAGTATAGAATGGTTTGAAGAAAGTGAGAAATAAAAATTAGAAGCCTATTTTGAAAATCCAAGTGATAAAAAGATGTTAGTAGTAGTTAAAATTAAAGTAGAAGGAGATGGTCACAATTAAACAAATTTGAAATATATTTTAGAGTTAAAATCAATATGTTTTCTTGATTGTTGTGGGGAGTGGGGGCAGAGGAATGATTGAAGGTGGGGCAAGGGATGAAAGGGACAATATCAAGTAAGGTTAGTAGTGTTTTGGGGGAAAAGAGGAATTCTTTTCGGCATTGAGCAACTGGATCTAATAATATATGGAAGAATAAAAAACAAGTTTGGAGAGAGGTGAAACTAAGAATTGTATATATAAATAAAGTTGAATGCCCAAATTGTCATGTAAATAGAGAGATAAAACAAAGAGTTGACTATAGGATCTGGAGTTTCAAGAAGTCAGATGTTCAAATACAATACATAGAGACCAGCATGCAGTCGCTATTTTCAGTCATTGAACTCAACAAGATCTCCTAGAAATAGAGAGTAGATAATGAAGAGAAGAGGAGCTCGGGCAGAGACTTTTGATGTAATATACATGAGGAAGAGCCAACAAAGGGAGCTGAGAAAGTGTGACCAGAATAATTGGAGGAAAACAAGGCAAGTCTGTTGTTATGAAAGCAAAGAAAGAGAGCTTCATAAATGAAGACGTAGGCATCTGGATTCATTACTACTGAGAGGGCAAGTAAAATTAGAACATAGAAGTATTCTTTGGATATGGCAACCTGGAAGTTTCTGTGGTTTCTGGGAGCACAAGACCTAATAGGATGTGATGAGGAATAAATGAGAGGCAAGGAAGGTGACCACAGAAAAGAAATTTGGTTTCAAAGATCAATCAGACAGGATGATAGCAGAAGGGTTGTAGAATGAAGGTAGTTTGCTTTTATTTTAATATGTGAGATGAATACTTCCTGCCCCTTATCCCCTGGTGTCAAAATAAACAAATAGAAAGGGAGAAAATTTTAATGGAGCAGAGAGACTAGGCAGAAGTGAAATCCTTGAGAAAAAATGAGGAGATAGAATCCAGATTACATGTTTATGTTTTGTATCCAGTGTTTTGGAATGGCAGTTGTAGGGTAAAAATAATAATAATTATATATATATATATATATATATATATATATATATTCTAAATTTCAGGTAGCTGCGTAAAGAGAATTGATCATTTTGTTTATATGGAGTTGCAAAAAGATTTTATATTTTCATTGTATGAGGAAAAGACTACTTTAACAGATAAAATGGTTATAATTTGTCTAGTAAAGAAAGAGAAAGAGAGAGAAGAGATTACATTTGTCATAGGCTTAACTCTGATGGCTAATGGCTTCATGAATGTCTCCTTTGCTTGGTAATTCACCCAGACAGCACAGCTAAAGCAGAGGACGAGGATTTCAACTCAGCAACAGGCAGTGATCCAGGTCAAACCTGTGGCCAGATTATCATAAAGGAGTGTTTCTTTACCCTGGGTCAGAGCCACAATCTTTGGGGAAGTTATAAAAATGAGATTTCTTGCCCCAATCCAGAACTTTTAAATTTTGAATGCTGAAGACAGATGACCAGGAGGCTGGATTTTGACCAGCACTTCAGTTGAATGTATGTCAGTCTCTTGGCCCTGTTCTGCAGATCAAAATGTCCAAAAAATGGTATCGAGAGAACTTTAGGTAGATATAAAAAGGGGGGGACACTGTAGATCAACAGATTTCCGCAATAAACAACCATGTGGTTGAGAGCTGCTAAGCACGTAAAGTAAACACACAGCAAACCCATCTGTATCTGGGCCATAGAAAGCATAGCTATGGAGCTCATCATTCCCTCCCTCAACAAAGAAACTCATTCTATCAGATAAAAAATGTGAAATGTTTACTGAAGACATTTACTGAAGATTACAGAGGGAAGCTGGAGGTAATGGGATTTATCAAGCAAAGCCTAGCATTAAATCAGCAACATATGTTTCTTAATTTCTCTTCTCAGCTACTACTTGGGTTGCTTCATTCTTGTACTTGACCTCTAAACTCCCAGGCTCCTTTTGAAAGCTCCCTCAGAATTTTATCTTGGCCTTTATTTGTATCTCTTTTGTATGCAGAAACACTGAACTGCATGTGAGCCACACAACTGGTGCATTCTCATTGGCATACTTATTATTGTATCTAAGTTTGCAAAGGCTCAGCAAAGTGAAATTTATAAACATTCCATGTGCATTCACAGAGGTGGCAGCAGAGAATTATAAACATGTTTTCTGTCATATTTATTCATGTGAGTGAGATGAAATCATTGATATCTTAGATATGCTGCGTAATAGAAAAAGTTGACTGCAGTTTACAAAATGAGAAACTTAGTCAAGAGCAAGATAAAGGACAAATCTGCCTCTTGGTGCAGAGTCAGAGCCGTTGAATCACGTCCATGCTCAGCCAAGCAGGCTTTCAACCTCAAGACCAATTTTCAGGACAAATCATTCTTGTTTTTAAATAACAGGAAGATACTGGCGAAAATCCTTAGCATGGTCCCTGAAATGTTAGTAATTGGACTCCAAGGTCATATAGAAAAGAGATGAGCAATACTATTTTCTAGCACTGGATTGCCAATTAAGGAGTAAAAGGCAGGAATTTGGGGAGCCCATAGTGCAACTCAGGGGTTGATGAGATGAAGGTGTCTCCAGAAATTGGTTTTAAGGTACATTTATCAATTTAAATTAGGAGCTGGGCTGTGAGAAGACAATCATTGGCATTTTGACTAATTGAAGGTAGATCCTCAATTAGAAAAAGACAGAGTAATTTTAGAACTAATTTTTGAAGTAGGAAGAAGTTAGTTTTCTTTGTTTGTCATGTGATATTGTTAGTGTATAGGTACTTTGGCAATATTTCTGTATGATTTATAATAGTAGAAATAAATATTATAAAAAACTAAAGCATGTACTTGACCACCTAACACTCATTTTACACATTCTTCTGAAATAGCATCCCTCAAGTCCTTGTTTATAAGTACAGAATAGGATTTATACCTTGTATACAGGCTCTTAGCAGAATTTCCAGACACCTTTGGATAAAAAGAAAACTTTTTATAGTTTTTCAGCCTTAAGTTCAGAAATGTATTTTGACCAAGCTGTGTTAGCCTGGGATATGAGAAAGAAAAATGAGGACTGTGTTTATGACCAAGTCTGCTCCACTCTTTTCTATGTTTGTGTTATATGCTATGGAGTTCTGAGATTATTGATGTAGTAATTGGCTCAAATAAGAATGTTCCTAGCATCTAGACTAGTGTCTATGCAGGACTACTCCAGCCTTGGAGTTTGGAGGAGGTAGCTCCTACTCCAGAAGTTCTAATAAGAAATATCAGCAGGGAAATTGGCTATGATCTCCAGACTGACGATAACAATTTTCCTTGCAAGAATATCTAAAACTTGCTATATTTGTTTACAAAGTTCTGAACTTGCTAATAAAAACAACAATAAAAAGAAAACATGAAAGCAATCACTAAAGAAAATTATTTGAAGTATTAGCTTGGTGGAATTTTTAGATATAATATTTTTAACTGTTGAAATTTTGGTTAAATAATAAAGAAAATATATTCTACTATAATTATTCTGTAAAATATAGATTTTTTATTCTTTCCAGAACTAGAAAGGCAAGAGCACAATTTATAATATTTTTAGTATTAGATTTATATCCCCAATAATATGTTTATCTTTAGGGGTAAAAATATATTTTAGTCTTACTGAGTCTATGGTAGATGGCAACAGATTTTTGACAAATTTTATTGGATATAATCTGAAATATGTCTTTTCAAAGAGCCTTTCTGGTTCAAAGCATATTTAAGAAAAAAGTCAACCTGCCAATCATTTCTGTTTCTTAGAAGAGCAGTGAAATTAATGAGCATGTCTATAAAATATTTTTTACAAATTAGATTCACTACAATGATCTAAAATGCAAGGTTTATCATCCTGTGTCATTAATCATTTAATTATAGTGTTCTGAGCACTTGCATACTAACATTCCAATTAGATGAGAGAGATATTACATATTCACACAAATAAAAATATTATTTCAAAGTATATTAAAGTCCAGAAGGAAAATGAATAATGCAATTTGTACTTCCATTAACAGGAACCCTGAGCAACCTTGGCAGACAGGGAGGATGAACGGAAGTTAACTAGGTAAGAGGGTGAAAGACACTTCCATATAAAGGGAAGAGTATATAAAGCTTCTTAGGACAATCAGAAGTTCCTTGGAGTGATTAGAGGATAGAAAGCCCAAAAAGGAGAAGGGTGAAGTGAGAGATGGAACTAAAGATTTCATCATCCAAGGACATGTAGGGTATGGTAAGTATTTTGAAATTTATCCTAACAGCAATGTAAAATGCTTGAGAACTTTGAAAATGTGGGGAGGGATGGAAAAGTGGAAAGAGGCAGTGAAATTCAGCCGATATTTAATAAAGGAATTTATATTTATAACTGATCTTTCTAACTACAGTGGAATGGAAAAATGCCAGTGTGGTCACAAAAGAGAAATAGTAGGGCAATCGTAGAGGTCAAGGGTGAAAGGGTGTCATGTATTATCCAACTCTTTGAGAATTACCTTCCAAACATGCAACAACAAATAAAAACGGTATGCTTTATGTCCCAAACATCCCACTTCCTATAATAGCTTCTAATCTTGTTGTATCACACATTGGTCTTGAATTTTTATGTTGTTATTATATGTTAGAGCTGTCATGAAGTCTCTATCTCAAAATAATGATCTAATTTACATCATATACCTTTATATTGTATCAATGTTTGCTTGATATTCCTAATACTCAATATCTCTTGTTTGAAATTGAACCAAAATTTTGGATTTTAATTAAATATTAAAATTATGTAATTAGAATCAAGCATAGCCATTAGATTGCACAGATTTTTCCCTAAGTATTAGCTACCCTTAGTAATATTGTCATTAAACTTGTCTTCTCAAAATGTCTTTGCTAGTACTTTTAAAGTCATCTAAAACTAATACTATTAAAATAGTTGTGCAATTAAAACATTTATTCTTCTCACGGAAGTAAGATTATTAAAAAAAAAAAAACTGAAGCACCCTTCCCAGACAAATCATTATCAATAGTTGGCAACACATATGCAGTTGATTAGCTTAATTAATTAGAATCACCACACCTTGTATTATTAAATCACGTGATGATAATACTCTCAGCTCTCTCTCTTCAATGTGAATTCTTGAGTAACTAGAGTTTGAGGTCTATCATGTTTATCCAAATTACTTCAGGTGGTGTTTTTTTTTTTTTTCAGAAGAAGGAGATCACTGCACAGTGTATATAAACATCTCACCTTATCTTTTACTGTTCTTCATTCTTAATCATGAAAGAAGTTACCAAAAACTATTTCATACTCCATATGTTAAAATATAAAGAAGGAGTCAGAAAGAAAAGGTTAAAATACATGCTTTGTTTTTCTTGCTTTCTCCTTTGTGTTATTGTCTATGTCTGCTATGGTGACAACCCTTCCAGACCTGAAAAAAAAACAACTAAGATTCCTCTGCCCATCCAGTGAACAGATTGCCTCAAAGCCAGAATCACAACTCGGTATTCATTACTGAGATTTGCATGATAAGGTTTGACACAGGCAGAAGAAAAAAACTATTCCTTGAGGTAAAAATCTGCTTAAAATGTAACAGAATTCAATTTTGCAATTGTTTCAATATGACAAGAAATAATGCAACGTCAAACACAAGAAAGGACTAGCCATTCGAGAAAACCCCAGGTGAAAGAACATTAAAAACTCAACAATATGTAGACAAGATTATAAATAAAATTAATTAAAACTCTTGTTTTCCCAAACATGCATTTCTTCAAATTTTAGTGATTAAAATATTCATATTTTTTTCTGTTTTAAGTAGATATCTTCAGTTTATTTTAAAACAATTATGTAAACCAGAATTAGTCAAGTCTCATGTAAAGTAGTTAGCCTCTATCTTATGAATATTCAGAGGAAATTTGTAATTAATTATCATGAAATATCTGTACTAGGAAAGCCAGTTCTTTCTAAATTGAACTAATTTTTTCTTTTAAAATTTTTTAAATGTTTAATTGACACGTAACAATTGTACATATTTATGGGGTACACAGTGATGTTGCCAAACGTGTAAAGTATAATGATCAGGTTAGGGCAATTAGCATGTCTATCATCTCAGACATTCACTATTTCCCTCTGTTGGGAACGTCTGATATTCTCCTAGCTCTTTAAAACTATGTAACATATTATATTTTTAAAATTCTACTTTAAGGATGGCCTGCTAAGTGATACATGTTTCTGACTTGGGTAATCTTAGGATAAATTTTCTGTGGTTTTCCTCAACTGAAACTGATCCCAGCTTTTTCTATTACTATTTAATCCCCTGGGATTTCCTACCCCATTCCTGGCCAGTGAGCTTTAAACTCCTAAAATAACAATCTCTGTAGGGGCAAAGTCTTCTAGACACATTTTCAATGCTATCGGTCATCAGGCTTCCCTCCTTTAACCCCAGACTACACACTATACAACTGCTACCTCCCTGGAGTCTAGCTCACCTACCTGTTCTTAAGTCCAAACCTCGGCAGGTCTCAGCACTCCCCAATGGCGACCAAGGCATTGGCACAAGAATGGAGATAGAGAAGAAAGTAAGAGAACTACTACACTCAACTAGTTTCCCAACAACCCGGTCCAACATCTATTACCCTCCAACATCTATTGCCCTGAATTCTCATACTTCCCCTACTTCATCTCCCTGTAAGCTCAGCTCGATTTTGTTACCAGCAAGTCATACGGACAACCTACATACTGCAGAGTCACTTAACCAATTCCAAGAATGATGTCCATGGAATCACTGCTAACATTGCATAACTTAAATTTAAGAATTAATATAAACAGCATAAATATATATGTGTAAAGTACCAGAGTTCCTTGAAAAAGGCAAGCTCTCAACATATGAGTGTTCTCTTTCCTGCTATTATGGTGGCGAACAAATTTGAGAGGAGAACTAATAAAACTGAACCAAAATCAGTTTGATAACATCCTTCTTTATAACCAGAGAGCTTTATTATAGCAATGTCAAAATTTACAACCGTAAGGAAATTGTCCCTTCTATGTATCCTTTAAAATATTTCCTTAGCTGCAATTATTATTCTCTACCAGCTTTACAGAATCAGCAAACATATATTTTGGTGGCTGTTAGATGCCTGTATATGTAGATACACAAATATATCTAAAAAACTGTTTCTACCCTTAAGGACTTTATTATTCCTAATAATGATAACTATAATTATAATAATGACAAGATGGTAAATATAAATATATATAACTATAGATGATTAGTTCTAATATAGAAAATATGAAACAGAAACTGTTGGGGTATTTTTCTAAATTTTTTATGGCCAGATTTAAAAGCTTCCATATAGGTACCCTTATGAATTCTGACTAAACCAACAAAATAATGTAGAAAAAGTCATCCGAGACATTGAATTTTTGGTGTAGTAATACTGTAGCATATTGTCAATAAATATTGCTAGAAATTATTTTTTAGAAGTTTTTGAAGGAGGGAATGGATGAATCTGTACCAATATTACAAAGTTTTATGTTTGTTCCTGATCCCAAATTGTTTTCTTTTTTTTAGTAACATGGTTTTAGTTTATCTGTTTCTTTCCAGCGTGTTTTAAATTGTCAATCTAGCTATAAATACATCATACTTATTGTTTCAAATAGAAATATTTCTGCCACATAATATAAATGGAAAGCTATAAATGTTATAATTGGGTCCTTTTTTCAAAATACAAAAAGTATGACTATAATGGAATGAGTTTTTTTTGTTTGTTCTTTTGTTTGTTTATTTTGACGGAGTTTTGCTCTCGTTGCCCAGGCTGGAGTGCAATGGCACGATGTTGGCTCACTGCAACCTCCACCTCCCAAGTTCAAGCGATTCTCCTGCCTCAGCCTCCCAAGTAGCTAGGATTACAAGCACGTGCCACCATGCCCAGCTAATTTTGTATTTTTAGTAGAGACGGGTTTTCTCCATGTTGGTCAGGCTGGTCTTGAACTCCCAGCCTCAGATGATTCATCCGCCTCAGCCTTCCAAGATGCTGGGATTATAGACATGAGCCACCGCACCCAGCAGAGTTCTTTTTTCGATCTGGTATTATCTGGTATTATCTTAACTTTTATGTTTTTCATATGAAATGTATGTTACAAAAACAGTAAATTATAAAATTTTGCTCTAAATATAGGATAGTCCTGGATATAAGTAAATATAAACATGTTCTCTCACCTTGCCAATACAGATTATACCTATTATCTCTTTTTAAGCCTTTGTTATCTATTAAAGAATGAAATGAGAATGTTCTAAGTTAAATTCACTTTGAGAAAAATATATTATTTCTGCAGATTCTTTAGACCATATGTATTTTAAACATGCCGTATACGTAGTTCAGTCTAAGATAGAAACTTATTAACTCCACATTATTTCTCAATTTGGCTTTTTACTTAAGGCTGACTACTGATGTATTATTTGAATTGTTTATGAAAAGCATGTACAATTTATATAATCATAAAAACACATGCAGTAAGTACAGTTAGGGTAGAATAGATATTTAAAAGCATTTAAAACAATTTTTCATAATTTTTATAAAAATAGAATTGGGCAATAAATATTTAAGACCCTAAACAAAAGAGACAAAGTAACTGAAAAAAGTCTAAAACAGCTCTTAATCCTGATATAACTTGACTTTAAAATTATACCTATGTCTACTAAAAACAACTTCTACCAACAAAAGTTTAGTTGATTTAAAAAAACAAACCCTGCTGTCTACAGACAAGAGATAAGGAACACTCTGCAATGATGCAAATAGGGAATTTATGAGATTGTATGACATTGTCCTGGGAGAAATTAACAACAAAATACTTCAGTAAGGATAGCATGTTATGTGAAAAATCTTATTTAAATCTTAAATATGATTAATTGACATTAAAATATTCTTATTTAAATCACTACCATGTGATTGTACACAAAATTATAAGAAATCTAGAAGATGATATATATGTATATGTAAATATGTGTGTATATAAAATGTTTGAAGTATGTGATATGTAAAGCAGGGTGGTAAAGGTCACTTACTATAAAAATAGTGCCCATGGAATTTTACACAGATACTCCTATTTAACTCTCACTCCAGAAGAATCATTCACACCCCTTCCCAGTCAACCCCAACACACACACACACACACACACACACACACACACACACACACACACAGAGTCTTAGCTCAGGCTATCATAATAAAATACTATCAACCAGGTGGTTTAAACAAGGAAATGTATTTCCTCATAGTTGTGGAGTCTGGAAGTCCAAGGTGTCACCATGGTTCGTTTCTTGCAATGTCTCTCTTTCTGGCTTGCAGAAGATCTGCTTTCTCACTGTGTCCTCACATGGCAGGAAGACAAAGAGAAAGCAAGCTGTCTGATTTATCTTCTTCTGAAGACACTGATCTCCGCATGAGGGTCTCACCCTCATTACCTCATCTAAACCGAATTATCTCCAAAGATTTTTATCTCCATATAACATAACATTGAGGACTAGGCTTTTATTTATTTATTTATTTTTAATTTGACTGTTGGTTCTCAGTTACCTGTGCAGGATGTGGCAGGCTTGTTACATAGGTAAACGTGTGCCATGGTGGTTTGCTGCATTTATCCACCCATCACCTGGGTAATAGGCCCAGCATGCTTTGGCTATTTTTCCTAACACTCTCCCTTCCCCTACCTCACTCACCCACAGACCCCAGTGTGTGTTGTTCCCTTCCCTGTGTTCATGTGTTCTCATTGTTCAGGTCCCACTTATAAGAGAAAATGTGGTGTTTGTTTTTCTGTTCCTGTCTTAGTTTGTTGAAGATAATGGCTTCCAGCTTCATCCACGTCCCTGCAAAGGACATAATCTCATTCCTTTCTATGACTGCATAGCATTCCATGGTGTATATATACCACATTTTCTTTATCTGGTCTATCATTGATGGGGATTTGGGTTCATTCTATGTCCTTGCTGTTGTGAATAGTGCTGCAATGAACACATATTGGCATATATCTTTGAAACAGAATGACTTATATTCCTTTGGGTATATACCAGTAATGGGATTGCTTTAAAATTATACATATGGTATTTCTGGTTCTAAATCTTTGAGGAATCACCAGCCACACCATCTTCCACAATGGTTGAATTGATTTACATTCCTACCACAGTGTAAAAGCATACCTATTTCTCCACAACCTCACCAGATACATTGTTTCTTGACTTTTTAATAATGGCCATCGTGACTGGCGTGAGATAGCATCTCACTGTGGATTTCATTTGCATTTCTCTAATATGTTTGTTGGCTGCATGAATGTCTTTTCTGAGAAATGTCTGTTCATGGAGGACTGGGCTTTAACATGTAAATTTTGAAGGGGTACAATTCAGTTCATAGCGAACACACATGCAGAGGTAACCACTTACACTGCCATCAATTGGATTCTTCACCTCTTTGAAACAAAATAACACAAAATGTAGTCATTTTCATCTTACTTTCTTAAGATTTGTTAGAATTACCTGTATTGTTGTGGTATCAGCAGTTTGTTCTTTTTTGTCACTATGTAGTATTCCATTGGATGAATATACTGCAGTAATTGTATGCACTCCATCATTGATGGCCATTTGGGCTAGTTCCAGTCCTAGACTGCGATAAAACTACTAAGAATATTCTAGCCTTATAGTAGAATTCTGCATTCATTTCTCTAGGAGTTGGACCACCAGGTTATAAGGTAGTTATGTGTTTAGCAATAGTAGGTATTGCCAGTTGTCCAAAGTGGTTTAACCAAACTCCCTCCCACAGGTTTTGTATGAGGGTTCCAATTTCTCTATAGTCACATCAGGTCTTGTTATTGTTGATTTTTATAATGTTTGCCATTCTGGCAGTGTATATAACTAATTATTGATTTAATTTGTATTTTCCTAAAGGGCAATATTATTAAGCATATTTCTATATTTTAATTGACTATCCTCTTTTGTGAAGAATCTCCTATTTTAGATCTTTTGGGGGTCATTTTTCTTGTGCTAATTGATAGGAGAGACCGGAAGTATCACACATTAAAACCTTCAGATCTCATGAGAACTCACTCACTATCACGAGAACAGGATGGGGAAAACTGCCCCCATGATCCAATCACCTCCCACCAGGTTCCTTCCCTGACACCTAGGGATTACAATTTGAGACGAGATTTGGATGGGGACACAGAGGCAAACCATATCAATTGTATCAATTGATACAGAAAAAAATTGACAAATTTCAACATCCATTCTTGGTTAAATGTATCCAATAAATGGAGAGGGATTTCTTAACTTAATAAACCCCCCAAACAACAACTGACATTACACATAATGGTGAAAGGCTGAGATTGGGAACAAGATAAGGATTTTACTCTCATCACACTCAGAGTAGTGATGAAGGTTTTAACTAGGATGATGAGTAAAGAAAATAAAATGAATGATATACACATTAGAATATAAGAAATAATGTTGTACCTAATTGAAGATAACATTAATGTCTATATAACAAATTAAATGATATCTATAAAGTAATAACACAACAACAACAAAAATCCTTAAACTAATGAGTAAGTTCAGCAAGGTCACATAGTAGAAGAAAAATATATAAAACCAATTTATTTTATATGTTGTCATTGATCACATAAACATAAAAATGTCAAACGTCATTTTTCATGATTTAAAAAATAAAACACTTGTGTATGTTTATTGAAACATATAAAAAACTTGTATGTTGAGAATTGTAACACATTTGTGAAAGAAAATAAGGAAGATCTATATAAATGGAGAGCCATACATGCTAATGGATTAGAAATTTCAACATAGAAAAATGTCAGTTGTTCCCAAGTTTAATACTTTCATAGAAATTTCTATCAAAACCTCAGCAAGATTTTTTTTGTGGCTATAAACAAGATAATTTTGAAACTTATAAGGAAAGCAAAGGACCTAGAATAACTAAAACAGTTTTTCTTTCATGCTATATTGCTAAATTAATCAAGACTGTAGAGAATTGGCAAAGTATTGATGAAGAGCAAGGCATATACATTATTAAAACGGAATACAGCATCCAAAAATAGATCCACATAAATATACCCAACTTATTCTTCAAAAAGATACAAGATCAAATCAATAGAATAAGAAACACTTTTCAACAAATGTTGCTGAATCAATTAGATGGCCATAATGAAAGAAGGAAGAAAAAAGAAAGAAGAAAATAAATTTAAAAAGAAGGAAGGAAGGAAAAAAATTCTGACCTAAGTCCTACTTTATTTAAAAAAGTTGAATCAAAATGAATCACAGACTCAGGAAAGATGTAAAATCTATAACTATAAAAAGTGGAGTTTGCAGTGAGCTGAGATCACTACTGCACTCCAGCCTAGATGACACAGCAAGTCTCTATCTGAATAAATAAATAAATAAATACATACATAAAAGCAGGCTGGGCACATTGGCTGACACCTGTAATCCCAGCAATTTGGGATGCCAAGGCAAGTGGATCTCTTGAGATCAGGAGTTCAAGAGCAGCCTGGCCAACATGGTTAAACCCATTTCTGCTGAAAATACAGACACTAGCAGGGCATGGTAGTGCAGGCCTGTAATTCCAGCTACTCAAAAGTCTGAGGCAGGAGAATCACCTGAATCCTGGAGGCAGAGGTTGCAGTCAGCCAAGATTGTCCCACTGCACTCCAGCCTGGGTGAAGAGCAAGACTCCATCTTGAAAAATAAATAAATAAATAAATAAATAAAAATAATTAAAACAAAAAAGTAAAGAGCTTTTAGAACTTGGCACTAATCACATAATCCATAAAAGAAAAACATGACAGAGTAGACTTCATAAAAAGAAAAAAATATGTTCTGCATAAGACTGTTAAAGAGAACTTAAAAAATAGCCATATGTGGAGAGAAAATATTTGCAAGCCATATATAAGAAAAAGGAGTTATATCTAGACTATGTAAAGAACTCTTGAAACATAACAGCAAAATATAAACAATAAAAATCTAATTAGATAATGCACAAAATGATGAAATGAGACATTTTGTCGAAGAGGATACAGAGGCAGCAATTCAGCACATGAAAAGATGGTCGGTATCATTAGGTATGTGAGAAATAAACATTCAAACCCATCAGAATGGCTGAAACACAAAATAGTGATAACACCAATGCTGAAGAGCCACGAGACAACTGAATCACACAAATTCTGGGGGGAATAAATGGTGCAGCCATTCTGATAAGTGGATTGGCAGTTTCATTAAAAAGTACCATACACCCCAGCAATTAATCAAATTGCTGTGCCTTTAAAAATATCTTTATAGTGATAGAAAGTAAAGGCAGAGGGTGATAGTGCACAGTTAAGAAAATATTTTAAAGTATAGTCTTCCCTTGGTACCTGGGGGATTGTTTCCAGGACCCCCTGCAGATACCAGAATCAATAGATGCTCAAGTCCCGTATATAAAATGGCGTAGTATTTGCATGTAACCTGTACACTTCCTCCTGTATAATTTAGATTATCTCTAGTTTACTTTTAATACCTGATACAAAATGCTACATCAATGCTTGTCATGCTATATGTTTTTGATTTGTATTATTTTATTGTTGTGCTATTATATTTTATTCAGTTTTTTTTCTTGAATAATTTCAATCCACCATGGTTGAATCCTTAGATGCAGAACTCATTGACAAGGAAGACCAACTATACTATCTATAGGATTTTAGAGTCTAGGATATGAAAGACTTGAATATTTAAATACGATGCACATTACATTCATAAACAATAGGGTAACCATTTTTCTTATTCAATTACATTCAGCAAATATTTAATATTTTCAAAGGAAAATTAATGCTTAATTGCTCCAATGACAGACATATAAAAATCTGTAAGAATTTTAGAAAAAAATAAGATATTGTATCTATTCTCGGTGAACATATAATATACTTGGAGAGGACAGTAATATATATATAATAATTGTAAAAATATTAATGCTAAATTCCAAATTGTGTGGTTTAAGAACTGTATATGATACCAGGTAAGAGATTTTCATGGAAAAGAATAGCTAGAAAATCATCTTGATACAAAAAAAAAAAAATTCTCAGAAATGAATAAGGAAGTACTAAGAAGATCCTCAATGTGGAATAAGAGCTAATGAGAACTTAGGATTCTATTCCACCAGTAAACTGCAATTATTACCAATCATTCTGATACCCATTATTCTTCTTCAGCTATCAATACAACATAAATTGTGTTATTTTTTTTCCTTCATTCCTCTGAACAGACTGACCTATTCAAAAACTGTTTTCTTAAAACCAAGGGCTAGCAAAATAGAAAACAAGAAAATACAGCAATATATTTTAAAAGTAATGTACAAAGCAAAATTTTTACATCACTGGGAAGCACAGTGACAAATGTAATAATTCTTACAGCTTTTATGAAGTTCTGAATGCTGAAAGACCTAATTCATTTTCATCTTATTTAATATCTCCAAATAATGGAAGAGTATTAAAAAGCTATGTGACTCTCTTTAGTAAAGGCCAAGTATAATAATGTGGACCTTGAATAAACAGTGTAAATTTTTATTTTTTAGAGAGGTTCACAGAAAAATAACTATTCATTAGTATGGAGCCTACAATTCCCAAGTTCTTACGCAGGATTAACTCATATTTTAACATTTAAAATTGGTTAGAAAACTGTAGGAATTTTTTTAAAAGTTGCCATCCTTATGTATTCATTAATCCAAGTCAAATAAATCTAAACTATGTTAAAAATACGTAATTTTTAAATTATATGTTTTAAATATTTAAATCCTGAGAATATTAGTGAACTACAAATTGTCTTACTCATATAAATATCTCCCCAATGAAACAACCTAAAAGTGTAAGGAATTTTTCAACTATCTATGTGCCAGGCACAAAAATTGGTATGGAAGATGAAAAAAAATTTAAAGTAGATAGTAAATGTCTTCACTGAATTTAGAATACACAGAATAACACTGTCAATTGGCTTAATATGACTCTGAACCAAAGACAAACACTGAAAAATTTAATGTCTTCCTAGTTCAAAACCAATTACAAGATTTCTGCATCCAGTTAAGAAGGAATAACAGTGATTCTTCAATTGATATCAATTTAAGAATACGAACAAAATACAATGCATAAAACCATGATTTATATTATGCTAATAATAACCAATAAAGGACAGTGATACCAGAGAGGCAAAAAACAGATAAAGAAGGCTATGATTGCCCTAGCATACTGTCTGAAAACAGGGTAATCATGGGATATTATGAAAAACATATGCCAATAAATTGAACAAATTAGACAAAATGAACATATTACTTGAAAATCATAAACTACCAAATCTCAGTCTAGAAGAAAACTCTCTGTAGTCCTTTATTCGATAAATTAAACCCGTTTTTTAAAGCTTTCCTACATTGACTCTAGATGCAAATTGATATATATGTGTGTGTGTACATATGAATTATTCCAGTTTTGAGGAAGAAAGTGACAAAAATTATACTAAAAGTCCTCAAAAAATTAAAGAAGAGAGACTGTTTCACAACTTATAATATGAAGTCACTTTTCTCGACAACAAAATCAGGTATAGTTATTCCAGAAATACAAAGTTGATGTGATATTAAAAAGTCAATCAATGCATTTTATCATCAATGTAGTTGGTCTCTTAATAGAGTTAAAAAGTAAAAATTATATTCTCATTCCAATAGATGCAGAAAAAAGCATTTTACATAATCCATTTTTTTATTCTCAATAAGAACCATCATCAATTCTTGACAAAAATACAATATAACGCCAGGCGCGGTGCCTCACGCCTTTAATCCCAGCACTTTGAGAGGCCGAGGCAGGTAGATCACTTGAATTTGGGAGTTCAAGACCAGCCTTGCCAACAGGGTGAAACCCCATCTGTGCTAAAAATACAAAAACTAGTCGGGCAGGGTGGTGTGTGTCTGTAATCCCAGCTACTAAGGAGGCTGAGGCAGGAGAATCGCTTAAACCCGAGAAAAAGAGATTGCGCCATTGCACTCCAGCCTGTGTGACAGAGCAAATCAAAACTACATTGAGATACCATCTCACGCCAGTTAGAATGGCGATCATTAAAAAATCTGGAGACAACAGATGCTGGAGAGGATGTGGAGAAATAGGAACGCTTTTACACTGTTGGTGGGAGTGTAAATTAGTTCAACCATTGTGGAAGACGGTGTGGCGATTCCTCAAGGACCTAGAAATAGAAATTCCATTTGATCCAGCAATCCCATTACTGGGTATATATCCAAAAGACTATAAATCGTTCTACTATAAGGACACATGCACACGAATGTTCATTGCAGCACAGTTTACAATAGCAAAGACCTGGAACCAACCCAAATGCCCATCGATGATAGACTGGACAGGGAAAATGTGGCACATATACACCATGGAATATTATGCAGCCATCAAAAACGATGAGTTCGTGTCCTTTGTAGGGACATGGATGAACCTGGAAACCATCATTCTCAGCAAACTGACACAAGAACAGAAAATCAAACACCGCATGTTCTCACTCATAGGCGGGTGTTGAACAATGCGAACACATGGACACAGGGAGGGGAGTATCACACACTGGGGTCTGTCGGGGGGGGAAAAAGGGGAGGGGTAGTGGGGGGTGGGGGAGTTGGGGGAGGGATAGCATGGGGAGAAATGCCAGATATAGGTGATGGGGGAGGAAGGCAGCAAATCACACTTCCATGTGTGTACCTATGCAACAATCTTCCATGTTCTTCACATGTACCCCCAAACCTAAAATGCAATTAAAAAAAAAAACAAAACAAAGAAAGAACGGAAGAAGGAAGGAAGGGAGGAAGGGAGGAAGGGAGGAAGGGAGGAAGGGAGGGAGGGAGGGAGGAAGGGAGGGAGGGAGGAAAGGAAGGACGGAAGGAAGGAAGGGAGGGAGGGAGGGCGGGCGGGCACTTGGCAAGCTATGAAGAGAAAGAAACTTCCTTAAACTAATAAGGCATCTAGAAAAAATCTTAAGCAATATTTTTACCGGGAAAAGACTAAATACATTACACCTAAAATAGCAAATGAGGAAAGTAAATTATCATTTATACTCAAAATTGTATTAAATATCATTTTTTAAATTTTTTAATTGACACGATAATTGTACCTGTTTAATTGTACATTGTATAATAATCAACTCAGAATATGAGGCATATCCATCACCTCTTACATTTATCATTTATTTGTGTTGAGAATATTTAAAATCCTCTCGCTACTTTAAAACATATTACAATATTGTTAACCATAGTCACCCTATTGTGCAACACAACATCAGAACTTTCTCCACCTAACTGCAACTTTGTACACTTTGATCAATCACTCCCTATACCTCTCCCCATCCTACTCTGGAAACCACTATTCAAATATACTTTTACAAAATCAGCTTCTTTACTTTTTGTTATAACTTCAACATTTATTTTTAGATTCAAAGGGTATAAGTGCAGATTTTTTATATGGGTATATTGCTTGATGCTGAGGTTTGAGATATGAATGATCGTGTCACCCAGGTAGTGAGAATAGAAGGTAATAGTGTACAGTTTTTCAACACTTGCCCTGCTTCATCATTTCCCATTCTCACACTCTCCAGTCTATTGTTGCCATCCTTATGTCCATGGGTTCTCAATATTTAGCCCCCCACTTATAACTGAGAACATGCAGTATTTGGTTTTCTATTCCTGTGTTAATTCAATTAGGATAATGGCTTCCAGTTGCATCCATGTTGCTGTAAAAGACATGATTTATTTCTTTATATGGCTGTGTAGGATTCATGGTATATACATCACATTTTTTTATTCAATCCATCACTGATGGATACCTAGGTTAATTCTATGGCTTTGCTGTTGTGTAATGGCAGTTCTAAGTTCTTTGAGAAATCTCCAAACTGCTTTCCACAGTAGCTTAGCTAACTTATATTTCCGCCAATAACATAAGCATTCTTTTTCTTCGCTGCCTCTCCAGCTCATTTTTTTTAATTTTTTTTACTTTTTAAAAATAGTTATTCTGACTGATGTGAGATGGTACCTCAATGCGGTTTTACTTTGCAGCTCTCTGACGATTATTGTTATTGAGTATATTTTCATATGTGTATTGGTTGCTTGTATGTCTTCTTCTGAGAAGTGCCTGTTCATATTTTTTGTCCATTTTAATGGATTATTTGGTTTTGCTTCTTGAACTGTTTAAGGTACTTACATATTCTAGATATCAGACCTTTGTCAGATGCATAGTTTGAGAATATTTTCTTTCATTCTGTAGGTTATCTGTTTACTCTGTTGATAATTTTTTCTCTGCAGAAGCTCTTTAGTTTAATTATGTCTCACTTGTCAATTTTTCATTCAGTTGCAATTGCTTTTGAGGACCATTATAATTTTTTTCCAAGACCAATGTGAAGAATGTGTTTGCTAGTTTTTTGTTTTGTTTTGTTTTATGATCCTCATAATTTGAAGGCTTACATTTAAATCTTTAATTCATCTTGAGTTAATTTTTGTATATGTAGAAGGTTTAATTTTTGTATATGTCTCGTTTCGTTCTACATATGGCTAACCAGTTATCCCAGCACCATGTAATGAACATAGAGTCTTTTCTCTATTGCTTATTTTTGTCAACTTTGTTGAAGCTCAGATGGCTGCAGGTGTATGGTTTTATTTCTGGTTTCTCTATTCAGTTCTATTTATCTATGTGTTCTGTCGATGCAATTCCAATCAAAATTCAAGGAACATTTTTTTTTCTAAATGTAATCTCAGTCTACATGCAAAAGATGTAAAGTAGCCAAAACATTTTTAAAGTAAAAATAAATTGGAAGAACTTACACTAATTGATAGCAAGACTTATAAAGTCACAATAGCCAAGATACTATAGTGTTGGCATAAAGACAGATTTTTAAAAATATTGGAAGAGAATAAAGACTCCAGACATAGACCTATGCACATATGTTCAGTTGATTTTCAAGAGTTATACAGAGGAGATAGTTCTTTCAACAAATGACGCTGTAAAAACTTATTGATATTTATATGCAAAATAATGAATTCCAATACATAATTTATAACACATACAAATATTAATTCCAAATGTGCCAGTGACCTAAACATAAAAGCTAAATCTAGAAAGTCTAGAAGAGCATATAGAGAAATTCTGTATAATTTTGGATTGGGAAATGATTTCTTTGTTAAGAGTAATTCATATGTCATCTATCTATCATATATCTTCAGAGGCGATAAAATCAATAAAATAAATATTGTGTTTAGGAACAGTGCAAAGATTGGCCAAACTCAGGATGATTTTTATTGTATATGAATTTATATTGAGATCTATATATGTTATATATACATATATATAATTTAGCACAATATATTGCACTAAGTATTTATAACTAAACACTAATTTTTAGCATAATTTCTAAAACTGAGAATATTTAGAAACTAGAGCTAGCCAGTTGTCCCAATATATACAACGGATTTGTGGCTGGGCTTATAGCCAAGTAGAAAAAGACAATATGCCCCATTCTCTGTTGAGCAATGTATGGTAAAATCACTAATTTCAGCCCAATGAGCTGTGATTGGAAATGAAGTGTGCAGCTTTTAAATCATGTCCTATCTCCTTCCCTCGGCTGGAAGGTGTTAAAGCATCTTAGATAGTGGAGAAAAGGAATACTCTTCTGATGGTATAACAACAAAATAGGAGTTTTGGGGGTCCCTGATTCAGAGAGGTGCCACTTTAGCTTTGAAATGTTAAACTAGATTTACACAACAGGCTAATAAACTTCCAATTTGCTTAAGCTATTGTTGATTTGGCTATTTATTTCGTTGACCAAAAATACAGTTTTAATATAGACTGTGTGGCTACATAATATATGTTTCTGAGTCAAATGAAAGCCTGAAAAAAGTTTAAGAATTGTAACTGTGTGTGTATGTGTCTGTGTGTGTACATGCAGGGATATGCAGTATACATGAATAGAAAAGGGACAAAATTGGAGATGTGGAAGAAGTGATTCTATGGCTTTGATAACACATTTAATAAAGAATATAAACAACTAGGGAGAAAATATGTCAATTGCACAAGTGAAAGAGAAGAAAAAAAGCTAATGAATATGAAAATATCTGCAGGCTAGGATAAGCCCATCTCTTGAATTGAAAAATCTAATTTATTATTATTATTTTTGTTCTCTCAGTATTTTTGGTTTTTTTAGCAAAACTTCATACTTTATTTGTATTTCACTAGTGTTTCTGTCATTTCTTTTTTCTATTTCAGAATCCAAAAAGACCACAACATTACATTTAATTTTTCACACAGTCTTATCTTCATTTGGTTTGTGACAGTTTCTCCGGATTTTCTGATTTTTGATAGCCTTGTCAGTTTTGAGGAGTATTGGTCAAGTATTCATATTTACTGGAATATTTTTTAATTTGGATTTATCTTATATTCTTCTCATGGCTTAACTGTTATTATGTATTTTGGGGGTGAAGACCACAGAGGTGAAATATCAAGTGCACATGGTATTAACGTGAATTATTCTTGATAATGTTAACTTTGATCACCGGATAAGGGGGTGTTTTCCAGATTTACTCACTGTAAAGTCACTTCCCTTCCCCTTTTTGAACTGTACTATCTGGAAGCAAATAAGTAAGGGAAATCCACATATTAGAGGAGCAAGGGTTTAGTTTAAGCTCCACCTTTCTTAAGAGAGACTATGTACATAAATTATTTGAAATTCTTTTATATGGAAATTTTGTCTCTTCTTTCATTTTTTAAGTCAGTTGAATATATCATTTCTATTTTAGGTTATAACATAATTCTGTATTATTTATATAGTTGCTTTAATTGTTTGAACTTTGGCTACTGGGAGCTCTTTCAGGTTGACTTCTGTGTTCCTCTAACATGCTCACATTTTTTGTATACCTTTTTGGTTTTGGGCACTATGAAATATTCCAGGCTCATCTTGAATATTTCTTACCCCAGATATAGCATCAGCCATTCTCCAAGAGTTCTGGTTTCTTATGTTGGAGAGTAAATTAGAAACCAAGATCTAGATACAAGGTGTTCTCACTGTCACTAAGTTATAATTGCTTCTAGGTACTGTCAGTAGAAACGAGAATGATATATATGCTTGAATACTAACCCATGTATACCTATAAATACAAGTATTTTTGTATGTATTCATCTGTATCTACCTTAATTAAGTCAAGAGTTAATACTGATGTCTTCATTCTAACCCAGTTCCACGTGGTTGATTCTAGTCTCTCCTTTTTGTTATCTGTTACCTTCTATTTCAAGAATGAGATACCTGGCTTCTGCTATCTGCCATCCATTCATTCATTGGTTCAATTCCAGCATACTTTTACAACAGTTTCAGAATGTTAACTCATAATGGAAAGAACAATTATTTTATCAACTGAAGTACAATGTTTATGTACAACCACTTTTATCTTTAGTCCTACCATTGCCAGTCAAAACAGTTTTCCAGAATTATTTGGATCATCTTTCTCACCACTGAAGTTAAGTCATTTGTACACAATGGAAATACTGTTACACATTTTTGTCACAGTTTGTAGGATTCCCTAACATGTGGGTGATTATTTTTTACTAAGGTTCATCATACAAATAATTCAATCACTTTAAAACATCTCTTATGCTTCCTTTCATGAAACTCTTTTCACAAACTCTGGCAACCACTGATCTGTTTTCTCCCTTTTCCATTATGTCACATACATAGAATCACACAATGTGTGAAAGTAAAAGTCCTACTTCTTTCTAAGTAAAAGTTTGGCTTGAAAAATTTATAGAAGACTCATCATATTGTTATATAAATCAATAGTTCATTACTTTTTATTGCTTAATAATTTTCAACTGTATGATTGTATAAAAGCTTATCCATCCATATACTGAAGGACATCTGGGTTGCTTCCAGCTTGGAGCAATTATCCCAGATATGTTATAAATGTTTATGTGCAGGTTTTAGTATGAATATTAGTTTCTACATAACTTGCATAATTGATTGATTATATGATAAGGCTATGTTTAAATCTATAAGAACCATGAAACTGATTTCCACTTTACCATTTTACATTCCAGTGAGTGAGAGTTCCTGCTCCTCCATGCCCTCACCAACTTTTGGTATTGTCAGGTTCTTTTTGGATTTCAGCCATCCTTATGGTTGAGAAGTGGTGCCACTTCTCGAATGACAAATGCTGTTTATACCTTTTTATATGATTTATTTGAGTTTTAAAAGTTATTTGTGTATTCTAGATATAAGTCTTTTAGCAGGTATGTGATTTGCCAACATTTTCTTCCAGTTTATGGCATGTCATTTTTAGCATATTTATTTTATTGTATATATTTAAGGTATACAACATACTTTTTCATATGCATACATGATACATATTGAAATGATTATGACACTTAAGCAAATTAACCAATCCATCACCTTCCATAGTTGCTTTTTAATATGATAAGAATACTTGAAATCTACTCTCTTAGCCAATTGTCAACATGCAGTGCAATATTATTAACTACACTCTTTATGCTGTACATTAGATCTCTAAAATTATTTATCTCATAACTAAAAGTTTGTACCCTTTGACCTACTTCTGCCCATTTCCTCCACCTCCCTGCACCTGGAAACCACAGTTTTTATCTTTATTTCTATGTACTTGACCTTTTTATATTCTACATGTTAGATTATGCAGTATTTTTCTTTCCATGTCTGACTTCTTTCACATAGGATAGTATCCTCTAGGTTCATCCATGTCGTCATAAATGGCAGGATCTCCTTTTATAAGGCCAAATAACATTCCATTGTTATTGTAAAGACCTATATCAAGTGGTTTTCCCTTATTTTCTTTTAGATTTTTTGTGGATTCATATCTTCGGTTTAGCTTTTTAGTTAATTTTTACTCTATTTTTGTGTATTGTGTAAGATAAGGATAAAATTTTATTATTTTGCATATGGATATCTTATTATCCCAACACTACTTATTGAAGAAACTGTCCTTTCACATTTAGTCTTCTTATTGATCTTGTCAAAAATTGTTTAACAATATGTACTTAGGTTTATTTGGGAATTTTTAATTCTATTTAATTAGTCTGTGTCTCTGTTTTCATGCCAGTGCCATACTGCTTTGTTGCTATAGCTTGGTAATATAATTTGAAATTAGAAAATATATATCTTCAACTTTGTTTTTCATTCTCAAGATTGTTTTGGTTATTCAGCTTATTTTGCGGTTTTATACAAATATTATAATTGTTTTTTTCTATTTAAATGAAAAATGTTAAAATTCTGGATAGGGATTGCATTGAATTTGTATCTACAGATCACTTTGGATAGTGTGGATATTTTAACAATATTAATTATTCCAATCCATGAACATGAGATAGCTATTTATTTGTGTGTTTTTCAGTTTCTTTCATCAATATTTTATAATTTTCAATGTAGACATCTTTCATTTCTTGGTGAAGTTTATTCCTATAAGTTTATTCTTTTAAACGCTATTATAAATCGGATAGTTTTTGTATTTCTTTTTCACATAGATTGCTATTGATGTATATAATTGTAAATGTTTTATACATTTATTTTAAGTTTTATACATTTATTTTATCCTGCTACTTTACTGATTTCATTTATTAGTTCTATCAAGATTTTTTGTCTTTATTATTTTCAGCATACAGGATCATGCTATTTGCAAGCAGAAATAATTTTACTTTTTTCTTATATGGATGTATTTTATTTATTTATTTTTGTCTGATTGCTCTTGCTAATACTTCCACTTGAATAAAAGTGAATGTTGAACAGTAGTGATGAGAGAGTGGGCATCCTTGCTTTGTACCAGATCTCAGAGAAAAAGTTTTCAGTTTTTCCCCATTGATGGACATTAGATATAAGCATTTTCAGTTTTTCCCTCATTGATTGACATTAGATAAAAGCTAAATGATTTTTAATGTTTAAAACACTTTCTATTACATGTATTTTATTGAATTTTTATAATGCAAGAATTTTGAAATTGTCAAATGATTTTTATCATCTATTGAGATGATCGTGTGGTTTTTTATCTTTTATTCTGTTCATGCTGTGTATCATCTAACTTTACACCTCAAGCAACTAGGGAAAGAAGAACAAACTAAATACAAAGCTAGAAGAAGGGAGAAAAGAATGTACATCAGAGCAGTAATAAATCACTCTTTGTTTTATAAACAGAACTTTAAGAATAGATGGGATCATTGACTAAGAAATTACACAACTTCATTAATGAGAAGAAATTAGAAGTGCATAAATAAATGGCTTTGCCCTTGTAAAATTCTACTTTTAAAACCTCTCCAAGTATTATTAGATACCATGCATGCCTAAGGCGTGTGAATATTTACTGATCACCACATTGAAGGTTCTGCTTCCAAGAGAGGATCAAGGATGATAAACATTATATAGTAAAGAATTCAAATTTAGTAAAACTTCCTTTTGATTATACATTACCAAATATGCTTTCTAAAATTCAGCTTCAAGATATACTATGGATACTTTTAAATGATACTATAATGCATTTTTATTGAACCACAAATAATAAATCAAATATAGAACAGAAAATCTACAGAAAAATATATCAAAACTGAGATTTTTTTTAAGATACAACAAAGTTGACAAACTCTTAAGCAGACTAAGAAAAAGAGAAAAGAATTGAATAAAATCATAAATGAAAGACAAGACTTTACAATGTCTCAAGAAATAAAAAGTACTTCAGAAATAAAAAGGATTATAAGGGGCTATTATGAACAATTATTTGCCAACAAATTAAATAACCTAGAGTAAATAAATTCTTAGAGACATTCAAGTTACCAGTTCTGAATCAAGAAATAGAAAATGTGAACAAACTAATATATCCCTAACAAATAAAGACATTGGAGTAGCAATCAAAAAACTCCCACATAGCCACTTTGGCATATATTTTGACATTTCTTAGAAAACCAAATATACTCTTACCCTATGATCCAACAATCATGCTTTTTGGTATTTTACCCATATGAGTTGTAAATTTATGCCTACAAGAACCCCGCACATGAATGTTTACAGCAGCCTTATTCATAAACAAACAAACTTCAGTACATCCATACAATGTAATATTATCCAGTGATTTCAAAAATGGGCTCCAAAGACAGAGGAATCCAACTGCATTTGGCTAAATGAGCAAACCCAATCTAGCAAGGCCTCATAGTGTATCATCTCAACTATATGACCTTCTGGAAAAGGCATAGCTATGGAGACAGTTAAATGACCAGGGTTTTAAGGCTAGAGAGCAAAGGATAAACTAATAGAACACGGGAGATTTTTATGGCTGTGAAATCATTCTGCATAATACTGCAATGGTGAATGCATGTCATTATACATTTGTCAAAATCTAGAGAAGTTACAACACAAAGAATGAGACCTAATGTAAACTATGAATTTTAGTTTCAAAATAATGTATCAATAATGAATCATCAATGACAGCAAATATGTAACACTAATGCAAGATGTTAATAGTAGGGGAAACTGTGAGGGGAGAATGGGTAGATGGGAGCTCTGTGTACTTTCCCTTTAATTGTTTTTCATTCCTAAAACTGCTCTAAAAATAAAGTCTATTAGTTTAAAATGATGTGACACGGACGCCCAGCTTGAAGTCTTATTAGCAGGGATGACAGACTCCACTGCTTGTGTCCCATGACTTTACTATATCATGCATGGACATATTCTGAGTTTGTTTTTGGATATATTCCTAGATAGCCATCTGTTTTGAGACTTTGTATCAAGATAATTAACTGTTATAAATATGAAGATGCATTGCCTTTAATATCCTCTAGGTCATAATTTTTATCTTGACAATATGAAATTTGTAGAATACTGAAATATCTCAAATGCTCAATCCCATTTTCCTATTGCTTCCTTTTCTGTGAACATTTATAGACTGAGATTATATTTTTATTTCATATTTATACCTGGAATAAATCTTACTTGATCCTGGTGTACAATCCTTTTTACACATTGCCGAATTCAATTTGCTAATATTTTGTTGAATATTATTGTATCTATGTTTATGAGAAATACTGGTCTGAAGATGAGTCCTGTATTTTCCGCACTGTAAAGAATAAGTAAAAACTGAAATATTTATATTTTCAAGTTGCTATTCACACAAAAAAAGAACTTGCACATATTTTGAAAATTAACTCATCCACAGTAATTTTTGTGTTAGTAGGCTGAGAGATTGTTAAATAATCACCAGAAGGAAATTGATTCATTAAAATGTTCTTAAATCAGAAAATGATATGATCATAATGTTTTCCTGGAAAAACAAATATGGAGGTAATGTTCCTTGTGGTAAACAGAAAAAACAAATGAACGACTGTTCATTAGAAAAAAAAATGTGAGATTAGGTGTGAGGTTGCTGAAAAAGCAAGATAATGTAAAACAGGCTCAATCATAATGTCTGATTAAATATCAGAAGGAAGAAGAAGGCAATGCAATGGATTAGCAAAGATATTTTAGCCTTGATGAAGGGAATACAGTAAAGGAATTGGTGAAAGAATAACAGATTCAATTTTAAGATTTTTATACTTGAGTCATGATCAGAAAATCTGAATGCCGAGTTCTGGTAGAAATTAGAGATATATAACCAGATCTCCAAAGAATATAGGCTGATATTTGTCTTCCACAGCATTGCACCCTTTTCACACCCACTTCCACCTTCCCCTTCAATATGTCTGAAATTCTAAGGAGGAGTATGAGCTGGAGACATAGATTCAAGAGTCATGTCTCCAGTTCTACTTTTCCTCCAAATTTCAGACACCCAGTAAATGCTGATTATATTAACATGATATTCCAAAGTTAACTCGAGGTCCTGGTGTTCAAAACAGAAGTCATCTTTCCCCAAAATTTATCATGCCAGGAATTCTCAATCTCTATTTATGGGACCACCCCTTTTCCAGTCTGTCAAGTGAAACACTAAGAAAGCATGACTTCTCACTGCCTACCTCCCACACGTAACTTGCTGAATTTACATCCTAACTCATTCTCATTTCAACCTTTTATTTAAGGACTCCCACCACTCCCTTCTTTCAGATTTCTGTTGTTTTTGCCCTTGCCTGGAAAAGATAGCTAATTGACAGCAATATTTTTATCCTACACTTGAACCCTGAGCTGAGTTCAGAATAGCCCTTTTCATACGTACACATACCCCTCAGCCATTTGAAATCTTATGCTTATGTTCTCAAGACAGAAATACTTTTAGATTGCCCAATCGAAATTTCTTTTAATATATAACCATCTTACCATAAATCTATAGGGCATTTATTTCTCTCTTTTACACATCTCTCTGTTAGTGTTTACCTCATAATGGAATATATGGCAAAGTTCTGTAGTACAAATAACAGCAACTTTAATTTAAAATTTTCCTTTTTCATTTTCCACTGTTTTGAAAAGAATATTTTCTTTTGTAGAGAGACTCATGAGAGAGCAAAGCAGAGGGCATCAGATTTAAGCACACAGATATATATACATATTTTAACAGATTATCAATTATTTTAATTATTCTTACTACCCACTATTTGGACAAATATGAGGAGCAACACGTCTTCAAACAGATAAAACAGTATAGATTATTGATACTGGCTCTTTTAAATAGAAAAATGCATTACTGGAAAACAATGCTTTTTAAGGTAGATTGAATAAAACCCAAGGATAAAACATTCATGTAACTTTTTTCAAATTAATGTTATTCAAGAACATACATGAGATTTATTTTAATAAATAATATCATCAAATAGTCTGATCAATCCCTCCTAATCTTATTTTGCAATTTTAAATATTTAATATTTTATACTTTCCATCAGCCAAAAGTAAAACTGTAGGCCAGTCAGTGGATTAATTTGTGTTTATGAATTTTAAATTTCCCCTTTATGAAAAACATGAAAAATATTGGCCAGGATTTGTCTCATCGAAATATTCAGTTTGAATATAGTTTTACTTTTTGCCTTGGTTATTTATTAAACTTTACAAAGTATTTAATATATTTTATTAATTGTGCATTCATTATAATTATGTTATCTACATCCCAAAATATATGTAACAGTTCATGACTTTCTTGCCAAGGACAAAAGGAAAATGTAAAATTCTGAATGTTAATAAAAAGCTGTCATGTATTTTTTTTCAACTTGAATTGTGGCAAAAAACCCTGCATTTTTTAAAGTGATGTCACAGTTTTACTTTTCAACATGCCAAAAATTACATGCATGAGAACTATTTAAAATTGCAAAGAAAAAATTTAGATGAAACTTACAAATAGGTAAAAGGGAGCATGTATTTTCAAAATGTTATTAAATGCAATATGAGTAAACACAATTCAAAACCTTAAATGAGCTCTCAGTATATACATTTCTTTCCACTAAGGATTTTGCCTATGTAATTTCATAAGAACTGCTATCTTCCAGGGAAAGCTGTTTTACAACTTCCCTCAGGAAATTATTGCCAATGTATTTAAACCTGTCAGCATTATCTTCTACAATGAATCATATTAGAATTTAAATCAAATTATTCTTCTATCTTCATTAAAAATAAATACTATTAAATTTTTCTATAAACTATCCCAGTATACACATACAGAACTCATTAATTGTGCTTACTTTTTCAATCTTTTAATTCATTTATCTAGTAAAATCAAACTCTTCAAGCATCACTAAGAAATCTATGTAGCAAAATTGAAATTCCATTACTTTCTACTTGAAAGAAGTATATAGGATTTTGAGCTTTTGTAATGCCAGATAAATCTTAAATGAGGTTTTAAAACCAGATTACTGTTGTAGGTGAAATCCTGAGTGCCTTTGAACTAGAGCTTACTATGTTCTCCACCTACATGGATGTGTATTTAATTCACAGAGGAAAACACTGGATTTATTAATTAAAATGGTTTATAAACTCCTTTTTAACAGTCAATTTACAGAAAAAGGAAAGCATTTCCTGGGAATACAGAATAAGCCATTTGAACACAAAGCACTGATGACCTTCTAAAACACTAGCAAAGTGAAGTTAGTGTCTTCATTTCTATAGATCAAACTAGCTCTGAAAAAACAGAGCTTATATATTAGAAACATGGGACAAGTTAAACAACTTTTAAAAATAACGTCTTTGTGAAGCCCAGGGTTAAAATAGTGATACTAAGCAACATTTTAAAACTTAGTATGTTTCAGTATCCAAACAGATTCAAAGTACATAAGGAGATTTAAAGATTCTGGGATAGTTCCCTAGCCTTATAGCACCCTCCCACCATATATATCCTTTTTATAAAGACTTTATCTTCCAAAATACTTGCTTAGGAAGGAAGAATTATCAAATATATGAAAAAAATAAGTTCCATTTGACCTGGATTTCTAAGTAACATCAACAACTATGTCAAAAGCATTTTTATTAACATTTGTAATTATCTGATAATCATAGAGTCCCTGATACAAAATAGAGTAATATTCTAGAAGATCTAATAAAGTGTCAGAAATATTGAGCTGTTGGTAAACAGCAGTTAACATCTTTTGATATTTAAATTTATTTACACTTATTTAAATTGAGCTCAATTCTCATATATTATCTAGTGTCTAACTACTATTGTTCTGCAACAGATAACCCCAAAACAGTGCCTTAAAACACTAGTAGCTATTTATCATTGTTTCTCATGTTTCTGATGTTTGACTAGGCTCAGCTAAGTGGTTCTTGACTCTGGGATTTTCACGCAGCCACAGTAGATGGTGTCTGGTGCTGACGTTACCACAGAGGCTTCCTCCCTGGTGGTTGATACTGCCCACTGGCCCCTCTTCCAGAATCATCAAGTAGGACCTCTACATATAGCTACTTCACATAGCTGCCCGGCTTCTTTATAGCAAGGTCAATGTGCTTCAAGAGAGCCAGAAAGAAATTATATAATATCTTCCCTTCCATAGTCACAAATCTACCCAAGAGGTAAATTTTCAAGAGGAAAGAGCAAAATTCCCCACCTCTTGAAGGGAAGAACATCAATTTATTGTTGTAATAAATCATACAGGCATACATGTATTTGAGGGACATGTAATAAATCAATAAATTATTCACATTCCTCCTATATTATCAGAAATCCAGATGAGGTTACATTTATTTGTTATCTTACATAATGCAAAATCAATTCATGTTTAATAATCTTTCATTCCAAACAAGGATTGTGATCTTCTAGAAAGCTGTAGCCTTTAGCCAATTAAATTGATGTAATAGTGACAGACGGAATTAAGACCTAGGACCCATCTACGACAGTTTGAGGTCCACGATCTTGTCATTTAAATCAAATCCAAGGTGAAATGAGGCTGTTGGTTTGGGTTTGCTCAGAGCAACTCCCCTGACAATATTCCTCTCAACGTAACGGCCTATGAACTAGAAAAGACAAATTATCTGCCCTACACAAACTTCATATACAATAGTGTCATTATAGTAATTGACACTGCTATTTAAAAAGCGGGAACTGAAATGAGTTCAGCAGTCATCGGTGTGCAGCAATTCAGAGACCTAGCTGGGCGTATATTGCTGGATTGTTTTTTTAGAGATTAGTACTGTTTCCTGGGAATGATCCTTCAGGGCTCTTGGCTCCATTTCTGAGCTGCTGATTCAACACTTTGAGTCAACTATCTTTTCCCCATAAGAAAACGAAGCTTCCAGCTGGGTACTCTTCTCAGCTTCCTCAGTGTCCGGAAATGTTGGAATTGCAAAACTTTATTTTAAACCTGTACACTCTCTTTTCTTTTCAGTCCATGTTTGCAGTGTTTCCAAATAAAACAATATCTTAAAAACTTTGTGTGTTTTCTATCAGTCTTACTGGAGTTCCCTTCTTCATGCAAAATAAACAACTATAAATGGAAACCACACATGTCCTTCTTCACTGGGGCTCCAGTAAAACTTGCAGGACAATGTCCTCAAGATTCTTAGAAGTTCTGTTGTTAATGAAGAGGATTTGCAAGACATGACCTTAAGACCCTCAGAAGGCCTTTTATCTTTCTAAAAGTTTCAATGAGGTACCACCTTATATTTCTCTGAGGTCTTCACAAAGGACCTAACAGTCCTACCTGGGATGTGGCACAGAACTTTTTCTATTGCTTTTTTTTTTTAACTTGAAATATATGTACCATCAAAAAAGCAGTGAGAAAAGTTTTTGTTTTAATTGAGCAGACTGTTTCTCTTGTATAGATCTTTTCACTATTTTTTGAAAACTGCACAGTTCCTTTTTTAATTTCCTCCCTCTTCTCACATTTTAGTATAGTCTACTAGAAAGGCAAGTGGCACCTTTAATAGTCTGCCTGGAAATCAATGTAGTTGTGCTCTCAAGTCCTTTAGTTACATTTCCTATTTCCTGTTACCACACATGTCCGTGCCACCAAACTTTTTTGCCAAATGAGGGTCCTCTTCTAGTTTTACAGAATATTTTGTTATCTTCCTTCAAGACTTCATATACTCCTGATGCCCTTTAGACTTCTGCTTACCCTCTCCTCACAACCCTAAATTTTCCCCAAAATAATCCTGGATACCTTTCAGCTCTTGTCTTGTTCCAAAGCAAATGACACACGTTGTAAATTTTTGTTACAGCACTTTCAAATACAAAAATTGGTTTAGTTACCAATTGCTTAACTAACTGATCACCCAAAAAAGTAGTGACATTTTATTATAACCTTTCATGTTCCTAAGGGTTGAGTAGATTCAACTAGGTGATTCTCACCCCAGGGTTTCACAAGTTTTATATTTAGGTGGAGGCTGAGCTTGGCTTCACCACAAAGTTTTCTCCCTTCATCTATCTTGAAGTGATGCTGACTATTATCTGGAAGTTCATCTAGTGCTATTGGCTGGAGCATCTCTATATAGCCTCTTCATATGGCTACTAGGCTATCAGAGGTTGAAAACTGTGTTTTAGTGTGAACTTTCAAAACCCATCAGTTAGAAGCGTTATCTGATTTAGCCTCAAAAAGCATTCAGCATCTCTTCCTACATAGTCAAAAGTTCATCCAGATTCAAGGGAAGGAAACACAGATTCCACTTTTGATGGGAGGACTGTCAAAGTATTTGAGGTCATTTATTACTTAACACTACAGTGGGCATATGATAAACTATTATCAAACTCTAACATATGCTCTTAGTCCATGTTCTTTTTTTTTTTTAATTTATTTTACTTTAGGTGCATACTATATCTGGCATTTCTCCCCATGTTATCCCTCCCCACCCCCCAGTTGTCTCTCCTCTACTGCCTCCAACTGTCCCTGTGTGTGATGCTCCTCTCTCTGAGTCCAGGTGTTCTCATTGTTCAACACCCACCTATGAGTGAGAACATACGGTGCTTGGCTTTCTCTTCTTGGGTCAGTTTGCTGAGAAAGATGGTTTCCAGGTTCATCCAAGTCCCTACAAAGGACACGAACTCATCGTTTTTTATGGCTGCGTAGTATTCCATGGTGTATATGTACCACGTTTTCCTTGTCCAGTCTATCATTGATGGACATTTGAGTTGGTTCCAGGTCTTTGCTATTGTACACAGGGCTGCAATGAACATACTTGTGCATGTATCTTTATAGTAGAACGATTTATAGTTCTTTGGGTATATACCCAATAGTGGAATTGCTGGGTCAAATGGAATTTCTATTTCTAGATCCTTGAGAAATTGCCACACTGTCTTCCACAATGGTTGAACTAATTTACACTCCCACCAACTGTGTAAGAGTGTTCCTATTTCTCCACATCTTCTCCAGGATCTGTTGTCTCCAGATTTTTTAATGATCACCATTCTAACTGGAGTGAGATGATATCTCAGTGTGGTTTTGATTTGCATTTCTCTAATGACCAGTGATGATGAGCATTTTTTCATGTTTGTTGGCCTCATATATGTCCTCTTTTGAAAAGTGTCGGTTCATATCCTTTGCCCACTTTTGAATGGGGTTGTTTGTTTTTCTGTTGTATATCTTTCTTTGTAGATTCTGAATATTAGCCCTTTGTCAGATGGGTAGATTGCAAAAATTTTTTCCCATTCTGTTGGTTGCCAATACACTCTAATGATGGTTTCTTTTGCTGTACAGAAGCTCTGGAGTTTAATTAGATCCCATTTGTCTAACCTGGCTTTTATTGCCATTGCTTTTGGTGTTTTAGTCATGAAGTCCTTGCCTATGCCTATGTCCTGGATGGTTTTGCCTACGTTTTTTTCTAGTGTTTTTATGGTGTTAGGTTTTATGTTTAAATCTTTGATCCATATGGAGTTAATTTTAGTGTAAAGTGACAGGTAGGGGTCCAGTTTCTGCTTTCTGCACATGGCTAGCCAGTTTTCTCAACACCATTTATTAAACATGGAGTCCTTTCCCCATTGCTTGTTTTTGCTGGGTTTGTCAAAGATCAGATGGTTGTAGATGTGTGGTGTTTCTTCTGGGGTCTCTGTTCTGTTCCATTGGTCTATATCTCTGTTTTGGTACCAGTACTATGCTGTTTTGATGACTGTAGCCTTGTAGTATAGTTTGAAGTCTGGCAGTGTGATGCCTCTGGCTTTGTTCTTTTTGCTTTGGATTGTCTTGGCTATGCAGGGTCTTTTGTGATTCCATATGAAGTTTAAAGTGGTTTTTTCCAGTTCTGTGAAGAAGGTCATTGGTAGCTTGATGGAGATGGCATTGAAACTATAGATTACTTTGGGCAGTATGGCCATTTTCACAATATTGATTCTTCTTAAGCATGAGCATGGAATGTTTCTCCATCTGTTTGTGTCCTCCCTTATTTCATTGAGCAGTGGTTTGTAGTTCTCCTTGAAGAGGTCCTTTACATACTTTGTTAGTTGTATTCCTAGGTATTTTATTCTCTTTGTAGCAATTGTGAATGGGTGTTTGCTCTTGATTTGGCCCACTGTTTGTCTGTTATTGGTGTATAGAAATGCTTGTGATTTTTGCACATTGATTTAGTATCCCGAGACTTTGCTGAAGTTGCTTATCAGTTTGAGAAGATTTTGGGCTGAGGCAATGGGGTCTTCTAGATATACAATCATGTCATCAGCAAATAGAGACAGTTTGACTTCCTCCTTTCCTAATCGAATACCCTTTATTTCTTTTTCTTGCCTGTTTGCTTTCTCTAGAACTTCCAATACTATGTTGAATAAGTGTGGTGAGAGAGGGCATCCTTGTCTAGTGCCTGATTTCAAAGGGAGTTCTTCCAGCTTTTGCCCATTGAGTATGATATTGGCTGTAGTTTTGTCATATAAAACTTTTATAATTTTATGATATGTTCCATCAATACCTAGTTTATTGAGAGTTTTTAGCATGAAGGGCTGTTAAATTTTATCAAAGGCCTTCTCCGCATCTATTGAGATAATCATGTGGTTTTTGTCTTTGGTTCCGTTTATGTGATGGATTACATTTATGGATTTGCGTATGTTGAACCAGCCTTGCATCCCTGGGATGAAGCCTACTTAGTCGTGATGGCTAAGCTTCTTGATGTGCTGTTGCAATCTGTTTGCTAGTATTCTATTGAAGATTTTTGTGTCGATGTTCATCATGGATATTGGTCTGCAGTTTTCTTTTTTAGTTGAGTCTCTGCCTGGTTTTGGGATCAGGATGATGTTGGTCTCATAAAATGAGTGAGGGAGGATTCCCTCCTTTTGTATTGTTTGATACAGTTTCAGAAGGAATGGAACCAGCTCCTCTTTGTAAGTCTGGTAGAATTCGGCTGTGAACCTGTCTGGACCTGGACTTTTTTTGGTTGGTAGGCTATTGATTGCTGCCTCTACTTCAGCCCTTGTTATGGGTCTATTCAGGGTTTCAGCTTCCTCCTGGTTTTGTTTTGGTAGAGTACAAGTGTCTAGGAATTTAACCATTTCTTCCTGGTTTACTGGTTTATGTGAGTAGAGCTGTTTGTAGTAATCTCTGATGGTAGTTTGTATTTCTGTGAGATCAGTGGTGATATCCCCTTTATTGTTTTTTTATTGCATCTATTTGATTCTTCTACCTTTTCTTTTTTATTAATCTGGCTAGCAGTCTGGCTATTTTGTTGATCTTTTCAAAAAACCAGCTCTTGGATTAATTGATTTTTTGATGGGTTTTTTGTGTCTCTATCTCCTTCAGCTCTGCTCTGATCTTAGTAATCTCTTGTCTTCTGCTAGCTTTTGAGTATTTTTTGAGACTTGCTCCTCTAGTTCTTTCAATTTTGATGATAGGGTGTCAATTTTAGATCTTTCCTCTTCTCTGGTGGGCATTTATTGCTATAAATTTCCCTCTCCATACTGCTTTAAAGGTGTCCCAGAGATTCTAGTAGGCTGTGTCTTCATTCTGGTTGGTTTCAAAGAACATCTTTATTTCTGCCTTCCTTTCTTTTTATCCAGTCAACATTCAGAAGCAAGTTGTTCAGTTTCCAAGTGGTTGTGCGGGTTTGAGTGTGTTTCTTGATCCTGAGTTCTTGTCTGATTGTGCTGTGGTCTGATAGACTGTTTGTTATGATTTCTGTTCTTTTCCGTTTGCTGAGGAGTGATTTGTTTCCAATGATGTGGTCAATTTTAGAGTAAGCGCACTGTGGTGCTGAGAAAAATGTATATTCTGTGGATTTGGTGTGGAGCGTTCTGTATATGTCTATTAGATCTGCTTGGTCCAGCTCTGCATTCAAGTCCTGCATATCCTGGTTAATTTTCTGTCTCATTGATCTAATATTGACAGTGGAGTATTCAAGTCTCCCACTATTATTGTGTGGGAGTCTAAATCTCATTTTAGGTCATTAAGAACTTGCTTTATGTATCTGGGTGCTCCTGGGTTGGGGGCATATATATTTAGGACAGTGAGCTCTTCCTGTTGGATTGATCCTTTTATCATTATGTAATGTCCTTCTTTGTTTCTTTTCATCTTTTTTGGTTTGAAGTCCATTTTATCAGAGACTAGGATTGCAAACCCTGCTTTTTTTTTGTTCTCCATTTGCTTGGTAAATCTTCTTCTATTCCTTTATTTTGAGTCTATGTGTGTGTTTGTATGTGAGATAGGTTTCTTCAATATAGCACACCAATGGATTCTGACTTTATATCCAATTTGCCAGTCTGTGTCTTTTGATTGGGGCAGTTAGACCATTTATATTCAATGTTAATATTGTTATGTGTGAATATGATCCTGCCATTTTGTTACTGGCTGGTTTTCTTTCTCATTAGTTGACTCATTTTCTTCATTGCATTTTTGGTCTTTGCCAACTGGTTTGCTTTTGCAGTGACTGGTACTTGTTCCTTTCCATGCTTAGTGTTTCTTCAGGAGCTCTTGTAGGGCAGGTCTGGTGGTGACAAAATCTCTCAATAATTGCTTGTCCATAAAGGATTTTATTTCTCCTTCACTTATGAAGCTTAGTTTGGCTGGATATGAGATTCTGGGTTGAAAGTTCTTTTCTTTAAGAACGTTGAATATTGGCCCCCACTCTCTTCTGGCTTGTAGGGTTTCTGCCAAGAGATCTGCTGTGAGTCTGACTGGCTTCCCTCTGTGGGTGACCTGACCTTTCTCTGGCTGCCCTTAGCATTTTTTCCTTCATTTCGACCCTGGTGAATCTGACAATTATGTGCCTTGGGGTTGCTCTTCTTGAGGAATATCTTTGTGGAGTTCTCTTTATTTCTTGAATTTGAAATTTGGACTGCCTTGCTAGGCTTGGGGAGTTCTCCTGGATAATATCCTGGAGTGTGTTTTCCAGCTTGGATTCATTCTCCCCGTCATATTCAAGTACACCGATCAAGCGTAGATTAGGTTTTTTTCACATAATCCCATATTTCTTGGAGGCTTTGTTCGTTTCTTTTCACTCTTTTTTCTCTTGTATTGCCTTCTGTATTTATTTCATTGAGTTGATCTTCAATCTCTGATATCCTTTCCTCTGCTTGATCGATTCGGCTATTAAAACTTGTGTTTGCTTCACGTAGTTCTCAACTCCATCAAGTCGTTTATGTTCTTCTTTAAGCTGGTTATTCTAGTTAGCATTTTTGTCTAACCTTTTTTCAAGGTTTTTGGTTTCTTTGCATTGAGTTAGAACATGTTCCTTTAGCTCTGAAAAGTTTGTTATTATCTACCTTCTGAATCCTGTTTCCATCAATTCTTCACACTCCTTTTTGGTTAAGTTGTGATCCTGTGTTGTTGAGGAGTTGTGATCCCTTGAAGGAGCAAGAGGTGTTCTGGTCTTTGATGGTTTCACCTTTTTGCACTGTTTTTTTCCCATCTTTATGGATTTATCTGGCTGTGGTGTCAGAGAGCTGCTTGATAAGGTTGCTTGTCTGCCTGTGGGGGCGCTACTGGGTTTCTAGGGACTCCTTCAGGTTACTAGGGAAGCTTCCTGTGTCTTTTTTGTTTATGCTGGGAGATTAGGCCCCTCTCTTCCACTGATCTGTAGGCTTTGCTGGGTTGTCAAGAATGCCATCCCGTTGCTACATAGGCTTCCTGTGTTTTTTGTTAAAACATGTAGCCCAGTCCCACCCCTCTAGTGGTGGGTTGTACCCTTCCTCCGTTCATCTCAGACTGTGGCACTGGCTACACAACCCACTAGAGTCAGATTTTCAACCCTCTGGGGTTTGTGGGGGAGGGTAGGGCACCTGGCAGTCTCCCCCTTTCAGCTTTCTTTGTCTCCAGTCATGGGGTAGGGGCCACCCAGCTGCTCCCGCTTACAGCTCCCTCTATCTCTGGGCATGGGGGAGAGGGTGATAGCTCAGTCTGCAGACTCTTACTCAACTCCACATTTGTAATTCCCAGCACTTGAATGGCAAAAATCCCCTGTTCTATGTATTGCTGAGGCTTTGGAGGAAGCGCTGTATCTGGACCAGAGCGCCAGAGGTGGAGCCTCCGACTCGCCGGTCAGATGCACTTTCTAGGTGAAGCAGCACCCCTCCCCGCCTCGGTCTGCCCTGAGTGGGCTTTGCTCACCCTCGGACCAAACCTGTTGAAATGCACCTGGTACCTCGGTTGGAGCTAGGGGATCTCTGGGTTTCTGCATCTCTCTCGCTCGGTGTTGTGCACTGGAGTTGTGTCTAATCCACCGTCTTGGATCCTATACTTAGTCCATTTTCATATGAAAAAGAGATGCTTTGTTTCTAGAAAAAGTAACTCCAGAAAATTTGATTTTGAAATGATTTTTTAATGTACTATTGTTAGTGGTTATTCTTGATGAAAGTGAAGTTACTGAGTTATTTAAAAGTCTGGCCAAAATCGTGAAACCCCGTCCCTACTAAAAATACAAAATTTAGCTGGGCATGGTAGCATATGCCTATAATCCCAGCTACTCAGGAGGCTGAGGCAGGAGAATCACTTTAAACCAGGAGGCGGAAGTTGCAGTGAGCCAAGATCACACCACTGCACTTTAGCCCCCCCAAAAAAAAAGAAAAAGAAAAAAGTGTTTAAGAACTTCTAGTCTGCTAGTAAAATTTCATTTCTTTATCTGGACATAGGTAAAACAGGTGCATTCACTCTGTGATAATGTGTAAAGATTTATTTGGAATTTGTGCATATATATATATATAGATAAAATATTTCAATGAAAGATTGCACTTAAAGATTATAGAAATATATCTTACTTTCCTATGGACAGTCACTACAATATTAAACATTAATTCCTTGGTTAAAAAAATCCCGAACAAGCAAAATTATAATTATGTCTAGTTACAGTTTAATGAACAGTTGCATAACTGGCTTGGTTCTAAAATTATTTATACTTCGGTGTATTCTGAAAGTTACAGTACATAATCAATTAAGTATTTTAAATATAATATTGAATAATTTTAGAAAATACCTCTCATGATAAAAAATGTGCAAGCACACAAAATTATATACTAAAATTATCTAAATATTCTTATATCTGATGAGATAATTTAAAACTGCATCACAAAATCAAAACCTATTGTTTCATATTATAGTTGTTAAAGAAAAGCTTTTGTAAAGTGAAAGAAATTTATACTCGTTTTGGATTTTTGCTGCCAGGATATTCCCCTGTCTAAAATAAAAAATTGTAACATGAGCCAGCTTTTACTAAAGGACTATAGCTCAAATGTGTTTGGATAGCCTTCTGCTTTTCCATTTGCTCATGTTATATATCTTGTAGTGATTTTCACAATAACATCCCACATAAACCCACGAGTTAGTCATAAGGTGTGCTCATAATAAATCTGGAAGGCAGATGGCAAACACTGCTCTTCTGACTTTGATCACTTTAGCTCTTCTTTTGTCTCTACTTGGAGCTATTTTATCTATACTTATTCAAATATTTTTTTTAAAAAAGTATTATTTTTTTTTCTAGGACTTTTAATTTTAGCTTCTTATATCCAGCCTCAGCATTTATAATAAACAATAAAATGTCCAGATTCTAGACTAAGACTTGGATCATAGGTGCCTTACAAGTAACAGGTTATCAGCTATTGTTCATATAATGAGAGCTGGATAAAATCAAGATAAATATGTATCTTTAAAAATCATGTTGCTAGATGTCTACATACCAATTTGATATTTTTAAATTTTAAGGAAAGTAAGAAATTATTGTGCTATATATAGTACTAAGGTCTATCTGGTGACTTATACCATAGAAGGACAATAATAGGTAACTAAGTATAGCTAAAATATAGCATATAAGGCTAAAGAAATAAGATAGGTAACTTTAAATGTATTCAGAATATAGTATTTAAGGTTAAAAGAATCAGATAGATATCTTAAGTAAAAAGAAACTTAATGAAACCCAGACATTTCAGAATTATCTGGATATTTTTAAAAGACCTATCATGTAGGTAAATTGTTACAGAGAATTTTAAGGTCTCAATTGTCAAGATAGAAAAAATCCATGTCTTAAAAAAAAGGAAGTAGATATTGGCACCCATGAGCAAAAATAAAATCCACTCACCCATTTTAATATTTCCTGCTGGGCTCATAAGTGGAAACAGAATACTAAGAGATGATAGTTCTCTGACATCTTAGAAATTTCAACTTAGATACCTTCTCACAGCAGTTAGAATGGCAATCATTAAAAAATCTGGAGACAACAGATGCTGGAGAGGATGTGGAGAAATAGGAACACTTTTACACTGTTGGTGGGAGTGTAAATTAGTTCAACCATTGTGGAAGACAGTGTGGTGAATTCCTCAAGGACCTACAAGTAGAAATTCCATTTGACCCAGCAATCCCATTACTGGGTATATACCCAAAGGATTATAAATCATTCTATTATAAAGACACATGCACGCAAATGTTCATTGCGGCACTGTTTACAATAGCAAAGACCTGGAACCAACCCAAATGCCCATTGATGATAGACTGGACAAGGAAAATGTGGCACATATATACCATGGAATACTATGCAGCCATAAAAAATGATGAGTTCATGTCCTTTGTAAGGACACGGATAAATCTGGAAACCATCATTCTCAGCAAAGTGACACAAGAACAGAAAATCAAACACTGCATGTTCTCACTCATAGATGGGTGTGTTGAACAATGAGAATACATGACACAGGGAGAGGAGCATCACACACTGGGGTCTGTTGTGGGGGCTAGAGGAGGGACAGCAGGGGATGGGGAGGTTGGGGAGGGATAATATGGGGAGAAATGCCAGATATAGGTGACAGGGGGATGGAGGCAGCAAACCACATTGCCATGTATGTACCTATGCAACAATCCTGCATGATCTGCACACGTACCCCAGAACCTAAAGTACAATAGAAACAGAAAAAAGAAAACTTTTCAACTTAGTTCAGAAAAATGATTCAGCTCTAATTATTTTAAGCTATGTAATTCTTTATCAGCTGTCATTGCGGTAACACTACATAAGAAAGCATCCCAGCACCCAGTGGTTTAAAACAATGCAACACTACTCTAACGGGTATACTGGAGTGGTTACGTGTCAACTGTGGTGGCTGCACACCACACATTGCAGATCTAAGAGCTTTCATCTGATCTCCATGTTTCTTGTCCTCTTTAGATCAGTGGGCTAGCTAAAGCATGTTTTTCTCCAAGTAGGTGCAGAGGCATAAAAGGAAGTTCCAATCATAATGAAACATTTAAAGTCTCAACTCACGTCCCGTCCACTAGCAGACAGATCATTGACCAAAGCATGTCATATGGCAGAATTCTAATTCAAAGTGTAGAGAAATAATCCACTGTTTGTGAGAGAACCTGACAATTCATAGAGCAAAGGAAGAAGATATAGGGAAGAGTACAGAATGGGGGCCTTAATTCAATCTACAATCATAGTTCCATCTTGGAAATGAGCACTTGTTCAGTGAAAAGTATTCTAGGCCTAGTTTTAAATTCCTTTTAGATTTCATCAACCCAAGATGGATCCAAGATTGAGACGGGAACTTTTGGACATCAAAAGGAACATAATGAATTCACGTTAATACTCGTATCTTCATCCTGTTTTATGAAGGAAAGATGTTCACAGAGTTTTGTAAAATATTATTTTTACACATGCATCTCAATATAGAGAATATCTATCAATGTTACAAGTACATACAAAGTTTTCAAGTGTCCATTCATCTGTAAGCTCACAGCATGCATATAAGATAACACGGCTATAATATACACAAATATATTTACTAATTAAAATTATATATTCTTGAGTCACCTACTCTTTTTTAAGGTACAAATAGCACCGCTTTTTAATTACTATCTGTTTTTCTAGTGAAAAAAACCCACAAATATGCTTAATAAATACACCACAAATAGCTGCCAGTTATATGGAGCTATTAATCTGATAAAATTCTTTAAAAAATTTAACTGCAAATCTTTGTTATTTTGCTTTCCTAACTTTGTTATTTTGTTTTTCTAAAGGTACAGTAGATGGTCGTCCTCTGCCAGTGCGATCGTACCAAGGAAAGCAGCACGTTAACAGTCTAGTGTTTCTGCTGCCAAGTCAAATTAGAGCCAATGTTTTTTTGGCCAATCACACAACATGACAATTGTTTCTGTTATCAAACTACTTCTTAATTATACCTTTTTTAAAAAAATAATGCTCAGTCTGCTATGCAAATAAGAAATTTAAAAAAAAGAATCTATACATCAGTAGTTTTAAATTATTTCGAACTGACAGATAAAATTCTCCAAGAACCAGTGATTGATTCTTTAATCACTCTGCTAGTCTACAGGCAGCAATTTGATTATCCTGCAATACCTTCCCATGGTGTTGCTGATCTGTGACTATTATTGCTAATAGCATTTCTCCAGAATAAAGCAGATCCACTGCCCTCATTGACAGCATTCCACAGACAGAAAAATCTTGTCAAATGCACTTTGCTAAAATTAAAAAGAGAATTAAAAAACTGTGCACAGAGCAGGTGGTGTCTACTCAAGGAAAGAATTCTATTTTTATGCTTCTAATATGCATTTCTCCTTTCCTAAATGTGACAATGTAGTTGCAGTGGAAGATGAAGTAGATCCTAAAAGGAAATAAAAAGTATTTTATGTCAAACTGGAGGTACCCGTCCCACATTGCATGCATTCAATTTATTATAATTGTTCCCCAGTTTGCAAGATTGTCCATTTGCATCTGACTTCAAGTCAGTGGTTTTCTATTATAAAAACCTGAGTTTGTTTTTTTCTAACTCTAGTATTCATAAAGATGCTAAGGCTGTCCCTTAGCATCTTTAAGTACTTGAATAAGTCAAAAAAAGTATAGACTTTTTCTTGTGTAGCAAACAATTCCATATCTCAGTGGCTTAATCTAAACAAAGTTTACTTCTCACTCAAAAAAGCCCAAGATAGCTGCCCTCAAGCAGGAGGAATATAGTTTACTTCAAATCTTGTGGCTCTTCCATGTCAAATAGACTTTATCAAGATACCAACTTCAAAGGAGAAAGATTGAAATATTGCACAGGGGGTTTCTATTGCTTCAGGCCAGAAGTGACAAATGTCCTTTATGCTCAAAATCTTCCATCAAAAATAGTTGTATGATCTGCCTGACAAGGTAGTAAGTGTGGTTTTCCATGTGCCCAAGCAGAAGCAATACGAAGCAGAACTCAATAAACTAATTTCTTTGTCACAGTACTCAAACCAGTCCTCTTGATATAAACTTTAGTGTAGCAAAATAAAAACAAGAATAGGATGCCTGGGTTTACTGTGTAATTTGACTCCATTTCAATTTCTTTGCATGCTAAATTAATATGCCCCATATTAAATTAAGTGATCTTTTGCTTCTCTATAATTTTATAACATCCTACTCCTGGAAAAGAAGTGCTCTTATTTTATCTTGTATGATTATCATTATTAGCCTTTAGAAAATGACTCTTGCCATATAGCGTTTTATTTTTTAAAGCCTGCAACACCCGGTATTCCCAAGCGGTCTCCCATCCAAGTACTAACCAGGCCTGACCCTGCTTAGCTTCCAAGATCAGACGAGATTGGGCACGTTCAGGGTGGTATGGACATAGACACCATATATCTTAAAAACAGGGTCAGCAGGATTTGAGGAAAGAGAACATTGTCTTAGGTTGGCAATACAATGGCAATGGTGAGATTATTCAATTCTGTATCTTCCCATATGAGTTGCATAAGAGAAGGAGCATAGATCCATGACCAGAGAATTAGAGAAAATAATCTTTCTACATTTATACTTTTATGAGAAAGACATAGTAAGCTGATAAATTTTGACTTAAATTATCAACACCTGAGCATATTCAGAACATGTTCTTGTTTTAACCACATTGAAGGGAGAATTCTATAATCATTTAAAGGAGACAATTTGAAAGAGACTGTAGATAAATGCATATGTTAAATGAGAGGAGGAAGCTGGTAAAAGGGGGAGAAAAAAATAAACTAATAGAAAAAAAAATCTAGAATAGTCTTTACTAATTACTAAGAAAAGAAGCTAAATGTTGATGCAAAGCCCATTGTATACTCAGCCACTTATAGTTACTGAAGTCAACTACGTATAATGTATATGATTACTTATGGTATACATTCGTCTTTCTCAACAAATATACAAATGTTTGTACTTATTCATATTCATAAGATCCAAATTTAAAGAACTCAATCAAGAATTGTTGTAATCAGATACGTCACCTTAAGATTAAGTAAATAATTTTTAGGTAATGAATGTAGGAAAATGAGATGCATAGCAATCCTGACAAACTACCATCTTAATAAGGCTACTGTCTGTTACGTTTATTATATGTTACCGTCTCCTGAATGTCCTTCACTCCATATGTAAATGATTTCATATATATTTTTGGAGTTCTTTTCATATTACTTAGAATGTAGAGTGGTACTTAGGTTCAGTCCTTGGATCTCTTCTTTTTTCCTATGTTTTCATTCCCAATCTATATGCTTTTTGTTTCATAGCTTTTAAAGCAATCTACATGGTAGCTCTCAAATTTGTATTTCCTTATATTTCTTCTCTTAACTCTGGATTCAAGCATCTAATGGCTTATCAGATAATTTCTTCAATAACTAAAAGCATCTCAAATTCAACATCTTTAAAATTGCAATTCTTATTCCCACACCATCATCAAATTTTTCTCCCCCAGCCTTCTACTCTTCAACAAATGAAAACACAATCCTTCTGGTTTGTTATGTAAAACAAACCTTGGAGCCATACTGCAATTGATGTGTCAGTTTTGTTTTTTGTTTTTTTCTGACAGTCTACATCCAATTCAATTCAACTTTCAAAACAGATTTAGAATCTTACAGCTGCTAATGCTACTGTAATCTAAGCCAGTCGTGACTATACATACATACACACATACGTTATTGCAATTGCCCCTAACTTATACATCCAAAACCATGCCTGGTATATTGTAAGTACACTGTTCCTACCCAATTATTCATAGTGATTTTTGATATTTCCATTTTTTTCTATTAATTTCATCTTTGGGCCCTATATTCTTTGGAAATGCTCACATTCATATTTATAGACTACTGTCTCTTTTAATAAGAACCAAGATAGTACAGTAATTATACACATCACTGGTTTCACAATAACACACCAATACTAAAAGAAACATGTTGACAATGCTAAAATTACATGTTGGGCTTCTGCCTCACTATGGATTATGCTGTATTTGCTTCCTGACAAAAGGTAATGTTAGAAAATACTCAATGTTGTTTTTCATGGATTATGAACAAACCTGCTGCTAAGTCATAGACAAATTGTGCTCATCAGGCATTAAAAGCACCATCTGAAAAATTAAAAATATTTTTAAACTACCTGAAAATAAATGAAAACAGCCATAAAAATTTTTACTTGTCACTTTACCTGGAAAACTTGGTAAATCAATATTTCCTATGTGCTCAAATGCATTTTGTAAATTTTCCCTGTCAGGATAAAAATGATCTCTTCAAAATTATCAAGAATATCAGAAAATTATCAAAATTATCTGAAGTTTATCTCAGAGAAAATTATTTAAAACAATGTTTTATATTTAATATAAAAATTTACATTTCAGATTGATTAATGTGAACATTATAAAACTCAAAAATATTAATATTAGAGTTAAGAAAGCAGTCTTCGATTAGTTTCAGGGGGTGGATTATCTTACAGTAACAAAGATAGAGAAGCAAATTTTCATTTGTAAAGGGAACGCAGGAAACAACACTTCAGTATATAAAAGCACAGAACCTAAACCATTGACAGGGAATATAACAATGATAATTCACCACTTATTGAACAGCTACTCTGTACCAGGCCTTAATGGTTGTCAAATTATTATCATTATGTCATCTAATTTTCACAACAGAATTTGAACATATATTTAACTTCATAGCCATTATTCTTAACAAATCTGATATATTCACTACGAAAATAATGGTACTAACTAAACTTTGTACATTTATTTCATATGCTTTCCTTTTTTAATTGACACACATTATAACTGCATATATTTATGGAATGCAGTTTGATGTTTCAATACATATATACCTTGTGTAATAATCAAATCAGGATATTGGGCATGACTATCACCTCATGCATTTATAATTTCTTTGCGAAGAGAACATTCAAAAGCCTCCCTTCAAGCTGCTTTGCAATACAGTTGACCTTGGACAACACAGGTTTGAGTTGTGCAGGTCTACATAGATTTTCTCCCACCTTGGCTACCCCTGAGACAGCAAGACCAAGCCCTTCTCTTCTCCACCATCTCAGGCATTTCCATCTCACTCATAGTGGGCCATCTTTTAATCCTTATTTCCACTAACCAAGCAAATAAACTATTAGAACAGTTTTTAAGTCCCCAAGCTGCAACATTAAATGCAGACTCTCTACTTAGTGGGCCAGAATCAATAAATTCAGCCTGATTCATCTGTGTGTCCCTTCCTCCATCATCTCACACCCTTAATATCCATTCCCATGCTTGTTCTTCAGGTTTCTGCTTGTAAAAATTAGAAAACTCAAGCAGTTATTTTCCAGTGTAGCACATCTTCTTGTGGGTCATACTCCAAAACTCAACTCTAGGGGCTTGCCAAGGCTTTAGCCTAGTTATAAGTCTAGAAGCAAACTGGGGTGTTGGGGGTGGGTCCAGAGGAGAATCGACATTATCTTGCCTGACAGCTGCCTTGGGGGAGGCCATCACTGTTACATCAGGCAGCACAGGGTTTATCTCCTCAGAAAAATGGGGAAAGGTTGATGGCAGTGTGGGTCAGGTAGGGATGTTGCCGCTACTGGGGATGGGGAAGCTGTTTTTTCTGGAAAAAAAAATGTTCATCAGAGTTTACAAGCTCAGTGTCCCCAACTTCATCAGGGTCCTTCCACACATCCCCATTCCAAGTTGCAGGGTCCTGTTCTTTTCCAATAAGGGCCCTCACTTTATCAGTAGACACCTGGCAAGGCTGCGTAAGCACTTTTCATTGAATGTCAGCCACTCACATGATATGAGCTTGTGTCTGTTTTTCCATAATTTCAGCTCTTTCTCTACAGGGGGATGAGACTCTCATTCAGGGCATTCTTAGCAGATTTAAGACTCATTATCTGCTTCTGAAGCCAGGAGTTAGAATACCTGAGTTCATCATTTTCTTTCATCACTTTGTCCACTGAACTTAGGGCAACCAACCAGCTTCATTATGTTCCTTGGGTCTCCACATATGGTCAAAGGTACTATGTATAGAGTCACTATAAACTCCTTGCCTCTCACAAGCAGTGAATTAGGAATGTCAAATGCATTTACTTTGCATAAATCTCTACACAGTTCATGCCAAGGACTATCAGTGTTCTCCATACTGTTAGAAGTAGAGTCCTTAGCATTTTGGGGTCATATTAAGCAGCCAACTTCAGAAACCCCAAAACCAATGAAAGAACTTCATCCTTAATATTCTGTCCCTCTAGAACCACTCCTGGTACTAAAATCTGTATTAGTCATGGTTCTCTAGAGGGACAGAACTAATATATATATTTATTAGTATATATACATATACACACACACACACACATATATATACATATATACATATATGTATATGGGAGTTTATTAAGGAGTATTAACTCACACAATCACAAGGTCCTGTAATAGGCCATCTGCAAGCTGAGAAGCAAAGAATCCAGTCCCAGTCTCAAGGCTGAAGAACTAGGAGTCTGATGTTCAAGGGCAGGAAGCATCCAGCAGAAGAGAAGGATGTAGCCGGGAGGCTAACCCAGGCTGGACTTTTCATGTTTTTCTGCCTGTTTTATATCCTGGCCATGCTGGCAGCTGATTAGACTGTGCCCACCCAGATAAACGGTGGGTCTGCCTTTCCCAGTCCACTGCCTCAAATGTTAATCTCCTTTGGCAACACCCTCATAGACACACTCAGGATCAATACTAGGTATCCTTCAACCCAGTCAAGTTAACACTCAGTATTAACCATTATAGATGTCATCTCTGCTTCCCTCTCTCAGTGAATTAATAAGAGATTTTATACATGGTATTTGCAATTATTATTTTTTTGAGATGGAGTCTTGCTCTGTTGCACAGGCTGGAGTGTAGTGGCGTGATCTTGGCTCACTGCAACTTTCGCCTCCTGGGTTCAAGGGATTCTGCTGCCTCAGCCTCCTGAGTAGCTGGGATTACAGGTGTGCACTACCATGCCTGGCTAATTTTTGTATTTTTAGTAGAGACGGGGCTTCACCATGTTGGTCAGACTGGACTCGAACCCCTGACCTTGTGATCCACCCAGCTTGGCCTCCCAAAGTGCTGGGATTACAAGCGTGAGCCACAATGCCAAGCCTTTATAATCATTTTACAGAGATGAAAAGATTCAATTCTCATTTACTGTGTGGCCCTCTTTATGTAACTGGAAATGAATTGCTTCTGTTTTCTTTGCTATAACCACATTAAAGTTTTCCTTCTGTATTCTTTTTTGTACTGTCTCTTCAAAGTGTGAATTTTTATCCTGTTTTCTCATTTAAATATAAATTTTTCAGTCATGATACAGTGCATGAGCTTTTCATAGAGATGCTTTACTTCTACTTCTGATTCGCTATGTGCCTGATTAAAGATCTCTTACTTACTGGCTTATACAAACAAGATCTCATTTGACAGATGAAAACAAATTAACAATAGTAAGCACTAGAGTGATCCTTTCCTAAGTGTAAGCCAGAGGATAACAGTAAAATCAAAGTTTTTAAAGTAACTGTAAAATAATGTAGTTTATTCCAGCCTCTTATCTGAGGCTTTAATCTCCATTTCCACACACCCATAAAGGGTTCGGTAAACTCCAAACTTAAAGACATAAAGGGAAGAGAAACATTTTTCCTTCCTATGCTTACTCAAAGATTTGCCATACTACAACTTCAGCTTAATGGTTCTATTCTAGCTTTTGAGCCTAGCACAATGCTACCAATTTTTCCTTCCTATCATAGGCATATGAATATTGGAACAAAGGTATTATATTTTCCTTTTATATATAAATATTTTCACATTTCTACAACACAGCAGGTTTTTAATTTCACTTGCCATCCTAGTCCATCTTCTGTAGTCTAACCTCTGTGACCAGCAGAGGTGAGCCGAACTATTTCTTCCATCAGGAACTTTTGTTTTTCTATCTCTGAAGTATAGCCTCATATTCATTTTACTCACATGCTGCATTGTCTTGCACTTATTTCTCCTAAAACTTCTATTATAGGCAGAATAATGACTCCTCCTCAAAAATGTCATACCCCATTCCCCAGAATCTGAGATTGTTGCCTGACATAGCAAACAGACTTTGCAGGTGTGATTAAATTAAATAGCTTGAGATGGGAAAAAATTCCGTGGATCATCTGGTGGACCCAGTGTAATCCTAAGGGTCCTTATTAGCAGGAAGCAGTAGGATCAGAGTCAGAGAAGGAGTCACAGAAGCAGAAGTCAGAGCCATATACTATTGTTGGAGAGGTGTCAAGAACCAAGGAATGCAGGCAGCCTCTGGAAGCTGCAAAAGGGAAAGAGGGATTTCTGCCCCTCAGCCTCCAGAAGGAACACAGTGCTGCTGACACGTTGATCTTTTTCTCATTGAGACTCATTTGGGAGTTTCTTACTTCTACAACTGTAACATAATAAATTTGTGTTGTTTTAAGTCACTAAATGTATAGTAACTTATTATAGCAGTGTCTGGAAACTGACACAACTCCTAAGTCATCTTCATCCATGTTACTTCTAAGCCAAGTGGTCCTTACGCAGTTTGTTCTTAAGAACTCCATAAAGCAAGTTACATTAGTTATTTTTAAATTTTGTATTATGCATTCCTTCCATTTCTCTGTTACTTTAATAATTTTAAATGCACATTGTTGACCATATTTACTAGCCTCATCACTTTTGTTCCTTCTCAAAATTTGGTACATCTACCCTATTGATATGGTTTGGATCTGTGTCCCTGCCCCAGTCTCCTTTTGAATTGTAATCCCCAATATTGGAGGAGGCAGTGGTGAGAGGTAACTGAATCATGGGGCCAGATTTCCCTCTCAGTGCTGCTCTTGTGACATTAGTGAGTGCTTGTGAGATCTGGTTGTTTCAAAGGACATGGCACCTTCCCCATCTCTCTCTTTGCTCCTGCTCCAGCCATTTAAAATGTATCTGCTTCTCCTTCACCTTCTGCTATGATTGTAAGTTTCCTGAGGCCTCCCCAGAAGCAGAAAATGCTGTATGCTTCCTGTACAGCCTGGAGAATTGCAAGCCAATTAAATCTCTTGTATTTATGAATTACTCAGTCTCAGCTGTCTCTTTATAGCAGAGCCAAAACAGACTATTACAGAAAATCAGCAGAGGAGTAGGGCATTGCTATAAGGATACCTGAAAAGGTGGAAGCAACTTTGCAACTGGGTAATAGGCAGAAGTTGGAAGAGTGTGGAGGGCTCAGAAGAAGACAGGAAAATGGGGAAACTGAAACTTCCTAGATACTTGTTAAGTTGTTGTGATCAAAGTGTTGATAATATGGACAATGAAGTTCAGGCTGAGGAGGTCTCAGATGGAAATAGAGAACTTATTGGCAACCGGAGTAAAGATCACTTTTGCTATACTTTAGCAAACAGCCTGATGGCATTGTGCCCTAGGGATCCGTGGAACTTTGAATTTGAGAGTGATAAGTCAGGGTATCTGTTGTAAGACATTTATAAGCAGCAAAGGGTTTATGATGTGACCTGGCTGCCTCTTACAGCCTATTCTCATATACATGAGCAAATAAATGATCTGAAACTGGTACTTACATTTAAAAGGAAAGCAGAGTCTGAAAAATTTTCAGCCTGGCCATGTGGTAGAAAACAAAAGCCAATTTTCAGGAGAGGAAGTAAAAGTCAGCTGCAGAAATTTGCATAAGTAAAAAAGAGCCAAGTGCTGATATCCAAGACAATGAGGAAAGGCCTTGAAGGCATTTCAGAGATATTTGTGGCAGCCCCCTCATATCACAGGCCCAGAGGCCAAGGAGGGAAGAATGGTTTTATGGGCAAGGCCTAGGGTCCCACTGGCTTGCACAACCTTGAGAGACTGCCCCCTGCATTCCCAATGCTCCAGCTTCAGCTGTGGCTCAAAGGGGCCCAGATTCACCTCAGGCCACTGCTTCAGAGGGTGCAAGAGCCTTGGTGGCTTCCATGTAGTGTTAAGCCTTCAGGTGCACAAAATGCAAGAGTCGAGGCTTGGGAGCCTCCACCTAGACTTTAGAGGGTATATGAAAAGCCTGGATGCCCAGGAAGAAGCCTGCTACAGGGGTGCAGGCCTCCTGAAGAACCTCTACTAGGACAGTGTGGAGGGAAAAATGTGGGGTTGGAGTCCCCATACAGTGGCCTCACTAGGGCACTGCCTAGTGGAGCTGTGAGAAGAGGGCCATCATCCTCCAGGCCCCAGAATGGTAGATCCACTGAAAGCTTGCACTACACATCTGAAAAAGTCACAGGAACTTAATGCCAGACTGTAAAAGCAGTTATGGGGACTGAACCCTGCAAAGCCACAAGGACTGAGTGCCCAAGGCCTTAGAAGCCTATCCTTCACACCAGTGTGTCTTGGAGTCTGGACATGGAGTCAAAGGAGATTATTTTGGAGCTTTAACGTTTAATAGCCACCCTGCTGGTTTTCAGACTTGCTTGGGAAGTCATGGAAGTGCATGAAAGTCATGCCTCTTTCTTTGGCCAATTTCTTTTTTTGGGTATGGGAGTATTTACCCAATGCCTACACTTCCATTGTATCATAGGAGTAACTAGCATGTTTTTTATTTTACAGGATCATAGGTGGTAAGGACTTGCCTTGTCCCAGACGAGAATTTGAACTTTTGAGGGAATGCTGAAAGGAGTTAAGACTTTGGGGATTATTGGGAAGGCATGATTGATTTTGCTATATGAGAAGGACATGAGATTTGGGAGGGGTTAGGGTGGAATGACAAGGTTTAGATCTGTGTCCCTGACAAATCTCATGTAAAATTGTATTCCTTAATGCTGGATGGAGGTGGGGCCTGGAATAGGAGGTGATTGAATCATGGGGGGAACTTTCCCTCTAATGCTGGTTTTATGATACTGAGTGCTCGCAGGATCGTGTTGTTTAAAAGTGTGTGGCACCTCCCTGCTCTCTCTCTTGCTCCTTCTCTGTTTATGTAAAATGTGCCTGCTTCTCTCTCACCGTCTGCCATGATTGTAATTTCCTGAGGCCTCTCAGAAGCAGAAGTTGCTATGCTTCCTGTACAGCCTGCATGAGCCAATTAAACCTCTTTTTTTTTAAATAAATACCCCAGTCTCAGGTATTACTTTACAGCAGTGCAAGAACAGACTAATACACTTATATTATGTAACTAGTATGCTGGAATCAATGTTTATTTTACATAAACTGCCACCTGACTTGTACTGATTGGTCTCTGCCTCTGAGGAAGGACATAGTGATGAACTGCTGCTACACTCTACTGCCTCCCACTATAGCATAAAGGAGTGAGTTCTAGCTCCTATTAACCTACCAGCATTGAAAAAAGTAAGTAGAAAGAAAAAGTGCAGTTTTCCATTAGAATCCAGAATCACATCAAAAGTACAAAGTCACCACACTATTTATCAAAACTCCAACTGCAAAATAATAGTAATAGCAAAATGTTCTGTAAATAAAAAGAACTTGATATATCTAAATGAAATTAAGAATTCAGGTACAATATGACTGAATCATATACCATATGTCAAGCCCTGTAAGAAGCATGCATTATCATGCTTAATCTCCACAATTTCCACCGTTTGTTACGTGCTATCTTCATATATGGAATTCTTAACTTGTGCTAAAACAACAATTTCCCTAACAATAACATTGCTAGCTAGTAAATGTTTGAGCTGTGAATCAAACCCTCTTGACATTTTACATTTATAAAAACATTGTATCATAACCTTGTGAATAAAAAGACTTGAAACATGTTAATATCCAGATTTTTCTATCAAGAAAATTGAGAGGTTTTGTTACCAAACCCAAATACAATTCCAGGGGTTTAAATAGGAAATATGCAATAGAATAACAAATGTTTCTCAAAGCATTAAAACACTAGCAACTTAAAAATAGAAATGTCAACTTTACCTATTTTTATAAGAATTATTTCACTAAGAAATTATTGGTCAGTTGGTGAGCTACCAGTCAAATCTTGCTCCTGACATTGACCTATATAACTCAGCTAAAACAAAATGTTTTAGTCTCATTCTGAATTAAAACACTTTTAAGGTGACATGCATCTCTAGGAAAAACTAAATGTTGTGAATAGAACTTTCATCAATATCAGTTTACATGTATGAACCTTTATCTTTAAAATGTTCAGGTCACTGTAATTATCTACCTTAATTCTTTAAGAAATAGAATTTAAATTAAAAAAAAATAGATGTAATGCAACACGGGTCAGACATTATTAGGTAGTGCTCCATGAACTATTAGTTGCTATGCAACAACCTTTAAACAGTAACTGAAAATGATTTTATAAAATGAGATTATATTATATTCTAGCTGAATTGAAGCCAGGCATATATAAATAAGATGTGTTCAGTCTTATCTTGATTCAGAATTTATTTGTGTGCGCCTTTAATATACCTTGGTTGCATGAAGGAAAAACACTTTATTTGACTATAAATCAAATACCATTACAAGCTTTGAATGTGTGTCTGCCTATACAAAGATAGAAGAGGACAATGGGAATAGTGGTGTTTAGTGCTTATTTACCATCCATCCCTGAGAAACTCAATGTACTGCAAAATTATATTTTCTGTAAAGTAAGATGTCTTTAACAAAAAATATTCTAGTAAATATTATTATCAACTCAAAATATCAATTCCTAACAGGAAAATATAAAGACATCATTTATAATCAGCATTATTGAAGCAAGCACCACTTTTATAAAAGAGGTATATGAGCAAATTCACTTATGGGTCTGGATTCGGAAAAAATGAGGTATTGATTTTTAGGAAGAGGCTATCCATAAGGTATCTCAGCTTCTGGTCTGAATTCAGATGCCCCGTTACTATTATCTTAAGGCATGTTCTACAGGTAGCTCTACAACCGTAGTGATCAATTTCACACCTAACTACTGTGTCAGCATGACTGTAACTTCAGAAAGTATTACAATGGTAGTTTTTTTTATTTCTTTATCCACAGTAATTTTTCCTTCTGGAAAAAAAAATGAGAATATCATAAATTATCACGATTTTATTTCTTCTGATTGTTATGGTCTGAATGTTTACTCCTCCCCTCATGCCCCTGACAATTTATAGACTGATATCTAATACTCAATGGAATAGTATTAAGAGTTGGGATTGTGATTGAATTCCGGGACCTGGGGGAGGCTCAGCTCGCACCCAGGTGGGCTGTGTTCTTCCAGGCTCTTGGTCTCTCACTCACCTAAGAATGCAAGAGGTGACCACGCCAGGCGCAGTGTGTTCGCAAGTAAATATCGGACCCCAAAGAGTTTTGCAGAAAGTGATTTATTTAGGCAGAGAAAGGAGAAAAAGGAGAAGAAAAAGATAAGAGAGAAAAGCTTCCACAATGATGTGGAAGGGGATCCAGACAAGGAGTCCAAAGAGGTGTGGAAGAAGGGGAACTTTTAATCTAGGAGGAATTCCCACCTCATCCAAGCCTTTGGCCTATGTAAGGAATTCCTTCAAACTTCCGCTGGAGTGTTTGATCTTTGATTTTTCCCATGCATGCCAGAGGACCAGATGGAGAGGTGGGGTTATGACACTGGGAAGTTCTTGCCTTTGAAACTACGCCCCCTTGTGGACCCAGAAAGGGAGTACATTCCCTCAGGATCTTTATAAATTGATTAGGTTGTGAGGACTCCAAATTCGTAAGTGGGATTTGTGCCCTTCTAAAGGAGACCTGAGGAAACTCATTGGTCCTTTCCACCATGTAAAGATGCAAGAGGGTGCTGTATATGAAGTAGAGACCAAGCCCTCACCAGACACTGACCTGCTGGTGCCTTGATCTTGAGCTTCCTATCCTCCACATCTGTGAGCAATAAATTTTCATTGTTTATTAATTAACCAGTCTAAGGTATTTTGTTTTAGCAGCTTGAATGAATAAAGACATTGATGTATGCATGGATGAGTGGATGAAAAAAATAGATACATATAATTTATGTTTAAATTTTATTTGATGAATCAAATAATGATGCAAATCAAACTGAGTTATAAATGAAGGGGATATAATTGTAGGAGTTCAAAAAGAGCAGAGAAGTTTACTTGCTTTCATGTTTGGTTGGTTTTTTTCTCAAGACTGCCTTGAAAGGATTTCTAAAAAAAAAAAAAAAAAAAAACAGCATAGAGTAGAATTCTAGTCTATACTATAACATTGGATGGTGAAGATATTCCCATCAAGGGGAATTACATCAGCAAAAATATAGGATCAGAAAGAGAAAACCATGCTTGAGAGCAGTGAATAAATTGTCTTTCCTGGAATCAAATGTTCATGCCAATTAAAAGAGGGTGATACGGTTGAAGACTTGAAAAAGACAGTGCAGGACTTTGATCATAGAGTGAGAATGGCATAATGATTTAGAAGAAAGAGAGAGAGAGAAGAAATGGAGAAAAGAAGAACAATGTGAAGGAAGGAGCACAGTAAAGGAGTAAATGAAAGAAACAGGTTGGGGGAAGAAATGAGGAAGAGACAAAAGAAGACGACAAAAAGAAGACATTATGAGTTAGAAAAGAGACATCAGAAGGTAAATGGCCTGCACTAGAGTCCTGCTGTGTGCCAATCCTGTAATAGATCAGTTATACAGTCTAGTACTCATGATCTCTATAGACACATTCGTCCACACTATAACTACTTAAAATTCAGAGAATTTACCTAGTATGATTAAGCCACAGTGTAAAAAAAATCAGTTTTAGTTACATATTGCAATCTTTTTATATGGCATGTTACCTCTCACTGTAACATGCAGGTAAGATTTTTATGAGTGTGAGATCGAAATGTCATATAATCATATTAATAACAGTTTATCCAACTACAATCGTATCAGCATTTAACTTCTTTCCTTATCCTAAACTACTAACACACATTGGGAAAAAATACTTCATATTAAAACCAAACGTTACTCCAACTCATGTCTGAGAGTGGCTTTAGCAAAGCTTTTGCAAAAGAGTATCCAGCATAAGGGCCAGCATCCTTCAAGATTTCACAGGATTGATTAAGAATGATGATTTTTCTTAACTCGGCCATCTGCTCATGGAGAGAACCATGGCCCAAACTGCCCTCAGATTCCCTTGTTATATATTCATTTTGTCAGTTCAAGACCTTTGGAATTTTCTCAAGGATTTCTTCTAAATTAAGAGACCAGAAAACTGTCCTTTGATTTTACGATCATCGTATTACCACTTGCCTAAATAACATATTCAGAAATGGAGACCAGAAGTAAGAAATAAAATATAGATGATAAAGAGATGTATTCTGAAACGCTGATGATTTTCCCAATTCATATCAACATGAGAAACAAGGTTCTTCTTTGTGTATAACTCAGATCAGGCCAGCAGGGATTATGGCAGTCTATGGATAGCTTTCACCTGAGAATTTAGGGTCGCATATAGTCAAGGATCAGGAGAGTCTTCTAATTTTTCAGGTGAAACCAAAATGTGGTCTACCCACTATAAACCACAAAGTCATTTACTGCCATTGCTTCTTTTCTATTTTCTATTACCAACAACTTATCCCTGAGATGACTAAAGCTTATCTCTTTCCCCTTCTTATCTAAATATATTTAGTCAAAAGGATCCCGGTTTTCAAAGGTTCAAACAGTTACTAATTGAGACTTAGGTCTATGTTATTTCAATTTGCAGTAAATTGCCCTATTTTCTTAGCAAGTTACTTTACTTCCCTCTAGGTAGATATCAGTTACTTCATCTCACTATAATTGACTATTCCACAGATAATCATCATTCAATCACAGGAGAGCTTTTCACCTTCCTTCTGAAAAAGAGAAAAAATTATGAAGTTCCTATTGTATTGCTTTTTAAAATACATCTACCTTTCTTAAGGTAAGTGATTGTCTTCATTGATCAAAAAGAACTCATTTGATTTGTAACCTGACTCATAAAATACTTAGCATCATTGAGCAGTCCCTTCCTGAAACTCTCCTGTTTTTGAAGACATCATTTGTCTGTCTCCCTATCTTTCTGATTGTTCTTCTCCAGGGGATTTTGTAGATGTTCTTCATATACACTCCTTTAAATGTATTTTGTCCCCCCCCCCCCATAATCTACCTTAGAACCTTTTCCCTTCTTTCTAGAAATATATTCCTTGGATGACAAACAAGCCTCATAGTTTCAGCCACAACCAAGCTAGTATCAAGCTAATCTATTTAAAATCTACAGCTCTATTCTAAATATCCTCCCAAACTCTCTGTATATATTACTCTCTAGTCTTGGATATCTAACAGGCAGCTCAAAGTCATCATCATGTCACCCAGTTGAGAATGTCTCCATAGTTTGCAGGCAGGGATAAAATGTATCGCTTGACATACATCTATCTGCTTATTCTCTCCCCCCTGCCAGTTACAATATCAACTAGCACATGATAGCTCTAGTTTTAGTTTCTCGAGAAACTTTCATATAGTTTTCACAGTGGCTGCACCAATTTACATACCCACTAACAGTGTTGAAGGGTACCATTTTCTTCACATCTTTACCAACATTAGTTATCTACACTTTTTTTCATAAAAGCCACTCTAACCGGTGTGAAGTGATATCGCATTGTGGTTTTGAGCTGCACTTCCCTGATGATAAGTGATGCTGAGCAAATTTCCTTACCATTTATATGTCTTCTTTGAATAAGTATCTCTTCAAGTCATTTGTCCATTTTTAATTAGCCTATTATGATTACGATTATTGCTACTGAGTTGTAGGAGTTCCTTACATATTTTGGATATTAGCCCTTTATCAGATACAGGGTTTGCAAATATTTTCTCTCGTCTGTAGGTTGCCTTTTCATTTGGTTGATTATTTTCTTTTATGTGTGAAAGCTTTTTAGTTTTAAGTAATCCCACTTGTCTATTTTTGCTTTTTTATGCTCGTGATTTTGGTGCTATTTCCAAAAGATAATTACCAAGACCATTGTCCAGAACATTTTTCCCTTAAGTTTTTTTTCTACATGTCTTGTAGTTTCAGGTCTGCCATATGATCCCTCAATCTTACATGTGGATGTATATCCAAAGGGAATAAAATCATGATCCTGAAAAGATATCTTCTCCCCCTGTGTTCACTGTAGCATGGAATGCTACCTAAATGTCTATCAACCAATAGATTTTTTTTAATGTGGTAAATACATACAATGGATTATTATTCAGCCTGAAAAATGAGGAAATCTTTCCATTTGTAACAACACAGATGAACATGGAGGATAATACACTCAAGTGCAATAAGCCAGACACAGAACAAAAACTACTACATGATACCATTTAGATGGTGGGTGTAAAACAGTCAAACTCACAGAAGCAGAGAAGGGAATGGTGAATGGCAGGGGCTTGTGGTGGGGGAATGGAAAGTTATTAGTCAGAGAGTGCAATGCTTTAGCTATACAAGATAAGTAAGTCCTAGAGAACTACAGTACAACATAGTGTCTATAGTGAGCAATATGATATTATACACTTTAAAATTTACTAAAAGGGTAGTCTTACGTTGTGTTCTTATCACACAATTGTAAGAATAAGGTTAACAGTAATAACATTTATAAATCAGAGGGCAAAGAGGAGGCAATGGATAGATTTATGATGCAGATTGTGGTGATGGTTTCATTGAGTCTACACTTATCTTCAAAGTCCTTAAGTTGTACAAATTCATTATGTACAGCTTTCTCTATGTCAAAATCCATTTTAAAAAAAGAAAAAAATGGTATGCCAGTTCATAAGAAGACGAAATTACATCCAATTAGGGGAATGAGTATTAGAGAAAGTTTTAGTAGAAGTAGGTGATAACCTATTTGCAGAAATTTGCATTATAACTTACTTACAACAAGTTTATTCTGTATATTCTTTTTAAACATAGTATATTTTAGAATATTTAAGCTTTTTTTGTGGCACTAAAGAAAATAAAACATTCCTGCCTCAAATTTTGTTTATACTCAGCCTTAAAGTATAAGGTCTTTTTGTAAAGGTTAAAGTCATTTTAGAATATTAGCATCCCCGAGGCAAAATGATGACAAGACTGTAGTTTTCCTGAATAAAAATGTAAAAGCTACTGACAAGTGGCACCTCAGTAAATGAGAGATAGCTTGTATAACGTGTGGTAATTTTAGATAAAAACAATAATGTAAAAAAGTAAAGTAAAGCAAGCAGACATCCGCAGGTTAGTTAGAATGCAGAGAAACTGGATCTCTCATGTACTGCTGGAGAAAATATGTAAGTTTATTTGCAAACTAAGCATACAACCATCATACAACCAGCGATTACACTCTTGCACACTTGCCCCAGAGAAATGTGAGTTCATGTTCACACAAAAGTATATACACGAGACCAGGTGCAGTGGCTCATGCCCGTAAGCCAGAACTTTGGGAGGCTGAGGTGGGCAGATCACGAGGTCAGGAGATGGACACCATGCTGGCTAATACAGCGAAATCCTGTCTCAACTAAAAATACACAAAATTAGTGGGGCATGACGGCACATGCCTGAAGTCGCAGCTACCCGGGAGGCTGAGGCAGGAGAATCGCTTGAACCCAGGAGGTGAAGGTTGTAGTGAGCCAAGATTGCACCACTGCACTCCAGCCTGGATGACAGAGTGAGACCCCATCTCAAAAACAAACAAACCACAACAAAAAAATATACACACACACACACACATAAATATATACACACCTCAATGTCTATATTAGCATTATTATATAGCATTATTATACTATTAATCTAGACATTCATGTATATAATTTTGTGTCAACATAAACTCATATATATACATAAATATATATGCATATACATATAAAATATACATATTTTATATATACATATAAAACAGCCACAAACTGAAAACAAGCCAGATTTCTTCAATAGGTGAATGGTAAAACTGTGGTGCACCTGTACTGTGGCATACTATTCAGCACTGAAAAGGAATGGACTACTACAGCAACCTGAATTAATTTCCAGAGAATAATGCTCAGTGAAAAAAAGGACAATCCCAAAAGGTTACATGCTGTGTGAGTCCATTTATATAAAACTCTTGAAATGGCAAAATTATAGAACGGAAAACAGGACTGCAAACCCTCCTTGTGATACAAATGTTCTGCATTAGATTGGATCAGTCAGTATCCTGGTCGCAGTATCATACTAGTTTTGCAAGAAGTTACCACGGTAGGAAACTGGGTAAAGGGTGTACACAATCTCTCTGTATTATTTCTTAAAATGGCATGTGAGCCTACAACTGTCTCAAAAATTATAAAATGTGATTTTTCAAAAAAGAATATAAGCTATTAAGGAGCGATGGTATGATTCTCAATAGACATTTATAAGAAAAATAATTATGATATAGCCGAGGAAGAGAGAAAAGATATACAGCAAGAATGAAGTGGTAGAAGATACCCAACTGCATTTACAAATATCAGCTCATGTTATAACTCACATCTCTACTCCCAATACCAAGGAGAATCTGATGATTTATTCCACTGTCACATTCAACCACACAAAAAAGGAACAATTTGTTATCAAGATGACAAAGAGGAAAATAATCTCTTGGATTCCATTTCAACCCACAACCGAATTAAATATGAGAAATAGAAAGAAGAAAAATAATGTAGAATGTAAGAAGACAGGGGAAATGCAGTAAGGTACAAACAAAAAAAATCTGCGAGAAATTTATTTGTTCAGCATCATGTATTAACTGGCAGATTTTCTTACTTATAGACTTATATCAGAGAGGCCATGGTAGAACTTGTGTAAGAGAGAAAATGACTGTGTTTTATTAAGCTAAATATCTAAGCAGAAACTAGAAACTTTCATTATTTCTGAATAACAGAGAAGCTTTAAGGGAGCAGTAATGAAACAACAGGCCTAGTGTGTTACAGGTTAATGAATTGCTGATCTAGCTGGTTTAATCAAAGGAGGCCAATATTGATGTCCCTTTAGAAAGACAGGTGGGATATTGCATGTGTCATTCAATGTAATGAATTGTCAGGGGGAAAAAAATCTCCAGTAGGTGTATAATCATTTTTGATCAGTGAAGGAAGAAACTAAATTATAAGAAGATGTATTTCAATTCAGCTAAGAAATAAGCAAGGACATTTTTGAGTATAAAAAAGTGTTTTTTAATAATCAATTATTTTACAGAAATTAGCTGTTTTTCAAAGTGATTCATATATTGAGTCTGAATACAGGCATGCAGTATGATGACCTCATTACAACATGAAAAAAAATAGATTTTCAATTCACTAATGAGAAAAGAGGAGATGCAGGCAATTTCAGATATAGGCAGAATTAGAACTGAATCTAAAATGTCTAGAAGTAGAATAAGAACATATAAGTCTGTGTACACGACATTTTTGCAGCTTACATGTCTAGCACAAAACAAGTAAATAATCAATATGTGTTTACTAAAGGAAAAGGAAACAAATAAAAATTCTAAAAACCTAAGACTTTTAGAACAAGGGTATGTGCCAAGGATGTTTATACTTCCAGTTACATTTACATCACAAGTGATCACAATTACACTTCTCATTTACATTAATCCTCATGCAAACCCTGCAAGGCAGGTATTATTATGCCCATCTTTAAAACAGAAAACTGAGGCTCAAAAAATATGGTAGCTTCCCAAAGTCAATATGGCTTGTAGATGGCAGAAATGGGTGTATCCCTTATTACGTATGCATGGTTTCAAATTTTATTCCCTCTCCCTCTCCTTCTTGCTCTCATTAAATTGCTACAAAGTTCATTGTATATTGACAAGAGATTAAGAACACGTTTTAGAGCAGAAGTTCTCTAGATCTCCAAGTAGGTCAGTTTCCTTGGTGACATCATCAGATCAAATGAAATGGGAAATAGGTACTAAAAATGTGATTCAAATTAAATGTTTTTTAAATTGGAGGTCAGGGTAAAATGAAGGATAAGACTACTTGTCATTTTCATTGAAAATATTTCTTCTCACCTCCTCTAACCATTCTCCATGGAAATAATATATTGAACTTGATTTCGACATTTAGTAAAACAGCTATGAAATAGCATGCTATTTCACAATATGCTAATGAGGAAAAATGTGCACTGTAGAAAAAAGAAACAGGCAGAGACAAAGAACAGGTCAAAAACTAGTACTAACAGAAAAGACTTGACTAGAGAATTGATCTAGGTTGGAAGTGTTCCAAGGATCTATATCAGTAGTAGATCACAGTACCCTTAGATACTTACCCTTATTTTCTCCCAAACTACCACATAGGATTTACAAACCTGAACTAACAACATCCAATATATGGGTACTACTTTCTCAAGAGAGCTCTCAGAAGTCTAAACTATGCTTCCTTTGCCCAGCAGGTAGTAGAGTTGGGACCCATCTCTATGATGTACCAAGAGAATTTTCCCATTAAAAATACTATTAATAATGGCATTTTATTCATTCAACAGAGTTTATTAAGTGTCATATCGCAGGCTGTGTTCTGCATGCTGTATATATAAACTAAATAGACAAAAACACTGCCTTCAAGGAGCTTACATTCTAATTGGAGAAGATAGAAAGTAAACCAAAGAAATAGCATAGGAAAGGAATGAAATTGGGCTAAGAATGAGTGAAACTTAGAATAGATTCATTGGAAAGGCCTCGGTGATAAGCTGATCTTTGAATGAAAACCTACCAGAAAGGAAGGATTGAGCCCTGTGGAATCCCCCACTGGAAGTGCTTTTCAGGTAGAAGTAACAGTAAGTGTAAATCTTGCAGTGAAATTGTGTTGGCTGTATTTCAGCCAGAGCAAGGAAAAAAGCGCACCTGGATAGAATAATTAAGGATGCAGTAAGACGAGATCAGCTCTGAGGTATAAGAATAGTCTAGGCCATGTGGGAATTTATTGGCCCTTATATAGATGTTGACTTGGAAGTCAATAGATTCTTCTGCAGAAAGAAATGATATAATCCAACTTCTGGCTGCTGTGTACAAATTAGTTTTTTCAAAGGTAGATGTGAAATCAGATTAAGACACTTGTGTGCTAGCCTAGAGATGAGATGATGATGATAGAATGGAATGGAAACAGAATAGAAATGGAATGGAAACAGAATAGAAATAGAATGGAAACAGAATGGAAAGCAATGGAAGCTGTGAGACATAGCAGGCTAGTGAACACTTTTGAAAGTAGATTTTTTAAATTTGCTGAAAACCAAATGAGGAGTCAATGTTGATGTTAACTTTTTGTGGCTTTCCAGTACTGATCGACATTAAATCAGAATCATGGAAATGATCCTTATTTTTGCTACAAATCCAGAGATGTTAGTTTTTCTCCCTGTTGAGTGGGTCATATTTGATGGTATTCCAGACTGCAGATTTTTTAAAGAAAATCAACAACAAAAAAGTAATTACTGAAAACATAGTAGAAGAAGGAGCACAAAATAATGACGAGGAAAAAAGTAAACTGAGTCAGCAATTAGCTTAAGAAAGATTTAAAACAGTTGAAAAAATTTACATTGGATCTCAACCGGAATTTAAATCACTGTTTAACTGATCTTTTTACAAACACTCTTGCCACCTCTTGAATCTTTTCAACATATTGCAGCATTCTTTAAAAATATTAATTGGACAGTCACTCTTCATATCCCTCACAATCTCTCAATCACTCCCCCTTACAATTAGAATAAAATCTTGATGTAAGTTTCACGATTTTGTCTAACCTGATTCCCCACCTACTATTCGAGGCTCATCTGGCCCCATTTTTGTGGATTTTGACCCTTCTTTTCAGCAGTAAATCATTGTGCTCCTTTGCCACTCAGGATCATTTTATGTGCTGCTTCTGAGGTCTACAAAGTTCTTCCCCTTTCTTCCCCTTCCTTAGCCAGATCCCCCTCATCTGAGTAAGGCATGTCATTTTTTCAAGTATTAACTCAAAAGTCACATCTTCAGAAAAAAGTATCAGAATAGATGACACTCTTATATTGTAGACTACAATGATACCTTTTGTTTTTATTTTATATTCACTTTTTTGTAATGATATGTTTATTTGTGTGATTATTTGATTAAACTTTCTGGAGGTACCTAAGGCAAGGAGAGGGAAAACAGACAAAGCAGAAGATAAAATTGACTTAATATGTCTTAGGAGTAGGCAGTAGCTTAATCAATCACACGCAGTGCAAAAGGAGAAAAAAGGCACAAAAGCATGAAAACTTATTAAAACTGAAGATCAAGAGACACTGTCCGAGGGTTTATTATGCCCTCCACCCATTCTCTATTTCTCTTGCCACCAGCACAGAACAACTAAGATGGGAGCATTGTCTCTGGACATGACACTTACTTGTAAGATACTGTTACCTCTGGTTTAATCTTCCTGGAGACAGGGATTATTCAGTGAATTGCTACCATGGTAACAAAGATGTAAAGTGAATGAAAATAACTAACAAGGCTCTTCTTTCAGTTTGTAGGAAAGTGTTTCAGAAGCCTTTAAAGATTCCTGGCTTTTTTTTCCTTTGTTTTTTCATACCACTCTTAAGTTGTTTCTATAATTCTTTAAAGAAGGTAACTAAAAAATGAAGTTTAAGAATTAAATAAAAAGTGTATATATTTATTCCTTTCAAAGAAAGGCAAAAAAAAAATCACACATTAACCTATGATGAATAAAGTTCCCATTGTCGCAGTCTGTATTATGTAGGGAATGGCAGGGTGCTCCACTGACTTAGCTAAGAGGGAGTTGTAACCAAGAAACCTGTCATAAAGTAGCGCAGCACCTGAGAGAGATCAATGTAAGAGTGTTCATTAAACTAAGACAAGAAATATTGATCTGCAGGAGGGGAGAAGAGCCGCAGGGGACGTTACAGCCGTGCGGAGGCAGGAAGGGGAAACAGAGATGAGTGAACTAAACTGTGCTTTTATTCTTTTTCCTTTGTCCAAAGTAGAGTTTGCAATGTAACTATTACAGCACATTAAAAAAAAAAAGAAATCAAGTACCAGAAAAGCAGTGGACTCGTGCAGTCTATAGAGAAGGATGGAAAAGTGCTCATCGAAACACACATGCGACTGAAGGTATCTTTAGGTGCTTTTGGTCAAAAATATAAACATTATTTTCACTCATGTTTTAGATTTATTTAATTTGACAGTGTTGATACTTAAAGAATATTCTCAATTGCACAGCCAAGACATTTATAAACTAGAATAATACTGTTTATGAATTTCAGAAATTGAGAAAAAGTAATACAGCACCAATAAAAAAATCATTTTTTAATATGGGAAGAACCCATGGGCTAGGAAATCACTCCTACTAACATTCATTTTCACTTACCTACTAGCAAAAAAACGTTAACTTGTTACTTATCAAACACTATTTACCACTTAGCAATACTAAAATTATAAATACTACTAAACTATCCTGACTAGGAGAAAACTGAAATAAGTGATTATTTGATAAAAAACATTTCTTGAAGGAAATAGCCACTTATTCTTTCACTCAATAAAGATATATTGCCTATGTTGTCATATTGATTAGAAGCACTCCACTGAGTTGGCTTTTGAAGTTAAATTCAAATTTCAGAAGCAAATATAGGCCAGTCTGCATGGAATTTATATACACTTACTTATTTACTTTCATGATTATTTTCTGCAACTATATACTATATACTTTATATATATATATACACACAGATATATATACATTTTCTATAATGGTATATAGTATATAATATACTATATGTAGTATATATATCATGGTATATATACTATATGCTATATATGTATATATACACTATATAAATCATATGGTATATATACAGTATATAATCAAATAATTACTATATAAATCATATGGTATAAATATAATCACATGGTGTAAATAAATATACACAATATAAATCATATGGTATATATATGATATATATATAGTATATAACAAATAATTATAAAAATAAATATATAACTACAAAAGATTATATGTATAAAAATAAAATCACAACATATTAAATTACATGACAGAAGAGTGTCATCTTTTTTTTCTGAGGATGTGACTTTGAGTTAATATTTGAAAATTTGGTATGTGTTACCCAGATGAGGGGATCTGGCTAGGAAATGGAGAGAAAAGAAAGAGCTTTGTAGACTTAGGAAGCGGCACACAAAATGATCTGGAGTGGCAAAGGAACATGATGATTTAACAAATGTAAGAAGAGTCAAAACCCACAAAAATGGGGTCAAATGAGGCTGGAGTAATGGCTGGAAACCAGGTTGGACAGAATCGTGAACCCCACATTAAGATTTTATTCTAATTGTAAGAGGGAGTGATTAAAAGATTTTGAGTGAAATGTCAGTATCCAATTAACATTTTTTTTGAGACAGAGTTTCGCTCTTGTTGCCCAGGCCAGAGTGCAATGGCACAATCTCGGCTCAATGCAACCTCCACCTCCAGGGTTCAAGCAATTCTCCTGCCTCAGCCTCCCAAGTAGCTGAGATTACAGGTATGCACCACCATGCAAGCTAATTTTATATTTTTAGTAGAGATGGGGTTTCTCCATGTTGGTCAGGCTGATCTTGAGCTCCCAAACTCTGGTGATGTGCCTGCCTCACCCTTCCAAAGTGCTGGGATTACAGGCATCAGTCACCACACTCAGTCTCCAATTAATATTTTTAAGGATGCTGCAAGACACAAGAAGACTGAAGAGGTGGCAAGAATGTAAAGTGACCAATTTGAAGTTGATTTCAGTAAAATAAGCATGAGATGATGGTGTCTTGAAGGAGAACAGTGGCAGTGGAATTACTGAAAAGTAGTTGGATCAGAAAGTCAGAACTGGGAGAGATTTTAGGGATCATCATATTTGTATTACTTATTTGGTATTAATAAATGTTTTATCACTGTCCATTAAAAGAATAGCAGGGATAACAGACAGGAGGCAGGGAAGCAAATAATGACATTAATTTTTAAAAAAATATTTACAGAGAAAAAAATGATGAGGGAAGGAATAAGGAAAGGAGAAAGACAAGGAAAGAGGGAGGAAGAAGGGAAGTAACATCATGGCAACTTGGCAGAAAATTGATGAAATCAGAAACATTACATTTCTGATCAAATTTAAAACCAAAGCATCTCCCAAATATTTGTGAAATTTACACATTCAGATATTACATTCATTTTTCTGAGATATCTCGTAGTTTCACCAATGACAAAGTTAAATACCTAAAGGTTAGTATGCATCCAATTCTATCAACATCAATACACTAAACTATTTTGCCAGGAGAATTTTGTATAGGTCATAATTGAAAATAAAATATCTACATACCGGATGACTTCTGATGGGCAGCACTAACCCACACATCACCTGGGAATAGTCCAATCAGAAGTTGATCTTTTAAACAATTTATTTTAAATAAGCAGATTTTAATTGCCATAAAAATAACTTTACATCAACCAAAGAATGACCTTGCTTCATTTTCAAGCAACTCCCCTACATTCACTGCTCAAATTTAAAGTCATTCTGGAAAAGAAAAAACTATAAAAACATGAAAAAGATCAATGGTTGCCAGGGTTGTAGAAACAGAAAGAGAAAGATGATAGGTGGGATGCATGGGATTATTGGGTCAGTGAAATTATGCTACCTGATGCTCTAATGGAGGATACATGTCATTAAACATTTGTCAAAAGCCATAAAACATATAACACCAACAGTTAACTCTCTGTAAACTACAGACTTAATAATGATTTATCAATAGTGGCTTATCAATTATCACAACTGTACCACAGTAATGCCATATGTTAATGAAAAAAATTGTGTTGGGGGGGTGAAGGAGTATATGGGAACTCTGTAATTTCCACTCAATTTTCCTAAGGATAAAACTTCTCTAAAATTTAAAGTCTATTAGTTAAAGACAAGTCAAAGTCATTACAATCTTTCCATTTTGGTGAGCATCGTAATATATTTTGTCAAATAATTATATTTTATTTTATATTTGTCAGATAATTATATTTTGTCAGATAATAATGAGCCCAAGTACTTGAAGTAGGAACACATGGAAATAAACACATTAAAAGTAAAGAAAGAATAACTGTGACAAGCTAACCATGTCGGCATCTTGCACAGGTCTAGAATTAAAGATGTGGTATTCTATTTTTATATCCTAGAAAAATTCAATTTTGACAAAGTCATCAGCTTTGGGAAGGCAGCTCATAACAACAGTGAATGGCTGAGATCTCATTACTTCGGGGTTCAGACAACAAACAATACACCTGACAAGGGTTTAATATCCAAAACATATAAGGAACTCAAACAACTCAATAGCAAGAAAACAGTCAATTAAAAAATGAACAAAAGACCTGAATAGACATTTCTCTAAAGTGTATACAAATGGCCAAGAAGCATATTAAAAAAGTTCAATATGAATAATTCCTATCAATGCTTTTTTGGTCCTCTCATTGTAAGAATAATACTTCATTAGTAAATAATGTAATTGATTTTCAATTAAAATTTAATCAGAAGAGAGGTGAACTCAGGAAGGCCTAAAATCTTTATTCAATAAAACTTTTTGTTCTGTCATCAAAGGGGACTTAACTTTCAACCACTTTGCTGTTATGTTTGGCCAACCTGAGAAAAAGCAAACCTTTAGACAGCCCTGCTCTATAATCTTAAGTATAACATTAAAGAGATGGTGATATACTTAGGATATTTGTCTCTGCCTAAATCTTATGTTGAAATGTAATCCCCAGTATTAGAGGTGAGGCCTGGTGGGAGGTATTTGGGTCACGGGAGAGGACCCCCCATGGCTTGGTGTGATAATCAGTGAGTTCTCATGAGATCTGGTTATTGAAAAGTGAGTCACACCATCCCCCAACTCCATCTCACCCCTTTCCTCCTGCTTTGCCTGTGACACGCCTGCTCCCTCTTCACCTCCCTCCATGACTGTAAGCTTCCTGAGGCTTCTTCATGAGTCAAGCAGTTGCCAGCACCACTTTTCCTGTAAAGCCTGCAGAACTGTGAGCCAGTTAAACCTTTTCTTTTAAATTGCCCAGTCTCAGATAGCAATTCCTCTATAGCAATGGAGGAACAGGACCTAACATAGATGGAAAGTTAGTGTCTATCACTTTCTTTGTGAACTCCACCCCAAAAATGAAGTAAATCACCTTTCACTATTTTTGTTGTGCTGTTTTTACATGCTTGATTTTGCATTCATAAACGACACAGGTTATATAGAAAGGATGGTATAGGAGTTTTATTTAATTATTTTAATTTATTTTGGCCATCTTTATTTAACTCACCTATTTATTTATAAAGGTTTGTAAATAAAATGCAGCTACTTTATTTCCATATAGATCCTCAACCATGTTCAAAATTAAGTAAATACCTGTCATACTGGAAAATATGAGTAGGAGCGTATCTGGGTCTAGGTTATCAAATAAGAAGTTATTTGGATATCCATGAACAAGATATTGTGATTCCCAAAGTTACACAAGTTATCTCACCACAACTGGAAGTCCATAAAGGATTATAAGAGAAATTATAATGGGGCATCTAAAGTTAGCAAAATATTTAGAAGCAAAGTAGAGAGAAGCATTAAATAGTCATTTTAAAGTATTTGTTATGTTCCAGATTCTGCCACATGGGTTAGGGAATGTTTTACTCATTGGGCAAGCAGTTATTGTGCATCTGTATTAAACCAAGAACAGGTCTCGACATGAGAGATAAAGCAGTAAACCACAAATCCTGCCTTTAGAAGACTTGATGTTCTAGGAAGAACAGGAACACATAAATCAGGGAGTTGGTAATTATACACAAAAAAAATTGAATGGAGACTTCACTCTGGCAGAGATGCTTGAGCTATGTCTATTGGATGGCCCTTCTGTAAGTGGAAAGGGCACACAGATTCACACATACATGGATGGAAGGCTTAAAGAACATGGGGCATTTGGAAAAGAGAGAATGGTTTGTGATGAGCATTGTATACAGGAAGAAAGTATGTAAGAAAAAGACCAGGAAGGTTAGCCAAGATTATGGAATGTATAATTTATCACAATGACAATACAGTCCATTGCATCTTTTTAATCCAGAAAGAAATATGATCAGTCTTGTTTAAATTGCATGTGTATTGAATCTCAGAATGTGCAAATGAGAAGCTGTGAGCATTGTCAGGAAGAAATACAATAGTCTAGGCGAAATATAATGAGAGCCCAAAGTCAGGTTCAGGCAATGAGGATACAGAAAAAAAAAAGTCACCTAAAAACAGAATATTAAATGTACAACCTGGAGCAGATGTCATGAGCCTGGGCTTAGAAAAAGGCAGCAGGATTCCTGTCAAAAGAGTAAGAAATAAAGCATGTGTATGTCACACAGCAACAGAAACAACAGGAGGAAAACAATCCCCAGAAATGGAAATTGAATTTTTGTTGAGACTTAGAAGGCTGTCAGAGTGTATAGTCACTTGGAATATTACTTAAACAAATACTGTTATTTTATAACCTGAAACATCCTTTATATCTTTCAAGCTATGCTGAGACAATCCAAAAAGATGTCAACAAGACCCTACAATGGCAGAAACAAAAAAAAGGAAGGAAACAAAAAAAAAAAAAAAAGGAAAAAGAAACTGAATGCAAGTGTATGGAGATTTAGATGTGATTACCAAATCTCACAATCACACATTTGCATCTGCTTATAACTGTGACATAGTAGTTTCTGTTATACTCAACATTATTTTAGATGATCCATGCATTTTTAAAGTATGTGTTCACTTTCTAACTCTCCAATCCTAAAACTTCCAACATGTCTTCCCTTGTAAGTTACTTTCTGATGATAAATTTGCTTCTTATTTCAGTGAGAAAAAAAGTGAAAAATAGCATTTGCTCAAGCACCAGAAAATACTCTGTTAACTTTCTCATTATAAAACAGTTTTCTCTTGACCTCAAATCTTATAGCTATTCCCCCCATATTCTTCTTCGCTTTACTGAGGAAAAACATCTCAAAGAGGTGTCTGTACATCTGTACTCATTGTCACCAATTCCTCTCCTTTCTTTCTTTCCTGAACCCACTTGTCAAGTTTTCTTCTCCACCACTATTCCAAAATTGCTTCTGTCAGAGACACTGGTGGTCCTCCATTTCTAAACCCAAAGTCAGTTTTCAGTCCTCATCCTACCTGGCCTGTCAGCAACTTGTGATACAACAGTTACTTTCTTGCAAAAACATGTTCTTTCTTCTTCTTCTTCTTCTTTTTTTTTTTTTTTTTGAGATGGAGTCTCGCTCTGTCACCCAGGCTGAAGTGCAATGGTGCGATCTCAGCTCACTGCAATCTCAGTCTCCTGGGTTCAAGCCATTTCCTGCCTCAGCCTCCCAAGTAGCTAGGATTACAGGCACCCACACCATGCCCAGCTATTTTTTGTATCTTTAGTAGAGAAGGGATTTTTGCCATGTTGACCAGGTTGGTCTCAAACTCCTAGCCTCAAGTGATTCACCCACCTCAGCCTCCCAAAGTGCTGGGATCACAGGCATGAGCCACTGTGCCCAGCCAACATGTTCTTTTGGCTTTTGTGACCTGCTCACTTCCATTTCACTTGCCTCATTAGTCCGTTTTCATGCCGCTGATAAAGACATACCTGAGACCGGGTAATTTATAAACAAAAAGAGGTTTAATGTACTCACAGTTACCTGTGGCTGGGGAGGCCTCACAATCATCGCAGAAGATGAAGGAAGAGCAAAGGGATTTATTACATGGCAACACTGCAAATGAGAGAATGAGAGCCAAGCAAAAAGGAAAACCCCTTATCAAACCATCAGATCTCCTGAGACTTATTCACTACCACAGAAACAGTAAGACACAAACTGCCCCCATGATTCAATTATCTCCCACTAGGTTCCTCCCTCAGTACATCAGAATTATGGGAGCTACAATTTAAGATGAGATTTGGGTGGGGACACAGCCAAACCATATCACTTAGACACTTTTGTTGGCTCCTTGTCAGCCTGATATTCTGTGGATATACTGCAGGACGTTGGCCTTGATTGACATTCACTCCACTGGTGACTTGATCCAGTTTCTTGGCTTTAAAGAGCATCATCTGCTGATGATTCCCAAATCTATATCCCCAGACTGGACTGCTCTCTAACTACAGATTAGAACATACAACTGTCTATGCACAATTTTTATTCTGATAATAACATATATTGCAAACTCAACACATGTTATAAACAAATGTTTAGTTTATCTAAAACGAAACTTGTTTCCCCTATACCCGATCCTTTGCATCTCAGTTAATGTCAACTCAGTTCTTCTGGGTGATTAGGACAGAAACCTCAGACACATCCTATCTTTCAGACCAAAATTCAAATCTAAAACCAAATCCTCTTGGCTGTATGTGCAAAAAATATCCAGAATCTGACCATTTTTCAGCACCTTTTCTGCAACTACCCTGTTTGAAGTCACCATCACCTTCCATACATCCCACAAGTTTTAGTATGTTGTTTCCATTTTTATTTCTTTCAAGGTTTTTTTTTAATTTCTTTTTTGATTTTTTTCTTTAACTTATAGGTTGTTCAGATTGCATTAATTTTCACATATTTGGGAATTTTCTAAATTTCTTTGTTACTTGTTTCCAGTTGTATACACTTGTGGACAGAATAGATACCTGATATATTTCAGTATTTTAAATTTGTTAAGATTTGTTTTGTTGCCTTACATATAAATCATCCTAAAAAATGTTTTGTATGTGCTTATAACAAAATATGTATTCTGCTACTGTTGAATGGAATGCTTTGTATATGTCTCATGGTCTCTTTTGCTTACCACCATATAGAATATTTTATTTTTTATCCCTTCACTTTAAGCCTATGTGTGCCCTTAAAGCTAACATGAGTATCTTGTAGACACTAAATGTTGAATCTTGTTTTGTTTATTTTTAATCCATTCAAACACTATATGTCTTTTGATTGGCAAATTAAATCCTTCCACATTTAAAATAATTATCAATAGAAAAGGACTTATCTGAATAGCAAAAGCAATCTTGAACAAAAAGAGCAAAGCTAGAGGTATCACACTACCAGCTTTCAAAATGTACTAAAAAGCCATAGTAATAATACAGCATGGTGTTCACATAAAAACAGATATATAGGCCAATAAAACAGAGTAGAGAGCACAGAAATAAATCCACACATTTTTATTCAATTGATCTTTGATGAAGATTCCAAGCACACAATAGTTAATGGACAGTTGCTTCAATAAATAGTACTGAGAAAACTGGACATCCACATCTAGTATAAAATTGGACCTTCATCTCACACCATATATAAGAATAAACTCAAAATGGATTGAAGACTTAAATGTAAAATCTGAAACTCTAAAACTACTAGATGAAAACATATGAAGAAACTTCTTGACATTGGTCTGGCCAATGATATTTAAAATATTACCCCAAAACAAAAGCTACAAAAGCAAAAAACAGACAAATAAAATTTCACGGACTTAAAAGTCTTCTTCAAAGCAAAGGAAACAATGAAGACACAACTTACAGAATAGGAAAAATATCTGCAAGTCATATATCTGATAAAAAGTTAATATCTAAAAGGAAATTAATATCTAAAGGAAATCCAACAACTCAATAGCAAGGAAACAAACCAATTTAAAAATTGATAAAGAACCTGAATAGACATTTCTCAAAAGAAGGCATACAGATGACCAAAAAGTATAAGGAAAAACATATAACTATGTATTTCAATATCACTAATTATCAGGGAAATGCAAATCAAAACCGTGAAATAATACCTCATGCCTGTTAGAATAGCTATGACCAAAGAGAAATAACAAGTTTTGGCAAAATGATGTGGAGAAACGGGAATCTTTGTATATTGTTGTTAAGACTATAGATTGGTTCATTCATTATGAATAACAGTATGGAGGTGATATGCTTGGCTATGTCCCCACCCAAATCTCATCTTGAATTGTAACTCTCACAATTCCCACCTGTCCTGGAAGGAGCCCAATGGAAAGTGACTGAATTATGAAGGCAGGTCTTTCCTGAGCTGTTGTAGTAATACTAAATGAGTCTCACAAGATCTGATGGTTTAAAAACAGGAGTTTCCCTGCACAAGCTTTTTCTCATTGCCTGCTGCCATTTACATAAGGTGTTACTTGCTCCTCCTTGCCTTCCACCATGATTGTGAGGGCTCCACAGCCACATGGAACTCTAAGTGCATGAAACCTCTTTCTTTTATACCTTTCCCAGTATTAGGTGTCTCTTTATCAGCAACATTAAAATGAACTAATGCAGTAAATTGGTACCAGGAGAGTGGGACACTGCTTAAAAGATACCCAAAAATGTGGAAGTGACTTTGAAGTGGGTAACAGGTAGAGGTTGGAATAGTTTGGAGGGCTCAGAAGAATTCAGGAAAATGTAGAAAACTTTGGAACTCCCTAGAGACTTGTTGTATGGCTTTGTCCAAAATGCTGACAACAATATGGACAATAAAGTCCTGGCCTAGGTGGTCTCAGATAGAAATGTTTTGTATACAACTTGTTTCCAGTTGTATACACTTGTGGACAGAATAGATACCTGATATATTTCAGTATTTTAAATTTGTTAAGATTTGTTTTGCTCCAGTTCTTGGGAACTGGAGCAAAAGTAACCCTTCTTATGTTTTAGCAAAAAGAGTTGTGGCATTTTGCCCCTACCCTAAAGATTTGTGGAAATTTGAACTTGAGAGAGATTATTTAGGGTATCTGGGAGAAGAAATTTTTAAGCAGCAAAGCATTCAAGAAGTAACTTGGGTTCTGTTAAAGACACTCAATTTGAAAAGAGAAGCAAAGCATGAAAGTTCAGAAAATTTGCAGCCTAACAGTGAGATAGAAAATAAAATGCCATTTTCTGAGGAGAAATTGAAGCCAGCTGCAGAAATGTGCATATGTAATGAACAGCCAAATGTTAATCCCCAAGACAATGGAGAAAATGTCTCCAGGGCATGTCTGAGGTCTTCATAGCAGGCCCTCCCATCACAGGCCCAGAGGCCTAGAAGGAAAACTTGGTGTGAGCCAGGCCCAGGGCCCCTGTGTTGTGTGCAGCCTAGGGACTTGGTGCCCTGTGTCCTAGCTACTCCAGCCATGGCTGAAAAAATCCAATGTAGAACTCAGGATATGGCTTTAGAGGGTGCCAGCGTCAAGTCCTGGCAGCTTCCACACGGTGTTGAGCCTGCAAAGTGCACAGAAGTCAAAAATGAAGGTTTGGGAACCTCCACCTAGATTTCAGGGGATGTTTGGAAATGCCTGGTTATCCAGGCAGAAGTTTGCTGCAGGGGTAGGGCTCTCATGGAGAACCTCTGTTAGGACAGTGCATAAGGGAAAGGTGGGGTCTGAGCCCACACACAGAGTCCTTACTGGGGCACCACTTAGTGGAGCTGTAAAAACAGGGCCATCTTCCTCTAGATCCCAGAATGGTAGATCCACCAAAAGCTTGCACCATGCACCTGGAAAAAATGCAGACACTCAGCATCAGCCCATGAAAGCATGGGGACAGAGGCTGTAGCCTGCAAAGCCACAGGAGTGGAGCTGCCCAAGATCATGGGAACCCACCTCTTGTATCAGTGTGACCTGGATGTGAGACATGGAGTCAAAGGAGATCATTTTGGAGCTTTAAGATTTGACTGCCTTGCTGGATTTTGGACTTGAATGAGGCCTGTAGCCCCTTTGTTTTGGCCAATTTCTCCCATTTGGAATGACCATATTTACCCAATGCCTGTACCCTCATTGATTCTAGGAAGTAACTAACTTGCTTTTGAATTTACAGACTTCTAGGCAGAAAAGATTTGCCTTGTCTCAGATGAGATTTTGGACTGTGGACTTTTGAGTTAATGCTGAAATGAGTTAAGACTTTGGGAGACTGTTGGGAAGGCATGATTGGATTTGAAATGTGATGACATGAAATTTGGGAGGGGCTAGGGGTGGAATGATATGAATTGGTTGTGTCCCCACCCAAATCTCATCTTGAATTGTGGCTCCTACAATTCCTACATGTCCTGGGAGGAATCCAGTGATTAAATTATGGGTGTGAGTCTTTCCTGTGCTGTTCCCATGATAATGAATGAGTCTCACAAGATTTGATGGTTTTAAAAACAGGAGTTTCCCCTGCAGAAGCACTCTCTCTTTGCCTGCCACCATCCACATGTGACTTGCTCCTCCTTGTCTTCTGCCATGATTGTGAGGCCTCCCCCAGCCATGTGGAACTGTAAGTGCATTAAACATTAAACCTCTTTCTTCTGTAAATTGTCCAGTCTCAGATATGTCTTTATCAGCCAAGTGAAAATGGACTAAACAGGAGGTTTCTCAAAAAATCAGAAATAGAGCTACTATAATGATCCAGCAATTCTGCAATTGCATATAAATCCAAAGGAAATAAAATCAGTATTTCAAAGAGCACCTTCATGTTCCTTGCAGTATTATTAATAATAACCAAGATATGGAATCAACCTAAGCAACTAATGATGAAAGAATGGACAAAGAATACGTGATGTATACAAATACACACACACACACATACATACACACAATGGAATATTATTCAGCCTTAAAATGGAAGGAAATCCTGTTATTTGTGACAGCATGGATGAACCCAGAGGACATATAATAGAATGGTGATTGCCAATGACAAGAGGGTGGAAAAAATGGGGAGTTTTTGATCAATGGGTACAACATTTCAATTATAGAGGATGAATACATTCTGGACACCTGTTCGTGGCATTGTGACTACGATGGTTTGGATATGTGTTTCTCCAAAATTTATACATTAAAATCTAATCACCAAGGTCATGATATTCAAAGGTGGAGCTTTTAGATGATGAGGGCTATACCCACATGAATGAGATGAATGCCTTTATTGGAAAAGCTGGAGATAACTTGGTAGGTTGTTTGCCCTTCCTCCTTCTGCCATGGGAGGGGCCAAGGAGGCAGCAACAATGTGATATCTTGGAAGCAAAGAACAGCCCTCACCAGACACCAAATTGGCTAGTGCCTTGATCTTAGACTTCCCAGTCCCTGCGAAGTGAGAAGTAAATTTCTGTTATTTATGAATTACCCAGTCTGTACTGTTTTGTTATAGAAGCAAGAAGTAACTAATTCAGTGACTACAGTTAATAAGTCCTGTTTTATAGACTTGAAAATTGCTAAGAAAGTAATTCTTAAGTGTTCTTACCACCTACGCAAAAAAGGTAACTGTGAGGTGATGGATATGGTAACTAGCTTGATTATAGTAATCACTTGACAATATATGTATATCAAAACATCACATTGTACACTATCAATATATACCGCTTTTATTTGTGAATTATGCATCAATAAGGTTAAGGGGAACCACCATCACTTTTCCCATGGATAATTGTAACTGCCTGCAAATTGTTCTTAGTCTTTGTCCATTATGTGTTCTCAAACAGGCAGAGTGATCACCTTAAAATACAATTCAGAACATCTTATTCTGAGCTTGAAACCTTCCCCTTGCTCCCCCAATTAACTCAGAGTAAATGCCAAAGCCTTCATCAGCCACTTCCATGGCCTCATCTCCTACCACCTGTTCCTCACTCATTTTGCAAAACCTTGCTGCCTTGAATTCCATTCCCTCAGATATCCCATATTTCCTTCTTGACCTTATTAGAGAGTCTTTATGCAAATATCACTGTCTCTGGAAACCTTCCTTGATGATTCTACATAAAATTACAACACATCCCATCAGTATATCCTATACCCTGCCCTTCCTCATTTTATGAATAATATTTTTCTAATATAATTTAGTGAGCTCATTTTTCTCTAACCACTCACCAGAATGTCACCTTACTGAAGACAGAGATTCTTGTTATTGTTATTTATTGTTGTTTACTATTGAATCTACAGCACAAAGATCCATTTAGCACTTAGAAGTTATTTAGTAAATAGTTGTTGAATAGATAAATCATAAATCTTTCAGTCTGTTAAAATACTATCAGGCTGGCAGGGTGCTGTGGCTCATGCCTGGAGTCCCAGCCCTTTTGGAGGCCAAGGTGAGCAGATTGCCAGAGGTCTGGAGCTTGAGGCCAGTCTAGCCAACATGGTGAAAGCCTGTCTCTACTAAAAATATAAAAAAAATTGCTGGGCATGGTGGCGTGTGCCTGTAATCCCAGCTACTTGGGAGGCTGAGGAAGGGGAATTACTTGAAGCAGGGAGGTGGAGGTTGCAGTGAGCCGAGATCGCTCCACTGCACTCCAGCCTGGGTGACAGAGTGAGACTCCGTCTCAACAAACAAACAAAAAATACTATCACGCTGAATACAACATATAAGGAGTAGTGGCAGGGAACAAGAGGGATAAATACAGAAGTTTTTCCCTCTAAAACACCGAGAGAAATGACGAGGTCCCAAACCACCTGGTAGTTGCCAGCATTAGAATGGTCTTCAGTGCTCATTTTCAAACTCATATTTATATAATAGAAACATTTCTAGCCAAGTTGTTATTTTGAAAAAGTCTATTTGGATAACCAGATTGTATTTTACATTCATTTTCTCACTGGGTTAATCTAGGGCATGATAATTTCTTTATATTAATTTCACAGTTTCATAAGCTGAAGCACAGAAAGGCTAGAATCCAGAATTTATCCAGAATCTTAAAGGCAAGTCAATGATGGAGCCAGAATAATAAAATATGATTTCCTCATTCCTGGACAGTCTTTTAAGTCTCTAAGAGCTGCTTTAGAAGGCAAATCGATTTTTAAAATATAGCACTTTGTAGTCAATGTTTTCCTGAAGAATAATGGCATAAAGTTTTTGATATTATTACTGCTATAGTGACTCACAACCAGAAGAAACTGGTAGTTACGATGAGAGCAGAACTTGTTTTTACGTCAAATTATAGCCATTTACAAGGGCAGATGCACATATAACACATGGCTCAAGTCCTACTGATTTAGGCCCGCGATGTTTCCGAAGTGTTACATGTTCAAATGCCTCCTAGCTTCCATTTCTACCTGCTAAGTTATTCCCATTAACATTAATAGGTCTAGAACACATTTAAAGGATGTGTAGTATTTCATATAATTTATTAGCAATTATGTTATGACCAGTTATGATATTTCCAGTCATATTTACTATGATGTTATACAAGCATATTTTCTCTGAGAAAAATTTCAAGTGGTCATCAAAGGTCCATGGCATATTTTCAATGGAATTACTATTGTGACATGATTAACTTTTCATTCTTGAGCATTAAAAGCATCATCAGTCATTTCTTCTGCATTGAGAGCAGGGTATCATTACTATACATCACCTAAATGAAGGCTAAGGAGCAGTACGGTAAGATGTAAATACCTCGCCTTTTATGGCTCAGTGTCTTCAAAATGTATGCCCAAGAGAGATGTCTGGTTTCTGTTCCTTAAGTTAATTTATTCCAGTTTTTCATAGACTGTCAAATAACCTGGAGATCATAATTGCTCCTATGTTTACCAGTTCATTGTTAAGGTCTTTATCAAGTACATTTTCATAGTCTTAAAATTAGTCCCTTAGTAGCAGACACTCTCTTTTGCACTTTTTGTAAACATAATGTATAAATGTTGCAGTCCTAAGATCACAGCAGTTAAGAAAACATTTCAAATACAAAATAACTAAGGTAGAAGAAATCTAATCAGTTGCTTTTTTGTCTGACTTTTCTTCCTGCAGAGTGTGAAAAGTGGGCTCTCAGGTACATGTAGGTTGTGAAAGTAATTTCCTCTCATTTCCTGAAATGTTCAAATTATTTTCTATCCATCCTGCCTTTTCTAGTGTCAAAGGTATGAGAACAAAACCTTCACTTTCAATCTAATTATTTTGACTCTGACTCATACTCTCCACTTTCTATTGAAACCATAATTCTCCAGGCCATAAGTAATGTTACTTTTTGACTTTTATATCTCCTTTTTGACTTGTTTCTTAATATTTTCTTTGGTTTTCATTGAGGTCCAGAAGAGAGGATCAATAAAACCTGCAACAAATAAGTCATAAAGAAGCAATCTGCACTACTTATTGGACTAGATTTATTCTAACACAGCATATAAGCTGAATGTTAAAAATGTTAAATTGTCCTTAACAGAACAAAATGAGTTACTAACAGATTCATTTATCCTACAGGGAAACTCAAAAGTCTCATATGTATGTTTGTATGTGTATATATCTGTATTTGTTCCCATGTCTGCCTCTTTCTCTCTCTTTTTTTTCTCTCCACCATGTGGGTGTGGGTGTGTGTGTGTGTGTGTGTGTGTGTGTGTGTGTGTGTGTGTGTGTGTGTGTGTTAGCCAACGGGCTATCAGTTTTAAATATTTTAGATATTTAAACATTGATTTTTTTTAAACTAAGATGTATTATTACAGTCCCTCTTACTCAATTTTGAACCTGTATTCTGACAAAATTTATGTAACCAAGTAATAAAATAGAAACAACACATAGTTTTTTTCATATTTTCCCCTTATATTTTATTAAAAGTCAGTTGAGATTAAATAAAATAATTTACCTTACAGGTAACGCCAGTGAAACCATTTTTCTTCAAGCTCTCTAAACACAGATTTTTGCGTCCATAGTGTGCCAGGTTTTTTTTTGTTTATTTGTTTGAAGTACTCAAGTGCTTTATGGCAGTTTATAGCTTATATAAGAAAAAGGTGAGGCTGCCTCAGGGGATTATTTCTACTCTTAAAATCCCCTCATCTCTGAAACAGCTTCATATTGGCAGCAATGACTCTACAAAAGTGACCTAATTTTTCTTTTTCATATATATATAAAATTGTGTTTTAGGTTTAGGAGTACATGTGAAGAACACGAAAGATTGTTGCATAGGTACATACATGGCAATGTGGTTTGCTGCCTTCCTCCCCATCACCTATATCTGGCATTTCTCCCCCATGCTATCCCTCCCCCAACTCCCCACCCCCTGCTGTCCCTCCCTATTTCCCCCCGACGACCCCAGTGTGTGATGCTCCTCCCTGTGTCCATGTGTTCTGATCGTTCGACACCCGCCTATAAGTGAGAACATGCAGTGTTTGATATTCTGTTTTGTTTCAGTTTGCTGAGAATGATGATTTCCAGGTTCATCCATGTCCCTATAAAGGACACAAACTCATCGTTTTTTTATGGCTGCATGGTGGTATTCCATGGTGTATATGTGCCACATTTTCCTTGTCCAGTCTATCATCGATGGGCATTTGAGTTGGTTCCAAGTCTTTGCTATTGTAAACAGTGCCGCAATGAACATTCACGTGCATGTGTCCTTATAATCCTTTGGATTTAATGATTTATAATCCTTTGGATATATACCCAGTAATGGGATTGCTGGGTCAAATGGAACGTCTATTTCTAGGTCCTTGAGGAATCACCACACTGCCTTCTACAATGGTTGAACTAATTTACAGTCCCACCAATGGTGTAAAAGTGTTCCTATTTCTCCACATCCTCTCCAGCATCTGTTGTCTCCAGATTTTTAATGATCGCCATTCTAACTGGCGTGAGATGGTATCTATTTGCAATTTCCTGCACTCTCCATAATGAAGGAAAAAAAAGTTATTTTGTGTTTATAGTCTATTAAAAATTCTCATTTACCTTGATACCTAAAATGAAATATTTTCTTTCTCATTTCTTTATTTTGTTTATTCATTCATTCTTTTGACATTTGTGGAGTCCTACTTAAGGCGTATCCTCAGTTTACAGTTTATTGAGAAGAAGTAAGGCATAAATAAAAATACAGTCTGATAGATGCCATAAGAAAGATATGATTAGGCACCATGCGAACACAAATAAATTAAATAATTTTGCCTGAGGAATTAAGGAATGTTATACATGTCCTAATAAAAGTTGAATTTTGAGAGATAGAGATTTCTTAGGTTCCTTTCCTAGTCTCAAATGTGGTGCCTTGATACCTAAAGAATACGTGGAGGCATTCAGGAACTAATAACTCCTGAGAAAATCGTAGATTGATCTATGTGAGTGGAATATAAGGTAGACAGAAGGGTATAGCAGGAAATAAACTTTCTAAAAGCTAAGGAAACAAATCACTAAGGAATTTTTATGCCATATTAAAGCTTTCAACCTTGACTATGTTGACAATATTCAATTTATGAATGAGAGTGGTCTGATTAAATAGGCATTGTTCAAAGAATGTGGTGTCATGTCATATAAATCAAGTAGGAGATCCTCCAGACACCATTTTTTAAAAATGCATAACTAAATAGAATGATAATAATGATGGCAAAAGGTGGAGTTATTTGAGGTATTAGTTAGAGACAGACTTTCATAGGGACCTAAAAATATGAATTAAATTGGAGAATTCATCAAGTATTAGAATGAAGGGAATATGTATCTGTTAATTATTTACACTGTCTTATATTTCAAAGCTTTTGTGATAGTTTAGAGAAGTGTATACACTTAAATATGATTATAAAAATAAAGAAATCAAAATAAGGGGTAAAAGAAGGTCAAAAATATAAGGTAAAATAGGTGAGACTATATCATGTACATCCAGGCAATAAAACTAGGCATACTATCCCAATATCATTTATTTAAACTTATAATTAATTCAAATGTTATTGTTCAGAGTTTTAGAAAAAGAAACTAATGGTAAGAAAATTATTTAAACTCAATAAATTAAAAAGTACATGAAAGGCTGAGTAGCTAAATAAATAACTAGAGAATAAAAGGATATGTCATAATGAAATGGAAAGAAAAGAGGAAATAAAGTATTTATCAAGTGCTATTTGATGCAGAAAGTATTACAGGAGTGTGCATATGATTTCTACCATGTGTATATGCATTTGACTCATACTCTACATTTCTTTCTTTGGCTACATGACAGTGAGGCAAGTGTGAATAATGTTTGTCTTCTAAATTTTCTGTAATATGTTTGTATTGGATCCCTAAAACTATATTTAAATTTACATTAATTATTTTCTGTTTTTTATGAAATACTAAATTTGAGAAGGATCATAATCATGGGCTCGGCTACTCCTTTTACTTCTGAAAAATTAGAATCCAAGTGATTAAGAAGTAGAGAGTAGCAGAGTGGTTACTAGAGGCTGAAGAGGGTAGGGAAGAGGCGGGAGAGGGAGAGGCTGGTTAAAGCATACAACATTACAGTTAAATCGGAAGAACAGGGTGTAGAGCTCTATAGCACTGTGAGGTAACTACAGTCAACAATAATTTGTTGTATTTTTTAATAGCTGATAGAGATAATTTTGAATGTTAACACAAAGAAATGATAAAAGTTTGAGATGACAGATATGCTAATTACCCTCATTTGATCATTACACATTATGTGTGTGTTTCAAATATCACATTGTAGCTTTTAAATATGTACGATATTATGCGTCAATTTTAAAATGTATGTTTTTTAAAAATTAAAAAAAAGTTTTAAAAAGAATCTCAGTGATTAGAATTGATATGTACAAAGCCTATGGCTTGTTAGTGCCAAGCTTACCAAACCTAAAATATCAGTTTCTGAATTAAACTAAGTATAAAATCACTACATTTGAATTCCTGTGGCTTTGTAAAAGAAGATGATACAGTGATTTCTTCCAACATCATTTTTTACATGAAATTCAAGCCTATATTCATGGACTACTGTATATACCATGTTGAGCATAATTAAAAAAAAAAAACAGGAAGACTAGTCTAAGAATATAAGAAAAAAATAATAAAAAGAAGATCAAGAGTAAAGAATTTTTAGAAAAAAATTGGGACAGGTAAAGGAAATGAAAGAAAAATGAACTTATGACACTAGGCCTACTTTCCCATTTAAATTAGGAAAGACACCATCAGAATGCATGCAAGTTGGCTTGTTATAGATACTTTTGCAAGGCTTATTATGAGCAAGACGAAGGCTATCCTTGTTTATCAAAGACAAATGCCAATACGACTATGAAGAGTAAATTAGATAATTTACTCTCCATCATTTTTCCAACTAAAAATCCCATTTTATTTGTAGACACAGTTAACAAGAGAGATACTGGATATTTTAATACAGAAATAGTCAAAAATAGTCACCATAACCTAAAAATTTCTTATTAAGCAACTAGTTATCTGCAACAAAGTAAAACAAATGTACAAGCAAATTATTGAAGTCTTGCAAAGTTTCTATCAAGGAGATAATTAACTATACACTATCCATAGTACCATTATAAGATAACAAAAATTTGTTATTGTTTAAATTTTAGGTATGCAATGTGATGTTTTGATATATATGCACAGTGAAATAATTACTGGAGGTAAACAATGTAATATTATCTCGCATAGTTACCTCTTGGAAAATGTCCAACATACAATACAATACAATACAGCCAATACAATATTATTAACTACAGACCTACAGACATCATGCTGTACTTTAGTTCTCTACATTCATTCATTCTACTTAACTGCTGCTTTGTATCCTTTGACCTATATCTTCCCATTCCCACTCCCATTCTAGTCTCTGTTTCGCTTTTTTTTTGTTTCTGTTTTTGTTTTTTGTTTTTGTTTCCACATATAATAGAGATCACGCAGTATGTTTCTTTCCATGTTTGGCTTATTTCACTTTACATAACGTCTCCATTTTCTTTTTTTTTTTTTTTTTTAGACGGAGTCTGGTTCTGTCGCCCAGGCTGGAGTGCAGTGGCACGATCTTGGCTCACTGCAACCTCCGCCTCCCAGGTTCCAGCAATTCTCCTGCCTCAGCCACCTGAGTAGCTAGGATTACAGGTGCTCACCACCTGTAATTTTTTTGTGTAGTTTTAGTAGAAACGGGGTTTTGTCATGGTGGCCAGGCTGGTCTCGAATGCCTGATCTCAAGTGATCAGCCCGCTGGGATTACAGGCATGAGCCACTTTGCCCAGCCGGCCTCCAGTTTCATCCATGTTGTAGCAAATGACAGAATTATGTTTTTAGAAAACTAAATAATAATTCTAATTATCATATATATAATTGATATATTTTATGGGCTGTGTTCATAATTTTATTTTTTGTAAACCAAGTAAATTTTCTCAGGATATTATAGGCACTATAGAAATGTTTTCCCTCTTCTCTTCTCAACCTTGCTCCATAGTAAACTTTAAAATGGTCCTGATTCTGCACAATGTGCATCTTGAAATGAGAACTCATATATATTTCCTTGCTTTTGGATTGGAGATTAAGCATATAATGGTTATTGCCTTTCTTACAATTCTTATTCTTTTCAGGTTTTTTTCATTTAAAATAGATATCTCGAGTTCTCCTTATGCTTCTCAATAAAATAATATTTTATCAGAACAAAAAAATCTGAATATCTTTTCCTACTGTTAAATAATGATTGGTCATCAGACTTGGGTAAATGCAGGTCTCTCTTAAAACACAAATCTGTATACAATGTTGAGTTTTGTTTTTGGTGCAGATTTCTACATTTATGATTGGAATATTTACTAGGAAACCACATAAGAAATCAGGAGGGATCATGAGAAATGAGTGCTGCGATACAACACATAGACTCTAAAACAGTTCATAATAGGTCTAAGAGGCAGTGGGGAAATGGTAATAAAAGAAACGAGGGAAATTATTTCTGTTCTAATCATACCCCTATCTTATTATAATAGTGTTTTTTTCTGCCTTCTTGAGATATTGCTGATTCTCAAATCTTTAGCCACTAGACAGTAAAAGCAATCAACAGTAAATTGACAAATAAGTCAGTAAGTTCAAACTCCTAAATCACTTAGTAAGATTGAACTCTTGAAACATATTTCAACTTTGCAAAGGAGATCGCGACATAGCCCGTGTCACCATGGCCAGTATAAAGTGAAAGACTAAATTTTCCTTTACTTGTTCCAAAAATTTCCACCTTCATAATGACTGCAGAAATCTTAACAGAATATGTAACCATTACATTTAAGTGTCTCTTCACACTTATTAAATTTTAAAACCTAGATGGGACTTGAAAAATCATCTCGTGACTAATTCATCTTCATTTTATAGAAGACAGGGTTACACATTTCAATTTATATTTCCTGTGTATAAAATTAAAGAAAATAGGCACTTTTACCGAGTGACATCTTGATTCAAATGACACTACATTGGCATCAAAGGCAGTGCTAGACATCCATTTATTCGTCTTAAAAAGTTACAACTAATGAACATTAACAAACACTTTGAATAAGACAGTCACTAAAGCAAATAAGCAAATAATGCTTGTTCCTCTCCTCTCCTAATAGGAAACAGAAGCAAAGTAAGACAAAGCCATTTACTGGTGACGGAGTCTAAGCCACCAGTAAAAACTTTTCTATACTTTTTATATAATTAAAGGAGGAAAAGTCAATTCTGTACACTTTACCTTTGGGTGAATGACTTCCTGTCCTAAATTTCCATTTTTTTTAATTTTTTATTTCCACAGGTTTTTGGGAAACAGGTGGTATTTGGTTACATGACTAAGTTCTTCAGTGGTGATTTCTGAGATTTTGTTGCACTCATCACCCAAACAGTACCCCTTGAACCCAATTTGCAGTCTTTTATTCCTTACCCTCCTCCCACCCCTTCCCATGAGTCCCCCAAAATCCATTGTTATCATTCTTAGGCCTTTACATCCTCATAGCCTAGCTTCCACTTATGAGTAAGAACATACGATATTTGGTTTTCCATTCCTGAGTTACTTCACTGAGTATATTAGTCTCCAGTTCCATCCCAGTTGCTGTGAATGCCATTAATTCATTCCTTTTTTATGGCTGAGTAGCATTCCATCATATATATATTATATTTTATTATATTATATATATAAATATATATATATAATGGGATATATATATCACAATTTCTTTATTCACTTGATTGATAGGCATTTGGTCTGTTTCTATATTTTTGCAATTACAAATTGTGCTGCTATAAATATGCATGTGCAAGTATCTTTTTTGTATAAATCGCATGACTTCTGGCCAGGCACAGTGGCTCATGCCTGTAACCCCAGCACTTTGGGAGGCTGAGGTGGATGAATCACCTGAGGTCGGGGGTTCAGACCAGCCTGATCAACATGGAGAAAGCCTGTCTCTACTAAAAATATAAAATTATCTGGGCATGGTGGCACATGCCTGCAATCCCAGCTGCTCCGGAGGCTGAGGGAGGCGAATCACTTGAATTCGGGAAGCAGAGGTTGCAGTGAGTTGAGATTGTACCATTGCACTCCAGCCTAGGAAACAGGAGTGAAACTCCATCTCAAAAAAAAAAACAAAAAAAACAAAAAAAATCTCATGACTTCTTTTCCTCAGAAACTCAGTAGTGGGATTGCTGGATCAAATGGTAGATCTACTTTTAGTTCTTTAAGGAGTCTTCACACAATTTTCCATAGTGGTTGTACTAGTTTGCATTCCCACCAGCAGTGTAGAAGTGTTCCCTTTTCACCATATTCACACCAATACCTATTATTTTTTGATTTTTTTATTATGGCCATTCTTGCAGGAGTAAGGCGGTATCACATTGCGGTTTTGATTTGCATTTCTCTGATCATTAGCGATGCTGAGCATATCTATGTTTTATATCTTTGTTACTCTTTACCTTAGTGGTAGTGTATATAATAAAAAATACTGCCATGAATTCTCAGAAAAAAAGTACATTCTCTAGTGTTAAAAGGGAAAATTTTAGCAATTATAGAACAAATCGCTGAAAGCATTTTTTCAGTCTTTGAGAAAATATTGCTTTGCATCACAAAAATGTGTGTTGTCTTAAGGATTTAAACTGCAGTAATTAATATCAGCCTTGTATATTTATGTTGTGGTCATGATCCTTCAAAATGAACAGTATTTTTATTTCATAGAAAAGATCTCTTGTTTTTATAATCTATCCAAAATTTTAGCATACTATACATTATAGTACAATTTTGGTGAGACTATGAAACTAACCATTAGAAATAATGGATAGAATTTTTTTCATGAATATTCTAGGACAGCATTTCAGGATAAACGTTATGTAAAACCAGTGCTCAGATCTTGATTTCTGCTACCATTGTCCAGTAAAAGGACCAGCACTCCTTAGAGACATGGCTAATTCAAGGACTGGGACAGGAAATATACAAGATGAGCTTGAGTATCTCATAGCAGCAGAAAGTAAATCAGTGCTCAAAAATAAGAGCAGGGAAGTATATCGGTGTGACACAGGAGCCAACTGAAAGAGCTTCCAGTTATCAAAGATAGAACAATGTGAGCACTAAAAGAATGTATTGCTATATTGTAACCTATAGTATATTTTTATTATAAAGATACATAATGAACATGAATACTGATATAAATAAATGATTGAATAAATAAATGGAGAAGAGAAAAATCCCATGGGTAGAAAACTCCAGTTTATGTGTATATCCCCTTTCAAGGAGGTGGAGCATAACTCCCCTGCTCCTTAGCTGTGGGTCACACAGTGACTTGCTTCCAAACAGCAGAGAATGGAAAGGGGGTAATAACTTTACAATGAAGAAACATGGCAAACATTACCACCACCACTTGTCAAACTGTTATGAAATAAAATGCTTAGTTAAAAAAAAAAACTTGTGAAATGTTCTGTATTTGAACAATAGATAAAATCCCCTTTTATGTAGTTGCAATCACTAGAGAATTATTTAGCATAATTTTTCTAGACCAGCATATCCTCTGTTTCTTACAGATAAAACTAGAGAATATTTTAGAACAATTTATAATGACTTATTCACCAAGGATTTATTAAGTATCTAATATCTGTCTTCACTGATGAGGAAAATAATTGTAGTGTGTGATAGTAAGTAGGAAAAATGAGGTACAGTTATATTTTTCATGCATTATCTTAATCATAACAAAAGGTTTTTACATATTAGAACAAGGAAGTTGTAAGAAGTGTCCGTGATTCTCAATTTTATGAGAGGGATGACATATAATTTAAAAGTCTAAAAGAATCTGCAACCGAGGAGAAATAAAACTTTAACCATAATTCCAAGCATGCCATTTTAGCCCAAGTCTTGTTGTCTCCATAATTATAGCCACAGATGCTTCTATTTTAACTGCAGGAAAGACAAACAGGTGTAACAGGTGTCAGGCTTAAGTCACAGAAATTCAAGCTTCTATTTCCTGATGGAAACTACGTGATTCACCTTTATATCATCAGGGTGAGTTGCTTATTAAAGTTCAATAAGATAAGAGTTTGTCCAGAATGTTTATGAAATAACTAATTAAAACTAATGATTATCCACATGTGGCTAAAAATAAAAGTAAAGATAATTTCTTCAAATATGTTCTGTTCATTCAATCTAAGGCCTAGAAAACGTTCTTTAATGCAAAACTACAAATAACAGAAAATTATTTTAGCCTCAAACCAGAGTACCTTAAAATATGGTCATAATTGTCAGGGAAAAACTTGGAGAGTTCATATAAATTTCAGCAGCAACACCTTTGCCAGTGTTATATACATTTTATCAAATTATTTTCTGTCAATGTATTTTCTATAATATTAAGTTATACCGTGATTATAGCAGCTTTACAAACAAACATTATTTTTAAACAGGTGCCATAAACTTAATGAAGTCAAAGTCCTTTTCTTCCCAAAATTAGGAATAGTCTCTCCTTAGCCTGAAAAAGCATAGGAATGAGGAGAAAATTAAATAATGTATCTGAAACCACCCTGTAAATTTGAAAAATACCATAAATATAGATCATTACACTTTTTTGAGCTAGATTTTTTACAGGAAAGCATGCTATTCCTATATAAATAGCATTTATATTTTCATTCTTGACAAAGGGTAAAGTTACTTTTTAAATTTGCTGACTAGTAAATTATGCCATTTGCAATAAAGTGGCCCTAATAACAGGTGTAAATACACAAATCTGATTTTCCATCTAATTGGTGGTACTTTAAAAGTTTGTATTAAATTAAAATATACACACAGAACAGTACACATATCATAAGTTCATAAGCTTAATGACTTTCTTTAACACAGTTTAATAAACACCCATACTGGGCATTACTACATTACCAGCATCGGAAGTTCCTCAAATGCCTCCTCCAGTCACTACCCCAACTATATTCACTTCTCACAGCACAGGTAATTTTTGCCTGTTTTGAACTGTATTTATATAGACCAATTTAATATACCAGCTTTTGTATCTGGGTTCTTTCACTCATCATTCATGTTTGTGTGATCACTCCAGATTATTAGGTACAGTATAGTTTCTTCATTTTCATTGCTGTATGGCATTCAATTTTGTGAGGATGCTATAATATATTTGGATAGTGTTCAATTTGAGACTAAAACAAATATGGCTATTGTGAACATTCTCCTACATAACTTTTGGTGAATATATGTACATATTTCTATTGGATTTCTAGGTCTTAGATTATGCATATGGTTTTCTTTAACAGATATTACTACCAGCTTTTGATAAATATAAATTTACTTAATAGTTAGTGAATACTTTTCCTTAAAAACTATGAATAAACTTTCCTGAAGAATAAATACGGAGAAAACGTAATCTACCTCTCATCTGTTGGTTAAATACCAAGGAGGAAATAAATCTGTTATAAAAAAAAGTTCAAATAAATAGAATAAAATCTTAAGTTATTTTATATCAAAAGAATTCTCATTTGGGGCTACTTTTCAAGTGGTTGACTTTTGAGAAAGGCATGTGATAATATAGGTGATGTATTCTCAATTTTGACTTTGTGAATAATGAAGAGAATGCTTATTGGGGCCTGCAGCAGGATCCAGAATGTCCTTTCACCATATAACATGTCAGAGTAACAGATGGCATACTCTGCAAAGAAAATTAATTTAAATAAGTCAAGTAAGAAAACCTACCTTTTCTGATAGAAAACACATTTTGTATAAGAAGTTAATCTTATTTATTGCCTACCTGGGCCAGTAATGTATTCAGGTTTTCCAATCTATTCCTTCGTGATAAAACAGACTTGAAACTCTCATCTTGAGTGCTATCACTTCTCAAATCCTTCTGCATTTAACATGTTCTCATCATATTTATCATTTATTTATAGAGTTTTGTGTTTCTAATTAACAGTATTTGCCTCCTGTTCTTATACTATACCAATAGCAGGAAACTTTCCATTTTAAGCAATGACCTAAGCCTTGAAAAACTATGAGAATGTGATTATGATTCTTTAGTAAGTTATATATTACCCATATATATAATGTTCTAATTTTAGATTCATAAAATGTATTTTTTAAGCATTTTATTTTATAAACTTTACATTTTCTGATTATTACAAATATTGAAACATGCAATGCTTCTCCTTATTATAATAAACTTACAAAAAACATTACATAAACTTACAAAAAACTTACAAAAAAACTTACATATATACATAATGTTGATATCCATTTTACATGCTAATGTCAGAACATTAGCCTCAAAATACTGAAAATAACTTTCTTATTTGACCTTCAAAACACTGAAAATAACTTTCTTATCAGCAATATTGTATAATACCTTCATTGATGATTTAAATATATTGAAAATTATCAACACTAGAGCTTGTATCTGCATATGTATGGAGGTATGTGTATATACATCTGTGTACTTGCACATAAATTTTGGTATAAATACATTGTACATGTGTACATAATGCCTCAATAAATATGAATGTTATTAGTCGTTAACTCAAGAATCATCTTCAGTTTTCTATTATGTGCTAAAAATTGGAAGTATGACAAGACTGAGCACAACAAGTAAAATATGGCCTAGAAATGAATGCAATACATGCACACAAGTGAACATAAGTTACAAAAATGATATGAGCCATGAGAAAGGTACACAGCAATACTTGGTTTGCAAGGGTAGTGTTGTATTTTATGGAGAGTGAGGAGCATGGAAGGATGATAAAAACAAGATGTGAGTTTTCAAAATGATTAGCAAGAAACTAGATTTATGGATAACAAGGAGAGGCACCATATGCAGGAAGAATAGCACAGGCAAAGGCATGGAGCCAGGGCAAGGGATTGCAAGCAGTTTCACTTAATTGAGGTAGAAAGTATAACTAAGGGAAGCAGTAATCTATAGAGATATGCTGTGTCAATTCTCTCTGACCCAGATGACTTAGTCATCTTAATTCTGAGTCAATACTAGGTAGCAAGTTTCCACTGGGTCACTTAAATTCCTAAATCTTTCTTCTCTCATATGTAAAACATGGAAGTTGAACAAGATCAAATGTTGCCAAACAGAAATTCATGAAACTCCAGTGGTAAATTCATGTTATGAATAATATGTGATATTTAATTATATGTACATATAAATATTTCCATTTGAATAATATGATATGTCCTTCTACCCTAGTAGACAAATATACTTCAGAAAATTGTGTCATTTAAAATTTTCTTAATGTATACTTTTAGATATAAAAATTACTATCATTTTGGATAATATAATTTTTTACTCAGAAAACTAAAAGAAAATTTGAAAAGATAATAAATACAGAAATCAGAAGTATGTCTGAGAAAAGTGTATACAAATGATAACATACTTGATCGTATTTTTAAAAGAAAATAATAACTAGGATAAAAAGAGAATTCCAGGAATAATTTAAACAAAACATGTATAATATCCATGTAAAACAAAATTTAAGAGGCTGATAAAGAAGAAAGTAGCATGAATATCACCCCACCCTTTTAATTAAAACCATCACAGATCAGAAAAATAATTGGAAAGTCATACTGCCTTCTTGGATAGGTTCGTTAAATGTTAAAAAAATATACACATTTCCTCTAAAAGAGGAACATGTTAATTTTTAGAACTTTTTGGAACCAGAGAAGCTAATTCTGATATTTAAATGGAAAAAAAAAATAAGCATTTCAAAGAACATTCTGACAAAGAACTATATTGAGGAATATATACCTTTAGATGATATAAAACCACAATTTTTAAAACCATTTTACTCATACATGAATTGATAAATCAAAAGACGCATGAAAATCCTCGAAATGGACTAGTCTCATAAGATGTTTGATTATAAGATAACGAAACTGGTGGGTGGAAAATATACTACTTAATAAATAATATTGAAGACACAGAGTGGTCCCAAGACTTTTTAAGTATATTTATAAAATAAACATAAAGAAAAATAAATTACATGTAGTTCAAAGGCTTAAACACAGAAAAAGAAGTCTGTAACAGCACTAGAAGAAAATGTAAACATTTTTTTAAAGTAAGTCATGAATGAGAAAAGTTTTTCTAAACACAAAACAACTGTAAAAATATAAGCAGATTTGAACACAAATTATTATTTTTTTAATTTGCTGAGTACAAAAAACCATGACAAGAAACAAACTTGACACATCACTTGCAACTCACATAACAAAGAAGGAGCTATTTTCTATTTTTCTTTATGTATCTAACAGATTAAAGATAATTCTAAGTTTGTTAACACTTCTTCCTTTCAGAGACATAGTATATTTCCCTCCCCTCGGCTTTGGACTGACACTTACTATTTTGAAACTATAGTTAAGCAGAAGTGATGCTATGCGTGTTCAGACCTTTCCTTTAAAAAGATCAGCACTTTCTACCTTGATCAGTTGGAGCCCTGAGGCCAGCATGGCGATGAGGAAGCCTAAACTGTCCACACTGAGAAATTGCCTCAAGAGAGATAACCAGACTAGCCCCTAGCTCTTTATGTAAATAAATAAGTATTCAGATAACTATAGTTCCAGTTGTCACCTGATTGCCCTAACATGATAAACACCAAACAAAAACCACCCAGCTGTGTTCATTAACCTTCAAAACCATAAAACATAATTATAAATTGTTGATTTGCCATTGAGCTTTCAAGGTAGTTTATGACACAACAGATAACCAGAACAATACAAAAAGAGCCTCTATAAAATACAATAGCCGAACACAAAAATGAGCAAATAAATTATATTTTCCAAAGAGGGTAACAATAGCAGTTCCCCACCCCATACACTCTCTGCACTGACTATTCCACAACCTCATCAAGAGGCTGTTTTCTCATCACTTCGAATCTAAGCTAACCAAAATCCTTTGCCTTACCAATAGAATGTAAATCAAATGAAATTCTGAGACATCCAAGGTGAAGTTATAAAAAGTCTTACAGTTTTTACATGGGTCTCTGAAAACACTCATTCTCAAACTCAAGCCACATGAAGCAGCCAAGTGTAGACAAACCAGTCAGTAGCTCACACTGAGCTCCTAGCAAAAAACCAGCATCAACTGCAGCCACGCAAGTGTGCCGTCTTGGATATCTAGACTAGATGAGAATTCAGATTACTGAAGTCTTATCTCGTATCTAACTATGACTGCCTCAGGAGAGAACTGCTCCCATAAAAATCATGAGATTGGTTTTAGAGCTACTAAATTTGGGAGGAAAATTTCACAAAGCAATTGGAAATGAAAATTGTAGCTTATTATATATTTCCATCCCACAATTTGACTTCACAAATAAGAGAGCTGACGTTGATCTATTGTCTTCAGTTTCTTAAATCTGGGTAGGTCTTGCGGCTGCTTTAGCCATATAGGATTATAGAAGGTATATTATGCTGTGCTATTTCTTGGTATACTGCCAAAATGATCTGGCAGCTTCTACTGCCTGACTCTTTAGAATCCTTGTTCTAGGGGAGTTCCTCCTTGGAAGCAAGCTACCTGGTAAAATGTGTTATAATCTTGATAACCATGCCCTTGGAAAGACAAGTAATGTGGATGGATTAAAATTAGAAATCAATACCAAGAAAAACTCTCAAAACTATACAAACATGAAAACTAAACTATATATACATGAGTAATTTTGGGTGAATGATGAAATTAAAGCAAGAAATCCAGAAGAAATTTTGAAATGAACGAAAATAGAGACACAACATACAAAAACTTCTGACATGCAGCAAAAACAGTGCTAAGAAAAAAGTTTGTAGCATTACCTGGCAACATCAAAAAGTCACAGTTACCTCAACCCATTAGTTATTAACAACCTAATGCCACACTTCAAAGAACTAAAAATAACAGAAGAAATGGCAAAGACAACAGCAGAACTAAGTAAAATTGAGACCAAAATAAAGATACAAAGAATCAATGAAATGAAAAGTTGGTTCTTTGAAAAGAGAAACCAAATTAATAGACTGCTAACTAGGTTATCCAAGACAAACACAGAAGATTCAAATAAGCACAATCGGAAATAAAGATACCGATCATTACATCAGATACCACAGAAATACACAATATCATCAGACACTACTGTGAGCATCTGTACATTCACAAACTAGAAAACCTAAAAGAAAAGGACAAATTTATGAAAATATGCAACCCCAAGATTTAAACAGGAAGAAATATAAACCTTGAACAGACCAGAACAAGTAATAAAATTGAAGCAGTAATAAAAATTATCTCAACAACCACAAGCTTAGGACCAGATGAATTTACAGCCAAATTTTACCTGATATACAAAGGGTTCCTACCAATCTTACTAAAACTATTTAGGGAGGAGAAGGGATTCCTCGCTAAGTCATTCTGCAAAATCGGCATAAACCTGATACCAGAATCAGGCAAGGACACAACAACAACAACAACAACAACAACAAAACTACTATAGGCCAATATCCCTGATAAACATAGATGCAAAAGTCCTCAACAAAATACTAACAAACCAAATTCGGTAGCGTATAAAAAAAGATAACATATCATGATTAAGTGGTTTTTATTCCAGGATCCAAGGATGGTTCAACATATGCATATCGATAAATATGATCCACCACATAAATCAGAATGAAAAACAAAAACCATATGATTATCTCAAAAGATGCAGAAAAAAACATTCAAGTAAATGCAGCATTCATTTATTATAAAAACCCTTAACAATCTAGGCATCGAAGGAGGATACCTCAAAATAATGAAAGACATATATGACAAACCCATAGCCAACATTATACTGAATGGGGGAAAAGCCAAAAGCATCCTTCCTAAAAACTAGAACAAAATAAGGATGCTCATTCTCACCACTTCTATTTAACATAGTACTGGAAGTCCTAGCCAGAGCAATCAGGTAAGAGGAATAAAGAAAAAGCATTAAAATTCCAAATGAAGAAGTCAAATTATCTCTGTTCTCTGATGACATGATCTTATAACTAGAAAACCTTAAAGACTCCTCCAAAAGACTCCTAGACTTGAAAAATGAACCCAGTAAAGTTTCAGGATACAAAATCAACATACAAAAATCAGTACCATTTCTATACACCAATAATGTTCAAGCTGGGAACCAAATCAAGCACTCAATCCCATTTACAATAGACACAACATGCACAAAATACCTAGAAATAAATACATTTAACCCAGTGAGGTGAAAGTTCTCTACAAAGAGAACTACAAAACACTGATGAAAGATATCATAAATGACAGAAACAAATGAAAAAACATCCCATGGTCATGGATTGGAAGAATCAATATTGTTGAAAAGACCATACTGCCCAAAACAATCTACAGATTCAACGCAATTCCTGTCAAATTGTCAATCTCATATTTCAAAGAATGAGAAAAAAAAGTTCTAAAATGTACATGCAACTAAAAAATAGGGCAAATAGCCAAAGCAGTCTTGAGCAAAAAGAATGAAGCTGGGGACATTTCACGACCTGGTTTCAAATTATACTACAAGGATATAGTAATCAAAACGCATGGCACTGGTAGATAATTAGATACATAGATCAATGGAACAGAATAGAGAACCAGAAACAAAGCCACATGCCTAAAACCACCTGATCTTTAATAAAGTTAACAAGAACATGCAATGGGGAAAGAACCACTATGACGTGGAAAATCTGGACAAACTGAAATCAATTATTTTACTGAAACTGGACCCTTTCCTTACACCTTATATGAAAATTAATTCAAGATGGATTAAAGACTTAAATGTAAGACCTAAAACCATAAAAACCCTGGAAGAAAACCTAGGCAATACCATTCAGGACATAGGCATGGGCAAGACTTCATGACCGAAACACCAAAAGCAATGGCAACAAAAGCCAAAATTGACAGATGGGATCTAATTAACTAAAGAGCTTCTGCACAGCCAAAGAAACTATCATCAGAGTGAACAGGCAACCTACAGAATGGGAGAAAATTACTGCGATCTATTCATCTGATGAAGGGCTAATATCCAGAATCTACAAGGAACTTAAACAAGTTTACAAGAAAAAAAACAAACAACCCCATCAAAAAGTGGGCAAAGGATATGAACAGGCACTTCTCAAAATAAGATATCTATGCATCCAACAAACATTCGGAAAAAAGCTCATCATCACTGGTCATTAGAGAAATACAAATCAAAACCACAGTGAGATACCATCTCATGTCAGTTAGAATGGTGATCATTAAAAGGTCAGGAAACAGATGCTGGAGAGGTTGTGGAGAAATAGGAAAGCTTTTACACTGTTGGTGGGAGTGTAAATTAGATCAACCATTGCGGAAGACAGTGTGGCAATTCCTCAAGGATCTAGAACTAGAAATATCATTTGATCCAGCAATCCCATTACTGGGTATATGCCCACAGGATTATAAATCATTCTAGTATAAATACATATGTACATATATGTTTATTGCAGCAGTATTCACAATAGCAAAGACTTGGAACTAACCCAAAGGCCTACCAATGATAGACTAGATAAAGCAAATATGGTACATATACACCATGGAATACTATGCAGCCATAAAAAGGAATGTGATCATATCCTTTGCAGGGACATGGAGGAAGTGGGAAGACATCATCCTCAGCAAACTAACACAGGAACAGAAAACCAAACACCGCATGTTATACTGCATGTTCTCACTCTAAGTGGAAGTTGAACAATGAGAACACATGGACATAGTGAGGGAAATAACACACACCAGGGCCAGTTGGGAAATAGGGGGCAAAGGGAGGAAGAACATTAGGACAAATACCTAATGCGTGTGGAGTTTAAATCCTAGTTCACATGTTGATAGGTACAGCAAACCGTCATGGCATGCATATACCTATGTAAAAACCTACACGTTCTGTACTTGTATCTCAGAACTTAAGTAAAATAAAATAAAGATAGGAAAAATGAAACTCAACTAAGGCAGCAAGGAGGGTTAGGATATGCACTATCTCAACTGAGATATTTTATTTTGACATAGACAATATCAGGCTATCATCATAATATTGTCTACCACAGCTTTTCACTCTTGCTTTTTTTCTATTCGAAAGCTGTTTCACTTCACAGTCTGAGCATTAGGTGTGTAAAATAAAGTTATCTGAGCATACTTCAAAAAAAAACATTATTTAAAATCCCAAAACTTAAGAGTATTTGGTACCAGATTACCAAATATAAAATATAAATTCTTAAAGAAAGTGGTAAATACATGGTTTAACCTAATCAAACATTGACTGCATAAAACAAAAAAGAGTAATGGATTATGATTTGGAATTGTATTTTATAATGGTAAAATATTTAGAGAATTACAGAATAAAATGTGTATCAGGAAGTAAGTAGAGATTCTTACGTAAATGTCATTCATTGTCCGGGAAGAGAGAAAAAGTAAAGGCTTTCATAAATCAAGAATATGTATAACAATTTCTATGGATATCTAAAAAGGAATAGAAAAACAAGGGATATAAATGGAATAAAATTTAAAAATCAACTCAAAAGAAGAGACAGAAATATACGGAACATACGGGAAAGAGAAAGCTCATAAAAAGATGTTAATTTAAACTTAAATGTATCAGTTAAATCATTAGAATAAACTGGACTAAATGCAATGATTTTCAGACTGATTTAAGAAGAATAACATATACTGTTTATAAAAGACACATAAAAAATAAGAATACAAAAGTAAATTGAGAATAGAAGGGTTGAAAATACATATGCCATGAAATCACTAATCCTTCCCAAAGAAAATCATATAGCTATTATTTTAATAAAAGACATAATGGGCCTTAATTCAAAAAAGTACTCTGTTTATAACGTAGGACCTAAATGAATATTTATTGATATAAGTGCATATGTTAGAATAAATTATTCAGAAGTAATTACTAAATACTAATTTTTTATTAAAATAGCAACAAAATAAACACAAGAGTAGAAAGGATGAAAATACAGAAATATATAAAAAGATCAGTAAAACCAAAAGTTAAATTTTGGAAATAACTAACAAATTTGATATACCTCTAGCATGACTGATAAAACAAGAGAAAGAAAATTTAGCTCATCTAATATTGGAATGAAAGAGATATTTCTAAAGCTCTTACCACCTTAAAAAGATCATAAGAGGATAAGTAAACAATTCTGTCAATAAATTTGAATGGAATCAGCAGATTCTTAGAAAAATACAGCTTATAAAAATTGACACAATAAAAAAGAAAAAAGGATGAATACCTCTAAAACTTTTAAAAAGATAGGTTTAGTCATTTAAAAGTTTTCCACATAGACTCAAAAGTTTAATTTAGAGAATTTAACAACAAAACCTCTTATACAGAAGAAAGAACTGAGGCTGAGATATAATTAGTATAAGATCACAAAGCTACTAAGTGTTAGAACCTAGATTTAACTCAGAGAATACTTTTAATCAATATGTGCTACTGAGACCACATTTTTTTATTTTGGCACAAAATTGATCTAACAATATTGTTTCCAATAATCTCTTGAGTTACTATAAATGTGGAAGGAATCTTAAAAATTAGTTAGCATAAGTTCTCTATTTTCAGATGATATAACTGATTTCCATCACTGTTAATTTCATTGTATATAAAGTTATTTAAAGTTACAGAGATATCAGCAGAGATTGACTGATACCTAGTGTTTCTGATTTCATAGGATTTCACTATTCTATGTTTATTTCAGTTAATAAAATAAAAATGGGTTAGTTAATGGATGGCTGAAGACAATTCAGATGGTAGTAATCAACCTCTCAAATTCCTCTCTACAAATGATTTAAAGTAAATTAATGACAACACAAACTGTGCACAAATCCACACACATGTAATTAGATGAAGACAGAAGAAATGTAACCTGCGAAATAACTGTGTAAAAAGAAAATCATCACTAAATTTCAATACTGTTGTAGAAAAAAATCTAATAATAAGAAATATTGAAGGCTAAAATGAACCTGTGGTCTTGTTCTGGAATTAGAGGTATTAATATAAAATTATGTTATTTAATATTTGTAATCATAAATACAGAAATATAGTTTTATATACATATAAAACTATATAACTTCTGCAGGTAGTTTTATATATATATATATATATATATATATACACACACACACACACACACACACACACACTTATATATAAAACTATGTAATTTCTGCAGTGTTTCTAAGTCTTCTCAGCAGAACGAACCATGTATATCTATGCATACTGGCTCATACTTATATATATATATATGAGCCAGTATGACACCACTATAGCACTGAGAACAACTAGCACCTAAATCTTGGTTTCTAACTACCTTTCTCTAATCAAAGAAATCAGAGTTTCTTAGAGAAATGTGTGATTCTAACACTGGATTTAAGTTTGCTTGGGAACATCTTCTTGTGCCAGAAAGTAAGAAAGTGCTCAAATAAATGCAAAAATAGGAACTTGTCAAAGAAAGAGAGGGACCAACATGAAGGAATTATTTCAAAGATGAAATAATTTGAACAAAGTAATTAATAATATTATATTTTAATCCACGGAGTAAAAACAAATATTTATCCATCCATGCTGATATAGATTAATAATCAAATAATGTAATAGGAGTGAATAAAGAGCTTTCTCTATAGTAGACTTTTAATTAGTAAATATAAAAGAAAAGGGAAATAGAAAACTACTGTTAGGCAAACACCACAGTAATAATTGAAGATCTAGTGATGTGTACTAAAATAAGTATGTGAAAGATTGAGGAGAAACAGGATTTTTGTAGTCTTAAAGTACATCTTTCAAAATGTATACCAACTATAAAGGTAATAATAGCACCTTTACAGCAGAAAACCTTGCCAGACATCACTTTACCCATATGATCAATATTAACATCACCAGTAATGAGATATATCAACATTATGAAACCCTTGATACGATGCATTAGAAAGGAAATCTAGTCATAGGTAACCATCAAACCCAAATTGAAGGATCATCTACAAAATTAACTGATCAGTATTCTTCAAGGGGGACAACATCATAAAAGACAAGGGAAGACTGAGAAACTTTCACAGAATAGGATAAATTAAGGATAAATCACAACTAAATACAGTGTGGGATGCTGGATAGGCTATTGCAAAACATAAAAGGATATTAATAAATAAACTGGTGAAATTTGAATGTCTATAGTTTAATAACACTGTGCCAAATGTTAATTTTCTGTTTCTGATAGTTGTACTATGGGTATGTAAGACGTTAGCATGAGAGGAAGCTAGACGAGGGGGAATCTGAAAACACTGTGTACTATCTTTGTAACTTTTCTGAAGTCCAAAATTAGCTCAAAGTAAAATTTTTTAAAGAAATGTAATTAAAGATACTTTACCAATCTCAAAATGCAGAAGAAAGTTAATAAAACAGTATGTAAATGAATGTTGAGTGTCCCATTAGAGCAACTGAGTGTCACATTAGATCAGAAAATACTGATAAATTATTTCCTCTGATGAAAAACAAAATTCTTAGTCATGCTGGACTTTTGTTATACTTGAAAATATGACTATGTTTTTGAAGTGCCTCTTTGTAGATAATAGAGGCAGAACCATGAAGACACAATATTTATAATCTCACTTTCTGTTGGGATTCACTCGGGTTGGTTGGCAAAATATTAGGGAAAGTTAGAATATTAGAGTTTCAAACATTTTGGAAGGTGGAAAGGTTTTAATGGAACAGGCTGAAGGCAGCCAGTTCTTACATTAGAGTATTAAGTCATAGGGTGAAGACTGAAGGACAATAAAAGCTTCCCCAGTTAAGTCTGTTTACCCCACATTCCTTTGTCTCTACTCTGTTTATTCATGTAAACTTTGTGCTGGATGGTCCTCTCAGGGGGAGATTAGAGGGAATTACCTGTTAATGTTGTTTACTTAGGCCCCGGAACCAAGACCTTTTATCATTTGTAAAACCACTCTTTTAACCATGTTAATTATCCACAAGTGTGTTGACTTAGAACCTCTGTTACTAAATCTATACTGAATAAATATAAGGAGAAAAAAAGGAGTCATGGTCAGTTAGCAGCAATTGCCCTCTGAGAGCAGCTGACAACCATCCCTAGCCCACTGGAATTCACTGTACTCTGGTATGTGAGAGTGTATTTCATTCATCCATCACTGAGTCAGGGTCTCCAGGACAGACTTCTGCAGGTGGTGATCAGCATCTCAGGTGGTGACCCTGATGTGATACTTGTCACAGCTGGTGCCCAAACAGGGACACCAATGTGACCAATGCCACAACTTTTCCCATCAGAAGCATCTTTAGGCAATGATTTCATAGGTGTATATTTAGGTCTCTATATTGGTGTCCTGTAATAACTTAATTTTCTTTTAAATTTCTGTATTTTTCAGTATTGGTCGTGTATTAAATATTTACTAGATTCTGATGTTTATAACAGTGAATAAAAAATACTGTGTTCCTGAAAATTCTAAAAAGGCACATATAGTGTGATGACAAAATCAAAAAAACAGTCAGTGCAAATTATTCACAAAAACAAGAGAATAACTAGAATTATTGATGAGTATATATATTCTATCCATATTGCATAGCTTTATAAGCATATATATTTAATAATATATTTTCCTATATATTTTTTTAATAATGTACTTTTTTTTTGAAACAGAGTCTCCCTCTGTTGCCCACACTGGGTATCTGCTCACTGCCGCCTTCACCTCCCAGGTTCAAGTGATTCTCCTGCCTCAGCCTCCCAAGTAGCTGGGATTACAGATATGTGCCACCATGCCTGGCTAATTTTTGTATTTTTAGCAGAGACAGGATTTTATCATGCTGGCAAGACTGGCCTTGAACTCCTGACTTCAAGTGATCCACTGGCCTTGGCCTCCCAAAGTGCTGGGATTATAGGCATGAGCCACCACGCCCAGCCTATACTGTCAACAATATTTTACAGCAAATATTGCACAAACATGTATCTATAATACACAAATATCCAAAAACTGAAATTTTTTTCTTTGGCAGAACATTTTAGTAAAAAATGAAAACTACAGATATATATAATTTGGCCATACTATGAGCAAAAGATAATGATAAGTTAATAGACCCTTTGAGGCTTGATTTCTGTTATCTGTATTTGGGAATATAATTCCTAACTCCCTTGTATTTATAAGAAAAATTCAGACTAAGAATGAAAACTCAACTGCTATACTTTTAAGAGTCACAAAATTATTAACTTGTAGCATGAGAATTCTCCCTCCAATAAAGAATTGGAGTTCTAATGTTATTACTGAAATGGAACTTTCTTTTTCTAACTGGAAGTGAAGATACATTACAGGAAAACAATGAAGCTAGTTTCTGTTCTTGCTGGTGCTGCTTGATGGTAATGAGGATGAAATAAAATTATAAATATGATATAAATATCAGATGGGACATAGTGATGTTACCATTATTCAAATTATCTTTCATTATTTTCAGCTCACTAATTTTCTATAGTCCATGCTTGAAATAGCATTATGCAATCTACAATATACACTAATTGAAACTGTGTCAGCAGTTAGCATTCTATGAACCAGTCTAACTTCAGGGGCTTTAATTTTAGCTATCTCAATCCTTTTGCATCAATACGTTCCCTATGAGTTTTTAACTGTATATGCAGTGTGGTAAATGAACACTCTTCTTATTTTCAGAAGTGAGAGGGCAGACTAAGGAAGAAGATTGTGTTTACTTGATATTTGTTTTCTGCTACCAATATTTGATGTCATTATATTAGTCTGTAGTTGTGTTGAAGTGAAAAATAAGATTTTTTTAAACATAATTTTAAAATTGTTTTCTTTTTACTTCCTGATAATAGACTATTTCATTCTCAGTGGCTTTGAATGTACTAGAAATCTCAACATATGGTTAGACTAAACTTTCCTTCCATAACTTGTATTCTCATCATTGCTGTAAGGATTAAATAGTAAATACTAAATCACTCAAATACTCTCCAATGTGATATCTAGCCACCTACTTTATAAACTGCACAAATTAAATACAGAAGTACTTCTAAAAATCATTCAAAACATAGTGTTTCCTTAGGTAGACAACTTGCCCAGTCCATTTTTATTTGTTCCCAGATATTTTTCATACATATAAAATGTAAATCACAATATTATAAAAGTTTTCCCTAGCATATAAAACCCATTTGTGTCACACTACAAAGTAAAAAAGAATCAGTGGTCTACCCAAAATATAGTACATGTTATCTTCCAATCATCACAGAATATGAAAGAATCCAGCCCATGGCATTATCAGAATGTCAGCCCTTTCCTATTCCCGAGTAATGAACAAATCTTGTCTGTGGTTAGGACATACCTAAGAATTCCTAGACCCTCCTCATGATTTCTCCTCTAATCAGTCTTACCTGTGATTATACCAAGACCAAATTTCTAGGTATTAGGTCCTCTTATTCTTTGAAATATTATTCCCCTACTCCTAGTCCTGTAGATATCTAGAGCGTTGGTTTTTTTCAACTAGATTTGAGTTTATTTATTAAACTTATTCTTTTTTCTGCTTCCTAATTCAAGCAACCTTTTTAGTCCTTTTTTTACATGCTCGTTAGTTCTTTAAAAATATTATTCTTTTAAAACAAACCTCTCAAGGTATATCTTTGGTTATCATCATTTTTCTTCATTTTTAAACTAATAATAATAATAATAAACTCAAGGAATGAACTTAGCTCCAAATAAGTACCCCTCCTGTCAAAAACTAAGAAGATCTAAGATTTCACCATTCTTGCAGGCTAACATGGTTGCCTGCCACAGTTTCATGTTTGCTGGCAAACAGGCCAGAGTCAAGAGACAATGGATTTTCTTAATCATGGCCAACAAGCAACATGAGCATCAGCATATTTGGATCCAGCCCACAAGACTCACAAGGGCAACACAGATGAGCCCCCATGAATGTCTGCCTACACATGCAGTAGACTGCATTAAAGGAGAGAAACACTGAGGTTTTGGCCTCAAGATATTTTTCTTCATGAGGAAGCTCCAGAGGTGATTCTGAAAGACAGAGATAAGTATAGTCCTTCCTTTACCTTCTTTCAAGGGTCTCCTAGCACCAAGATTGTTATCCTTCTACCATGACAAAATTCAGGTGTCCTATTCCATAGCTTTCGACTCAACTTTTTTTCCCCCAATCATTTCTTATTCAAATCCAGCTATTTAATAAAATCTCAGGTTAATAGAAGATCATCTTTCGGTTCAAAGAAGATCATCTTTTAACCTATAATAATCGGGGGAATTCCCAAAGTTTCAAAATATATCTATACAACCCCTTTTAACCTCAAGATGATCTTCCTTTAACCTAATGAAGAAAGCATGCAGAAACTAATTATGTCTCTCACTTTGGCCCATATGTTCCACTAGAGGGGGAAGCAACGAACAATATATTCAACCAAATAGTAAATACTCATGTGGTCTGTGACTAAGCCAGTCTAACAAGAGAATCTCAGTGGCTGAAACAGAATAAAATCTGAATTGTTTAGACCCTCACAGGCAGGCTTTCACCCAGAGGAACTAGGCTGCCTGGGGTTGCTGTTAGGAAAATAACAGAAGTACCATGGCCAGGAATAATCAGGGGGAATTCCCAAAGTTTCAAAATATATCTATATAATCCCTTCCCTTTCATTCTGATCATTATCCAGGAAGTGGCTAGGAGGAGATAACTCCTTTCTGAAAATAGTCACATGGAATCACCAAACTGCCTTATTAAGTAGGAGGTAGAGTTAGAAATCTTTTTAAGTCAGTTTTTAAGGAAGCTATTTCAACTATTAACAATATCATATGATAAGGAGCACTGAAAGTCCACTAATTACTTCAGTTATTCATTGTCAGATTGCAAATGATCCAGAAATTTGAAAATATAACATAGGTTAGTTTCAAAGTCCATGATGGAATGACTAAAGTCATTTAGGTCAGACTACAAGGGTGATGCAATAAGCTAAAAAAGTCAAAATCACGGCAAGACGTCACTGATAATCAAGATGGGGTCAAAGATCCATGAAGTCAAACCGTCACAATTTGGCACATACAATGCCCTATGTGATATGGCCTCTCTCAGTGAGACAATTAGGTCAAATTTTAGCAGGAGTCACAAGTATGATTTCAGTGGCAGCCTCTGCATCATAAGCATGCAGACTCGAATGTGCCCATTCTACTTTAACTGTAGAAGTGTTGCCATATTCAGTACAAGGATGAATCCTTGTAGCAATACTGGCAATCTAGGTGATGCAGGCTCAATCAACAGATGGATTGCTGTTCAGTCTCATTAGAAAACAAGTCTTAACCATGGGCATTTATATTAGTAATCCAAATAATTAATCAGCAATCTTTGTTTTCACAGTTCATGGCCTGAAAATGGGTGTTTTTTATCCACTGCCTGTAGTTTTCCAAGTGGCAGATTGAAGAGCTGGATTCAGTAAAAATATATTGAAGTTTATCAAAGGGAGCACTGGCCACATCTGTGAGAATTACTTTCAATACTGCCCACAAAATAAAGTGCCCATGACTGGTTTTGTTTCTGCATAGTTGGTGTTAACACTGAATAGCTGCACAACGCAAAGGTCACCGTCAGCTTCCAACTTAGCTCTATCATCAGTGAATTAGACCCAGCATTTAGGGGAACTTCTGTGAATCAATGGCCCCACTGAGATAGCAGCTTGCTTTGCCTCAGACAGCAAGCTTGGGGATTAGGTTTCCCTGAAGGGATAGCTGCTAATTTTTCATATAAAAGTGAGACATTGCTAGGGCCAGGCCAGCTGCATTTTTGAATATGCTATTGTCATTAGAAAAGACAGGCTTATTAGACTCTTCCCACCTTGTTAGTCATTGCAAGTGAATTAACCACCCCAAAATGTATTATCAGACCAGAGAGTTATAAGGTGGTTCTGGGTTAGAAATTCAGTTTTGACAGAAGTCTAATAGCTAAGCTTTGTCATGCAGGCAACAAGTCCCAAACCCCAAGAGGAGCCTCCAGATGGATATTTCTTCCCTTTGCCAGTGGCTCTAACTAGCAGAATCATTAGTCACAGAGACTTGTACCTCAAAAGAATCATTAGAGTTATAGATCCCTTAGGATATTAGCTCTTTTCTATACACAGCTTCTCCAAATTGGAATAATCCATTCTGACACTTACAGGACAGGGAAGTGTAAGTATATAACACTTCATTTCCTACTATACATTCTGATGTGTAAACAACAACAGTACACTGAATTAGCCCAAAGAGCTGCACCCACAGGGTCGTACTAGCTTCTCTTTCCAACTCTAAACCTTGTCCACATTCTGTTGGTTGAATCTAGGCACTCTTTCACCTATTAAACTAGATAGAGTGTAACTTGGTTATTACTGGGCTAGATAACAGAGTAATGAAAGTACCCTAATGTCCCTGAAATGTCTCAGTATACTTGAATAGGTGCATAATGGCTTTGCCCCAGTATACTCAAAGAGTTATTATAGACTTTATTTCCCTGGGATAAAGGAGTATCAGATCCACCTTTAATCATCTTTCTTCGAGCAGGTAAGGTCAAGGCACAGGGATGAACTGGAGGTGGGAAATGGAAAAAAATTTTTTTAGAACCATTTCAAACTGTCTGACTATAAAAGTAATAGAGATAGGGCAAGCAACTTATGGAATACACTTTCAAAAGAATGTTTATTTCACTTAAGATGAAAAAGATTTTAGCAGTTAAGAAGATACAAAGAGATTTAACAATACGAGCTTTGTAATAACACACCAGAGATTCTGGCATAGAGTAGGCTATAGACTCAAAGAACAGACAAATAAATAACAAATAATAAACTGACACGTATGATCTCTCATTATGCTACATCAAAAACAGGTGGTCTCACATACATCAGTGGAATAAAACAAAGAACCTGGAAATAAAACCACATACTTACAACCAACTCATCTTTGACAAAGTCACAAAAATAGACACTGAGGAAAGGATACCTTATTCAATAAATGGTTCTGGAAAAATTGCATCGTCATATACAAACGAATAAAACTGGACCCATATCTCTCATCAGATACAAACATTAACTCAAGATGGATTAACGACCTAAATGTAAGACATGAAAGTATAAAAATCTTAGAAGAAAATCTAGGAAAAACTCTTCTGTACATTGGCCTAGGCAAAGAATTTATGAATACCTCAAAAGCAAATGCAGCAAAAACAAAAATGGACAAATGGGATGTAATTAAACTAAAAAGCCTCTGCACAGCAAAAGAAATGGTCAACAGAATAAACAGACAAGCTACAGGAAAAAAAGTTTTCCAAATCCTGCATCTGATAAATGGCTAATATCCAGAATCTGTGAGGAATTCAAACAGCTCAACAAAACAAAACAAAAACAAAAACATTAAAAAGTGGGCAAAGAATATGAACAGACATTTTTTCAAAAGAAGACATACAAGTGACCAAAAAACATATGAAAAAAAATGTTTAAGCTGAGTAATCATGACAGAAATGCAAATTAAAACCACGAGGAAATACCATTGTATACTAGTCAGAATGACTATTATTAAAAAGTCAAAAATCAACAGATGAGGATGCAGAGAAAATGAAACACTTATACAGTGCTGGTGGGAATGTAAGTACAACTACTATGGAAAACAGTATGGAGAATACCGAAAAATTAAAAATTAAAATGATATAAATATATACATTTTAATATCTATATACACACACATACCATGTAATACTAATCGGCCATAAAAATGAATAAATTCATGTCTTTTGCAGCAACGTGGATGAAACTGGAGGCCATTATCCTAAGTGCAATAACTCAGAAAGAGAAAGTCAAATACCACATATTCTCACTTTAAGTGGAAGCTAAACAATTGGCAGACATCTACATACAGAGGGGAATAATAGACGTTAGAGGCTACAAAAGGTGGGAGGGTGGGAGGAGGGTGAGGTTTAAAAAATTACTTATTTGGTCCAATGTTCACTGTTCTGCTGATGGGTATACTAAAAGCCCAGACTTCACCACTATACAATATGAACATGTAAGAAATATGTACTTGTACTCCTTAAATATATAAAAATTTTGAAAGTGTAGTCTCTGTGTAGAATTCGATTTGAATTTTTACTTCTTTTAAAGCAGGAAACCACATATAATTTTGATAAACTAGAGAGCTGCTTTATAGCACCCAAGGTTAAGGATGAAGTTACATCTAGATATTCCTTCACTAGAGCAACTGCTTAAAGAGACCAAGGAGGGGTGGATCATGAGGTCAAGAGATCGAGATCATCCTGGTCAACATGGTGAAACCTCATCTCTACTAAAAATACAAAACTTAGCTGGGTGTGTTGGCATGGACCTGTAGTCCCAGCTACTTGGGAGGCTGAGGCAGGAGAATCATTTGAACCCGGGACATGGAGGTTGTGGTGAGCCAAGATCGTACCACTGCCCTCCAGCCTGGTGACAGAGTGAGACCCTGTCTTTAAAAAAAAAAAAAAAAAAAAATCCAGTTGGCTAGCATTAAAATCCACTCAAATTATCTACAGATAGTTCACAAATGTCCCTAAACCAACATGACACCCAACACCTCAACCCCTGAGCCTGCAAAAAAATAAAAAACAAAATAAAAAATAAAAACAGAAGAAGGAAAGAAGGGAAAGAGGGATTAGGTTTACAAAAATCCTTTTAATATAGAACATTCTTATCTACAATAATATGAATGTAAAAGGTAGTATAATGTTCATTACTTCTACCACTTTGGCAAAATTGGTGTGACAGAAAAGAACAAAGAAAGGATTGTACACATAGCATGAATTTTGGCTTTATGAATAAAAGTCTATTAGCTTTATAGAAATAGCTGTGTAGGTGTATTCAAGATAATTGAACTATGTTCACATAAAAAGAAATGGTGAATGGTGTTTTTCTAAATGTGAAACTATGCAGATTCCTGCTTTGCAATACCAGGAAATCTGCAAGGGGAGTGCTGCGATCAATGTCATTATCCAGAAGGCATTACTGAAATAGATTTTAAATCCTTTGATGTAATTGCTTGCTGAGTTTGCCATTACTGCAGCTCTATCCTTTTGACTGACTGAAAGCCTTTAACGGCTCCGGTTTTACTGAGACTGCCGACATACTCACGTTGGAATCTTAAAGTTAGACAGATGTTTGATGTTTAATTTAACTAATATGGCACACCATGAGTCAACAAAACCCATTCTGTGTTAAAGCAAAAAAAATAATTTTTTTAAAGGTGAGGGACAGGAATACACGCTGAGTTAATCTTTCTGTTTCAGCAGAGAAGCCTTCGCTCTTAGAATTATTAACATGAATTCTGATTTGAAAACCCTGTGGCATTTCTCCTGCCCCTTGAGAAAAGCAGTCTTGATTTCACTGCAGCATTCAGAGCCGGAACTCAATGAATAAATTAACAGTGCGCGAATGTTCATTGCAGCACAGTTTACAATAGCAAAGACCTGGAACCAACCCAAATGCCCATCGATGATAGACTGGACAGGGAAAATGTGGCACATATACACCATGGAATATTATGCAGCCATCAAAAACGATGAGTTCGTGTCCTTTGTAGGGACATGGATGAACCTGGAAACCATCATTCTCAGCAAACTGACACAGGAACAGAAAATCAAACACCGCATGTTCTCACTCATAGGCGGGTGTTGAACAATGGGAACACATGGACACAGGGAGGGGAGTATCACACACTGGGGTCTGTCGGGGGAAAAAGGGGAGGGATGGTGGGGGTGGGGAGTTGGGGAGGGATAGCATGGGGAGAAATGCCAGATATAGGTGATGGGGAGGAAGGCAGCAAATCACACTGCCATGTGTGTACCTATGCAACAATCTTCCATGTTCTTCACATGTACCCCCAAACCTAAAATGCAATAAATTAAAAAAAAAAAAAAAAAAAAAGAAAAAAAAAAAAAAAATCCTCAGGGGAAGTGAAGGAGCAATGCGGTGAATAAATTAACAGTGCATAAAGTCCTCAGGTGAGGTGAAGGAGCAATGAGGTGAATTTTCTTTTCATTTAGGCAGTCCCTATTTTCCATGATTCCCTGAATAATTCCAGTTGTTTGTAATGCTTCTTTTGATTTTATTTTTTTGAAAACCTACAACAAATAGACAATAACGCACCTGATTAGCTTGTCTTTAGGTTTTCTCTCTTGCTCAAGAAAGATGAATTTGACTATAAGGAGAGAATTTTATTCATATTTTTAGTATGGATTGTGGTTAATATAAAACTGACAAACAAATTATATTCAACACCTCCTAGTAGAAGATATTTCTCCCTCTCAAAAAAGAAAAAATGGTGGCTATATATTTTGTTTAAGAATATGGGTAATGCTAATAGCTTCTTTAATTAATAATATTTTCCTAACATCATTTTGAGGAAAAAGGCTGAAGATTACTTTTTAGTGTGGTTTTAGCTAAAGCAAGACTGTGTCAATCCTAGGCCTTTTTGAGCTCAGTTTTACAGTTTTACAGTAATAATACAATTGTACAGAAATAATATGTAGTGGTTGTAAGGCTGGTGGTGGTAGCAGTGGTTATATAATTTAAAGCCATATAACTTGCAGTGCACTTTCACCAATATTTTATCTTGACTTTCATGACAACTTTATGACATAGGTAGATGATCTGTCATTATCCCATTGTATAAATAATGAAACTGAGGCTAGAAAATTTTGGTGACTTTTGGCTGGGCACTGTGGATCACACCTGTAATCCCAGCACTTTGGGAGACCGAGGCGGGCAGATCACAAGCTAAGGAGATGGAGACCATCCTGGTTAATACGGTGAAACCTCATCTCTACTAAAAATACAAAACAAAATTGGCCAGGCATGGTGGCACGTGCCTGCAGTCCCAGCTCCTTGGGAGGCTGAGGCAAGAGAATCCCCTGAAGCTGGGAGGCGCAGGATGTAGTGAGCCAAGATCATGCCACTGTACTCCAGTCTGGCAGCAGAGTCAGATTACATCTCAAACAAAAAAAGGAGAGGAGAGGGGAGGGGAAGGGAGGGGGAAAGAAAAGAAAAGAAAAGAAAAATAAAAGAAAAGTAAAGAAAAGAAAAGAAAGTTTGGTGACGTTTTAACCACTATAAAGTAACAAATTTAGGTCATCAAGATGTCTTCAAATTTAGGTCATCTGTGGCAGGCCTTATTCAGAATCCAGCTCCTCCAGAAGTCAAACTGGTAGCATATGGCCAAAGACTCCTATCAAAAAGCACATATTAGCATAAAGTGTCTGGCATGGCCCAAGGCTCCAAGTAACAAGATGATATGTTTTGAGTCTGTATTCACACCCAAACTCATGTCAAATTGTAATCCCTAGTATTGGAGATGGGGCCTGGTGGCAGGTGATTTAATCATGGAAATGAGTTTCCCCCTTTTGAATCTTGTGATAGAGTTCTCACAAGATCTGGTCACTTAGAAGTGTATCGCACCTCCCCCCTTCTATCTCTTCCTTCTGCTCCAACCATGTGAAGATGCCTGCTCTGTTTTTGCCTTCTGCAATGAGTAAAAGCTCCCTGAGGAACCCCCAGCCATGCTTTCTACAGAGCCTGCGGAACCATGAGCTAATTAAATCTCTTTGCTTGGTAAATTACCCAGTCTCAGGTATTTTTTTTTATAGCAGTGCAAGGATGCACAAAGTTACAAAGACATCCTCATCAGGCCAGATATTCTAAGGGCTTAGACGTTATTTCCCAGGAGCTGGTCAAGGGCCAAAACTTTCTCTGGATTCTGTACGGTTGGTACCACCCAGACATGCTGACTAATCCCTATCCCTAATTAGTTTGAGCATTACATTTCTAATGTTTTCAAAATATAACTTCCATTCTAATTAAAAATGCCACAGAGCAGAGATAATAAAAAAAATTAGCTAGTTTTGCTTGACAAAGTGCTTAGAAGTTTAAAATACTAGAAATGATGGATTGAAAAGATGAATCATAAAAATAATGCAGGATAAGAGAAATAAAGAATAGGGTTTATTTCTAAGTTTGTGTCTTTAATTATATTCTTTTGATATTTTGGGTCTAATAGATTTTTTTTGAACCTAGCAAGTAGCAACTTTATTATATTTTTCTAAATTTCGCATGATTGCTGAGTAGTTCCTTTGTTATTTCTCTTTATCCATATCTTATTATAGGTGGCTTTAAAAAATTGACATTTTCAACCTTCTACTTGGAAATTTTCTTAGCCAACTATAACATTTTATTAGGCATAATTTTATTTTTTCAAAATTACTGCAGTCAATAGTTTTGCCAAACTTTCAGCCCACTGCATAATGGGTATCCTCTCCTTTCTACGGACTTTAGTTACAAAATCTCACTGTCATCAGCCTTCAGTGAGTCTCCATAAGACACTCTCAACTTCTGCTCTCTTACTGGTCCCAAAACAATGCACGTTATAGTTTTTGTTATCTTAACACTCTTCTGGTGCTAATTTCTATTCAGATTAGCTTTTGTTGCCTAATAAACCAGCTCAAGACTTAGTTTAATAAAGCGATTAATTATTACTCCTGGTTCTGTATCTTGCCTCCAGTTGGTCGAGTGGTTCTAAGCTTAGAATTGATTATGCAGTCGTGGTTAAATGCTTGCTGGGGCTGCAGTTATCTGAAGTCCGACTGAACTCAATGTTGAGGACTGCTTATTCCCATAATGGAAGTTAATGCTGTCTATAGAAGATGAAAACTCATTTAGGACTGTGTTATGGATTGAATGTTTGTGTCCCCTTGGGGAGATCAATATAGTTAGATGATTTCATGAGGGTGGGGCCCTGGGTATTATGGGATCAGTGCCCCCGCAAGTGACACCTGCGCAGTCTCTTTCATTCTCTCTCTCTCTTTCCTCTCTCTTTCTCCTCTCTTTCCCTGAAATGTGAAGACAGAATGAGAAAGTGGCCTTTGCAATCCTGGAAGAGCTTTAACCAGAAACCAACCACAAAGGCACCTTGATCTCAGATTTCCAGCCTCCAGAACTATGAGAAAATAAATTTCTTTTATTTAAGCCAACTAGTCTATGGTATTTTGTTATGTCATCTTGAGCAAACTAATGACAAGCTGTCACCTAGAGTGCCTGCACATGGACTATCCATGCGATTTGGACTTCTCACACCATGATATCTGGGCTTCCTGAGGGAGCAACCCAAAAGCAAAAATTCCAAGAGGCTCAGGGAGAAACTATAATAAGGCTTCTTATGACTTAGTATCAGAAATCCCATCCCAGATTCATGAGAGGAAGTGAAAATTAGATCTCTTCTACAGATGTAAGAAGAAGAATGTGTTTAGAGAGAAGAAATTGTTAGCAGCCATCTTGAAAATGAGCTAGCACATGTGGCATCTGTGCTGTGAGAATCCCTTTGTATTCATTCTCTGGTCTTGGGTGATCTAATTCAGATAAATCTGGGAAACTCCATGATCAGGTATAGGACATAATGAAATTTGTCCTTGTCAGATTGGGGCAATGGCAAGTTTTGAGTAAGGGTGTAATCAATAGTTTTGCCAAACTTTCAGCCCACTACATAATGGGCACCCTCTTTCTCCAGACTTCAGTTACAAAATCTCACTGTCATCAGCCTTCACTGAGTCTCCTTAAGACACTCTCAACTTCTGCTCTCCTACAGGTCCCAAAACAATGCCACATGTTATCGTTTTGTTATGGTAATACTTTCGGTGCTAATTTCTATTAAGATTAGCTTTTGTTGCTAATCTGAGTAATAATGTTATCATTATTCATAAATAATAAATGTTATTTATTATCAATAATAAACCAGCTCAAGACTTAGTGTAATAAAGCAATTTATTATGACTCCTGGTTCTGTAAACTGACTTCAGTTGGTTCAGATTTAACTGATTTTTCTTCTAAATAGTATATATCAAAGAACATTTTTAAAGCATGTGTCATATTCACTATTTAGCTTAAGTTATAGGGCGTTTAGTGCTGTAATATTATCAATAGATTCTATTTCCCATTTTGGCTTAAATACTGTCAGGAGAATCAGAGGATGTCTCAGTGCCCCTTTATCCCATAATTTTGCTTTTATTTTAGGAAAGTTATCTCTAAATACTAATTTTAATAATAAGGGCTAAAAAATATACTCCACTCTACTTTTAAAAGAAAATGTTTTATTTCACCCTTTAATTATTATTCTGAAATGTTATGAACATTCAATAATAATTTTGAAGGAAAGGATTGAGCAATAGGTCTACAGTCCATTTTTTTTCTGGTGATTGGTGACACTGTAGCAGGAGGATATGGCCACAAACTAATTTTCACTTGCTAGAGGAAAGGTTCTTATCTATGAATGCTCAGTTGTCTGGGATTCTTCAGAGTAAACAAATCTAGTTAATATGGATAATGGTTTCCTGGAAAATATTTTATGTGCAAAGTAACTATCTATGTATAAAATGCAAATGTTTCGTGACAGAAAAGGCTCTCTTCTGTGTAAACAGTGTATCCCACGTATATTACTTAGAGACATCATATGCTAAGCTAAGGAAAGAAAGGGACTGGAAATCTGCATCGACAGCCAGGATCTCTCCCCTTCTTTAGCTATACCTCAGGATTACTCGTATCCTTGCAATTGTCAGTAAAGTTACTGTTAGGTAATATCTTTGATTTCTGTTGAGTACAACTTGACAATCTGATCCTTTGCATTATCTCAATTATAATATTAACTACCAAATAAAACAGTTCAATCTGTTAAAGAATGGTGAAAATATCACTTAATATTTAAAACAAAAAGACAAAGCTCAATTAGTTACTTAGCTTACTGAGACAGAGCTAGAGCTCTCAGGCACAGTGTTCTTTGAGCAAAGCAGACTGCTGATCTTATTCAGAGTTTCGGGAATACACAAAGTGCAGGAATGTTTAAAATTCCCAAGACTTAAGCGGGCTTTTACCCTAAATGGAAGCATGGTTTTTGGGTTGAGATACTTGTTAATTGGCTGCCAAGTTCATTGAAGTAAGCCTGTTCCTGATTGCCTGGCTTTCCAAAGTATGGGGCTATCACTGATTTGTTGACTTTGAGAAGTGTATTCACTGAGAAGAATTGGTACTGATTAACTAAATGGATTTAAACTGTTTCTGGCAGTTATTTGTTACCAAGGCTCCAGAACAGCCTGTCTTTCCCTTGGAGTGTGGGGGTCAGTTTTAATTCTCCACTCAAAAAAGAGAGAAGGAAGGAAGGAATGCTATGTTTGGGATTCTGTACCTTGGACATATGCATTTTCACGTATCTTTCTGAAACCTATACATTCACCCATGAATGCTACAGTAGGGGTTCAGTGATGTACCTCAAGCCATTCCTAGATGTGCCTCTAAATATTAAATATACAAACATGCTTATTGTACATTTTTATACAAATAAGAACCCTACTACCATAGCAACGCCCCCTTAAAAAAATGAGCTGCTCAATATAAGGAACACTGAAGCGTTTAAGGTATTAGAACTGACTAAAGAGATGAGAGCATAACTGAAATTCAACCTGCCACAAAAGAAGCATTGGGTTTTACAAGAAACATGAGAGAACTTAACATCTGTAAGCAAACAATTTGCTAAGTAAACAATTCTACTTAAAATGTTTAGTGGTCCAATTAAGCCAACATGACTAGTGTCTCTATAAAAAGGGGTAATTTGGACACGGAGACAGACACGCCATAGGGAGAATGCCATGTGAAGATGACGACAGAGATTAGGGTACTTTTACAAGCCAAAGAATGCCAGAGATTGCCAGCAAACCACCATAAATTGGGATAGTGGTGTGAAAGAGATTCTTGGAACACATTTCTCCACACAGCTCTCACAAGGAACCAACCCTACTGACGCCCTTTCGTCAGACTTCTAGCCTGCAAAACTGTGATACAAAAAATTTTATAGTTTAAGTCACTCAATTTGTGGTACTTTATTACAGCAGCCCTTGCAAATTGTATATCAAAGTTTAAACAAATGAACAAAGTCTTCCAACTAAAAATCTTCCCTTAACTATTTAATGATAATGAAATCTCACCCTAGGAGCTTCATTCATTTAAATCAAGAATGGTGTTACTATTTCTCAACCAATGGCTAGGAATCGAAATAATTCAAACTATTATAATTTACACATGCTATAAAGCACACAATTTTCATCGTCTTTCTTGTGAAAAAAAATGTGTTTTTTTAAATTATTTAGCCCAGAAATGAGAAGTTCATTAGTGTATGGTTCATTGCAAAAGCATGTTCAAGTTAATTTCACAAAACTTGCTTAATAAAGTCTTATATTCAAGCCAATAGACAGAAGCTGTAGGTATGGTTATATAGTATGTATGTTGTCCCCTCTAAACTGCATTTTGAATTGTAATCCCCAATGTTGCAGTTTGGGTCTGGTGGGAGGTAATTAGGTTGTGGGGGCACATTTCTCACGAATAGTCTAGCACCATTCCCTTGGTGCTGTCTTTGTGATAGTGAGTTCACATGGGACCTAGTTGTTGAAAACTATGTGGGCCCCCCACCGCCCAAGCTTGTTCTTGCTCTTACTGTGTGATACGCTGCCTCCCCCTTTGCCTTCCACTGTAACTGTAAGCTTTCTGAGGCCTCACAAGAAGCCAAACAGATGCTCAGTGCCATGTTTTCTGTACTGCCTGCAGAATCATGAGCCAGTTAAACCTCTTTTATTTATAAATTACCCAGTCTTGGGTATTTCTATGTGGCAATGCAAGAATGGCATAACACAGAAAATTGATACCAAGGAGTGAAGTGTTGCTATAAAGGTACTTAAAAATGTGAAAGCAACCTTGGAATTGGGTAGCGGACAGAGGTTGGAAGAGTCTAGAGGGCTCAGCAGAAGACAAAGGAAGATGAGGGAAAGTTTGGAATTTCTTACATATTGGCTAAATGATTGTGGCCAAAATGCTGATAGTGATTTGGACAGTAAAGTCCAGGCTGACAAGGTACCAAATGAAAATAAGAAATTTTTTGGAAACTAGAGCAAAGGTCATCCTGTTAGACCTTAGCAAAAAACTTGGCTGTATTGTGTCCAGGCCCTAGGAATCTGTGAAAGTTTGAACTTCAGGGTTACAACCTAATGTGTCTGGCAGAGGAAATTCTAAGCAGCAAAATGTTCAAGAAGTGGTATGGCTGCTTCCAACAGTTTATGTTCAAGCATGAGCATAAACTCATGCATACAGATGCACAAGCAAAGTAATGACTTAAAGTTGAATTTATACTTAAAGGAAAAGCAGAGTCTAAAAGTTTTGATACTTTGCAATATGCCCACGTGATAGAAAAGAAGAGCCCATTTTACAGGGGAAGAATCCAAGTCGGCTGAGCAGCAATCACTGGCTATAAAGATTTGCATCACTAAAAAGAAGCCAAGTGCTCATAGCCAAGACAGTGGGGAAAAAGGCCTTAAAGGTATTTCAGAGATCTTCAAGGAAGCCCCTCCCACCAGAGGCCCAGAGGCCTAGAAGGAAAGAATGATTTTGTGAGCCAGGCCCAGGTCCCCGTTGCCCAGCACAGTCTCAGGTATTTCTTTATAGCAACATGAGAACAGCCTAACATATCATATACCACCAAGTTTTTGCATGTTAACAAAGCATTTTAAAAGTGTACAATTAAAATACCTTCTAATAAATATAAATAGACATACAAATACAAGATTAAAGAATAGAGTTAACTGTTTTTTATCTTAGAATATTTGTCAGTGATCTTTGGGGATTGGTGAATGCATGCGTGCATGCGTGTGTGTGTCAGTGCATGTGTGTCTGTGTTATCAAGGAAGTAAATATTATGTCTCTGATACACAGAGTTTTACCACAGCACTTTTATAAAACCTATTATCATAGAGTGTTGAGGCTCCCCAACCCCACTGACGTAGACTTAATTGTTGGCATTCTCATTACAGTCACAGTCAAGCTTTTGACTACTTGTAATTTATTTCATATAATGGGAATTTAAGATAAAAATTGTTTGTCAGAATTATGAGTAAACTAATTTTCTAGTGTAGTTCTTCTATGACTAAATTATTTTATTTAGAGTAAGTAATGTCTTGACTACATGTTAAAGCCTCATTTTAAATTTAACTGTCCAGAGAACTTACTTTGTGTCAGGATTAGAAAATACTATACTGTCATTCAAACATAATTGAATGGACTTTATTTTCATTTATTCAAAGGTATATATTAAAAGCTTCTATACCAGAAGATTTTTGTATTATTTAAAGTGTTTCTTATTCTCATTTACATTAACTGAAATTGTAAAACCTTGGCTTATTAAGAGCAGATACACACTGTTTGCTTCCATGTACATGATTTAAGCCAAGTCACATAATTTTCAGGATCTTTCTCTCTCTACTTTATTTATAATGACACTTCATACTTGCTTTTATTTCTCCATGCTGTGAACTTAAGAGAGGAAACAACACTCTAGATAATAAGGCAGTTACACTTACAGAGATTGGACAATAATAAATATTGGGAAGGCCATTTTTAGAATAAACTCCTAACTGGTCCCTCTGCTTCCATTCTTGACTTTTCAATCAATTCTTAACACAATGGTCAGAGTGACCCTGCAAAATCAAAAGTGAGGTCTTGTCACTAATATGACCCATCCAATTACCTTTCCATCTCACTCAAAGTAGGAACTCAAAGTCATTGCCGTGATCTAAGGGCCCCATATTGGTTGTCACCCACGTCCTGCTCCATTACCTTTCTACTTTCATCTTCTACTGTTGTTTCCCATCTCACTCCACTCTAGCTACACTGACTTTTTGATTGTTCATTTTATTCATCAGATACACTTTCACATCACGGCCTTTGCATATGCTGTTTCCTCTCCCTTAAATGCTCTTTTTCATCCACTCATTCAATCTCTCATTTAATTATGTTTATTTATCACTTCTTTATGACATAAGAACTTTTTAGGATCTGGGGATACAACATTGAACAAAACATTCAAAAATCACTTTCCTCATGCAGCTTATGTTCTAATGGGGTTAGAAAACAAGGTCACACACACACATTCACACACACACACATGCATATGCACACAAAAATCCATATGTATGAGAGAGAGTATTCTAGACAGTGACAAGTATAAGGAAGAAATAGACTTAAAAAGGACTGGAGGACAGAAAAAGGAAATGAGAAAGGCCTGGAGAAATGTCAGGGTGATCGACTTCTACAAGTCTCTTAAATGTAACAATTTCATCTAAAGCCTTCTCTACACTATTTAATATTGACATCACCATCCCCAAAACACACACACATGCACGTGCATGCATGCGCGCACACACACACACACAAGTACTATTAATACCTCTTACTGAATTATTTTTTCTCTGTCATTTATTACTAACACAATTAATTTTTTTCCATTTTCTTACTCTAGTTACTACAATATAATCCCTGTGAAGCGAGAGAAATTTTGGGTATTTTGTCCACTGTTCTGTATACCACCACTTATAGCAATGCCCGGCTCATGGTAAACAGTCAATAAATATTTGTTGAATAGATGAATGTCCAAATCAATAAAATATTAAGATAAAATTGAGGAGCAGAAATTACAACATCAAACTGCAGGGTTGAGAGTAATAAATGAAAAACAATTGATAGGGAAATTACACGATGGACAGTGTGGTCATACAGTGTAGACCATTATAGGGAGAGTTATCACTACCTATGCTTGAGTTACCCTTACCCTCTCTTTTTTCCACTGCACTTTAAAGTTCTTTTTCTCCATGGTATTCCAGGAGTACCCACAGTAAACAAATACTACAGTGACTTAAAATATTAAAGGGCTATTTTTATATAAGATTACCTTTGCTATACTTGCAATGGGTGTAACTGATATACATTCCCATGGCAATTAAATATATGAAGGATAGGATGACCTTACACAAACTCCTCCAGGTTCAAATTGCAGAGGTGATAATCCTGGTCAAGTGACAGAGAAACGCACTTAAACTTTAATGATGATGGAATCTTTAGTCTTCAGAAGAAGATATATATCAAATCAGAGATCAATATTTAAATCTTTCTCTGCCTTTTATGTACTCACTTTTTATTCAGTTGATTCCTTAAAATTAATTTAGAGTGCTACACAAACAGGGCATTTTCACACATGTAAATAAAGCTAGAAACATTTTATATTAGCATTCAGAGCTATGGATTTATGGAGAGTTTAATTTTAAGTACCTTATCTTAAGACTATCATAGTTACTCTAACAATTAATTGAAAATATTATTTCTTTTTCTATGTGCAAAATAATTCAGACATTTTCAAACCTATTCAAATGATATTTATATACTAGTGTTCACTCGGAAGGTTTATTAGGAATATACCTCAATAAAACTAAAAAATAAAATATTTAAATAATTGAAATACATTCAAAATTTTCTGCTTACAAAGTAATTAATTTTTTCACATTTTAAGAGAGTTCACATATTAGAGATGCTGAGGCAAACCACACTTTGTTACATTGTCGTAATCAAGCCAGCATTACAACGACCTTCTAGGATTTTCTCTGCACAACCTAAGGGGGAAGCTAAGAACTACATTCTCCGGAATTTCTTCCTCCCTATGGTTCCAGGTTAGAGCCTATGAAGAGACGTAAGATTTGCAGAAAGTAAAATCAGAAGAGGCCATTTTTTTTCAGAGGTGGTTGCTGGCATATCAGTAGGAAGACATGATACTTGAAGCAACTCTCAGCTGAGCTCCTTGAGAATCACTGACATCAGTGTGACAGACTAAGACAGTCTATCCAACTTCAACACCCCCAGCTGTTTCGATTATAAGGTAATTGTGTAATTTTAAATTATCCTTCTACTTGAATACACAGAGTGACTTTTGTTTCCTTGGCTGAACTCTAATTTTGTTTTTAAGTATAAATTTACAGATAATTCCAAGGGAAAAATCTTCTAGTACTAAATTCTGTGTTTATCTGTTATCATGCCACATACTAACAACAAACTACATAGCAAGAGCATATTTAATAAAATGCTGCATTAACAAAAATGTCAGGAATTCTTCAGCTCCAATTAGATATAATAAACTTAAATACATTAAAATGCTATGAAATTGAAGTTTAAAATGAAATGAAATGAAATGAAACTTGCCCTCTTGCTCTAAGCAAACATAAAACTGGACAAAAATACATGAAACAGGTGTTCCCAGGCACAGGAAAAACAAGCAAGGCAGGGAGGTGATTCTTGAGAAGATGAAAATTTAGTAGATTAGATTCCTGTTTTCCTTGGAAAAACTTCTTTTTCTTTTGCTTTTTTTTTTTTTTTTGGTTGCCAGATGACTTTCTGCATCAAAGCACAAAGAAGTGAAACTCAAACAAAATACAGAGGACTCACTGAGCTGAGGAGGCAAATACTGGTCCACAGGTTTCTTAGGAGGCTTAAAACTATGGAGAAGATTGTCAATAAGAGGTAGAAGCAATAAGGAGGGTGCCTAGAAGTATGTGAGGTGTATCTTGAAAGTTTTTACAAAGGACTGGGTTGAGGAAGTTCTTTGTCAAGATTATATAATAACAAGGCTTGATCACAGAATTGTATAGCTGACAGTTAACAAGACATAAATTTAAAATGATTATGCAGTTCAGAGTGCTTGGAAACCTTGCAGTGACTCTCCAGTAGTCAGTTGAGATCCCCAAAAACGTCATGCCTTAAGAGCAACAACTATGACCTAAACTTAGAGCCATGTCCTGTGCTTCAGGTCAAAACTTAAAGAGACCACAAATAATAAGAAAAGAAGCCAGGTGCGGTGGCTCACACCTGTAATCCCAGCACTTTGGGATTCTGAGGCGGGTGGATCATCTGAGGTCAGGAGTTGGAGACCAGCCTGGCCAACATTGTGAAACACTGTCTCTACTAAAAAACACAAAAATTAGCCTGGTGTGGTGGCATGTGCCTGTAGTCCCTGCTACTCAGGAGGCTGAGGCGCGAGAATCGCTTGAACCTGGGAGACAGAGGTTGCAATGAGCGGAGATCTCGCCTCTGCACCCCAGCCTGGGTGACAGAGCAAGACTTTGTCTCAAAAAATAATAATTAAAATAAAAAAAGCCAACCCTGACAAGATTAAAAAACTAATTTACCCGCAAGTAATTTATTTGGCTTCCAGGAAAACAAATAAATATCATTTAGAGGGCAATTAATCAAGACTCTCTACAATAAACCATTTAAAATGTTTACCATATAATTTAAATGACTAGAGATAAGAAGAAGTAGGACAATGTGACACATAATCAAGAAAATAGGCAATTAGTTAGAAAAACAACACAGATATGGCAACCAGCAGACAAGGACTATAAAATAACTTTTAGAAACATGTTCAAGAATTTAAAAGACAGGATGGTAACATCAGCAAGTTGGCTGACTAGAGGTGCCTGGCACTTGCTCTCCCAACAAACAAAACAGTGCCAAAATAACTCATAAACAGCTGTATCTTATTCAAACATCTGAGGGAGAATACTGGCGTGCAGCAGGAGACGTTGTGGAACATGAAGCTTCACAGTGGCTGCTTAGAGAAAGGAGCAAAGCACCACCCTGCTGCCACCTCACCTCCCCATTCAGCTTGGAGCCAGGAAGGACTTCACTGAGTGAAGAGAAGATAATCAGGAGCCCCCATTAATCCTGTGAATACTTGCAATCTCAGCTGCTGGAGAATCCTGCATTTCTCATAGCCCTAAGCCCATTTTAGGTTGTTGCCAGAAGCTCTCATTGCCGCATTGTTTTAGAGGAGCCCACATTGTGCTCGCTGCTCTGCAATGACCCAAGGAGCTGCCATAAGGCACCATTTCAAAACTGAAACCACAGCTAGAATGAGTCCTGCTTTGAAGACCAGTAGCCACGGTATCTTTCTGAACTTGAGGCTCTGCCACCATTAATAGCTCAGCATTCCCAAACTCAGCTGCTACAGCTCCCTAACCCTTGAGAGAAACCTAGGAGGTGCTCTATCTTCCCCATCCCAAGGAGTGCAGCACAATGATCCTGGCCACTCAGAGACTAGATTCAGGGAACAGCTGTTGCCTCAGTACCCTACCCCCAGGGGAGCAGTGTCCAAGCAAAGCCACCAGCTGATCAGCCCCTCAGTTCCCTGGAATGCAGACCAGACTCGCACCCTTTCCCCCAAGGAAGCACATGGCTAAGTCAAACCACAGGCTGATCAGCTCTGTGCTTAATGGAGAATGGATCCCCCCAGTGCTCTGCACCCAGAGAAGCAGTACTCAAATCCAGCTGCAGGCTGACAAGCTGCTGACTTCCTCTGCCAAGTGGCCCAGGCTTGTGCACCAACCCCAGTGGAACAGTACCCAAACTGAGCCACCAGTTGATCTTCCGTGCCTTTCCCCTGCTCTACACTGACCCAGGGAAGCGGTGCTTGATCTGAGCCACTGGTTGATGAATTCTGCACCTCCACAGAGCAAAGACCAGTTCGCAACCCTGCCCCCCTGGAGAGCAGAGCCCAAGTAGACAGACCAGCTACAAAAATATCTGCAGACTAAGCCACTGAAGCACTTACAGTCATTACATGATGTTATCTATAGCTGAAGAAACTGCACCGAGACTACACTGCTACAACCAACCAGAACAAAGCCAACAAACCCTACCAATCTGACACCCTAGGCCAAATCTATATATGAAACTCCTTTCCCATAGAAGCCTCTATACAAAATTGGAGGAGGGTATCATTCCATCAGATGCACAAATATCAACACAGGGGTACAAGAAACATGAAAAAGCAAAGAAATATGACATCATCAAAAAAACAATTTTCCAGTAATTGACCTAAAAAAACTGAAATTTACAAACTGCCTGAAAATGAACTTAAAATAATTATCAAAAGGAAACTTAGAGAACAAGGGAATGCAGATAAATAATTCAACAAAATCAGGAAAAGAATTTATGATATTAATAGAAATTCAATAAAGAGATAGAAATCAGTAAAAAGAACCAAAGAGAAATACTAGAGTTGCAGAAGTCAATGAATAAAATAAGAAATATAACTGAGAGCTTTATCAACAAACTATATGATGCAGGAGAAAGAATCTCTGAACTTGAAAATAGGTCTTTTGAAATAACTGAGTAAATAAAACAAAAGAAAAAAATGAATAAATAAATCCTACAGGACTTAGGGGACACAATTAAGTGATCAGACTTTTGCATTATAAAAGTTGTATTATGGACGTTGTGTTATGCAGAAGAATAAATAGGAAAGGCACAGAAATAACCTATTTAATAAAATAATAGCTGAAAACTTCCCAAGTCTTGGGAGTGATATGAACATCCAGATTTAAGAATCTCAAAACTCCCCCAAATAGTTTCAATTCAAAAAGGTACACTACAAGGGAAATTATACTCAAACTGTAAAAGACAAAGAAAGAATTCTAAAAACAGCAAGAGAAAAGCATCAAGTCACATATAAGAAAATCTTCATCAGACTAACAACAGATTTCTCAGCAGGAACATTACAGCCAGAAGAGAATGAGATGATATATTCAAATTGCCGAAAGAAAAACAAAGCTGTCAGCTAAAAAGACTACACTCAGAACGTTGTCCTTCGGAAATGAAGAAAGACATTATTTCCCAGACAAACAAAAACTTAAAATTTGTCTACACTAGACTGGCTTTACAGGGAATACTAAAGAGAGTCCTACATCCGGAATCAATAGGACAGTAACTACTGTCACAAAAGCATACGAAAGCATACAAATCACTAATAGAGCAGATATACAAATGAAAAAAGAGAAAGAAATAAAATCTGTCACTACAGAAAAACCAATGCACCAAAAAAAAAAAATAAGAAACTATAGAAAACAAGTAGGAAACAAACAACAAAATTACAGGAATAAATCCTCATTTATCAATAATAACCTTGAATATGTATAGAATAAATTTCCTATTTAAAGATAAAAATTAGCTAAATTTAAAAAAAAACTCAGCTATGTGCTGCCTACAAGAAAATTATTCACTTGTAAAGATACACAAAAATTGAAAATGAAGGGATGAAAAAGATATTCCACACAAAGGCAAAGCAAAAACGAGCAGGAGGCTATACTTATACCAGATAAAATAGACTTTGTCAAAAACTGTAATGAAACAAATAAAGCCTACATACTGTTGAAAGAATCAATTCAGCAATAAAGTATCATAATTATAAATATATATGCACCTGATGTTGTAGCACCCAGATATGTAAAACAAATATTATTAGGTCTAAAGGAGGAAATAGGTCCCACTATACTATGTCAGGACTTCAATATCCCATTTATCATACTGGAAAAAATATTTAGAGAGAAAATTAACAGAGAAATATTGGACTTAAAGTACATTTTAGACCAAATAAACTTAACAGACATTTACAGAACTTTTCACCCACCAAAGACAGAATGGACATTCTTCTCATCAGCACACGGAACATTCTCCAGAACAAACAATATCCTAACCACAAAGCAAATCTCCATGAATTAAAAATAATGAAAAACATATCAAGTATCTTTTTGTTATCACAATGGAATAATGGTAGAAATCAATAACAAGAGGAACTTTGGAAACTGTACAAATACCTGGATTTTAAGCAACATGTGCCTGGATGACCTTTGGGCCCAAATGTAAATTAAGAAGAAAATTTAAAAATTTTCTTGCAGCCAATGAAAATAGAAAAAGAGCATAACTAAATCTATGAGATGCAGCAAAAGCCGTACTTACCGTGAAGTTCATAACAATAAACGCCAACATCAAAAAGTAGAAAGATTTCAAATAATCCAACGATGCATTTCAGGGAACTAGAAAAGCAAGAACAAAGAAGACCCAAAATTAGTAAAAGGAAATAAATAATAAAGATTGAAGCAGAAATAAACAAAGTAGTGACTAAAATCTAAATGTCAATAAACAAAAAGTTGTTTCTTAAAAGAGATAAACAAAATCAACAAACGATTAGCTAACTAAGAAAAAAGAGAAAACCCAAATAAATAGAATCATAAGTAAAAACGGGACATTACAACTGACACCAAAGAAACACACAGGATCATTTGAGACTACTATGAACAACTATACACCAACAAATCAGAAAACCTAAAGGAAGTGGATAAATTCCTAGAAACATACAACCTACCAAGATTAAAACAGGAAGACTAGAAAACCTGAACAGATCAATAGTAAGAATTGAAATTGAGGCACTAATAAAAAGTTTCCCAACAAAGAACAGGATTTGATGACATCACTGATGAATTCTACCAAACATTTAAAAAAGAGCTAATGCAAATTTTCAAACTATTCCAAAAAATTAAAGGTGTGAAAATTCTTCCAAATGCATTCTATATGGCCAGCATTAGTCCAATATCAAAACCAGACAAGGAAACAAGAAAGAAAGAAAACTACGGGCCAATAACCCTGATGAACATAGATGCAAAAATCATCAACAAAATAATAGCAAACTGAATCAAACAGCACATCAAAATAGTATATCCCATGATCAAATGAAATTTATCTTAGGAATGTAAGGTTTGTTCAACAAATGCAAATAAATAAACATGATACATCTCATCAACAGAATGAAGGAGAAACATATAATCATCTCAATGGATGTAAAACATTTGATAAAAACAAACATATATTTATGAATTAAAAAAAAAAAACCCTCAACAGGTTAGGTATAGAAGTAATGTACCTCAAAACAATAAAGGGCATATATGCAAACCTACAGCCAAACACATCCTAAAAGAAGAAAAGTTGACAGCAAACCACCATGGCATATGTATACCTATGTAACAATCCTGCACAATCTGCACATGTACCCCAGAACTTAAAATATAATTTTAAAAAATGTAAAAAAAAATAAAAGAAGAAGAAGAAAAGTTGAAAGCTTTCCCACTGAGAACTGAAGCAAGATAAAAATGGCCACATTTACCTCTCTTACTCAACATAGTACTAAAAGTCACAGCTAATACAGTTAGGCAAAAGAAGGAAAGAAAGGGCAACTAAATTGGAAAGGAGTAAATCTGACTGTCCCTGTTTGCAGATGACAAAATCTTATCTATTAAAAAACATAAAGATTTCACCAAAAACCTTTTAGAACCAATAAATTTAGTAGAGTTGCAGAATACAAAGTCAAATACAAAAGTCAGTAGTGTTTCTATAAATCAGTAACAAACTAGCTAAAAAAAATAAATTAAGAAAGCAATCTCATTTACAATCTAGAAAAAAAATGTGTAGAAATTAACGTAACCAAAGAGGTAAAAGATCTCTATGAGGAAAACTATAAATCACCGATGAATAAAATTGAAGAAGACATACCCACAGAAAGAGAGAAGACATAACGTTCATAGATTGGAAGAATAATTATTCTTAACATGACCACACTACCCAAAGTGATCTACAAGTTTAGTTCAAGCCCTAAAAAAATTGCGATGGCATTCTTCAAAGAGATAGAAAACATAATTCTAAAATTTGGATGGATTCACAAAAGATCCCAAATATCTAGGCACTCTTTACCAAAAAACAAAGCTGGAGGCATCACACTACTTGACTTCAAAATATACTACCAAGCTATAGTATCCAATGCATCATAATACTGGCATTAAAAAAAAAAAAAATACATTGATCAATGAAATCGAATAGAGAACCCAGAAATAAATCGATTTGTTTAAAACCAACTGATTTTCTACAAAGGTGCCAAGAACATTAATGAAAGGACAGTTTCTTCACTGAATAGTGCTGGGAAAATGCAATATTCATATGCAGAAGAATGAAACTAGACCCCTATCTCTCACTATACACACACAAAAACACCTCAAAATGGACTAAAGGCCTAAATGTAAGATCCAAATCTATGATAGTACTACATGAAAATATAGGGACATGCTTCAGGATGTTGATTTGGACAGAGATTTTATGGTTAATACCTGAATAGCACAGGAAACAAAAGGAAAAATAGACAAATGAGATCATATCAAACTAAAAAACTTCTGCACAGAAAAGACTCAATCAACAAAGTGAGGAGACAACCTGAAGAATGGGAGAAAATGTTTTCAAGCTATTCATCCAATAAGAGATTAACATCCAGAATAGACAGGTAATTCAAATAACTCAAAAGCAAAAAGACAAATGATTTAAATTATACATAGGCAAAAGATCTAAATAGACATTTCTCAGAAGATGACATTCTAATTGCCAACAATTATAAATAAATGCTCAACATCACTAATCAGTAGGGAAATGCAAATGAAAATCAAAATAAGATATTCTCCATCCCAGTTATAATGGCTATTATCAAAAAGACAAAAAATAACAAATACTGGCAAGGATGCAGATATTTTTAAAAACTTATATACATTCTTGGTGGAAATGTAAATTAGTCAGCCATTATGGATAGCAGTACAGAGGCTCCTCAAAAAGCTAAACATAGAACTACCATATGATCCAGCAATCATACTATTAAATATGTATCCAAATGAAAGAATATCTGCACATATCCTCTATTCCAGTAATATTCACCATAGCCAAGTAAGAAATCAACCTAAGTGTCCATCAGCAGATGAAATGATAAAGAAAATGTGATATATATACACAATAGAATACTATTCAACCATAAAAAAATAATGAAATTTTGTCATTCATGGCAACGTGCATGAGCCTGGAAGACTATGTTAAATGAAACAAGTCAAGCACACAAAAATAAATACATGTTTTCATGCATATGTGAAATCTAAAAATAATGTAGAAGTGAGGAGAATAGTGGTTACTAGAGGTTAACAGTAAGTGTGAGGAGAGTATAGGAAAAGTTGATTAACATATAAAAATTACAGCTAGATAGAAGGAATAAGTTTTAGTGTTCTAGAGCCCTGGATGGTGATTATAGTCAACAATAATTTATTGTAATTTTTCAAGTAGATAGAAGAGAGGATTTTGAGTATTACCCACACAAATAAATGACAAATGTTTGAGGTGATGTATATGCTAATTACACTGATTTTGTATACCTGTATTAAAATACCACACCATACTCCATAAATATGTACCAATATTACGTGTGAGTTTTATGTATATAATACTATATAGAGGGATAGATGCAATGACTGAATAGAGAGAAATCTCTAAAGATAAATGTAATTTATAAAAACAAAACAAATAGAAATTATAAGACTGAAAAGTACCTTAGTTAAAGTAAAACACTCACTACATGGGCTTAAAATAAAATTGAAAATGCAGAAGAAAGGGCTAGTCAACTTGAAATTACTAGAAATTACCCAATCTAAAAATCAGAGAGAATTCAGTAACTGAAAAGATGAACACAGACTTAGTGACATGTGAAAAACATCAGGTGTATAATACATGTATAACTGAATTTTCAGAAGAACAGGAGAAAACTACTTTGTTAGGAAAAAAATATTTTTGATGAAATAATGGCTGAGAATTTTTTCAGATTTGATTAAAACTATCATCTTATACATACAAGAAGCTTAGCAAACTTCAAGCATAATAATTAAAAACATGTTCTTTTAAAAAGTGAATGCTTTTGACAAATTTGAGAAGAACTAACATCTTAAAATATTGATATTAAGTTTGCTAATCTATGAATATAGTCTTTCTTTTCATTTACTTAGGTCTTTTTATTTCATCTCAGATATGTTTTAAAGTGTTCAGTGTAGAAGACTTGCCCAACATTTGTTAAATTTATTGCTAGCTGTTTTATATTCGATGATGGTATTAGAAATTTTCATTTGAAATGGTTAGCTGCTAATATGCAAGGATTTAAAGGTAAGCCCAGGCTGGGCATGGTGGCTTACACCTGTAATTCCAGTACTTAGAGGAGCCAATGCAGGAGGATTGCTTGAAGCTAGGAGTTTGAGAATCCAGACTGGGTGACATGACAAGACCCCATCTCTATAAAAAAATTTAAAAACCAGCTGGTCATGTGGTACACCTGCAGTCCTAGCTACTCAGGAGGCTGAGGTGGGAGGATTGCAGCAATTTGAAGTGACAGTGAGCTATGATCGTACCACTGCATTACAGCGTCGGTGACAGAGAGATACTCTGCTTCTAAAAAAAAATTAAAACTTAAAAATAAATAAATGCAAGCCCAATTATACTTTCAAAAATGTAATTGACCTAAAGCAATACTCTTTTCTTAAACTTCATAAATTTTATTTAGGTGTAGGCACAAAAAATATCTGTTTAGTATCCATGAACTATTTTATTTTATGAACATTCATTTTTCTTTAATTTTTACTATCTTTTTATTCTCTTCCATTTATATTTCTTTCTTGTTTATACAGTTATATATTAATTTAAACATGTTTAATTTCATGTTTTATATCACTGTTATTTAGGTAAATAGGTAATATTTTTCATTGATGATGCTTTCAAAAAGAGTGTTCACCAGTGCTCTAGTTTATTAGTTCTTTATTTGGCTATCTTAATTCTACTATTTAATACATCAAAAGTAAAACAAAAAGCCTGTTGCAATTTTAGATTCAAGAAAATTTGTACTAAAAAACTTAATAAAAGATAAATATAGGTATCATATCATGATAAAAATAACACTTGAGCCAGAAGATATTATGCTTGTAAACATGCTTACAGCCAACAATAGAGATTGAAAATGTATAAAGCTGGATTTTTTATAACTATGGAGAAAATAACAAATTTAGTGAGAGAAGATAACACTATGCCCAGAAAATGACATAGCATGCATACACAGACCAAGTCAGGATATACGATGTTTAAAAGCATAAACTTGACAGCTGTGTTCGTACAGCAAAAACATGGTTTTTTTTTTTTATAAATAAGGAAAATGTACAAAAAATAAACTCTAAGTAGTTGACAAAGGATAACTTGGTAAGGTCAAGAAAACCAACATCCCATGTTTTTCTTAGTCTGTTTTGTGTTATTATAGCAGAAGATTTCAGGCTGGATAATTTATAAAGAAAAGAGGTTGATTATCTCACAGTTCTGTAGGCTGGGAAGCACAAGAAGCATGATGCTGGTGCCAGCATCTGTTCGGCATCTGGTAAGGGCTTTCATGCTGCATCACAACGTGGTGGAAGGTCAAAGGGAAAGTGGGCAGTGCAAAACGGGAAAACCCAAGAAGCTCCCTGACTTTATAACAACCCACTCTTGTGGAAACTATTCCATTTCCTGTAGAACTAATCCAGTTTCACAGGATGATAACTCACTCACTTTTTGGAGAATGGTACAAAGTTGTTCCTGAGGGATCGGCTCCTGTGACTCAATCACCTCCAACTAGGCCCCACCTCCCAACATAGCCACATTAGGGATCAAATTTCAACATGAGTTTTGGTGGGGACAGACAAAGCATTTCCAAACCATAGCAGTGTTCTTTAACCATAATGCAATAATAATATAAATTAACAAATAGGAAGTAAAAGAGAAAATCAAAATCTACGTAGTAACCTTAAAATATCTAGCAAATAACCTATGAGTTTAAAATAAAACAATTAAGTGAAATTATCAAATACTTAGAACTAATGAAAATGAGAAAACTACATTCTATGTCTGGTAGGCAGCTAAAAAGTAAACTGAAGGAAAATGTATAGTTTACTGTATGCATCCATATACATTCGTTGTCATTTTCATCAAAATTCAAAAGTACAGAGTTATGCAAACATTCAATGTTATACATTAGAATAAATACCACAAATAGTCAAGTCATTCTGAAAAATTAATCTTGAGGTGAACTAACCCTACCAGATATTAAAAATATATTGAAGATCACTATATTAAATTGAATGTTATATTGAAATTAAGCCAAAAAATGTGAAAATAATAATACAATTACTTATATGGTTATCAAACTTTCTAAGGACACCAAAAATATAACTTGAAATTAATAATATTTTGAATTTCTATTAAACACTAACAGGAAATATAGTGTTTATAAATTAAAATATATAAGTCAACTGCAGCATTTAAAATTGTTCACACGTTGGCAATATAGCATCCATAGTGTTAACTGCTTGACTTTGAGCTGTCATTTGCAGAAATTTATATCACAAATTAAAGGCAATAGTCCATACAAGAGCGTCTTGTTACTTAATAAGCCCTTCAATTCCAAAGAGCAAAGAACTCAACAATGTCAAACAGTCTCAAAAGCAATTGGGATATATATCTTGTAGAAGCTGAGCACTTCTTAGTGGTTTCCTATTTGTCTCTGATGAATAACTTTAATAAACCAACTCCTTGATCATGCTAAGTGGCAGTTGTTTTCCTCTAAAAATACTACATTTTTTTAGTACAGCTTTTTAAATTTTGACCAATTGTACTCCTTTTAGTCTTTGTCTTACAAACTGTATTATATAATATTTTTAATGTTTCAGGCTATTTAGAAGACCAGACTCATACAGAGTTACAAAAGATTTAGTAATAATGGAGCCCTGTTGAATGCTACGTTGACTATTTTGAGTTTTCTTAATTTTTTAACTTACTGGTGAAGAGCTAGCCCCAATGGCCATGCCCCCTATCACCACAGCTATCTTTAAATCTCTCTTCAGTTTTAGTCTCTCAGCTGGGCACTTCATGGAATATGTTTTATTAATGATTAAGCACTTTCTTAAATTTTCAACATTCTTTCTTATCTGCATTGTGAATTTTCCTTTCTTTTCATTTCTTTCTCATGTTTACTTCCTTCTTTGTAACTTAGACTTTATAGTACCAGCATACCATACTATTCACATTTCTAAATTTTTTCCATTTTCCAAGCTTATGCTTTACAAAAATCAAATGTTACAGAATAAAGAATTCATCAATTTAATCTTTCTGTAATTAACTATATACTGTAGGATCCTAAAGACTTGATTTATAAAAATTTACTGATAGAAAAAGCTCTGTTAATAATAATAATAATAATACTTCTTCAAGAAGTATAAACATTTATTTAATTATAAAACATTGAACCCAGTCTTTTACTCATCAATATTCATGGAAGTAAGAAAATTGATAGGCTGTGTAATGAACTACATAATATGCCTCCAAGAAGGTGGATAAAATATTGAAAGCTGTATTGTTTGAATTAAGCTGTTGCCAAGATCTGCATGATAAGATCAAGCTGTTGAAGATGCATGTGTGTTTGGAGGGGTCTAGAGCAGAGAATGAAAGTGGTAGAAAGGTGAATTTTTGATAAAATACTGACCCTTCCCTAATAATTCATCAGCTTTTAAAGGAATAAAGTTAAAAAGAAAATTGACCCACAAAGAGTTAATATGTCAGAGTTTGGGTATATATCGGAAGTGAAAAACAACTATATTTTTTATTATCTTGCATCTTTCCACAGGAATACTCTTAGAATTTAATTACTATTATTATACAATAACAACTTTGTTCATCATAACAATAAGGAATACGAGATAAGATTTGTTTTGCTGATATTTAATCACTGAAAATTATCTTTTGAGTTTATGTACCTACCTTATCATCAAACAATCTTTTGTGAATTCATTTCTGAAACACCCAATGTCAACACAAGCTACAATTATTAACAATTTTTAAAACCCCAATAACACGGACTTTGTAAAACATACTATCTGTATTCTAGCACAGTTTGTGTTCATTGGAAGAGATTAATTTGGCTGTTTATTAGAACAGAGAGACATCCAAATGATTCTTGCATTTAACTTCACATACTATGCCTCGGCCCAATCATGTGAATAATTCGAAATAAACATTTATTATTTTTATTTTTTACAAAACTAAATTAACATCTTTCATGATTTAAAAAATTAAATTATATTAATTTATTTGAGGTTGAAGCTTTTAACATATGCAAAAAATGTAAACGGGAAAGGAAGATATAAACCTTCCAGAAAACATAATAGATTGAATGATATGTTTATTTCTGCTCCATCTCTAAACTTAACTGAGAACAGAGTAAAGGAATTAAAAAGTCACAAATTTGGAAGAACAAAGAAGAGAGTCCAAGATAGGACACTAGAAAAGTGATATCAGCAAACTTTGACAGTTAAAATGTAGATACAAGAGTGGGACTGACTTAGCTGACTGAGGAAAACTAAACTCTAATGACCTCTGAAGGTAGCATTTTAAGTGCTACTAAATCCTAGAAAATCGTTTGGAAGTTTTCATAGGTAGTAGTTAGACGTCCAAGAAATGCTCATCTGTTCAATGCAGCCAGGCAGTTCTCCCCGTTCATCATAACAGAAGACTAGAGGTTTACTCTCAAGAGACCTTGAAGTAGACCGACTTGACTCTGAGACAAAAAGCACAGCTGAAGGGGTCAGGGTTAGGCGGAATGCTGTACTTTAAAAAGTGGGATCAAGTGGAAATTGACCTACTGCATAGTGAAACAATAGCCGGCCTTAACAAACTGACTCCAAGAATGCTGGGAGCAACACTGAACATCACTAGCAGAAAATCTAAAGAATCCTTTCTAGGGAAACTGACTAGCCTCAAAGAAAAGATTCACAGATACCACATTTAGAAATCCTCCCATCAAACTGGCAGGTTCCCTAGTACTAACACTACTATAAAGTGCCTGAGACCACCAGTCACCTGCATAAACAGAATTTTCAAACAGCATTTTAGTGCCTCAGGCTTAAGTATAAACAGAAAAAGGATTGACACATTTGAAAAGAGCCTTTGCCATTAAAAAAAAAAGGGACCAAAATAATATTAAAAATTTAAAATGCAGAGGAAACAGAAACTATTCAGGGAGCAACAGAAAAGTAAGCTCTTCAGATGTCATGTGTATTTATATGTAATATATATATATTTATATGATATATATATTTAGCATTAATTGCTATGTTTTTGTTTTAAATGAGAATATTTTCCCAAAAAATTCATACAAAACATTTGTCTCGTAGCATTAATAAAATTTCAATAAAAGTTATAAAATTTAAAATTTGAGGAAATTTCTCAGATATTAGAAACAAGACAAAGATATGGGGAAGTGGAAAGAAAATAAACATTTTTTTAATTAGAAGACCTGTCAAGGAGGTTTTAATAATAAGTTAGATGTTACAGTAAAGGAGAAGATGAATTGGGGGTGGAGGAATGAGGAATTATCCAAGTACTTCTATGATTATTTCCTGGAACTGAAGACACGAACTGCCCAATTAAAGAGGTAGTGCCCAGTCAGTGACCAGCGTAATCAATGGGAGAAAAGGGAAGAACAAAAAATCAAGAATTCGGCTGTTATCAAACTACTTCATAGTATACTGCAACCAGAAGGCAGAGAGCAAAGTCTTTCAATTTTGCTAGCAATGAAATGTGAAGATCGAATAAAGACTATGAACCCAAAATATCTGAGACAAGTCTCAACCAATTTAGAAAGATTATTGTGCCAATGTTAAGGACCACCCATGACACAGCCTTAGGAGGCTGTGTGACAACATGAGCCCCAGGTGGCCAGGGTACAGCTTGCTTTTATCCATATTAGGGAGACGTGAGACATCAATCAATATGTATAAGATAAACATCAGTTCAGTTCAGTTCAGTCCAGTAAGGTGGGGCAAGTTACAGTAGGGTTGGGGGTGAGGACCGTGTTCCAGGTCATAGGTAGGTAAGAGACAAAAGGTTACATTCTTCTGAGTCTTTGATTTAGCTTTTCACTGAATAAACAATTTAATCTGGCTCCATGAATCTGCATTTTTACATAAACAGTAGGGCAGAGGAAGCAATCAGATACGCAATTGTCTCAGGTGAGCAGAAAGATGACTTTCTGTTCCACACCTACAAAGATAAGGTATTAGCTTACATTTCCAGAGTGAAATTCAACACAACTGTTTTAGGATAAAGATCTTGAGGCCCACAAGGAATTTCCTTGGGGGCAAATTGTGAGGAAGGTATGCAGCTCTTTTAACTATGTAGCTGTATTATTTAGGAGTTAAAATGGAAGGCCAGTTTACCTGATGTAATTTCCAGCTTGATTTCTCCCTTGGCTTAGTGATTTTAGGGTCCTGAGATTTATTTTCCTTTCACAAGACATTGTCAGGCCACAGGATCTTAAAAATAAAACTCTTACCCACAAATCAATGATAAACCAACAAAAAGTAATATCAAGCTTCAGAATTTGAGAACTCCAATGCGGAAGAAAGATGAGAATCCCAACAGTGGTGATCGTGGGAAGTCCCAGTCCACATTTCTGAAGTAGAATTAAGAGAAAGCAGTCCAAACGGTGCATAAGTATTGATAAAAGAAAAACTTCAGCCAAATTAAACCTAAACACGTTTAATTGAGCAATAAATGATTCACAAACCGATCAGCTCCCAGAATCACAGCAGATTCACAGAGACTCTAGTGTAGCCACATAGTGGAAGAAGATTTTATAGATACACACACAAAAAAAAGGAAAATTGACGTACAGAAATCGGCAATGAAGTACAGAAATGCTGGATTGGTTACAGGTTGGTGTTTGCCTTATTTGAACACAGTCTGAACGCTTAGCAGTCTCTGACTGGTTGATGTATGGCTGCTGGGGTTGGCCAACACTCAGTTATTGTTACAGGCACATACTCCTAAATTAGGATTTCAGTCTTGTCTGCCTGTTAAGCTAAGTTACAGTTCATCTACAAGGACTCAAATGTAGAGGTTCGGAGTCCTTCTCAGGTCATATTTAGTTTGCTTTAAAAGTATCAAGGTTTTCTCTGCAACTAAAATTAATCTCTTTTCCTGATTTTTTAACTTATTAAATCAAAATTTACATCTTAGATGGAATGTTTTAGAATTAATTAGATAGGCACAGAAACAATTTTAAAAAGAAAGACTCAGCTGTAAATATTTATAATCACTATAATGTTTACACTAAATATTGATTCAACCCAAAACATGATATAATTCTTTCAGGAAGATGGAAGCAAGGGGAAAATGTAGCAAAAAAAGAGATGAAGAAGGGAACTATATTTTCATCTTTCACGGAAGGAAATCAGTAGAAATATTTGCAATCAAATGTTACAAATGAAACTCTTAAGTTTTCATTTCAACTGAGGTCCCCAAATAATATGCCCAATATTCCAAAATGTGGTTGAAAATAATGTTTCCAACATTTAGTTGAATATCTATCTGCAGTCCATAAATACAGTGGGAGAAGCAAGGATATGAGTTGGGGGAAAAGGAGAGGCAAGGATTTGAGGAGAGGTTTAATGATAACTGTGAGCCCCAAGTCCTTCCCTGTGTGAGGGGAGAAGTACTGTTGCCCCTTGCCACTAGCATAGAGGGAAAAAAGCCAACCTTTCTGCAAGATAAGTTGTTCAGTCAAAAGACTGCCTACGCTCCTGGATTTTGTCAGGATACACGATGCATGGCTGGTTACTGCAGACCAGATGTGGACCATAGGGGTAGATATGTTAGATCCAGTCAATTGCATCAGTTGAGAAACAATAGTGCCCAATAGAAACGTGAGTCTGAATTTCCAGGAACCAGTGGTAAGGGAACTTCAATCAGCAGAGATGTCGAAAGAATCCACAAAATGATCTCACTAGAGAATAGGTCAATTTATGCCTACCCCAGAGTGGAAGTATGCCATCTCATATTATTAGCAGTCCAGAAAACCCCTCTCTACTTTCATTTCCACCCCAACATTTGATCTTCAAGGGTCAGCAAATGAAGGAGAAGCACAGAATCTCAAAGAAGTAGAAGTCCAAGAATTCGAGTCTCCTCCTTTGTGCGAAACTGTGCAAGCTGGCACCGTACCACATGTGTACGCAGGAGGAGAAAAGCATGCATGCCTCAACATTAAATTAAGATTAAATATTTCACCATTGTTTAGAACAGGCATATTAATGATTGAATGTCAGGGGTTTTTTTGTTTTTAACTAAAATTGACCAAATGGTTATTATTCTAAATTTTATCTAGGATTAAGTAAAATAGTAGCTTCACCAAGTAAATTTAAGAAAACTGTAAGAAATGTTTTCATTCTTGCTGTTATCATATGCCAGGAACTGGGCCTGTTTAATGAAAGAATTCGGTACAAAAACTGGAAAACACAAGAAATAGAAATACGAGCATACCGTTTAGCTATGGAGGTACATTCCAGAGGAAACCTTAGCAAAAACGAAACATGATTTCCTCTAGAAATAGGAATCAGGCCTTGGAAGAGATGGGGACAGAGACTACTATTTTTGTTATTTTGTCTAAAATATTATCAGAATATATAATACTACATAATGATAAAGAATTTGTCATTTATAACTATGTACAAGTAGTAATGCGATAAAGACAAAAATATCAGGAGCTAAATTTTAAAATACTGACTGTATCTGGATTACAAGGAGCTACATGAAGCTGAGTGGCTCCATCCTTATTTCTAGTAAATTTCCAGGATACCATGTAACAACTGTGACTAATGGTCTACTAGACAATAGAACTCAAATCCCAGCAAGAACATCAACAGCCATGGGACCTTAGGCAAGTCGCAACTTCTGTGGAATTCACATTCACCTTTGCAAAGAGATGGAGTGGGACTAAACAATGTCTCAGGTTTTTTGAGTTCTAATATGTAAAGTTTTAGAATTACTCTGCAGTGGTTAGTGTTTCTAAATAGACTAGCACCTACCTTGACTCTGTCCCATTACTCTTGTTTATTTTCCATAGTGAAACTTAGAATTATCTGAAATGTTTTATGTGTATATATTTATACTTAATGTGTTCATTGTCTGCCTCCCCCATTGTAAGATCTATGAGGGCAAGGATTATATATCACTTATCTCATTTATCTTATTTGTCACTGGTATCTTATTTATCACTGTACTATAAGGAAGTAGAATAATGCCTAAACATAGTAGGCATTCAATAAATATTTGTTGAATAAATACATAAATCTGTCTGTTTCAAAACTGTATGGCAATACCACTGCATAACATCTAATCTTCTTTGCTTGAAACATTGATAATACAAGAAGACAGATCGTTTGTGACTGAAGCTTTGTAAGTAATCAGACTAGAAAATGTAACATATGCAGGTCTACATCCAATTCATGGTAGCCTTCTAACAGAATGTCAATAACTTAATTTGATTGCAAACCATTTTTTCTTGACATAACTCAGTCCTGTGTACAATATCTTACAAAAGAAAATTCAATTTTCACTATGATTTTTGTGTTTAAGCTTCTCGTCCTTTGCATTCAGCTCCTCTGTGCCACTGAAGAATTTGGTGAGCAACTCTGCTAAATGCTCAGAAGTTAGGCACTTCAGTTACTAGCTCTCAATTTCATTTCATAGCATTTATTAAGGAATAGGGAAGATGACTTTAATTTCATTATGTTCTTTCAGCTGGGAATCAAATGAAAATGCTATGGATATCTTTATGTTCTGTGAAAGAACCTCATATTCCTGAGTGAATACAACTCAAAAAACCAAAGTCTGTATCCTGGATATTTAACATTAATGCTTGAATATCATTTAAACAAAACTGACCAAATCAAAATGAATTAAGAATAAACCTACGTATGTCAGTCATCCATCCCTAGAGTTTTATGCTGCTATGATCAAATCGTAAAGGGAAAAATCATGATTTGGAGATAAACGGCATGAATTCTCAGATCATTTCACATGACATTGGCCTTCATTATTTATCAAAGACCTGAATCATGCTCTTTGAGATGATTTTTTTCAAATGTTAGATATATCTTCTTCGAATAAATTACAACTTCTCAAAGAAAGCTAACAGTAAAGGATTTTTTTTCTGATCAAATTATTTATACATTAAAATATTTAGACTCTCTTCCTTCCTTCCTTTTGTCCATCTTTGAATAACATATTCAAAAAGCCATTAGGGATCTTTCACTTCTATTATTCATCTCTGTCTTCTGCCTCGCCCAGTACTATTGTTGGAGGCAGCTGAGAGAGCGACTTGAGAACCTTTGGGCGAAATGCCAGCCAGGCAGGGTTTTCGGCAGCAGCTCTGGGTGATCACTGAGATCGATTAATAATGCGGGGTGTTGAGAAAGTAAGAAAATGAAAGCCAAGTTTCTCCTTGTCAGAAAAGGAAACTACAAGTATGGAAAAGAGATGTCAGAGTGAATTCTGCAAGTCTGGATTATAACTGGAGGTAATAAAGTAAACTTGTGGCATTGGTATGAATTTAAGGTGTGAGTGAGAGAGAAGCATAGATGTAAATGTGTGAATATAAATGAGTATGCATATACATGTTCATAGACATACACGTACACCACATACATGTTTTTCAGTTAGTACCCCCAGTGGGACTAGAAGCAGTAAACTCAAGTGGCAATAAGCACATCTAGCTTATAATGTCTTGGTTTCTAATACCATTCTCCACTAACAAGAACCAGGACTCATTAAAGAAATGGCTGACTAGAGACTGTTGCAAAAAAAAAAAAAATACAAATGAACCTAGCACATATTGATGTGCTGGAAAATAATATTGTATCCTCAAAGAATGAAAGGAAATTCAAAAAATGACACAGAAACCATTCTAAAGTGGCTTTACTGTCCAGATTTGCAGCAATTTGAGCAACAAAATAAACAATTATATTGTTAGTGTTTTATGTAAGTATAGAGTAAAGGAGTTAAAAAACCACCACTTGGCAAAAATTATAGTAATGGCAATTTCAGTCAAGAATCCTCAGTGGATGCTACAACTAGTGAGTAAGAGTTTGATTAGGAAAATGAAACTTACCTTCTTTCAAAGTGTCTTCTGATAAGATACAAAGTAATGATTCATTACAAAAGAAAAATAGTAACTTTACCTTGAGGTATCACTTTAATCATGAAATCGGAGTTAAAAATTAACAGTAATAAAATGAGAAAATTGATATTATAACAATCTATAGGAAAATATAGGATAAAGTGTAATAAGAACATAGCATCTCTAGTTATTTTCCTGCCAGATACATAGATATAACGAAGTAGGAAGGAAGGAAGGAAGGGAGGAAGGGAGAGAGGGAAGGTGAAAATACAATAAAACAAGTATGGTTAAATGTCATCAATGGTGAAATCTGGGTTATGGGTATTCATCCTTCATGCTATTTTTGCAAGTTTTCTGTAAGTTTAAAATTGTTTTCAAATAAAAAGTGAAAATGAAAAGGTATAGGTGAAAATTCTCCTTTAGAAAGTGATAAAACTGTTTTTATGTAACAGAAAACCAGCGAGTGACAGCTGCCTGGTAGCACCATGTTGGTGAGCACAGTAGCACTTTGGTCATCACTTTCATTGCATTTCTAGAGTAAGTTGTTAAGTTTACTGGAGCTTTACTACAAATGGGACCTTGAGTGAAATTATGACCAAATAGAGAAAATTAGTAAAATGCTTACTGTCAGCAGGCCTGCTGGGAGTGGCATCTGTGCCTGTACATTAATTCTTTTACTCACTGCTATAATATACCCTGCCTTGATGTTGATTACAAACGTGATTGCTTTGCAGAACATTATTTTGCATTTAGGTTCTCCTCAGAAAGCAGGAGTTCAAGTACCTAGGAAAGTATAGATACAGATAATCTTTATATATTCCTGCCAACTATTTCAAAAATACAACTAAACAAACTCTTCACCCACCTTACTATTCCCCTCATGCTTTGTCAATAGAAAGACTGGGTTGCTGTACAAGCCTTCCCTTTTTACATGCTAAAACACGATAATATGTAGATGGGTTTATACTGTGTATAAATATTTGCCATGTAAACATCATATGATAATAAATATATAGAAAATAATTCTTAGACTTTTACCATTCATTAACTCATATTAAAAATTATTGTAGCATTGATTAAAATAATCAAGATTAAGAAACCATCTAAAGGTCCAAAATATATTCCTGGTCAAATTATTATTGTACATCTATATACTACAATGCTAGGCAGTTACTAAAATCGTATTTTTGAAGATAAATCAGTGATATTTAAAAAGACTTTCTGTATATTACGGGAAAGAAAATAAAAAACAAATTAGATAAACATAGTCAGGATAGGCTTATACATATATGAACACACTTATAACCCTATAAGTTGCTTTCTTTGAGTGATGAAATTATGGGTTATTCCTATTTGCTCATTTACAATTTCTGCATTTTCTGAATATTCTGTTGTGAATTTGTCTTACTGTTAAAATCAAAGGAATATCATTTTGCAAATGAAACATATATATTTGAATGTGTTTCCTTTCTGTTAGCCCAGGCGTCATTACGTTTCTTAGAAGCTTTTTACAGGCTGAAGGGAAATTGAGGTTGTATTTACTCTCAGAGGTAAAATTGACTCATTTTAGTTCCTATATTGTATCAGGTTGGCTTGAATGCCAACAGAGATTAATGGGTAATTCTTTATCTAGGGTTTTCCAGAACTGCCTCATTTTAGAAGCAAAGAGCTGTGTAAAGCATCCTTCCATTTTATGCCCCTGCTCCACCAAAAACAGCTGGCTTTTTAAAAAAAACTTTCTTATTATGCCTTTCTTCACAAATATTCTCTGTTAAAAAATATTTGACTGACAATTAGCTGCTTCTGATCATTTACCAATTTCTTTATGAGTTTAGATTCAAAATAAAGATCTTTGATTAAAATGACTCCAGTCCATAAATCCCTGTTTAAATAACTGAATCAATGGCAAACACAGTGCTGTCCAGGGTTTTTAATTATTATTTCAGCATCCAAAACTATGTCTTATATATGGAATATCACATCTAAATATTTAAAACATATTTGTTACTTGAAGTTTCCTGATAATTTAATAAATTGAAATTTGGACAAGAGTAAGGGACAAAAATGAAATTGCACTGCTCCCATGATATAAAATATAATCATGGTGTCATGAATCTTTCATTTAATAATAACTTATTAAATAGCTATTTTGTGCATAGTGTTATAGTTCTCTACCAGGGAGAACAATGAAATATTTGAGGAAAATGATTTTTTTAAATATTTGCTGGTTAAATTTAGGGTGAAAGCCAAAATAGTGAAATAATTGCTTATAAATCAAAGTGAAATAAGTCTTTCTTTACAAGGAAAGATAAACATGAAGTAGCACAATATTGTAGTTACACTGTTTTTCACATGCAATGCTAATTAATCATTGTTTAGGGGTGATCCTCATTCCTCCAGAGCCAAAAAGATCTATAGATTATTTACTAAGTTAATCATGATGGGTAACTGATAAAATGAAGAGAAAAACTATTATATGTACTTGTTACACTGTTTGTGGTTTATGCACTCGCTCCAAATGTAATCACATTTCCATAGCCTCCTAAATCCTAGAAGCAAGTTGTGGTCTACAATCCAAATAGATGAAGTTAATGAGTTCTATCTTGAACCAATGAATAGAAAAAGAAAGAACTGTTAGCATGTCACTGTGGTTGACCTATTACTATTAGTGGAGAGGGTGAATTAACTATAGGGTAACCTTGGCAACGTATTTATTTCCTTCCTAGAACACAATATAATGATTACACCACCGTGTCATTATCATAATGCTTTGTCTTTACACAGAGAATATGGAGCATTTTTCAGTCATCAATAGAAGATGGGGTTAAAATGGGAGGGAAAAGACTCTCCTCAGAAATTTTCAAGGATGATTTTTTCCCTTCAAGGAAAGCAAATACTTTGTAAGACCTCTGTTAATAATGCAAGAGGTTGCATAGCTCCATCTAGTGGTCAGGAATTAATTTACTGCATGAATCACCTTAGTTAAGCACCTCTGTTTTTAAGACACCCATGATTTCATCAATCATATAATTATCATCGTGTTCCTAGCTAGTGCAATACAAGATAAACTTGTAATGTTAAGTAACAGTTAAACATTAGGCAAGTATGTGTCCATTTGGTAAATATTAAAATAATGGAAACATTTCCAGAACTAAATTCATTTCGGCGTTACTTTGTTGACTTTATGTTAGACCTGATTTTTTGTTTCACAATTATTCCTACTAATACCGTGAATTCAAATGGCACTTGGTAAAAATTTTGATAACACAATCACATATGCACTTCTTCTTCATATTTCAGATATTAGTATTACCTCAGTCTTAAAAGTAAAATAAAATTTCAAAGGATGCTTATAACAAATTCTGGGTCTTTATCAAATTGGAATATTCATGGTTACAAGCCTTCTATAAATAATTTTTCCTAAAAGTAAGAATTTTTTTCTTAAAATAAGAATTTAGTTTAGATTAAACAATTTAGTTTAAAATATAATCCACTCACCCTCACCCTCAACACATATTCAAATATTCAAGGATTCCAATTTTTAAATTACTCAGAAATCAATATTCCATAATGAAGATATTCTTTAAGAAGTTGTTTATAGTCAGAATTTTTTTTTTTTTTTTTTTGAGATGGAGTCCAGGCTGGAGGGCAGTGGCACATTCTCGGCTCACTGAAACCTCCGCTTCCCAGGTCCCGGTCCCCTACCTCAGCCTCCCAAGTGGCTGGGATTACAGGCATGAGCCACCATGCCCAGCTAATTTTTGTATTTTTTAGTAGAGATGGGGTTTCACCATGTTGGCCAGTCTTGTCTTGAACTCCTGACCTCGTGATTCGCCCGCCTCGGCCTCCCAAAGTGCTGGGATTACAGGCTTAGTCAGAAAATGTTTTTAAGATACACTATTGTCTTACTGAAAGAAAAAATACCAGTGGGTACACACAGTTACCATAAGTTTTTATTTAGGCAGTAATGTGAGCTGAAGCACCTAGAGACCAGAAAGTAATCAGCCAAGAAGGACTGCATGTCCTTCAAAGGGTTATCAGGTATGGTGTCACTGATACAGCATCCTGTAGCTTAGAAAGCAGAAGTGGTGTGCAACATACTAACCAGCTGTGAGGCTTCAACTGCTCAGAGATGCTACATCTGGCCTCTTAAGCAGTTTTGCAGGCATCATCAATAAACCATAATCAGCATGTAATGGTTTGACAAGATCACCAACAAGAAGGGCCTGGAAGCCATCCAGTCCATCAGCACTGACAGCAGTTCACTGCAGTTTAGTCCTCCTGAGTTGGACATGTTTAGAAAATGGATGACAATGAGAAGTTCAAAAAGCAACTGTCAGGCAGACAGAAGTAGAGACCAACAGGAAAGGAAGTAAATGTATCCTAATGCTGAATTAAACCCCTTAAGCAAGGCTGAAGCAGCCAGCCAGATTGTAGGTATGCAAAAATTCAATCAATAATTGTTGCTAGCCCATGCAAAGCAGATATACATATCAATATGCAAAAGACCCTTATGATGCATACTCTAAATCATAATCATTTGCAAAATCTAAGAATACAACAAAAAATGACAGCTAAAATATTCATGGCTTAGTCTATTTAGAATTCAAGGATAGAAAGTAGCCCCTAACATTCACTAGTGATAATCATTATTAATTGTGATTATACGCATTTTCCAAGAATATTTCCGTGAGATTTAATCAACTATGGTTTGAGACTCTTGAATCTCTTGTTAGCAAGAAACAAATGTGAATTTATGACTATCAAAAAGGGCTGTACCCATATGCTAAAAAGTGGAATTCTAAAGGTCAAAGGTAGAAAACATCTGGATTCTTTCTCCTGCACTGTTGTTATAGGTAGTTCTACCCCTGGGGGTAAACCAGGGCCCATCTCATGATTTCTAGTCTCTCTTGCACAATAAAAATTCCTTTTCATTTCATTTTTAGTCACAAGAAGGTCATAATTCTCTAATCAAAATATCCCTATCTGTTAACCATAATCATAACAGAAACTTTCCTCTTTCTTTAGCTTAGGCCTGGGAATTACAGGGGAAGGGGAGGAGTTGCATTCAGAAAGGCACATGGCTGGCTTGACTCTCAAGGCTTAAGAGGGGACTCAGTGGGGAATAAAGTTGGGAAAAGTGCTCCCTGCCCCAAGTGGCACTGATGTAATCTCACAATACCTTTCTTCTACCTTATCTTCAGAATTATCCTTCAGCCTCCTTGCCATTAGCTGAAACCTGGCCCTCTCCAGTGACAAGCCACCCTTTAATACCCTTGTCTACATTCTACTCTCAACTGCTTCCTCCAGATCACTGCTACCGCCTCCTTTTATTTAAAACTCTTTCCTAATTCTCTACCACTCACTGCGACTTTCAAATTGGTTATCTTCCAAAATGTATTTAGAATGTTGGCACATGGTTCAGATGTCCATGTAAATTACATATATAATGTCTGTTTCCCACAGTTCTTGAATTCCTTTCAATTTGGCATTCACTTAATTTCTCCTCTGCCCATCTATAGCTGTCGTGCCAAGTTTGCCATCCTTTAGAATTACCCCCGCCTCTGAAATATTACCCTATAATATCTTTCTCTCTGATTACAATGCCTATTATTTCAGTTCTTTTAGTCTCCATCCCCAACAATGTCTTGCTATTCAAGGGTCCTTTAACTTGTCTATTTTTTTTCTCATTACCTACAAATTCCTGCTGCCCTTACTTTGTTCCCACTTAGGGTAATTTTTTCCCAACACCCTTAATCCACTTGCCTTTATGTCACACTCGGCAAAGTAAATCCCTCACCCAGACCAAAATCTGCCCTTTCTGCTCCTGTATCAGAACTGTTTAAAATTACCAATATCTACCTGTTTAAAATTGTTAAAGCAGCAGGCGGAAACTGAGAAGAAGAATGAGGAGAAAGAGATGAAGGAGATGAAGAGGGAAGTGAGGAGAAGTAGGAGGAAACAGAAGAGGAGAAGGAGCAGAAAAAGGAGGAGAGAAGGGAGAGGATGCAGGAGGGAGGGGAGAAGAGGGAGGGGAAGGGAAAGAAAAAAGACAAGGAAGAGAAGAGGAGAGAAAAAATAAGAAATGTTTTAAATTCAAAATTCATAAATGTACATTTTCTCCATCATTCATTCTTCCTTGGTGTTCCCTCTTCCATTTTCTACAAAATTCTCTCAAATCTCTGCTATTTTATCCTCAAGCTCCCCAATCGACCACTCACTCAGTCACTCCCAACCAATGTCTACTATGACATAGAGAGGTTAGAAACTGTGTAAAAATTCATAATATCCATCCATTAAAAAAAATTAGTTTTAGCCATACCTATCCTTATATGTTTATATCCTTATATGCTTATCTCCTGTTTTATTTAATGCTATCAAAACTGTATTACTTAATTTCCATATCAGAGAACATTACAAGCAATACTTTATTTAAGTATGATAACTTATTTGGGAGAGGTGTTGTTATTAATTTAACAAATTACTTAAGGTTGCACAGCTAAAATTCAAAGGCAAACTGAAATGATTCCAGAACATATTCCTTCGATTGCTGCAATATGATACCAGGAACATCTCCACACCCTAGTTCTCTACTTGATCTGCATCTGCCTCTTGAGGATGGCCACTCCATCCTTGGTCCCGTCTTTCTTCTGTATATGTAACTGCTTTGATCTTTTCCTTTCAGTACAGAAACATGATCAGATTTTCCTCATTTTAAAGAAAGTCCTTAATCGCACTAGCTGTTCAATTTACTGTCTTATATATGCCTTTCCTTTCTTTCTACCCTACTTTCAGAGTCTCATTCCCTCCACTTCCATACTTATGAAAGTTCCATACTTACGGTAATGAGGTCCATTAACTCATTTCCAATAGCATATATTGAAGAATTCACCACAACTGGCCATACCTTGTTCACTCTTTGTCTCATATGACTTCCTTTATTATCTGAGCTCCTCCTTCTCAAGACTCTTCTTTTTGTTTCTAAGACACTATCCAGTTCATACCCTTATTGTTGTTGTTGTTATTTTATGGTCTGTGCTTCTCATTTTTCCTCCTGGGCTCCCCCTTCCTCTGTCCAAATCTTAAATAATAGAGTTGGAATCCCCAGAATTTGATTCATAGCCCCCCATCTTCCTGCTTTCTTTTTTATTCATGTTACTCAGTCTTCATAGGCTATCTCATTAAATCCACTAAGGTGAACTAGTACCAGTACTCACGTGACGCATAAACTTATATTCCAGCTCAGACTTCTCATCTCCTTCTAACCCATATATCTGATTCCCCATTAAACATTTATAGTTAGATAAGTGTAAGTTACTCAAACGTGGCACGTGTTAAAACATCATCTTGCATCCCCAATATCTTCCTGTTCATGTATATTCTATTGCCTGGAGCTTTTCTCAGGGGAAATGGAGAAATGGAACCAGAGATATGTTGACAAGCAAATGAAAGCCAAAACTATAATGAATATCATCATCATAAACACAAAAGTTTAAATCATGAAACAGAGAAAGTGGATAGAGAGAAGGGAAACTTGAATACATCATTAAAGAAAAATATCATCATGTTCTTATTGAGGCCAATATCTCTTTGGGTAAGACGGGGAAAGAAGTTTTGCAGTCAGTATAAACACTTAGAAGAGGCTGTGTTCTTCAATAAAGTTACTGAATCATAAAATCAGTACTCCTTAAAGACCCTGTCTGATCTGATGAATTCAGTGAATGTCTTTTGTGTTTATAGAAATATTCAGGAGTTTACGGTCACTTTTTTTCTTCTTTCCTATGGTAAACATTTTATTCAAGAGTTTCATAGCCTTCTGGATGCTCCATTCTTTTTTTTTTTTTTCAGTGACACTTTTCCT